>CM053785.1:373820952-374485952 GCA_028749045.1 Cupressus sempervirens
AGAGGGGATAGGAAAGAGTTTAAGTGGACTACAATAGCATATAAGATCTTTAATTTGTTGAAAAAAAAGGTTACAAAACAACATGCTTTAGAACTTATAGATTTTAATAAGGTGTTTCAAGTAGATTGTGATGCTAGTGGTAATGCAATAGGAGTTGTTTTGAGCCAAGAAGGTAGACTTGTTGCCTATTTAAGTGAGAAGTTGAATGATGTCAAAAGAAAACATTTTTTTTATGATCAAGAATTTATTCTATAGTTTAGACATTGACAAAGTGGAGACAATATCTTCTTCCTAAGAAATTTGTTTTGTATACTAATCATCAAGCTTTGAAATATTTGAATAGTCGAGGAAAGTTGAATTAGAGGCATTTGAAATGGGTTTATTTTTGTAGATTTCCATATTTGTTTTGAAACACGGGAGTGGAAAGTATAACAAAGGTTCAGATGCTCTTAGTAAGAGACAATTTTTTCTAATGGAGATGCAAATTAAGGTGGTTGGGTTCAAGGAACTCAAGAGTTCGTATACAAAGGATCCTGATTTTAGTAAAGCTTGGAAAGCTTGTATAGAACTTGTTACACTTGACAAAACAAAGTGGTTAGATTTTATCATCCATGATGGTATGTTATTGAGAGGAAATCAATTTTGTATTCCAAGGAGTTCTATAGGGAGTATCGTGTCAAGGAGAAGCATAGTGGAGGGTTGGTTGGACATTTTGGTATAAATAAAACCATTGCTTTGGTTACTAAGAATTATCACCGGCTATAGTTGTAGCAAGATGTTAGGAATTTTGAAAAAAGTTTCATAGTATGACAGATAAAAAAAGGAGTGATGTAGAATATAAGGTTGTATCATCCATTACATGTACCAAAGAAGTCATGGGAGGATGTTAGCATGGAATTTGTTCTTGGTTTACCAAAGACTCAATGAGAGTATGTTTAAATTTTTGTAGTGGTTGAGAAGTTTTCAAAGATGGCACATTTCATTCCCTACAAGAAGACTAGTGATGTTCATGTGACAACATTATTTTTCAAAGAAGTGGCGAGACTTCATTGTCTACCAAAGAGCGTAGTTTCAGATCGAGATACCAAGTTTGTTGGGTATTTGATCTAGTGCACAATGTAGAAGAAGTTGAAAATAGATTTTAAGTTTAACTCATCACATCATCCACATATTGGTGAACAAGTAAAGGTTGTGAATAGGAGTTTGGGAACTTGTTGAGATGTTTGGTCGAAGATAAGCCAAAAGGATGAGATCTCATTTTACCACAGATGGAATTTTCATATAATAATTCTATCGAGAGTATTGGTAAATCACCATTCTGAATTGTATATGGGAGTAGTCTCATAAATGCTTCTGAATTGAGTAGGTTGGATAAAGAAGAGATAAGTACACTAGTAAATTTAGGCTTAAATTTCGACGCAAAAAGGTCAAAATTTTGACAAGAGTAGGTCGATAAGGCGACCAAGCTTGCTGTCGGTCTTTTTTGGTTTATTTTTTGCCACATACATTCCGCGTCGAAATTTTGACTACATAAAGGTCGACTTATCGACACGAATTTCATCGCTTTCCCTGGTTCAAGCTGAAGTGATATTACCTCATTTGCTAGCGGTGCTCATCGAAATTTCAACGTAAACCTTCATAGTAGTGCGTCAAAATTGCGACGAATCCAATTTACATTTCTCCTCCGGTGGCATATCACGCGATGCCAAAGTGGACCAGTTTTGCGTTGAAATTTTGACCAAAATATTGCATTTTCATCGAAATTGTGACGAAAGCGCTTTACATTTTTCTGTCAGTGCCATACTCACAACGCCAAAGCGAACCAGTTTTGCGTCGAAATTTTGACCAAAATATTGTATTTATGTCGAAATTGAGACGAATATATGTAGACATTTCGACGAGCTATCCCATTTATTGTAAAAGCTTTTCTCTCATAGGAGCCTTCTAAACTGCACAAAACTTGATTCTAAAGCATAATTGCTCGGTGCATGAGAGTCAGGGTATCATGCACATTTCTACCTCCACACCATTGTTTCATTTGTCACATGATTTATTTCATACAAAACAATGGGAAGGAGGAAGAAATGTGCACGATATCCTGAGTCTCCACCGAGCAATTATGCTTTACAACTCAAATTTTGTGCAGTTTAAAAGGCTCCTATGAGAGCAAAGCCTTTGCAATAATTGGCACAGCACGTCTAAATTTTGGTTCCTGCAAGGAAGAATAAAATTAGGAAAGAATTATTTATTAGGAATGAAAGCCAATAATTTCATCTATTTTTCAAACAGATAAACGTGACAAAAAAAACTTACAGTCCCAATCACATCATCATAAGAGTGCATATATAACTATAACTATGTCTAAAACCAACATACTTTACAAATATCCACAATTCAAATATTATCCTTTGATGTTTTCTTTAATGCAAAGTTTTAAGTCAACTATGTTATCGCCTTCGATGTAATACCAAACTGTCATTAGGCTAAAGACTGCAGCAAGATTTACGATTTACAAATGCAAGGAGAACTACCCAACCAAAGTAGAAAATGACATGAAAAGTTAACAATCTATCAATTAACAATCTAGATGAAATATTTCTAGCAATTGAACTGTACATTATAGAAACAAAAAATTGCCTTAAAATTGACACCTCACCAGTTGTTCATTTGCATCCGTAATGGCTTCACAAAAGTTGAAAGCTTATGATTTTTCCAGAACACAAAAGGCACTCGTAGTTCAGTTGCATCAATAAAACTAAAGTAATTCAATTGCACGGTGAAGGCAAGAGACTGTCAATATCGATTATTGAGTTGCAGATAGGTAAGCGATAAACATAAAGAGGTAATACAAGATTTTAATAGCAATTGTGTTTATTTTATTGTTTTATTGGATGAAAAATTTAGTGCTAATGTGTGTCGTTTGTCTTGTTAGGTGTGTTGATATTTGATTCAATTTAGTTTGGATCACTTTTCAGTTCATTATTCTTGCATATAGTTATTGCATTTTTTTGCAACTAGAAAGAAAGATTTAGTAAACTAACTGAACCTTTCATAAAATGATGAATTACATGGATCCTTTAGAAACTCAATAATTGCAATTAAATAGCTGAAACTTGGACATCATGTATCATTCAGGGATTGCAAATGGATTTAGAAATTATTCTAAAATATTATGTTTGCAGAAAAACACAAGAAAAGATGTGCAGTCAATAGACACTTAATAAAACTGATTTAAGTTCAAGTACTATGCAACCATTGAGAAATCCAAGTATGCTTAAGGGTTGAGGGTAGTAGGGAGGAATTATGTACGTAGTTAATAGTAGTGCAACATAGACTAGTTATGAGGGGCACTATGTTATACAAAGTTCTACATCACGGGCACTTTGTGGAATAAGCAATGACAAAGAATTAGGGCATCATTTAAGTATTCTAGGTGGTACTGCAAATTTGCTAAAATTATTGCCACATGGTCTGGAGAGAGAAAGAAATTCCACATCCTTCAATCTAACCTTAGTTCTCTTTTGAAACTCTGAGTGGATTTGTGTGTTAAAGCTTTGCTAGCATTGATTGTAATAGCAAGAATGGATATTCAAAGACTATTGCAATGAAGGAAGTATGCTAGTAGAGATACAAATGGTTTTGGGGAATATCAATGAAGATGGAATACAAGCCTTACGATCCTCTCAAGGTGATGGGATTGAGCCTTAAACTCATCCTGTACAATGCTTGAGCATATCCCAATGTAGCTCCAATAGATCAACCAATTGATCCATACTACATCTGAAACACATACCTACAAAATCAACATTAGAATGAATCATTCAACATTGACACAAGCCTTAAGAAAAATAATGTCACAAATTACTGATTCTTCAAACCAAGGGCTCCCATTTCATAGTATATATTACAGTTGGTTATTGAACAAGATCTCCTTTCTAAGGGAAACAATGTCACAATATCATTATAATAGAATATTGACTTTCACAACAACCCCTAGTAGTATAAAGTGTTTTGTAATATGGACCATGGTGCATTGATTGAAGCATAACAAGATTATTGGGAATGTAAGGAAATTTTATTCTACACAAGACCTTAATTAAATTTTAGATTCTTAGTCTTTGCATTAAACAATTATTCTATTTATTCTTTAAACTAAACCTGATAACCAATTCCAAATAGGGGCATAAATAATTGCAATAAATTGTAGGAACTATTTCAGCGCAAATTTGTGACTTACAGGTAACAAGCTAGTCAGTCAAAAAAATCATGTATTATAATTTTATGAACTTTATTGTTCAAAATTTTGTTGTTCAATAGTTTCTTGGTTAGATCAACATTTTAAATCATACACTATGATCCATCATCAAAATAAATGAGTCAGAAATTTAATTATATAAACTTTTGCAAGAGATTTTGCATTACCTGCATTTCTCTGGGAGTTTAAGCTTCTGGAAGTTGAACCAAGAGTCACCAGTTTCTGCAATGACAACTGTCTCATTTGATAGCATGGCCTACAAATAAGAAGTGTTTACTCATTAATCTATAGGAACAACAACAAAACCAAGGATTGAAGTACCGACTGAACCATAAGTCATTTTATGATATGTAGTGATTCTCAATAATTTTACCTAGATGTGTTTGAATAACAATTTGACTCTAAGAGCCTCGTTTGGAGCACCTTTCAAGGGAACACCGTGAGGCACAAATATATGCTAATAATTATCGAAGGCCATTGTATTGTGCTTCAACTTCTTTGCGATGGCTTCTAAGAAGTCTTTCATTAATATACACCCAAAAGTAGGTCCATTTGTGATAGTTACCAGATTAGGCTGCACAATTATAGCTTTCTCCTTCTTCAAGAGTAATGAATATCCCATTGAGCTATATTCATTAAAAATGGGCCCTGCAAATAAGTAAGCATCTACAGACTCAACTATTTCAGCACAGAATGCAGTATCGACTACACCCCAATAAGTTCTTATGGAATGTGGAAGAGTCTCTGAAACTTTACCCTTAGTCGATGGCATTGCGGCCACAACGTAACCTAAAGTATTTTTCAATTCTGTAAATGCATCTTTTGCCTTAACAACCCTCAGCTTTGGACCCCTAACCAACACTTGCTTGACTATTGCATTTAGGAACTCTATAGTTGTTTTCACAACTACTTCCAAACTTCTTGGATTGCTTAGCCTATAGTTCATGCCAGCCAAAAAAACTTTTAAAAAAACAAGTTACAAGTGGCTTCAAATGCAATGAGCAATGCAAAAGTTTCATGACATACAAACCTTGCTTTCAATTTAATTAATGGATTTTGTGACCCACCAAGACCTTTCAAACATTGGAAAACTATAAGAACATGTCATGGTGAAACAAAACAAAAAGCACACTTCTAAATTCATTTTGCAAAGGGTACACACACATTAAGAAACAATGAAAAGGGAATAAAGTTTACACATCAACCCAATATCTTGAATGATAATTTAAACCTTACTACTATCAAACAAAGTATTGGAAATAGTGTGTGTGGTGAACCTTGCATGCTAAAAGATATACACTAGATCAACTAAGGAAGAGTTGAATATAGTATAATGAGAATAATAGTAAGTCAGAGCCACATCTTGGATATGCAGAGGTAAATCTATCAGGGTTTACTACTATAAATTATCTTTGAAGCTAAGCATTGAACTCATGGACATAAGCGTCAATTAGCAACTTAGCTTGAGCCCTAAGCGTAACTAGGGAAAAACTAATCTGACAACATTTAAAATAATATGAATGAAAAAACCCTCAAATGTGTTTCATTGATTCTACAAATGAAAATGCTGATCAACCAAACCAAAGTAAACTTACAGACATTAAGATCTTGAAAATACAAAAAAGACAAGAGGCCAAAGACTAAAGAATCTTGATCACCCCTCAAAAGAAAATTTCCAGTCAGAAACAAGAAGCCGAGATCCACAACATGAAGAACTCACACATTTAATCCTTAGACATGTAGGAAATTATACAAGTACAAAAATTAAAACTAATTCCAAACTAATCAAATTTCCACAGTCTATTTGAATATTATGTATGGCTTTTCGATTTTGATTGTGTATGTATTTTGTATTTTTTAATATCAATGGTTTAGATCATACTATGATCCATTGTCTGAGCATACAAAAATATATAATATGAGAAAAAACTTGCAATCTGCAACTACAAAAATACATTTTACATATTTACATGTTCTTACATTCTAATGATGGATCAAAGAGTGAGATTCTAAATAATGATGCTAAAAAAAGTAGAATCAAAACAAAAAGTCCATGTAGAAGAAACTAATTTACCTAAAAGGAAGAAAAAAGCCCACTTGGGAGTGAGCCATAATGGAATAGGCTCATCACAGAACGTATGGTGTGGAATGCCAAGGAGATTATAGCTAATGCTGATATAAACTGGCTTACTCTCAATAAGCACTACAAAAATGGCATGATCAGTACCTTCACAATTTTTCTCAGTAGTTTTGGGTCATTAAATTGGATAGAAAATTGATACTAAAATGTGGAAGAGAACACACATAATGTCACATCAAAATAAGTTTGCATCCTACATATGAGTATGCATCAAAACTGAATTTTTACCTCCTCAATCTATCTGTATCAATAAAGAAATAAGACATTTTTGTAATACAAAATTCTTGAACCCTATTCGATTGTAATCTTTCAAACCTACAAAATAAAACAAAAGCCATAAGAACTAAAATAAAAGGATTTATTTCTAACAAACAATCACATATGCTTTGTATATACCTTAGGACATGATACAAGCTGTTTCACAAGCAACACTAAACATTCCAATTTTTTTCTCATTTACTAGAGTGATGATAAACTATATACAAAGTAGAAATAGTGCAGCATAATAGATGATTAGTATCTAGAATTTTTAATACTGAAAATTATAAAGAATGTAATACTCACAAGTGTCGTTGCCTCAGAGAATGCAACCCAATTTTATCATGATCTCTGCAGCATTCATTGCATTGGGAATATCCTACTTATTTGCAAACACCAATAACACTACATCTCGTAGTTCATCTTGCAAGAACAAGAAACTTAAATGATAAAAAAAATTAAATGAATAACATGAAAATAATTGTTAAAAGAATGAGGCCAATTTTACACATAATAACCAAAGTTGCCACCCATGAGAAAGACATGAAATCTTCTTGATCCATTTTCCAATTGTGTTTATACAATCCTAAAAATTCACTTTGATAGTTCTGACTAATTATTGTTGGAAGGATTTTATTTGCTTCATCAAACGAGTGTATATTGTAGTCTTGGCTTCTTGTATTTTTCAAGATAGTATCATTACTCGTCTAGTATTGTTCAATTTGAAAGGATGATATTGATATGTTGTTTTTCTATAATAGCCAAAACAAGGGGTTGTTAACCTTTACACAAACAAGGGATGAAAGCATAAACATAGGGCATCAACAACACAACAAAATAAACCTTTTCCTATGCACTTGGATAAAAGTCTAAGCAATGCTATTGTTAGGATTGCAACAAAGGAAACCCCACTACAACCTGTCAACGAGGCCCAAGAGTGATTATTTAAGAGTCAGCATTATCAGTAGAATTTTGTTCAAAACAGAAGTGAGAGCAGTAACTTCAACAACATAGGCCACAAGGCTAGCGGGCATCACACCTGAAATACGGTCTAACATCCAAAATTGTGACAAGAATGGAAGCGATAGAAGTCTAGCTTAGACCAGCAGCATGAGAAGCATCAATATAATCAAAAAAAGTTTCTTCTTCATTAGAAAACAAGTTCTCAAAAGGAAAATCTAAAACAAAATCAGAAGCTCTAATTGCAAATGGTCATTTTCCACAGCCCTCCATCAAGTGACAGCACCTATCCAACACAAAATGGCAATCATTAGGCATGTATCCTATAGAGATGTAATCTCTACAACAAAATGGAAAACCCTCATATTCAATGCTTCACCCATGGCCTCTCATCAACCATGATTGAAGTGGAGAGATCGCTATTTCAACTAGAATAGAAACATAGAATAGCCTAAAATTGTACTAGATCCATCCAATTTTAGGAACTAGCGAAGGGAATTTCCAATGGCCTCAGGCAAAACAACTCACAAAAGTGAAATGAAGATGAGGAAGGAAAACCCAAACATAACTCACATAGGTATAGCTCAATGTCACCAAACATTAGGGACTTCAAAGAATTAGTCACCCAATGGTGTAAATCTTAGAGGCACTAGAGACTCTAAGAATTTATAGACCATACTTCTGCACTGATAAAAGTTCATGTTATCACCACAAAATAGGACAAACTTTGCATAAGACTTGACAGCCCAAGCATAGCTCCTTCAACCAAAATTTGACAGACAATTATCTAGAGCATTCAGCGGGTCTAGAACCACCAACAAGAGCAAATATCCTAGCACCTAGAAGCCTAGCTTAGCGCTACACCAGGAGAATCAAACCCCAACAAAAACCATCCAATGGATCTCTTCTGATGGGGTGTGTTACGAGTATATTAAGTTCCCCTCTTTCTCCAGAGTGGAAAACATCATGAATTTTGAGTTCAGATCTACGCTATGTAATACTACTTTACTCATGTTTAGAGACCCTTACAGTATATTCAGAGATAATTATTATATCTACTCTATAATAAATGGCAGTGTAATAGCATACTAGCATCAGAGTTCATAACCCACATCAAAAGTGGTTAGTTACACAAGAAGAAGCATCGAACATGGGACATGAGAAACAAATTCATACTGATTTGTCCTCTATTATCAGAGGATCATAGTAAGGCACAACACAAATTCTCAAATATAAATAATAGTCAACTGTCATTTTACTTAGATCTCTATGAAAATGTAGCACTGAAATACAATATACATTGGAGTTAGGAATTTGGTTGACAACCAAAAAAAATTGAATTGAAATAAGAAACTTCACCAAAGAATCAACTAAATATGTAATTTTAAGCATATTTTGCTACTCAAAATGTTACGACTTCTTCCGTCTTGACCTTAAACTCGTGACATTTTCTAGTTTTACAAGGGGAAACACGATCTCTCCAACTGTTAGTTCTAAATGGCTTCCACCTTAGGCACATAGAGTCTTTGAACTGGATAGATAAAATACACAACCATGCTGAAGACCATGGAAATAGAGGACAACATGGAAAATACCAAACAACAAGTTGGATGATGATGAAGACTACAGTGAAGGTAGAAGATTCCAGACATCATCAATTAATACCAAACTACCAAAAGGAGTATACAAACTTGAAAAGATAAGACACACCTTACAACTAAATGAAACTCTAGAAGCTACCATCAAATGGCATGATATTGACTCATTACCAATAAATGAATACAATGTAGAGAAGCTACTAGATATGGTATTTCTATTCATTTTTCAAACGAAATAGTGCAGTAGGTATGCAACCACGACTAAGGAAAGTGCAATTTCACACCATTTGCCATGTTGATGTTGAGATATAGACCTGTGAAATCCAATCTCCCAAGGAATAGATAGCACCACGTATTGCCATCTTTGCCAAAACAAGATTTGTCATAAAGCGATGTTAGAATAGTTACTAAAGTGGTCATAAATTATGTTGTTATAGTAAAAGAATACTTTAACTTAAGAAAAAAAATTAAACAATATTAAAACATGATATTGTGCTTTAAAAACTAAAAAGCTACCTGTAACGAAGAACTTCGTTTCGACTTGCTAACTGGTTGTCACTATTAACTATAAGCTTATCTTTAAAGTTTGAGCTTCACTTGGTTTTGAGAATAGTTAAATATTCTCTACTTAACAGGGTCAACCACGTGAAGGTGGAAGCTCATTTGGCCGCTCCCCCCCCCCCAAACATCACTCTAAATTCCCTATTAACATTTAATAACATTCAATTCATCCATTTTTGAAATATAACATTCAATCATTATAATCACATGATAACATTCATTAACACGTAAAATTCATAAACACACAACATTCATGAATAATTCAAAAGTAAGTCATTCATGAATAATTCATTAACACAATATTCATTAACACGCAATATTAATGAATAATATTCATTAACACAATATTCATTAACAATATTCAAGAGTAAGTCATTCATGAATAATCATATATTTTTTGCTTTCTTGCCATATCTTTTTTTAATAAAATTTCTAAGAGGAATATCAATGTCCTCGTCATCCCCATTAACATTTAATAACATTCAACTCATCCATTTTTGAAATATAGCATTCAATCATTATAATCACATGATAACATTCATTAACACACAACATTCGTGAATAATTCATTAACACACAACATTCAAGAGTAAGTCATTCCTAAATAATTCATTAACACCCAACATTAATGAATAATATTCATTAATAATATTCAAGAGTAAGTCATTAATGAATAATCATTTCTTTTTTGCTCTCTTGCCATTTCTTTTTTTCATAAAATTTCTAAGAGGAATATCAATGTCCTTGTCATCCCCCTCCTGTACTGGTTCTAACACATGTCTCCTCCTCATTTGTTCAGGAACATCATGAGGCCGTTGCACCAAAGGGGGGTCCGCTGCAATAGCAAGTACTCCATGAGTTAAATTCGCACCATTTTATATTAGTGAATTACAAGTTTTTATTTAAGTAAAAGAACTATAAATCAATAAATTAATTTAAAAGAATAAAACATAGATTTTCTTTACCTGAATGTGCGACATGATCTACCTGCTGATCAGTCTGAACATCCTCCGACACTCGTTCAGCATGACATGATTCTATATCCTCAACACAAAAAGGTTACACCAAGTTCAATTAAAGATGTTAAATTGTATTAATAATTATATAATTAGTTTTAAATAACAAATAAGCACATCCATCGATAGTACAATGCACATCAGGGGCTTCATGATGTTGCATATGATCTGTGTCACGATTAACAGGCTGCATTGCAATGTCATGCACATTATTATCAAATAAATTGTTGCTCAAGTATTCAATTTCTAATATATATGTTGGCATATTTACCTATGCACATGATGCAGGAGACTGTTCGGTTGGGGCAATGGAAGTTTGTCGTAGGCATTCAGGCACCGTTGAATAGCCTTGCTTGAAGGCAATTTTTTTGTGTTCTTTTGTGGCTTCCAGATTAAAATCAGCGCCCTACATTTTTTTATTAATTAACAAAATTATTTGCATTTTATAAATCATTTTTCTTTGCAATTCATTTATTGCTGCTTACAAAGCGTGCTTTGATTTTCGAATATCCCCCAGAGCCAAGTCTGTGTTGCCCAACCTTTTCCAGCCTCACCTTTGTTGCCTTTGATATGTCCTGCAACCTATGAAAAGTTTGAAATATGTTAGATGATATAGATATAAAGATCAGTACTAAATAGTGGATTATTATATGGTATGAAGGTTTTAGCATAAAGTAGCATGTTCCACCAAAAATATGAAAAAAGGGAAGAAATTATAGCATCATACCTTTAATTGAAATGTGTAATCATGCTATTTATCCATGGAGTTCATGCTAAGTATTTATCCATATTCTGACACGCCTCTCCATAAAATTACACATCAATTTCGACAGTCTATATTATCCATTGTCACACAAAGTAAACGATAAGCTAAAAGTTGAAATAGCTAGTAGATTTTATAGATTAAATTTTTATCCCTACGTTCCACACTCAAAGTGTTTTTATCCCCAACGCTGCAACAGGTATAAACTTGAGGGCGAATGTCAGATTTCAGATTGTTTTAGTAGCATTCATTTTTACCCGTAGCTGAAAAGTAAGTATTTTTTTGTTTTCACATTAAAAGACATCACCTTTGTGCATAAAGTGCTTCTTTAGCCTCCACATTGCATGGAACTGATTTTATAAATGGTGGTTGTAACTGAAACAAAATCCCCACTGATTTGCTAAGATAACTAGCAACTAACAGGAACTACCTAGCATTGTTCCAGCAGAAGACTCACGACTGCAGACTTGTCTTAATCTATGTTTGTTTTGATTGCTTCTAGCAGTGGAGCACCATTCAGAATGTTTGAGAAGATCAGAAATGTTACATCATAGTTTGGAGGATGTTTCGTATAGTCTGCATCCACAACAAACGATTTAAAAGCTGGCACTTGGATAGAAAATTGTTTAGATAAGCTTCAACTATTCTTAAAAGTCACACAGTAAAAGAAGAATTAAGGATAGAAAAAAATAAAAACTCAACTTTAACACTTTTACTGTAGAAATTAAGAAAATTAGTATGTGATCATGTTTAAACCATTCACTTTAATAATGCCACATAATTTTGATCCTATAAATAAGGTATAAGAGTTTAAGAAACAGTAAATTTCATAGAGTGGGAAGAAATAGTAGAAATTATCAGCATTATTTATAAGAATGAAATTTGGGTTAGAGTTTTCCAAAAAAAAATTCCTGGCTTTAAATGCTTGCAAACAAATGCTTTCATGCAGATTAAAATAACATAAATGCTTACACTTGTAGGGGACACAGCCAATAATGGAGACTGCACGCACAACTCCTCCAAATAAGGAAAGCATTGTAGAACTTTGACATTAGCAAAATCTTCATCATCAGAACAGGCGATTTTCCTGATCGATTTCACTTTTGCAAAATGTTCCAGAAGTTGAGTGTCAGTTTCCAAATAGAGACATTTAGGTAAACAGAAGTTCACCATTATCTTACTGGGAAAACTGCAATCAATAATTCTAATGCTTTCTAAGAGTGGACAATTCACATCCAATGTCATATATATATATATATATATATATATATATATATATATATATATATATATATATATATATATCATTGACATGTCGGAGGGGTGATACAATCAAAAGATCAAAACTAAGTGCTAATCAGAGCACTACCAATATCTCAAGTCTCAAAATGATACATCAAATATACAATGAATCTCATGATCAATATAAAGATACAAAAAGGAACAAAAGATAGCATGGACCTAACTACAGCCTTCCCCCTCATCACCAGGAGGAGGAGGAGTAACATCTGCACGTGCAGGAGGCACTACACCATCAGAAGCTCAAGCACAATCAAAGGAACCTTGAGAGATGTTGAGCTAGAGGTACTGCATTTTCATATACTACATAATAATGAGCAGCTCGAGAGGTATGATGACAGGTCTCATCTCGCTCTAACTACAGGTCTCGGGTATGATTACTATATTATATTACAATTATTATATATCATTATATATTACAATTAATGAATATCATTTATCACCTATACTGCTAACACATACAACTATGGTACATGTAGTTGAGCATTTCTATATTTTCAAGACATAATATAGCTATATGTGAAGTTATATATCATTGATAATTCACATCTAGTATCATATATATTATTGACATGAGCAGCCCAAGAGGTATGATGATAGGTCTCATATCACTCTAACTCTATCTATCTCTTTAGCTCTATGATCTCAGACCATAGATCTACTATCTCACAGTTCCCCTCTTCTAGCTAGTCATGCATCTCTAACTATAACTTGCACCTGTAACTTGCCCACCTACCTCTGAGAAGTCCTCAATCTCTCCCTCACATGTCATAGAGAATCTTGAGTCTGTGCTAATACATCTCCTATGGGTGAAACCTGTGGAGGCTAATTTGGCATCTCATCATCCCCTCCTCCACCCACATCCTATTGTGGTGGCTCCTCTACCCTATGTCTCTTGGCATCACCTCCTACTACATCCATGGTGCTATCGCTATGTGAGTTCTCACATGAGTAGGCCTATGTGCCTATTCATTGTTGCTCGATCTAAGATCCAATCTAATAGTATCAGAAGGAATTGTCACAAGAACTATCAATGGCCATTATAATGGTCTCTCCTCCCTCAAAGGATGTTCTTGTGGTTGTTGAACATCAGGGTGTGGTGCCTGACTAACTACCCCTATAGGATCAGTTAAATGAGGAAATGAATGTGTGGCCAAATGCTCTATGTACTAGGGAGTGACACCATCATTCACTACATCTAGAAAGTAGTCCCACCTATAAATGGTAAGGTCACTAACATCTTCCATACATCTAATTGGGTCCAATCTAGGAGAACAACCTTTCTTTACCTCCTTGGTGAAGCAGATGTAACTACAGTACCCCTGTGATATACTGTATTGATAGTTGAACTGTCTCTAGACATGGGTTAGCGGAAATCTCTCTATCTTCAATGAAGAATGGCCATTCAGTGGCTAAGATACCAACATGAATCCTAGCTAGGAGAAGACATCATCTTATGGCTCTATGCCTAGCCATGGTCTATAGGTAACATACATAATGTCATCCAAATGAAGTCTCAAATAGTTTGTCTTACCTAGTGTAGGCTGGATCATCTCTCCACAATACCAATAAATATAAATCTACAAGTGTTGTTGTCAATCCTCAAAGATAGGAACATGATTGTTGTCATTAACTTGTGTTTCTGACATTGAACGTGATGCTTATTACTTTTAGGAGACTGGCCATTAGTAAAATTCTTGCAAAGTTTTTCAAAAAAATTGTACTTGTCATTACAATTACTGAATATCATTTATCACCTACACTGCTAACACATACAACTATGGTACATGTAGTTGAGCATTACTATATTTTCAAGACATAATATAGCTATATGTGAAGTTATAAGCGCACTATTTATATCTTATGTAGGTCTTATGCCCAGATTGAGATATATACAGTTGTGTCAGCATTGAGTTTGAGATTTATAAGCAATTGTGTCAGCATATGAATTTAGGATTTATAAGCAGTTGTGTTAGTTATATCTTATGTAGGATTTATGCCTAGATTGAGATTGAGATTTATAAGCAATTGTGTCAGCATATGAATTACATACCTTTCATCAATAGATAGATTAAATTGAGCTAGTTGAAATTGTTGATACTGAAGTTGAACCCTAAATTTTCTCATTAATGTACTAGTAGTTAATACTATTGCATACCTTTTCGGATTTGCTGGTGTACTTTCTTCTGGATTTTTGGTGTACTTTCTTTTGGACATTCCCTTTTCTCCTTTGCATCCAAAATGAACTCATTCCAGTCCCTCACTGAAACAAAGGGAGGACGCTCGTACTTTGAGTTTAGGACGAGGCTCTTTCTATATGTGTCCCTCACAACCTTAAGATGTCTGGAAGCTTTTTGTAACAATTTCTTATGATCAAAAATATTACTACCAAACTCATGCTCTATATCTTTGATGAGCTCATCTTTTAATTTTTTATCTTGGTAGTTTCACCTTTTAAGAAAAACACAAAATTGTTAGATATAGCTAGTATAAGAAAAGACCCGAATGAAAGGAAAAATGTTGCACCAATTAATGATATGAAAAAAAACAGTGGGATAAAATTAGTTCAGTTATGATGTTCCACCTTTTACGTATGGTGGGCCCAAATCTTCGCAGTGTGAGGTCATAAAGCCTCCTATAAAATGTATCGTTTCTTGCAAAAAATGTCATGGGATAATTTATAGTAAGAACCATTAAAATGAATCATGCGAAGAATACTTTTTATAGTAAATAACAAATACATAAAATGAGATACATTTCATCTTTTTAGTGATCTATTTCAAGGTTGGAGGATCAACTTGACCAAAATTGACCAAAAAAGAAGTTTGGAAAAAAATTTAAAATGTCTAAAACCAGTCAAACTCTACCAAGGTTCTGTTGCTGATGTTCTGAAACTAAAAAATGTACTATGACTATATTAATCAGTATACCTTGAAAAATATATATAGTGCATAATACATATAACTTGCCATGACCTTCATTTTTTGTCATTCTTAATTGATGTTATCACTGATCACACCTGGGATATTATGGAAAAGAAATATTGCTAAAAATAACAGTGAAGCTGAAAGTGAGCACTCTAAAACTCTAACAGGAAATAGCAATGATGTGGGAAATCATTGAAAACTGAACATTGAATATGAAAGAAGACTCCCCCTTTTGGTTCTCTATACAAAAATTGGTTAGTATCTTCTACTAAAAACATGAAATTGCAATGTACCAAATTACTAAACTAGAGAATTACTGGTATAGACAAAAGGTCATTGATAATTCAGATGATCCTACCAAACCACTCCCTATCATGTTTACGTCTTGCAAGAAAATCCTTATTACAATATAAAACAATATTATTTAAAGTACCTGGAATCTTAGGACATTTCAAAGGCATTGATTCATCATCGTCAATCAACAACGATGTCTGCATAGCTCCCGTGCTAGAAATACGGGTAGCTCCAAGAAATGACGGTGAATTATCACCAATACATGCACTATGTTCTGCATTTAGCGAAGTACCAGACGGTGCATCTCCTACCACAAAAAAAAAAATACACTATGTGATGCACCCAAGATTAAAGTACATATTATCAACTCATAATTAACACAAAACCAAATATAGCAAAACAATTTACTAGCTAGACGTCCCCTTGTTGCCGACATTACAGTCGACAATCTCGTCAAGCGTCTGTCAACCTCTTAGGAGTCTCCTGCACTGGATGACTTGAACAATACATTGTTAGCAAAGACATTCTGAAATAATAAAACTAAGAGTTAAGAAGTTTTGAATGTTTGAAATAAAAAATTCCTTCTAACTTGTCAACTAAAAGATTATTTTACCAGTGGCAGTCGGAGCTCTGCTACTACCGGCCTCACCGTGTTGTCTTTGACCAAGTTGTGGATCAATTGCCAAAAATACCTATATAACAAGAATTTAGTAGTTAAAGTTTCTTACAACTCTTTAAAAAAATTGCATCAATAAAGTATTTTTGCCAATATTACATATTTTACTTCACAACATAAAAGATTATAAAATACAAATTTTTATTAAACTTTTCTTATAACTAAATATTCATTGGAGCTTACTTCATAATGACGAGCTTGTGCTCTCAAATCTGATAGCCTCTTCATCATCTCCTCGGATTCCATATTTGCCTCATCCAAAATTTTCATTGCTTCTAAATTAATTTTTTTAAATTTTTTCTTCAACATTCTTATGAAATCGGGAGTTTCGGCAATATCCTCATCAGAAGGCGTAGCTAGTGGCTCGGCACTTACTGATACTGCTTTAGCCTTATCCTCAACATCAAATTGTGAGAGAAATATCAATAAAACTATCATAAAAACTAAAAAACTGTAAATAAAATAACGTAATAATATAACATTTTTCGACTGTACAATTTCAAAAAGGTTTACCCTCGCTGAAGAAAGGGTGGGAGTAGCATCCTGGTGACCTCTATCATCTGTTGGATCCATATCGTCCTGTCACAAAGATTAAACATAAAAAATTCAGCTAACTGAAAGCAATAGACAACAAAAAAAAACTTATTAACAAAATGGTAAATAGTACTTACACCGTAAATAAAATAACATAATAATATAACATTTTTCAACTATCTAATTTGTACAATTTCAAAAAAGTTACCCTCGCTAAAGAAGGGGTGGGAGTAGCATCCTGGTGACCTCTATCATCTGTCGGATCCATATCGTCTTGTCACAAAGATTAAACATAAAAAAATTCAGCTAACTGAAAGCAATAGACAGCAAAAAAAAAACTTATTAACAAAATGATAAAGAGTACTTACAGCCCTCATGATAGTAACTTTGTTTGTATCTATGCAATTTAAATGGTAATTGATTAGTAGTTGGGTAAAAGCATAGATCTGTGTCACCATTTGTGATACAAAAACCTGTTTTGGTCAAATCTCATTTCTCTATCAAAACTCAATTTTAAAAAAAATCCTAAAAATACCCTTTTATAGATTTCAGATTCAATATCATCATTATATAAATTTTTGAGTGTTTTGATTAGTTATAATATGTTATAATCTCAAAATATTATAAGTCGATATTTCAACATTTTAGAAGATGCTCTCTCAAAAAATGATAAAAAATAGTAAATCATATCAAAAAAATAAAAAATATATATTTATCACTGGAGGAGAGAATCTTCTTCACGAATATGTAATTTATTTTCAAGAAGGTATAGATTTGATAGGGAAGTTTTGACGGGAGGAAAAAACTGTTGGATTCTGACAAGGTCAAACTTGAGTACTTATAACAAAGAAAATATATATCAAAAATAATTATTTCTTTTTTTGTGCACTAGCTATACATGTCATCTATAAAATATTTTCAAATTAGAACAAAAAAAGGTGATTTGCACATACTTGTTTGACGGGAACTACATCCTATATTTTTTACAGTTAAAAAAGGGACTTCAAAATAAAATAAAATGAATAAATTCTTAGTCAAAAAAATTATAAAAATTATAGGCGTAAAATTCATACAATTCTACACATTTAATTAGTTTACATCATCTTCATATTTTAAACACAAATACCATTTTTTTTGTCATTAATGTTGAACTGTCACATTCTGATATCACATTTCTTTATAAAAGGTGACAAAGGTTTGTGCTTTTACCCAGTTCTTCCCCTGCACTTATTGATTTTATCGCACAAACAAAAACTTCATTCTCCTCACGCGCCTCTAATATGCAATTGGGTTGCTTACTAGTTGAAGAAGGTCGCGTACTATTTATAAAACCTGCAATATTACCTATTGTTTTTGGTCTCCCATCAATGTACATAGAAAATCTTTTACTTTGATCATTTTTTTTCTGTTGTATATAATTAGCTGATACCCCATACCTACGCATACTTTTTTTATACTGAACAATCTGCATCCAATCATTGTAATTGTAACATGGACCGACATACTTGAACAATTCCACAACTTTGTTGTAACCTACCTTTATCCCATCCATGGAAAATAGGCCCAAACCATGTAATGAGGATGGAGCAATGCGATATATCCTCTCATTAACACAAAAATCTATGTTAATTGGAGGTAGCTCATTGGGTACCCATTCTTTCTCAATGTGTGAGTACTGAAAGGGCACCTTGATGTCGCCTTTGGTCTCATCATCATAAGAACATGACCCCCCATTAGCAAGGAAAAATTGCATGTGTTTATCAAATTTTTTTCTATTCTTTTGACCTCTAGTTGATCTCCCTATTTTAGTTGTACTACATGTAGAGCTTTCATCTACTAGTTCCTCATTTCCCTCATTCGATGTAGATAGATTTGACAAGTACCTATTTGGTGGGTCCTGCAATCCATCAAATGGAAAGTGAAAGTGACAAATATAAAATGTAGTAAGTTGAAAGTGATTATACAACTATATTTCTATACGGACCTTTTTTGTCTATATATACATTATATGATTATATAATATGTCTATTTATAACATACGTGCTCAATGATAAACAAGAAGAATATAAGAAAATTATGTCTATTTATTGACTTATACCTATTGATCCATGTCACTGTGCACAATCCATGCCAAACGGGTCAAATTTCTTGTAGTCAATTGACTGTTTGCAAAAAAGGTGACAATCAAACACAATATAAACATTGGTAATTATAAATAACATATGTTGTAATCATTAGAAATGAACACAATAAATATGTAATCAAATTTCCTAAATATTTTTATCATTTACTTTAAGTTAGCTAAAAATTACATGATACATGTTTGCTACAAATAACTTAGAAGACAACATGAACAATAGGCAACATCGCAAACATGAACGAATTTCCCTTATATATGGAATGCAAGATCGTCAATAGAAGGGGTGACGATGTACCTGTAGTCAATTGATTGTTTGCAAAAAGGGTCATAATCAGACACAACATAAACATTGGTAACTATAAATAACATATGTTGTAATCATTAGAAATGAACACAATAAATATGTAATCAAATTTTTCGCATATGTTAATCATTTATCTTAAGTTAGCTAAAAATTACATGATACGTGTATGCTACAAATAACTTAGAAGACAACATGAACAATATGCAACATCATAAACATGAACAAATTTACCTTAATATATGGAATGCAAAATCATCAATAGAAGGGGTGACGACGTTTGTAGTCATTGATTATCTTCTTCTTCATCATCATCATCATCATCATCTCCATCATCACCATCATCATCGCCATCATCATTGCCATCATCACCATCATCATCACCATCATCATCGCTATCATCACCATCGCCATCATCATCATCATCATCATCATCACCATCATCATCATTATCATCACCATCACCATCATCGTGATCATCATCATCTTGATCTTCATCATTTGCTTCTTCATCATCTTCAATATCTTCTTCTTCCATAACATTATACTTTATCGGCCTTCCTCTTGGATCATGTCTAACAACAAATGACCAACCCTGTTTATGTGGAACCTCTGAGTAAAACACTTGCTCATATTGGCTTGCAAGAACATAGGGCTCATCTCCAACTGGCTCAAACAACCTTGTATTGATCATTGTAAATCCATTATCATGTTGAATAACCGTTCTATCTAGATCATTTTGATTTAATTGTAACCTATACCATTTGACTACGAATAGAACTACTTTGAAGGTGTTAAATTCACACTCAATTATATCATCCAAGATGCCATAGTATTGATTTTGAGATTGTTGAGAATGTATGTCGTTTCTAGATGATATATTGGTGACCTCGAAAACTGCAGTTATCCCAGAATCACAGGTTTTCTTTGTGTCATCCAACCTTTTTGTGTGAAATCTGTGGCCATGATAGTACATAGCTTTGTGGTGCTTGACTTGCAATTTTTGAAGTGTGTAAATTATTTGCATCGTGAGTTGATACGAAACATACGTCGAGTTATGATCATTAATAAATTTCTACGTACCTCTCCACCTCTTAAACCCTTTACTAGATCAACTACCATCGGCATAACATTGGAATCTCCATTACGATGAGCTTCTGTAACCAATGAAGCAACACCTTCCCATGTTAATGAGCAACCATTTTGTTGACATCATTCAATCCATTTCATCATCCAATCAAGATTGTTCGCAATATACAAATGTATTGCATCCCACTCTCGACCACCTGTTTCAAAAAAATACACCAATTAAAAATAACTTATATTGAAGATTTATAATAATTAATTAATTACAATAACATCTTAGATTTACCTCTCACTTTCCTCGATCTACCTTTGCCCATCAAGTACTCCCCTTCGAATTTGTTAATTGAGTTGGGATCCCAAATACAATCTACATGGATCTTTGCTGCAAACTTAGGAAGATATTCACTAATGTACACCATGGTCTGGTATACCATATATCCCTCCACCATAGAACCCTCAGGATGTGTTGTCTGTCGAACCAAGCCTTTCAGAAATTTCAAGTGCCTCTCAACCATCCACATTGACCTGGTTGGTACAAGTCCACACAATTCAATCTCTTCAACTTGATGTATGAGGTAGTGTTCTTGTGCATTGAAAAAACTTGGAGGTAGACACTTTTGCATTTCACACATTAGAAGAGGAATTTTTCTCTTCCAATATTTTATATCTTCTTTATTGATTTCTTTAGATGACAACCACCTCATGTATTTTCCAAGATCATATATAACATGTTTGACATTGTTGGCAAAGTGGCATGGGAGAGATAGAGGTAGAACATACTGTAATATTTGTAAAATGATCTTGTCAATATTTTATAAAAGAATGCAATTGAACCTACATGCAGTATATAAATATATAGTGAATACAAAATAACATGAATTAACTTAATAAATGTATGCCAATCGTGTGTTTTCAACCCTGGCCCAAATTCACTTTTATTTGATATGACATTGTTTATGTTCGCAGCAAATCTTGTGAGAAATCGTATTTTTTTATGACTTCTTTTATAGCATTGCTCTACTGCTCTGACAATAACCAACTAAGGGCACTTGTATCAATTTGGTCTCAATTGTTATTTGATCGAATGCCATTTTCATTGCATGGTTGGATTCTTCAATGTCACTACAAGTTTTGACAATTTTATCTTTGTCACGCCTTCCATCCAAGATTTTCCATAATGTCTCTGCTACATTCTTTCCAATATGCATAGGATCAAACAAATGCACAATTGGGAGTTGCTCGTAGTACAACAACCTAGTAAATTGCGTAGGATAAATTTTTAGTCCTTTTGGAAGTTGGTCATTAATGTCTTGACGACCTTCACAAGAATCAATCACATCATCAGTAAACAAAACACAATATCAAAATATAAATTAGAAATAAAAACCATCAAATGGAATGACATTACCTCGACGATTTATTTATTATTGTAATGCCCCGCCAAGGGATCCAAGGAATTAACCTAGAATTTTCACTAAGTTTGGTAGCATTTTTTTTTTTTTCATGGAAGTAAATACCACATATATTTCATGCACCATAATGGAAGCAATAGCAATGTCCATCTGAAAGTAAACATAACATAGATAACATATTACATTCTTTAAGATCCATTAACGTTGAATTATATCTAAAAACATCTAACATACATGAATCCGTCTAGTACAACATCCACATGAAATAATAATGATAAGTCCAATGTTTATACATTACATTTCAAATGTTCAATCATTCACTGTACATGTCACAGGGTATGACAACTTTAAAGAATATACATATGTAGAATAAGGTACATCATCCTATTCTAATCCATGATACATCAAAGTAAAGATAATCACATGATACACATGATACATCATCATAGAAAACATATACATCCATCATAAAGATCGAACATAATAAACTAAGTGCACGGTTCCTCCCAACCGTTAATAACATCATTAGACCATTGTGGATCCTAGCCATCCTTCTCTGCATAACATTCCAAATCACCGAAGAGATCATCGGTTTTAACATAGTAGGAATGTCGCTCCTAACATATATAACATCATATGTAGAAAGTGATCTAACATGCAAATATAAGCATAAGATAACATCATCTAACATATGCTGATCATCAATGAAAGGATACATATCCACCATCATGAAGGACGCATCAGCCACGATGTCTCAATGAATCTCAAATGATAAGAGTGGAAAAAACACTACCACCCGACCGCGTGGTACCTAAGTGGTCCACTCCCACCGTGTTGAGGAGATAATCTCAAGTCCCAAACAGGCTATCCATAACACATAGCACAAATCTCTATAAGTCCAGGAATCTTAAAAGTATACTAACTCAAAGGTTCCAAACACAAAAAATTGACATCTAATCCCAGAGGCACACAATGACATGTAGGAACCTACTATGCAAGTGGAAAAGTTTCATCGCATTTATCACATACAAGTTACCCTAGCAGTTAGCTAAACTCCGCAGGTCCATACTGATCTCATGCGGCCACTAGTATCCTCTCATACTGACGAGGCATACTACGGAATGCAAGGTCGCAACCATGCATTCTCACTACTCCCATCCTAGCTTGTACAAGCACTCAAGGCATGGGTGAGAACAAAACTCTTATCTTTTTAGGTTCATTTAGTTAGTATTAGGTGTGAATGTTATCACTTATTAATCCAACTTACAATAAGTTACCCTGGCAGCCTCTTAGGGCCCCAGCCCCCATTGCAAGCCACTTCCCGACACTACATGCAGATATCCTACCCTAAGCTCATGGAATCATAAATCTCAAAATCACAAAAGATAATCCATAATAAAACCATCAAATATGCATAAAAGCATCAAATCTCCATGAGCAAACATCCATAGAAAATCATGAACACAACAGCTCTCTATTGGCAACTGAAGTATCACTAATAATCAAAGTATCCAATGGTTCTCAATAACCAAATATATCTCAATCATACTGATCGAAGACTCCAAAAATGGTTGAGTCAAACATGTCACAACATGACATCATCAAAAATAAATCCACATTTCAGTCCCATCATGGCGACTAGAAAATAACCAAGGATAACTGATCGATGACCAAAAATGGTTAAGTCAAGTGTCTCATACATAAGAATCTCAACTATAACAATCAGTAATTACAAACAATACATAGAGCATTCCATCACATAACCATGGTTGGGTTTATAAAGATCGAGATTAAAACATCATCATGACATCACAATCACATAACTCCCAAGCATCTGGTAGACATCCTATAACTGGTCAACACTAGTCAACCCAAAACTCAAAACAATAGCATAAAGAATACACAATGCAAACACATGTTTTGGTTTTGCTAAATTTACAAACTTGAATTTAAATGCAAAAGTCTTGGTTTAGGTTTCCAAGTTTAGAGAATGAATTGGGGGAACATTTTGTACGTTTTGGATGAATACAAGTATTCTTTAAAATCCATCTTCCAATTATAAACTTTGTTTGAAAACATCCCCCACCAAGCTATCAATTAAATTTCATATACTTAATAAAACAATTAATTTAAACAAGAGTTCACCATTATAAAAGAAATGAACCTTTGGTATAAATCATTTATCAGTTATACAATTATAATTCAAATTATTATTACATTTTACAAAATCAAATTAATAAATTCGATTAATACCATTTAACATATAAAATTTTAATAATAATAAAAAAACCGACTTAATATATGGCAAGTGTTATAACATACATATAACATATTAACCGCCGGTGGTACGCAGAACCCTGCGATCGCAGGGCCTACGACGTCAACGGGTACTGTGTACCCCTGCCATCACAGTACCTGCGACGGCGGTACACTGTGACTGCAGTGGCACGGGGGCGCAGGTCTCGTCCCCCCCACTTATGCATATTACTTTCTTTAAAATTGCTTATGCAATTCCCATTCGGGTATGCGATTTGGTTTTTTTTATAAAGTTTAACGTTTCTCAAAACGTTTCCAATTAATGGTATAATATTCGATTTTTTAATAAATATATATTATATATACATATGTATGTATATACATATATATATATGTATATATATATATATATATGTATATATGTATATATATATATGTATATATGTATATATATATATATATGTACATATGTATGTATATATATATGTATGTATATATATATATATGTATATATATATATATATGTATATGTATATATGTATATATATATATATATATATGTATATGTATATATATATGTGTGTATATATGTATATGTGTATATGTATATGTATATATATGTATATGTATATGTATATATATGTATATGTATATGTATATATATGTATATATATATATATATATATATATATATATATATATATGTATATGTGTATGCAAATTGAAAATATAAACATATATATACACAAGATATATATATATATATATATTTATATTTCAATCTTCAGAATTTCCCTATAAACTTTTGATCTCAAAATTTTTTTAGTAATTAATCTAATGGGTTTGACTATGAATCTAAACCCTATCCCCGTGTTCTTTTCAGATCTATGCATATAAAATTTTCAAATAAATTAACTACCCATATTGAGAATGCATATAATAAAAATAGGAAATTCCTTAAAAGACATATGGAAGACACGAAGAAGACAGGGAATGCAAGATGCAGAAATAGCATAAGTAAAATCACAAGAGCCTACCCGGATTCTGATGCTAATTCGCTCTTCCTCAAAAAACCCGCAGAGCAAGCTCCCTTCTTTAGAGTTTTCGAATTCTCCAATGCTCCAATTGCACTCCAAACGCTATGTCTATGCCTCTAGAAATGCTTGAATATAAAGAACTCTCAGGAAGCATCTAGAATGCCTCTAGAAACAGCTAGAAGGTGTCACCAACTAAGCATAGGTCTTTTCCAACCTTCTAGATGAGTCATAGGGTTGTAGACACCATGTGCTTAATTGATACACTAACCTCCGTGTTGTTGACACATGAGAAATAGAACAGTGCATTAATTCCCATGCAAGCTTATAACTCCAATTCACTTTTTATATAATTTCTATTTAAATATTTATAACTTTCATTTTAATTTTTATAACTTTTATTATTATTTATTTATTACTTTATTATTATTTATAATTATTATTAAATTTAATTTCTAATTTTCTTTTATTTAATTCTTTTTTCCCTCAATTAATTCTCATTTAATTAATTATAATCAAAATATCAAAAACCATGATATTTTATATTAATTTATTAATTAAATCTATATATTAAGACTTAATTAATAGAAAATTCACCATAGACCTCCAAGATAAAATATGAAAACCCATCATAGAGCAATTCACTCAAATTCAGTCTAAAGGGTAAAAAATCATGAATTATGTCATCCGACACATTCGGTGGGTAACATATCCAGATACTTGTCCTACCTCACTAGGACAATTGGCTTAAGGGTTTGGGATTTGGACTTGAGAATTTATCTCCCTTCTCTTATCATTGAGATAGTATAATAGGGTACGCTCATCCTGGCAATTCAGAAAAGTCGATACCCGGTACTTGCAACCTGCAAAAAAATTATGCATGTACATACAATATATATAATGCTAAGCTAAACAGACAATGGCAGGAAGTAGTGCATCGTGTAGATCCCGACTAAGCAGGTGACTACGACTCCCTTCCTTAACCACATCAGAAACGCAATACAATAAGAAAACACACACCATACACATGCAAGTATGGGGTAAGTATCCATAATAAAACACATGAGATAATAAACCATCTAACTAATCATCAACAATAACTGAAAGAAATATAATGATCATCATGTATGCATGAAATGTAAAGTCTAAATGATCTCATCATATAACCACTGAATCCATAACATAATATCTGATAGTCTCAAAACAAAACCACTAATCCATCAACATAAAACTAATCTATCATAGTCTGATAATAATAGCAACAATATCCAGAAAAGATGTGAACGAGGGTAGGCACTACAATTATATTCCAACTTCCATAGGCGAGGTGTCATTCTCTTTGACATACCAAAAAAGAGGTGTCAAGAAGAGAACATACCACAAAAATGTGTTAGCCTAGGGGCATCATGTATTGTCCATACAAGCATTGCATGAAATTGAAATTGTCTTTGTCCTATTGGTCTACAAATGTCATACATAGTAATCCCTTTCCATAACACCACCAGCTCATCGATAAGGGGTTCAATATATAAGTTGATATCTTTAACTTGGTACTTACTTAGTTGAATGAGCAAAAACATTACATAATTATTTTGACCATTTGATGGATTAGTAATAATAAATGAATTTAGATGACCACTAAATAAAAAAATGCCTGGAACAATCAATGTCAGCATTATGTGCTCTCTCTTTATGGACAACCAAGGAGGTATGTTATTGTTGATAACAAAAATAGGCCACACCGAGTAAGTAGATCTCATCTCTCCATAAGGATTAACACCGTCTGCTGCCAATGAAAGCTTGAGATTACGAGGTTCTTCTTTGAAGTGTGGCCATTTTTTCTCTATTTCCTTAAATACCGAACCATCTGTAGGCATTCGCATAATGTCATCTTGACTTCTATTGCGTGCATGGTAATCCATAAATTGTGCCAAGCTATTGCACTTGAATAATCGTTACAGACGTAGAATAATGGGAATATGCCAAAGAACCTTGCAAGGCACTTTTTTCGTTAATCAATCTGATTGATATCTACTTATATGACAAGTAGGGCATTGTGTTGCAAATTCATGTTGTTTATGATATATAATATGATTGTTCGGACATGCATGTATTGTTTGATACTCCATTCCAATATCTTTCATAATGGCAGATAATTCTTGGTATGAGCGAGGTAGAATGTTTGATGGTGGTAACAAACACTCACCTATCAACCTACGACCAAAAATATAATTTCTTAATTTAAAGAATATTAATTGCTACACGAACCCAATGTTAATTGTAAGGGAACTACAAGTAAAATAATGAAAGATGATGGCATACCTTAACATACGTTTCATTGCTACATTGGATAAACCGTTCATAACCTTCAAGTTCACCAATAGCAATACAACGACAAGAAGACTTGTTTTGGAGCCTTCATATAGGGACTATTGTGCCTTCTCAAGTAAAGGCACATCAAGCTCTGCGTCATCATCATCATCATCATCATCTTGATCATCGTGATCTTCATCATCCTGGTCTTCTTCCATGGTATCATTACCTTCTACTTCAATATTCACACCTCCACGTTCCCTCGTTTCGAAATTCGCATTCTCTAAATTGTCATGGTCCATAACATGAAACTCAGGGATGTTGACCTATATGAAAATGATGACCTTATATTAACCATGACCATGATATCATCATCAAATCATGTCTTATGTAATTTATAAACTTTTAAAATACATACCAATGGGTGATACTCATTTCCCCCTTCAATGTGACCATGTTGCCTACAATGTTGCTCAGCTGTTGTGATTAGATATCTTCGAGTCTTTAAGCCCTTACACATTTTGCAAGGACAATAACATTTTCCATCACCTTTTATTTTTAAGTTAGACCACAGTCTAGCAATTGTCTCCCTATTTCTTTGTGCGTTGATATCGTCAGACATGGTCTTTCTTGAATGGAATGACTCGTTGGCGGAAGAAGGATGATTTGTTTGCAACCTGCAGATGGAGTAGTAAGAGGAAGACACATATAAAAAAGAGTTAGGTCTCTGAACCAAGTAGGAGTTAGGACATGCTGGAGTGGAATCAGCCCAAGATATTTTGGAATCTTGAAGAACCTGGTAAAGGTTATCTAGAAAGGTGAAAATAAACAAGTATTTTTACAACTAAGAAGATAGAATCGAGAGCATTATAAATAATGAAGAAGAAACTTAAATCCATACAACTTCACCTCTATTTACAATTTGACCTTTCTGCAAGTGAAATATGACAACATACAAAATTTCCAATCACATTTTCACTTTAAAAAGAACACCAAATATACCTTTGCTACAATATCTTCTTCAAATTCTTCACTATCATATTCTTCAGAACTGCAAGCTCCTGTGCAGAAAAAAGATGAGTACTAAGTAATTTTTGATGGGAAATATTTAAACAAATCAACTATCAAAAAAAAATTTATGAAATTCAGTTGCTTTATTATGTACTGAAGACTTGGCAAGATGTTCCCAAGTCTATCTATAGAATGCCTATATCCATGGTTGTTTGCAAATAGTCTAATATGGCGCCGCTTTTGAACAACAACAAATGTCACTGGGGCTGGTAATTTGGCTCAAGAGATGCACAAGCCTGTTGACACCATAGAACTTTTAGTTCATATAGCATTCAGTTGTCTTCTTTAACAAAATCCAAAGAGAATACAAACAAACTAATGAGCCATGTCTATCTCAATTAAATAGAAAGTACTATAGTGAGTATTAGGAAATTGACCTTGCAAATAGCATCCCATTCATAAAGTATTAGGAAAGTGACCTTATTGATTAGTATAACATAGATTGGTGAACAGAAAATTCGTAATAAAAATCTGATTTTTTTCCACTTGTTCAAACTATATAATGAAAGGACAAAAAATGAATTGTATACGAGTCACTCCAAACCCTTAGCTTTTAATACACTTCATAGATGAGATTGCATTATATGGTTTGAACAAGATGTGGAAAAAAATCAAATGACATAGATATAAGCATTCTCACACCATGAGTGAAGCAACAATTGCATAAAGCTTTATTGCAAAAAAATTGTCAATATTATTTACATTGTACATACTTGTTTATATAATGCTTCAATTCCTAAACTAAGAAACTATAGCTAGTGTTCTAACCATGCATAAAAATAAAATTACAGTGTAGATGTATGAAATTATATGCATAACTACTCCTATACTAGTTTATAATACTAGATTATGATACAAAAAATCCTCATTTGAGATTTAGAATACTACTTTGATGATAAGCCCGAGGCTTTTGTGACCTAGACCAACACACAAGCTGATGGAATAAGATGGTCACATAATAAGGAGAAGAAAGAGGATCAAAAGTTCAGAGTTACTAACTTGAAAAACTTAAAAATGATCCCCCTTGAGGTCTTCTATGAGGGACTCTCATGCACATTAAAAACTACACATGCACCCATATAGGTAAAACTTCAAAAGATGAAAATAAAAAGCATGCATGCAGTTTGGTAGGCACTACTCCATGTGGGAACTGTTAGTTAAATGGCACAATTCCCATCAAAACATGAAAAATTATCTACTAATTATTAAGAAGCAACACTTTTAAAACAAAACTCAAGGGGCATATGGGAAAGTGATGAGAGGATTGCCATTACTAAGGGAAGCCGACTCTTTTTTCTCATCCATATTGGATCTAGCAGATGAGATCCAACTTTAGGATATGTCTAAGGATTTCTACTTCTCATCCACTGAAGAAAAGTATGTCTGATAGTAACAACGTATGTCATTTGGTAAGCCAATAGAATTGCTAGAAGTCTTCACAATCTACTCCTTCCATGCTACAGGGCTTTTGAATGATCTCTTTCAATGCCTTATCAATGGTTTCTCTTGCCTATTTGCCCATGGATAGTTAAAAGCCTGATGGTGAATGGAAGATATAAAACTCTACTATTGCTACTCTAATAACAAGGTTAAGAAATGACGCCCACAACCATTTGTTGTCTATTTCATAATCCTAAATATAATTAAAATTGGTTCATACAATCTTCCATTGTATTTACCTATTATCAATGGTCCAATTTTGAAAAAGCTGCTCTTGGTTCGATTGAGAAATTCAAGAGGTCATAAAGTGTTTTAAGCACTTTCTAACTCTCCAGCACACATTACAACCTGTCAGGCACTATGTGACACCCTACTATACTGATGCCCACCGAGATCTTGCTTGCAGTACTTAATGTTGCATCATGTCTATATATATTCCATCTGCACATATTGAAATATAAAAACAAAAACAATGACAATGAAAATAATTGGATGACACAAAGTAGAAAAAGGCCTGATTTGGGGGAAGACTCTCTGATAGTAGACAACTGAATACAGTAGGGCTTTATTAGCTCCTGCCTGGCCAAGGAAGAATGCCTTACAAACAGTCTATACAAAAGCATGAGCAGAGAGTTAAAGAAGATTATCTAGGCAAACAAAACAACATCCTTTCATTTTAAGATGATATATAAAGGCATTCTTCCAGAGAGGGGCCAACTCGGTTCATTTTGAGTTTGTTGGGTTTAACCCATAGGCATTACTACACCGAACTAGATCTCAAATAACCTTTATATTAGACCCAGATCTAGGGACTATGAGTGCCAAACTGATAACTTAGCTTTTTGTACAATCAAATCAACATATTAAAGACATAAAGCCATTTGTACAAGGGTGATATTTCCTCAAGTTTTCTTTGTTGCCAAATTCCTTTAGATAAAGATAGCTATTGTAAATAAGTGGATAGATTCACCCAAGAATCTCTCCTGTATATGGAATTCCTTCTCAATTTTGGAAGGATAATTCCACAAATATTGTAATGTAAACTTCTAAAATTAGTTCATCCAGACACAAAACCAACAAATGTCTGCCAAATCTTATGAGAGAGAACAAAAAAAATGATCAGGAAATTGAAGTGGGTTATAGGATCAAACATTTCACATACATTTCCATGTAATTATTGGTCTAAAAGGTTGAGCCCTATCTTCCTTATGAGAGTAGTTTTGGTTTGGATAATAGTTTATAAAGCAAAAATGCTATGTTGTGGACTGAATCCTTTGGTAGATACATATCCGAATTAGAGAAGATTATAGTGCTAGGTTTTATTATAAATGCTTTTTTTGTGATTTGACTTGCATATCCTTGAATCTTGATCTTAATGTTTTGTTTTAATTTGCATTTTGATTATGTAGGTATAATGGGAGAGAATTGGGGTATGTATAATTTCTTTTCTTCCTCGTAAAATTGAGCTTCAAATGAGGTTTAGGGGTGGACCCAATATCCATTTGCATTGGATTTTCTGTAAGGTTTACAGTTTTGGCAGGTTCGAATTGCATTTTGAATGCGTGTCATGGGTGGTGGCGGCATTGCTCTATTCCAGCATTGCTTTAAAAATCCAGAGGTGAGTCATTTTATCCAATTAGATTGGATTTGCTGAAAGTTTTTAACATTCTAGTTGATTGGAATATTATTTTATTCTTTTAGTTGTCATCTTTTCTTAGTTTTCAATCTTATCCTTATTAGACATGGTTTGTTACTCCTGTTAATTGAGACTTTCACTCCTTTATTAATATTGAATCTCTAAGTAATCATTTTGTGTGTCATTACATTTTGCAATACCCCTGTCCCCGAGATGTTTTGGATATCCAGGCATTATATCAATCCTGGCCATGCATCCACATGGAATTTCATTTTAAGCCACTAAAATCTATATATTCAATGATATACTCCTCTCTAATTAGTTTCTGAGAAAATAGATACTAACAATATAATTACGCCGTGGGATTTATACTTCTATGAAATACATAAATTCTGAAATCTTTGAACTTAGGAAAATTTGACATATCTATCTATGAAGTCTTCAAAGATAACTGAAAATATCATGACTTTATCTTTGATGCCTTCACAGATCACACAAAGTGAATTTTTTTTGAAGCCCTTGAAGATTATTGAAAATATTGTAAATTAATCTATGAATCCTTCAAAGATCAGTCAAAAATAATTGTAAATTTTGATCTATGAAGCCTCCAAACATGATCGGGCTCTCAATGCCGAAGAACAATGTGGCTGCATCATAGATCATCTGCCGTAAAAAAAAACATGTTAACAAAGTTATAGTAGTATATTAGTTCATGTTAAGGGTTCCAATATCTATCTTAATAAGTCACACAATATGATCATATCCCCCTTATTTCATTAATTTTCTATATCCATTAGGAATGATTTTTGAATTTTTATGTGCATTGATGAATTTTTTTGTGCATTGACTCTTTTCTAACAAAATGAATATGTTGAGAAATCTTTTCTAACAGTGCCTTATCAACCATGAACATGGTTGTGAGGTAATATGTTTGGTGTCCAACCTCAACAAAAATTGGTTTCGTAGAATAAGAGCATAGCATAATTTCATAAGCTATGTCAACTTCTTCCCCTACATGCTCCAAGAGGCTTAAAAATTATATTTGGAAAATAAATGTTGATGACAGTCCTCGTTAATTATAATCCACCTTTTCCTATTCTATTTAGAATAATATTTACTCTGTTAGATCTAATCTGTTAGTATATCAAATAAGATTTGGGGATATTACATTGCGATAGAGGAGTGAATCTAAGTAAGCAAAAGACTAAAACTACACTAGCAACCAAAGTAGGTCATTGAGTTACAAGCTCAATCACAATCATAATCACAAGAAATAGCGCATGGATAGAAGAATGAAAGGGGGTATATTTTTTCGATGATAATAGCTCACAGAGACCGCAAATCAGACTTCACAATCCATCAAGCTTGAGTTCCCTTCTAACATCTCAATGTATCATACCTTGAATACATAGGATTAGCAGCACGTAGATCAGCAAAATGGAGCAATTCCAATTGACAGATGAATATGTTTAAGTTCATTTCCATCATCTTGGTGTATTAGACCCTTGATGTACAACAATATCAACTCATTCATCATGACATATGCTTGTAGTTTTGCAAATTGACTATTTATTATTTATTCAATATTTTTAGGCGTCTATCCCAATTGATTTTGTAGTTCCAATATCTCTATTCTTCTGCATTACTGTTTTCTGTCTTATTTTTCATTCTATGTTTTGTTTCAATACATACATAGACTATTGTCTTAAGATTTCTTCCTTTTGTCTAGTTCTTACAGGTAGCCCAGAAGTGGGTATTATAATGGGCTCAGATTCTAATATGCCAGTCATGACAGCTGCTGCAAAAATTCTCAAATCATTTAGTGTCTCATATGAGGTTGGTTTGTGAAGCCTATTTGAATTGCACACAATTTCTTGAAGAATAATTTTAAGAAATGCTTAAGTGAATGGAATGCAACAATATTTGGTACCACACATTTTGATAAGATATTTGAATTCTGGTTGTGTTGCAGATAACCATTGAATCTGCTCATTGAACACCTGATGGAATGGCAAAATATGCTAAAGAGGCCCATGGAAAAGGAATCAAAATTCAATTCTTAGGTGGGTACACTATTCAACTGTAAAGATTAATTTTCGTATACTGTTAAATCCAAAAACTCAAATTTCAAAAGTTAAATCTCTTTGCTATTTTTTTCTTTAGCACTACTTAGGCTCCATAGCATCAACTCAATGAATATGAAGTTTTTAAAGAAATAATGAAATTAAAAAATTGGGTACATGAAAGATAAATTAGCATTTCAAACACCTAAAGTATTGATATTAGGGAGTCCATTTCATCCAATGATGAACCTTTAACTGGGACACCAAGAACAGTAAGTGTAGTCATTGAAGCTATCATACATGTGTTATAACTTAATTGTTTCATTAATAAAGATTCAAGAACCTATCAAACATTTTGTTTCTTTTTAGAGATGTGAACCAAAAATGACTTTATACATTATTATTTCATTCATTAGAGGTTCACTCACCAGGCAGGGGTGCTGCTCCACCTGCACTTGCTTTTATGACACTGCAAACATAATCATCAAATCTAGCTATTGCCATTCATGCAATGCATCAACAATCAAAGCATTGATGCCAAGGAGGCTCGTTGTTGGATGGAATAGACTCCTTGCCATCAATTGTTTAGGTGTTTGAAATGCCATTTCATTTTTCATGTACCAAATTTTCTATTTTAAAAATTTAACTCATAATATTTCATATTCATTGAGTTGACGCTATGTGGCCTATGTGGTGCTAAAGCAAAACATACCTAAAAGATTTGATACAAGAGTTTCTAGATTTAGTTGTATAGGGAAACTCATCCCTTCACTTGAATAGTTTAACCCATCTAACAATTAAATACTAAAAACATAACCTTCAAATATAACTACTATCATTTGTTCCATATATCAACTATAAAAACTTTAATGCCCAGTGGGTGTCTCAATTGTTCAGGCCAGAAACCCAGATGATTGAAAAAGTGACTCGATGGGTTTCAAACCTTTCCTTTTTAGCTAGAATCAGTGCCCATTCATAGAAATATCTAGGAAACAAAAGGATTTATGTGTTTTATGAAGAATTTTTTAGATATTGTAGTACTATAGAAAGGCAGCGGGTATGATATGGGAAGGCAGCACAGCCGTCCAAAAGTGGAGTGGTTCAGTGGGCTCAAGCAACATAGCTATTCTGAAGGGGCTGCACTGAGACCCTGGGATTCAATCGGATTATGACAACCAGAAGCCTATAGAATAGTAGGGGGATGAGAAAGCATTAAGAACACTATTCTTATTTATCCATGCTATACTATATGGTGCTTCTCCTACCATTATATAGGATATATGGATGGTGTTTCCCTGCTATACGGCCAGGCGCTACTAAAGGAATAAGAGTTCGCCCCATAGAATTGTAGGGGACACTAGCGATTGATTCTGATCGGCCCCCTCATGACTCCAAGACTCCATAAATGTCCAAAATGATATAGGAGATATTTTTGTTCTTCTCAACCATACATGAGCTTGGAAGAGTTAGCAAAGTTTATGCAGCAGGTTGATTAAGCGAATTGGGTGCTCATACATAGGAAAGCATCAATTGGCAATGAAGCATGATATACATGTGGCAGAAATTGCTAAAGAGATTGCAGAGAAAAACTTTGTTCAAAATGACCTAATGGGTGCCATGGCTAAGATTGAACAAAAAATGGCAAAAAAACGTGATAAGCACCTTGATTCCTTGCCTATTCCTCGATTTCTGCCTCTTCTCCTAACTTTTTTGTGCAGCTCCCGCGCGCGCGCGTATTAAAACATCCAAATCGACATGCACACATGCCCTACGAGCGATATACCTCCCACCCTCTGCGCTAATCTACCACCTCCCAATTTAATAGAACAATGAAATGGGTGGCCGTTAAACCCTATTTAACAAAACAATGAAATGGGCGGCCGCAATGCCCCTTTTCATTTTGTCATGTTCAACTAAGTGTTGGTCAAAATTTTGACCAACACGTTAAATTCCCTATTTCACAAAATAATGAAATGGGCAGGCACAATGCCCTTTTTCATTTTTCCATTTTCAACTAAGTATTGGTCAAAATTTCGACCAACATGGGCATGGATTTTTTAAAAAGAGAGATTTTTCCTTCCATATTGCGACCAATCTAAAACATTTTGATAAATGGTCGCAAAATCACCTCAAATGTACTAGTGGTAGTGTTGAACTTGAGGATTTTGTAGAACACTTGAAGAATATCCATGAGGAGGTCATGAAGCATATTACCAAGATGAATACACAATACATGGCTAAGGAAGATGATAAAATGAGGCATAATGAGTTTCAAGATGAGGATGAGGTCATGGTTAATTTGAGGAAGGAGAGATTTTCAGTAGGTACATGTAACAAGCTAAGAAATGAAGAAGTTTGGACCATGCAAGATACTGAAAAGACATGATTCATGAAACACCCATGAAGTAGAGTTTCTTGCTAAATTGATTATTTACAATATTTGACATTTTATATTTGACAAAGTATCATGATCGAGGCATTGAAGATGTAGTCATAAAAGTGTAGTGGAGTATTTTGACAACTACTTCAACTACAAAAGAGATTAAGGAGATATTGACTACAAAGGAGATTAAGGAGATACTAGAGAGTCGTGTAGGAAGACGTACACAAAATGTAACATATGAAGAATATATGGTCAAATGGAATAGGAGACCTATAGAAGATTCATCATGGCTAACAAAGGAGGTCCATCTTGGTTTTCCTCTAAATACCTAAGATTTGATAGGGTCACTTCTCAAATTACCTTGGGTATCTGATGTAGGAGCATCCTAGGTGTAAGGGTAATCTTGCATCACCCAAAAATATTTTAGTTTTTGTCTTTTCAGTAAGGGATTTCAGTGCAAAGTTACTATTTTTGGAAACTCACTATTTTAAGTAAGTAGGTTATATGAGCTCAGAATCTTCTAATTTCACAAGGTGGGGTGGGGGGGGTAGGAGGTTCATCTTAGTTATTTTAGCCTACCAACGGAGCTTCATTGTCATACCATATGTATTGAAGAAGTTATTGAAGTTTTTTGTTACAAAATCTTTGAGCTCAAATTTGAAAACCTAAATGGCTCTAAAATGATGTTGAACTTTGGCTAATGGCTTCTAACTCATCAAGGCATTGTAGCTCAGGAGTTGTCATTCCATAAAAGTATTTATAGTTTTCATTTAGAGTTGATTTGCAAAAGTTATGGTCTCTGGAAGTTGGGCTACGTACAAGTATAATTTGTAATTTCTTTGAACCGACCTTATGTAATAAATATGAACATAATAATTATTTGGGGGCCAATCAACCTCATGAGTTAGGCTTAAATGCCTTGAACCTTCCTAGGTGGTGGAAATTTTCCTGTATAAGGAAGGCCCATAGTATTATCTAGGGCAATTTGGGGGTGGTAGTCTGTGGCTCTATTTTGTAGAATATTGTAAAGAAAGCGCTCATGTGGCTTGAATATTGTATTTTTGAAAATTTGTAATTCCATACTTTTGGAGATAATTAGAAGCCTATTTTTTGTTCTTGCAAATAATATGTTGTTTCTCTATTTATGTTGTGTTTTTTTAATATTAACGGGAGCACCCTTCATCATTTTAATTCACAAATACACTTGAGATCACTCAACGAGTTATGAACTATGTGGGTTAATTCAACTCACACTGATCTACCCCATCTTAGATTGTCCTTACAACCTATGATCTCTAGTCTTTTACTCTAATCTTCCCCTCTGGTTTTCTCCAAAGACCTTCTCCTATAACAAGAATTCCAAAGGTGTAATCTTTAACATGTAACCATTAATTTACAATCTATCAAAGATAACCTTGTAACTAGCTCATACTTATTCTAGGGATACCTCCCAAGTTTTCTTTAGATGACTCAATGCAATATACTATTCTTGCATCTAAGTCCCAAGCTCATCCAATTTATCAATTGACTTCGCACTTGGTAGTGCCAATACTTCCTCTTCTTTCTTTAGGTTTCTTTGTATAAATTCCATGATAGGGGATATACATGCTTGTACTTCTAGTATATTTACTAGTCTACTATTATGTTGTTTATGTAGTTGTCTTATCTCATTTAGTGTCATTTCCACCTCCTCACTAAATGGGGAAAATAAAATTAATAATGGATCAAGTTGACTACATATGATTTCCAATTCTTTTTGTGTATCATCTTTCTTTCACCCCAAATATTTTTCCAAATCTGAGAAATTTTATATTTATTAGGGGTGTTCCATGCCTCTATAAGTGTTCTTTTTATTCTTACCAAATCTATCAAATTTTCTCCGACTTCAGTAATATTCTTTGTTATTTTCTTCTTCAAGTTTTCTTCAACCATACTCATGGTTGTAGTTTGTAAATCTATTTCTTGATCATAAATAGCTTTGATCAATAACTATATCATCCTTGATGTATTCAAACTGAGGTACTAACTTTTCTAAAATATTTCTAGCTTATCTCAACACTTGTTTCTACATCTTCTTTCCTCTAATAGAATTCATCTTCACCTTTTTAGAGTACTCTATTAATTATTTGGGTTCTAACTTATTGACATTCATAGGTGTAGGAATGATTTCCTCTTCAACTATATCTTTAAATTTTTATTCAATTAGAAGTTTGATTGGTTTCCTTTTCTTTACCATACTTGGCTCAAGACTGAGCTTCCTTCTTATTTGATATTCTTCCTCACTCTTTTCCTATTACTCCCTTCGATGACCTTCTTCAATCATTTTATCTTTCTTCTCTATAAAAATAGTATCATCATGTACTAAGGATAACTCAAGTTGATTGGTTATGTCAACATTCCTTGTTTCACTAGTTGATGTCTTTCCCTATTGTGCCTATAGTTCCTCTACCTGTTGTGGAATATTATGTACCACACTGCCAATTATCTATTCAATAATAGAAGTATCATCCACTCAAATAGGTGATGTGTGTCCTTGTGATATCTCATCTAATTTTATAATATTTCTCCATACATTAATTATCTCATCATATAAACTTTGAACATATTCCACTAGTATTCTTGTTTCTCTTTCCTTTACTCTAGATTTATTCTTATGTCTTCATACAATTTCCTTGCATTGTCTAAACCTATCTCTAGTTGAACTTCCTTCAAAGATTTTTTAGTGGCATCTTTAACCATTTGTAATGTAGAAGTCCATCTTGCATTAATAAGTTATTCCAATTCATCAAGAAGTGGTGAGTATCAATCAAGAGGTATTCTCCTTAATTTGTTCAAAAATAGAATATTTGCTTCTTCAATTCTCTTCCTATTTGCTTCATTTTCCAAGTTGTATCTTCTCTTTACTGCTAGTAAGCCTCCCGAATTTGCTATATTTTTGATAAAATCTTCAATTATGGGTGATTTACTCTACACTAATCTTTCCTAGAATTCAACAAGTTGTTTACCAAACTTAGTTTTTTCTTCTACATCTTTAACATCTTGTTGTTTCCTCTCATGTTTCATTTTCCTAGTAGCTTACTTTGTTGCTCGTCTCTTCTTCTTTTCTAACTCAACTTTTTAATCCTTAGGCGTTGACTGAGTAGCCTTCCTTTTTACTCTTTCATATGTGGAGGGGGTTTTGGAAGATGGATCCTCTATCATTATCTTAGTTATACTAGATGTTTTTTCTCCTTCACCAGGTATTTGTTGGAATCGACCCATAGACCTCCTCTTGGTTGAGCCCAACATCTTTATCTCCTTGACTTTTCCTGCAATAATTTCTTCACATGTTCCAAATCTTTTCTCACTTTTGTCCATAGGTTTATACAATAGGATGTCAACATGAAGACTGGTCCTTTCCACATTGACCTCATAGCTCATAGGTGGAATCCAATGCATCTTGGGTGTTAGAAAGTAAAGTCTGCCAATATTACTAGGGGGTGAATTAGTTATGCACTTTAAATAATCTTTATCAAATTTAATAAATATGAAACAGGTAACCAAAAAATATATCAACTACAAGATGATAACCATGGAAAGTGACACAAGATATGTTAACTAGGGAAACCCTTGATAGGGGGGAACTCCCCAATGGGAATGATTCCCACAAGATGATGTATTAATATAAAAGTTCCTTGTGAAAGGTTGTGACCTTGTTAGGAGTTAAATAAATACAATTAGTACATATGACAGTACTACATTTGGTCATGATTTTTCACGTTAAATTCTGACATTAGGGGCATTTTTTGTAAATTAGTGTATTTTTTAATTTGGTCCCAACGTTGTAAGAATTTTAACTACCTATTTTGAGATTTTTAGAATGTCGATGATCACAAGCAATAAAAAAAAGGACAAAATACCAAATCTTTTTCAGAGTCAAGCACGTGTGGGAAAGGCACAAATCCAACGTGATGAGGTTTGACCACCAAATTCTAGTGAGTCATTCAACGCTACAAACCCACATAGAATATAAAGTACTTGGATAAGGACATGTATTGCTTCAAGTTTATGTGATTTGAAAATGAAATTGCCTAGCTCGAAACCATATTTTATTTGAAAATAAATTGATTGAAATTGTAGAAATTCTTTTTTAAAATGCCATCAATTATGCCCTACGAACACTGAAACCCTTGTCATGTTTGAGAAACACAATTTGTGGTACCAATTTTTTTAGGACGACTTCCTAGCTATCAATACTAAGTTGTAGTACAAAAAAAATTCCTTGGCCCAACTTCACAATACGCCCATTTCCATGGCATTTATATATTCATTTAGTAGATCTGGTAACCCTAATTATGTTTTTTTGTAATTCTAGTTTGTGGGCTTTTGATTTATAAAGCTAGGTGGGATTTGATGAGAAATAGTTGGGCTTTTTCCATGTGGGTAAGAATATAGACACACTCTTCTGACAACATGAAAGTCTATTTATGATGATGATTTTCTTACATATGTACACACCACACTAAGGGATCCATTTAAGACTGACAATAGGATTCATCCTTGATCTCTACCTCTCCATACATCTCATCTCATCTCATTTTCCCACCTCTAGTCCTTTACACCCATATAAGAAGTCAACACAATGACCCACATATCAGATCTTGCAAAGGCTAAGTGGGCATCTCACAAATTGAGCTTGGTTGGGTTGTCTTGGTCTATATCGTGGAGGATAGTTGAAATGATCCATTTGTTGTCTTGTGTTCTTATGAGCAGATTGGGAAGAGAATTCAACAACGGAGGGTCTTAACTCTAGTTACAATCATGATAAGTGTGATGCACAATTGCCTCCTAGATTTAGGTTCCATCCCACTGATGGAGAGCTCATTACACATGATCTCATGAGAAATGTTTTGGACAACAATTTCATATGAAGGGCCATTGTTGAAGTGGACCTCAACAAGTGTGAGCCTTGGGACCTCGCTACTATGTTCAATTCCCTCATTTTTTCTTCACTATGTGTATAATCCCACACACCCATTTGATCTCAAATCGTGATATGTGCAATATACTAAATACTGAGTGTTTTTACTAACTACTACATCCCCTTCCATTTCATACCTTCATAGTTTCTTTCTACTTACACACCCATTTCATTTCATATGATCATCTACAAATTATGTCAATCTAAGCATTCAACTGTGTCCTCTCATTTGATCATCTCAAAACTTGTCCATGTGGGCTTGCACCCACATATCCTTATGCACAAATTATGTCTGGATAATCTCATACACCCATTTCTTCTCATAGTATCATATATATATTGTGTTTATACACTACCTCCTATCCTTAACTAATAGACATATTGTGTCAGTGTAATCTCACAATCATTTCTTATCATGTCAACATCTATATTGTATGTATATACTATAACTCTTGTTGGATGTACAAATTGTGCTTGCATAATCTTGCACGCATATGTTTTCTCATATTATTATATATATTATGTATATACTTATATTATATACTATAGTATAACCTTGGTGTGATACATAAATTGTGTACATTATCTTAACCTACCCATTTCATTTCATATATATATATATATATATATATATATATTGTGTGTGTGTGTGTGTGTGTGTGTGCGTGTGCGTGTGCGTGTGCGTGTGTGTGTGTGTGTGTAGCAACTTCAACTCTTGTTTGATGAAATATGAATCATTTATTCTATGAGTAACACCCACCCCCCCCCCCCCTCTGCCCTCCCCCTCCTTTAATGTTAATAATATATACACATTCTTTTGACACCAAGAAAGTTTGGCTATGGTGATGCTTTTCTTACACATGTACACAATAGGCTGAGCAAATCCATTTCAGACTAGCAGTATCATTCATTTGTATTCATATTTGATATATTCCTCTCCACACATCCCATATTCTTGTCCCATTTTCCCATCTCTCCTAACACCCATGTAAGAAGTCAACAAAATAGTTATGATAAAGGTGATGCACAACTTCCTCCTAGATTTAGGTTTTGTCCCACCAATGAATAACTCATTACACATTATCTCATGAGAAGGTTTTAGACAATAGTTTCATAGGAAGGACCATTGCTTAGGTGGATCTAAACAAGTGTGGGCTTTGGGACCTCCCTACTATGTTCAATTCCCTCCTTTATTATTCATTGTGTGTATAATCCCACACACCCATTTGATCTTGAATGATGATATGTGCATACTAAATGATGAGTTTTTATATTGAATACTCCAAAATCATCCATTTCATACCTTCGTCTATACACAATGTCTTTCTAGTTTCTTTCTACTCACACGCCCATTTTATTTCATATGATCATCTAAAAATTGTGCCAATCTAAGATCTCAACAATTTTGTCTTGTTTAATCATCTCATAACTACTAAATGATGGTTATTGTAGAGAATTAATCCCAAATATTGATGGAAGTTATTGAAGAGTGGCCTTGGGGCCTTTGACCAACATGTGAGGCCTCGCCCCGACCCATCATAGCATAGTGATACATTACTATTATTTTGATATTCACGACTCGAGATGTTGAGACATTATCTGATGCTTAGAACATACTATATTATTTCATGTTGTGTGATGTTACTTTCAGATATATAGATGTTTGTCATTTAATGTTTCATGTATATGTATGTTGATGAAATCAGTAAATGTGGGATTGAGACTTTGATTTAAGAGATTTTAAATGGTCAAGAATTAAGTAGGATGAAGAAACTCTTATTGATGTATGTTTCAATTTATGTGGATTCTGATATGTATACATATATGTACATGTGATTTTTACGGGACTACTGATGTGTGCAATGAGTGTGCAGATATTTAGCTGAGAAACCCTACGGAGGAACAAAATTGATCTCTATGTGCTACTTTTGGAAACCTTGTTGTTCGTAATTCACGTATTGTATTATGAGATGTATGTATGTATCTTTCTATGTTCAGTGAATGTTAATGTTCGTAATTATGTTCTGTTAGTGTCGCTTGACACTCGTAAATTGGTTATGTTCTTCAGTTTGCTTTTTGGGTTCTTATCGAGGTTAGTCATCCCTTAATCTGGATTAGTGCTTAATCTGCAATGTTAGAGTAGTTAGATGGTCCTATTTTATTCCTAGATTTTGTTTGGCTCTAAACCTTTTTCCTAAGGCTTAAAACATGAAATAATTATACCCAAAGGGTATGGGTATGGGTTAGGGGTCTTTTCCAACCCCTAAGCCCCTTTTATTGACTTTTGAGGTCACTCAAAAAGTTCCTTTTTGCCTTTGTGCGAAAATTGAACATGGTTATCTTGAGTTACCTCACCTCATCTCCACTTAGTGTTTAACCATATTGAGGGTAGAGTTAGGAGTTTCTAGAATTGCAAGTGGGTGGGAGAAGTTATTGATCCCTTTGGTGGTTGAGTTTGAAGCTTATTTAGAGGCCCTTCTTGGTCTAGTGGAGGTTGTTACCCAATCTCTACATTTAGAGAGGAGTTGTTTTTTGAAGATTGAAAGGAAAGAAGTGGAAACTCTACTCAAATTTGTTCATTTCCATTACCTCTTTGTGAAGGTAGGAAATTCTCTTCTTCCTTGTTCAGTTTTCATGGTTGTTTCATGCTTATGCTACCTTGTTGTTTTTTCATTTTTTGTATGTTTGTGGGTATGTAGGGAAGCTTTGAAAATCATGTTATTTTGGATGATTTCCTTTCATGTTTATGTTTGTTTTTTTTTGAGATTTTTCTTGCATGGTTGTTTTGGTATTACTCACCCTTGGAGAGGGAAGAAGTGACCAATTTTGGGAAAGGTCTGTTTAGTTGGACTCCAACCAGTGTAGAGTCTCTTCTCAAGATGAGAAGAGGGAGAGAGGGTAGGGTGTTATGGGCCCCCACCCATCAGCACAAACCTCGTATGAGTATGGCATGTTTAAATGGAAGAACGAAAGTTCTTGGTTAATAGCCCTTATTGGGCATTTGATTTGGTGTTGGGCTTGACTTCTCCTATTGGAAGAATCCACCTTTCCCTAGTGTTGATTCATTGTGGATCTTATTGTGAAAACCTTGTATGAAAATGCATGTTTGAATTGTTCTTGGTCATACTTTTGGTCACCTGATCAGATTATGTTCCCTCCATGGTTCTAGAAATGTGTTGCAGAAAACATTATAAATCCCTTGATGAGGGTCATGAAGAAAATTCAATTAAATAGTTGAAATTTGGGATTGATATCCTATTGTAAATTGTATTTTAAACTTTGTTGTAAATGGCAACGAAGCCGGGTTTTCTTCCTGGTTCTTTCTCGGCTGAGCCTTTGAATCAGGTTTGCCAATAAAATTGGTGTTTTGAGTATAATTGGTCATCATGTGAATTAATCGTGATTTAAATTTAGATGGATGAATCTCAAAAATAGGATGGAATTGATGATGTTCAATTTGGTAAAATTTCAAGTTTTCTTGTATGTGGAAAATGAAAATTACGATCATGCATGTAGATTTAGTTTTCATGATTATTGAATCAAACAAGTATTGCATTATTGAATAAAATGGGTAATTCATATTCTTGGTGTGTTAAGGTTGTAATTAGGCTTTATGGAATTTCTTTTAAAAGAAATTATTGACAAGGTCAAATTTATTCCAATTTAAGACTTATAGGAGATCAAATGATTTTGGTATAAATGTTTTAAATCTATTTCAAAAAAAATTTACACCTTGAAAAAAAATATATATATGCTTGCTTTGAAATTTCTATACTTAGAAAATTTTCATAAAAAAAAAACGAGTTGTAAGAGAGTAGAACTCTCTGTCTTTTGTATGGGAGAAGAAATTAAATAGATTTGGGGAACAAAGAATATTCTTTAAATGATCCTTTTTAATTAAGTTTTGGAATGAAACAAAATAGAATAAAAACATTGATATACTTGTTAAATTTGCAAAGAAAATTCAAAAAAAAATATACATAGCATCATATATCCTAAATATCCTATCCTACCAAATAAAATTTAAAACATAATTACACCACCCATAACCCTTAAATCTAGGCGTATCTTATGGAGACAAAGTCAGCCATTGAAAGTACGGATGATGTCACCACTCTTTAATGTCATTCTGAGCACAAATCTTTTGGTTGCCGTGTACGTTTTATGGAAGGGCGAATTAAAAAGTTGAAATTTTAAACTCTTGATACAAACCTTAACTTTTTACTTCCCCCCCCCCCCCCCCCCCCTCTTAACTCCTCCTCCATCCTTCATTGCACTTGCCTAGTGATTGGTGGCAGTGCGTTGGCAGGTCTGCGCAGGTTTTCATGCCCTTGGGGTAGTGTGTTGGGGGAAAAGGCTTAGGCGTGGATAGAAAAAGGAGGGGCGCGGTTTTAGGAATACATGGGGTAGTTTAGGTTAGTTATTAATAGTTTTAGTTGTAAGTTGTTTTTTTAGTAGTTAGTTTTATTAATTTAAATTGTAAATTGTTTTAAATTTTATATATATTTCTTTAGTAATATTAGTTTAATTTCATGTTTTAATTAGATAGTTTTAATTTTATTTAAATTGTAAAGTTAAGTTCTATTTAAAGATTAGACACTCATTTTGTATATGGTTAGAGCAATTTTAGATTTAGTTAGTTAGTTTAAGTTAAATTAGTTAGTTGTTAGTAAACTAAATTTATGACTAGTGTATATTTCACATTAATAACCTTTAATTTAAGTTTGGGATTAATGTTTTGTTTTTTAATTGTTATAATTGTTTTAGTTCATTCAAGTAGATAAAGTATGAAAGGTTAATTGGCTATTTGATATAGGATTAAACTCGGGTTTATTTGATTGGATTTTACTATTAATCTAAACCCCATTTCATTTAGATTGTTATTAAAATAATTTTCACATGATTGTTTAAGCAATGTAATAACGAATCAAATAAACATTGATATCAATCTAATAACGAAGAACTTCAAAATCCTGACGATGTATTCCTCCACAAGAGTTTTAAACTAAAGATGATGTAGAGAACCTTTGCTTAAAATTGTAATCAATCATTTCAAACTTAGGGCATGTTTAATTATTAATTATTATTCAAAAAAAAAAAGTGTGTTTTTGCCCTCATAGTTTGGGCATGACACAACATTGACTCATGGACTTTACTCTTGGTCCACATGACCTTATTGACTCCAAAGGAAAAGATATCAAACAACATTATGAGCATAAACACATCAAACAACATATTTGGTGCTACTTATGTTTCTAGAAATATAATAAGGTCATTCACATATATGTTTGTTTGATCATAGATTATTGTCTATAACATAGTTTATCTAAGGTTAATGATATGAGGTTTCCAAATTCAATATATAAATAAATTTGATGTTATTTCTAGTTAGATTGTGTCTTAATATTTTAATCCAAGTTTCAAATCCTACTAACTGTGATATATTTTTAAAGTAATATATGAAAAATTGATTAAAAACTAAGATAGCTTTCTACATTCAAATGGTAGATCATGAAAAGTGATCAGAAATGTTAATAAAGAAACTAAGACATGAACTAAATTAGAAGAAACATTAATCGAGCCCTTAACTTGATTTAATAAAACCTTGAGACAAGTGTATGTATTTAAGTGTAGGGGTTCTATTATATTAAAGTAGATCGAGAAAACTGTCTTCTTCAAGTTGCTCTTAATAGGGATAAGGTTTAGACATAGCCAACTATTTAGATTATTGATATATACTCTTTTTCAACCCATTTTCCAAATCAACAGGTTTAAGTATTGGTACAAATAATCTATGTAATACTCATATTCTTGAGGAAAGATTAACATTACAATCAATATTTTTTCAAAGCAATAATTTTATGGTTATTTCGACTACAATTTCAAGTCTCCAATCATTACTCTTTTCAAACTTTGACATTGTTCTTTTTAGAAATATAGTTTGAGCAGATTGTGGTGTGAATTTAAAATATTTTATTGAGATTAAGGATTTAAGATTTATCTTAGAGTATGCCATGGACATCCATCAAAGCATAACAAAAATACTATTATTGTCAAATAAAATTTATAGTTGAAAATGCATTGGTAGATATGTATGCAAAATATAGAAGAATAGAAAAGGAACATTGTTCTTTCATAGAATTCTTTAAAGAGATGTCATCTCATGGAAATCCATGATTATAGGAAATGCAGAAAATAGATATATTAAATATAGGTTGTTGGAACTTGTAAACAAATGGAATTGTGCATTTCTAGATGCACAGTTCTAGAATTGATAGGATTTTGTTAGTTGGAGAGGAAGACTTCTACCATTAACGACTATGCAGAGTTCCATTTGTTTACAAGTTCGAACAACGTATATTTAATATATCCATTTATTTCATATCCCAAATACATACCCTCCTTGTCATGGAATGGGCATGTTGTATAGATGAGCCAAGGGACTGCATTTGTGTTGTAACTTAGTACTAGAGAGGAAGACTTCCACCATTTTATAGGAAACAAACATAATATAACTTCTTAATGATCAGTCTAAAAGCATGCTACAATAATCGATATCAATGACTCATTTGGTGGTCAAAATTAGTGCTAGGTTATTCTTCCACAAAGTGTTTTAAAGAGATGTGATCTCGTGAAAATTCATGATTGTGGAAATGCAGTAAATGGTATAGGTTGTTCAAACTTGTCAAAAATGGAATTGGTGAGGGTAGCTACCAAGAAACATTTCACAACTTTTTTAGCATGCTTCTTACCTATGCTAAAATGGGAGCTTGGTAACAGGGTATGGACATTAAGCAAAGCATAGTGGTTAATGGTGGAAGTCTTCCTCTCCAACGAACAAAATCCTATCATTCCTGTCAACTACCATCACCAACTCCATTTGTTTACAACTTTGAACATAAGGGTGGAAATCAAGAAGTTATATTGCATTTGTTTCCTATCAAATGATGGAAGATTGGAATCATACTATAGTTCATACATTGAACTGGAGTATAGTTCATAATAATATAAATTATACATTAGGCTAAAATTTTATTAGTTCATAACAAAATTGGGTTGAACTTGTATAATTAAAATAGTTCATAATAATTGAACTATAAAAAAAAGACAAACAAAATCATTTTCATACGTAACCACGTGTGAAAGGCATGAGTTGACCAACATGAGATTTGAGCACCAAATTTCCATCTGAGCAACTTTGAAAGCACTCATATCATCAACACTACCTGGGTAAGGATGTGTACTGCTTCAAGTTTATGTGATTTGAACTACCATATCATCTAAATTTTACATTAGGTTAAACTTGTATAATTAGAATCATTCATAATACTTGAACTATTCTAAGTATGATTGTCAACCTTTAACTATTCCAATTATGAACTAATAATTCATAACCAAAATTACAATCTATGAACTAAAGTATGATTGCCACCCTTTAACTATCCAATTATGAGCTAATAGTTCATAAGAAAATTTTGTTATGAACGTTTATTCCTTGATGATCTTCTATTGCATAGGTATCTTCTTCACTTTTTTGCTTCTTCTATAAATTGAAACCCTTAATTTAAATTACATAAGGATATAAAGAGGCTTTAATAAAGATTACATCAAATAGACATGGAGCAAGTACATGCCACCAACGAGTATATTGATACTCACGATTCTTTCTCCTAGCAAGTAAACCTCATTGTAATTATTAGAATTAGATAGAAGAAAAATATTATTTTATATTCTTTTGTGTATTAGACTAATTTTGATAGTGTTAATAATATTGTTGTCACAAACAAATGGTCAGGGAAAGGGAAAAGAACCTGTGCTAGTCCTTGAGGAGAGTTGTGATGAGGAGGATTATGATGCTATTACTATAGAATTCACCAACCCGGTAAGTAGTAATGAAATATTTAATTATAAAAAAAGTTCAATAATGATTTAATTTTATACTCTTCATATGTCATTACCTAAAATATGGACATGTTGTTTTTACAATTTTTTTTGCATAATCGTGATCCTTGTCACCTTGATCAGAGTATTTCAGGTGGTCTAGATGATACCCATGTTCTATCCTCCACTTGTATTTTTTATTGAATATAAGAAATGAATGTTATATGTTAACAATGAATTTAGAGTTGTGTTGGGGGTGGGGGGGTTAGTTGAGCTTCCACCTTCACGTGGCTGGCCATGTTAAGTAGACAATAGTAAACTATTCTCAAAACAAAGAAATGATTAATACCCAATCACCTTCTCAAACTATGATTGTACCAAAAATACTTCACATTTGAGAGCTCCATAAATGACCAAAATCCACCTTAGGATCCAATACTCTCCACATATCACTTACCTTCAAACTTCCCTTTCTAATCCTTTGCTTTAACGACTTTGATCAACTTCTCAACTTCTAACATGTATATCCTATCCTTCTCCCAAAGGATTCTACTATGCTTTGATACCACTTGATGCAGAGAATTATGGAGCTTCCCAAGTTTTAAAGACAAAATGCTAAAAAATGTGTACTTTCCCACAAGTTTCCTTATACAAACTCAAGGGTATGTAAGCCAAATAAAGTGCCTAATCTTTCTAGTGACCTGTTATGACTTCAAGGGTCTTGAATCCACCAAATCAACCCAAATATTCAATCCACCAAGTATCAAGTGCTTATTCTGACATTAAAACTAAATAACTCTACCTATTAGGCCTAATAGCCCTAATTAAACCTCTAGCAAGTTTAATTAATTCGTTTCTCAAATTTCTTCCAAAGGACCCTCCAAATAAATTGTAGATCCGAATACTCATTTGGGTTCTCTATGACATACTAAAGATCCCCCCTTGTTGTTTTTGACAAAACCCTCAACTAGGCTACTATACCAAATTTTAGCCCCAAAATAGTGTGCATTTACAAAGGAACCCCAATGGATTCTCCTCCCCAAATCTTTCCACTTTGGACAAAGTGTTAAAATGTCTCCAATAGGAGGATTTAGCCAAATTTTCCTATTCTTCCTACAAAATCATTTTAGGAAACTTCCCTAGCCAATTCAAATCGATTTAAGGGTATTAACAATGTGTTTAAGGCCCACAATAGTTTCTTTTGATTATGTGACTCTCTTTGTAACTTTACCAAGTTGAAGGTTAAAAATGAATTGCATTTACGTACATCTTTTTCAAGTTTGATATTTCTCTTTTTCTTCGCTCACAATCCACTAATAATTTTTCAAAATACAAGCTAACCAATTGGAGATCGAGTCAAAAAATTGTAGGAACTATTGCACCAAATGAGTGTAAAAATCACAGGTTAGTATTATTGGTGCACAGTCATCGTCTTTTTGTGTTATTTTTGGTGGAGTTGCTCTTGCATTTTATGATTTTTGGTGAGAAAAAATTCCAAACTAATCAAGTAGCTGATCCAAAATCAATTGTAATTGGTTATGGTACATTTAAATAATTTATTTCACATGTTGTCGAATGTTATATGTTATGTGCTACTATTAATGAATGTTAGATGTTATCTTTAGAATCTTCTATTTTAAAAATGATTATGTAATCTTGATTGATAGGGTGAAAGATTAATCCAAACTCAATTTTATATATCTTCTTAACCACTATTCATTTTGATAGCTCCTTTGCCATGGAACTTTGTTAGTTTAAGGTATGTTTATCTACTCGTTATTGATATTTTATATCTATTTATTATGCATTCACACTTTCTTGATTTATAATATAATGAAATTAATCTTTTGTATGGATGTGTATCACAAAGTAATGATTTTTTTATGCTTCAACATTTGTACTATCCAAGTCAATCAACTATTTGCGTCAATTCTTTGTGCACCCAAAATCAAAGGTATATAACTTTATCACTTGTAACTATAATTTGTAAACACTACAAATGAGCAGTTTCCACAATAGTTTCTTGTGGTTTTTTGGTTCTCTTATACCGTGAAATAAGAAGCCTTGTTACTCAAATATTGAGCCAATGATATTGTAATTTTTAAAATTAGTTTACATATTCATCTATAAGTTTTATGAAATGTTGTTGTTCTTATAAAATCGACTTACATATGTTTCTTTACTTGACATAGTGTTGGAAGTGAAATAGATGTATAACATGATATATTAACTTAGAAAGTCAAATGGAAGAAACTATTTCAAGAACATCACCTTAACATTATGCTTATGTTAGAAATCCATTGTGGGAGAAAACTTCCACAAGCAAATTTAGTAAGTATAGTTCAAAATCTATAATGGTTTGTTGAAAGACGTCTTTCGTGGGATCAAGGATTACTACATTATCCAATATGGAAAATAGATTCACATAAATAGGAGTAAACAAAAGAGATTAGATAGAGAAACAATGTCACACACCAAAAATGGGTCACACAAAAAAAACAATCCAACTATTCAAATTATGTACAAGGCATGAGACTTTAAAATGGTCATACAAATTCATTTATTGGTTCAAAGAAGTAGGCACCTTTGCGAAAAAGAAGTGGATGATTGTCCAATACATCATATGGGATATGAAACATTTGTTAGCATTGGACCAAACAACCATATCCCATCATAGATTTGTAAACTCTCTTAAATCACATTGGTGTCATCCTGCAAATTGTTGATCAAAGTGTTTGGTAACTCTTAAAGCATTCAAAATTCATTTGTTTGAAGATCTTTCCTGACAGTTTGGAGTCAAGGACATCAACCAACTAAATGGAAAATTGGGTATGTGCATGATCATGGTGTGCCAAACTATACCCTTAAGTGGTAGTGTAAAATCAACAAATTAGGTTTATGTCAACTTGATTTGAAATTTTGAACTAGTTATGAAGTTTATATTAAAAAGTTATAAGAATTAAATTTGTAGGAAATTAAATGTAGTTTCTAAACTAGTAGGTCTTATTTGAAAATAATTTAATCTAATTGGCCAAAATTTCATATTTGAATGTAGTAGTACAAAAAATTTTGGACAAAAATAAGAAGTAGGTGTATGCTAGACCACCTTAATCACAATCAAATAATAATATTTTTTATAAGATTCTAGATATAAGAAGTATATTATGCCCAAATGTGACACATATTTCTGTGTATTTTAATTCTAAGAAAATAATTAATTATGAAATTTCTACTACAACGTTTTCAGAATAAATAAAGGCTTGTGTTTGACCATCTTAACTAATTCAAAATATTAGAAATTCAACTTTTTTACTATAGTAGATGAAGCATAGAATGTGACGCATCTTTCGGATTTCAAAAATGCTTTACAGTTTGAAAGTCATAGTGATTTTTTACTTAGTATGTCAATCACCACTTTATAGCTATATCCATTAGAAAATAAGAAAAAATTACTTACTGAGCTCATAATTTGACATACATTATATCAATGGAAAGCTAAGAACATTCTTGAGAAACCCTTTTCATTTCATCAAATTCGAGTAAAAAAAAGTCATTAGCTACATGCTTGAAGTCAGAAACTCATAGAAATAGGATAAAAACACATTTTTGGCATTAACCATGAAGGCTTGGTATCCAAAGCATTACCAAGCCTAAATCAGATACTCGATTTTCCTCACAAAATAATAATTAATTTTAAAATAAAAAATCTTAATTTTTTAAAAAAGAATTTCTATTTTTAAAGAATAATATTACATATGACCTCTTTTGAGGACCCTAAATTTGGATTTCTTATAGGGTCTTAGAACCCTTAACCACACATATATTGGTTTAAAAAGATTGAAAAGGGTCATAGGATACCCTATGATCCCTTTTGATTCATTAGAACACATTATCTATGTCCTTAGGGGTCCTAGGATTGAAAGGATCAAAAGGGGTCATAGAGTACCCTTGACCCTTTTTAACCCACTCAAACACATTATTTATGTCCTTAAGGGTCTTAGGATTCTTAATCATACATAATATGATTGAATGGGTTAAAATGGAACATATGTTATCATATGACCCATTCAAACAATTATCTATATTGTTAGAGGTCTTAGGACCCCAAAGAACACATAATATGACCAAATAGGTCAAAAAGGTTCATAGGGTACCCCATAACCCCTTATGATCCATTTGAGCAGATAATTTATGTTGTTAGGGGTCCTAAAAACCCCTAAGTACACATAATCTGATCAAATGGGTCAAAGAGGGTCATTTCGTACACCATGATCCCTTTTTACCCATTGGAAGACATTATCTATGTACTTAATGGTCCAAACGAGTTAAAGGGTACCCATGACCCCTTTCAACCCATTTTAACATATGAGATATATCTGCAAGGCTCCTAAGACCCCTAGGGACATATATTATCATCAAATGAGTTGAAAGGGGTCATATATTATCCTATAACTCTTTTCAACCCATTCAAACATATGACATATGTCACTAGGGATACTAGGATCCCTAGGGACATACGTTGTCATTAAATGTGTTGAAAGGGGTCATAGGTTATCTATTCATCCCTTTTGACCCATTCAGACAAATGAGATATATTCGTAGGGGTCCTAGGAACCCTAGGGACTTATGTTTTCATTGTGTGGGTTAAAAGGGTTCATCGGTTATCTTATTACCACTTTTCATGCTTTCAAACAAGTGAGATGTCCCTGTCAGTCTTAGGACCCATAGGGATATATGTTGTCATCAAATGGGTCAAAAGGGGTCATAGGTTTCCCTGTGACCCCTTTGACCCTTTTTAACATTTGAGCTATGGTCTTATGTGTCATAGGACCATTAGAGACATATGTTTTCATCGAATGAGTTAAAAGGGGTCATAGGTTTTCCTATGACCCCTTTTTACCCTTTCAGACACGTGAGATATGTCTCTAGTGGTCCTAGGACCCTTAGGGACATATGTTATCATCAAATGAGTTAAAAGGGGTCATAAGTTTCTTTATGACCCCTTTCGACCCATTCAAACATATAAGATAAGTCCCTAGGGGTCCTAGAGGGACCTCTATTATCATTGCATGGGTCGAAAGGGGTCATAGATTTTTCTATGACCCCTTTTGACCCATTCAAACATATGAGATATCTCCCTTGGGGTCATAGGGATATGTGTTGTCATTCAATGGGTCAAAAGGAATCATAGATTTTCCCATGACTCCTTTGGACCCATGCAAACATATGAGGTATGTCCCTAGGGGGTCCTAGGACCCCTAGGAAATACGTTGTCATCAAATGGATCAAAAGGTGTTATAGGGTACCCTATAAGCCCTTTCAATCCATTTGAACATATGAGATGTGTCCCTAGTGGTTCTAGGCTCCCTAGGGACATATGTTATTATTGAATGGGTCAAAAGGGGTCATAGGCTACCCTATGACCTCTTTTGTTACTTTCACACATAAGAAATATGTCCATATGCATCTTAGGACCCCTAAAGACACATGTTTTCATTGAATGGGTGGAAAGGGGTCATATTCCCTAGTGGTTCTAGGCTCCCTAGGGACATATGTTGTTATTGAATGGGTCAAAAGGGGTCATAGGCTACCCAATGACCTCTTTTGTTACTTTCACACATAAGAAATATGCCCCTATGTGTCCTAGGACCCCTAAAGACACATGTTGTCATTGAATGGGTGGAAAGGGGTTATATGACCCCTTTTGACCCTTTCAAACATGTGAGATATATCCCTAGGGGTGCTAGGTACTCTGGGGACATATGGTGTCATCAAATGGGTTGAAAGGGGTCATAAGATACCCTATAACCCCTTTTGATCCATTCAAACAAATGAGTTATGTCCTTAGAGCTATTAGGACCTCTAGGGGCATGTCTCATCATGGAATGGGTCAAAATGGGTCATAAGATACACCATGACCCCTTTCAACCCATTCAATCACATTATATATGTCCTTAGGGGCCCTAGGATCCCTAGGAATGTATGTTGCCATGAAATGGGTTGAAAGACATATAGGATACCCTATGACACCTTTCCATCTATTTGAGAAAATAAGATATGTCCCTAGGGGTCCTAGGACCCCTAAGGACATATGTTGTCATGGAATGGGTCAAAATGGGTCATAGGATACCCTATGACCATTTTTAACTCATTCAAACAAATGAGATATGTCCCTAGGATTCTTAGGACCCCGAGGGACATATGTTGTCATCAAATGGGTCAAAAGGGGTCATAGGATACCCTATGACCTCTTTCAACCCATTTGAACAAATGAGATATGCCCCTAGAGCTCCTAGCTAAATTAAACCCATTAATTAAGTTTAATTTAATTGCAAGTCATAGTACTTTAATTAAATTGAATTTACCCCTTTAGCTAAATACATATGAGGAATTAAGTGTATTTAATTTAATTAAATATCCTCATTATGATTATTGAATTTAATTATTCAATTAATTGTATTATTCATTTATGATGTCATATTTAACCTTTTGAATCAAATATCTTTTATTATTCTCTCTCTCTAGTCCAAAAATAGAAACACTGAGTCAACTAGAATAAAAAAGGGAATGAGATCAGTTAGCTCCTCATGACATTGAGAAGTGACTAGTTAACTCTCTTTTCACAAGGGAATCTTCTATTCTGATTGAATCTTGTCTTTGATCTTGACTGTTCATTCAAGTTGATCTCAATCGTTGATCAAATTCTAGGATTCTATTTAAGAAACCCTCAATCTCTCATTTTAACATATGCACATGAATAATATCAAACTAATGCCAAATTGTTGGAAATTACATTTGCTTTTATATCTTATTTACTTTCATATTGCTTTCTCATTAGATTAATCATGCATGCATTTAGATTAAATTGTTCATTTTATTCTTAGATTAACTTTCATATATTTAGCTTAAATTTGCACATCATTTAGATTAAAAATTCTTCCTACTAGATGGTCTAGTTGTTGGTCTCTCAAATCTGAGAGTGGACAAGAAAATCTAATTAGTTAGAAGGCAACACATTGCTTTGTTGGATTATTTTGGATGGACAATCTTATGTTCATTCTAAGATGATTCTAACATATAATGATAATGTTGAAGTGTGGTTAATCTATAGGCCATAATTAGCACTCACATTTTTGGCACCCATTGTGGGGTAGAGAAATCAATTTTTTGGCCTCATTTGTTGTTTATTTTTCAAAATTTTGATGGTCTGTCATTTTTGTCCATACATTTCCTCAATTTCTTGCACAAAAAATTCAATTCTCCCATGAAGAAACTAAAATTTTGCTTATAGTGTTGCAATTTATCATACGAAATAGTGTATAATTGTGTGGTTTCTTGCGTGGTACACAACACATTCTCACATGGGCCTATGTAGAATATCATGCGAAACTCGACACCAGTAAATGCAAATTTCAGTTTTCAGATTTTGTTTTGATAATGTTGTTTGATCTGACATTTCTTTCCAAAGCATTTGATTTCTGATTTCTGATTTTTGACAACTTAATAGTGGTTTATATATCATTTATCGAAGATACCTTATTATAAATTCATAAATAGTACTGATGGTTTTATTGCAACACACTTGGTCAAAGATTCGCATGTCAAGGAATGTATTCAAACTCACTCAAATGTTATGTCTTTTTAATGCTTTCTTACACACATAGTTTAATAGGGCTTGTTTGTAGGGCTGCAAACAAAGGAATAGGGGAGTATGCTCTTTGCTACTTGGAAGTGACGCCCAAGAGTAAATCAAAAACCTAGACGCCTTTGGAAAATGCTACCCAAGGTAGGCAAGAAAGTTAGTGGTTCTCCTATACAAATCTTTTTAATGAAGAGATGATGATTTCCTTTTAGGAAAATCAAAATCTTGAGAAAAGACAAGTTGGGATTGATAAAATAACTCAGTTATGAACATGTTCTATGTGTTTAGGTAAGGTGACGGGGTAGAGAAGTATGCTCTTTTTCCCTCTAGAAAAATCAAAAACTTTGACCCTTGAATCTGAACCACCAGTCTGAGTCAACCTTTAGAGGGCCTGTCGGAGCGATCCAACCTCCAAGAATGACCCAAGTGAGCACACACCTTTCACCGGTGATTCCAACTCACTATAATAAAGAAGCTTTATAGAGTGAAAGACTCCAAAGTCATGTTAATTTCTTCTTCTTGATTCTGTATCGCATATCAATAAGAGGCTTTGTTTGTTTCATTGGGCGGCGTCGCCCCCTATCTTGCTAGTCAAGTGTGTGCACTTTCAAATGCTAGTGTGGATTGTTGGCCTCAATTTCATTTTTGAATCCACCAGGGATTAATGTGAATGGAATCCAAGTAAAATTATTTAGATAGTTGCTACCTGGTTGACCTCCGAAATGGGGCATAATCTTTGTGCAAGGAGGGGAAAGAATCTCTCCTATAGATTTTCACCATAGGAATGTACCTAAATGTTAAAAGGTGGTATACACCCTTGACCCCTACCACAAGGGTGCTCATTGAGTGTATATGTTATTGAGTCCTTGGAATACACCAAAAACACAGGCACCCTCTAATGGGGTGACATGGCTATGTGAGGTGAACACATGCACATAAATTGTGAGACAAAGATTTTACTGCCTCTACCATTTTTTGTTATAGAGATAAAGAGTATCTTTTTCAAGTCTATAAACTATCCAAGTCATCAAAACAAGAAAAGGTCAAGACTCTCCCGACCCTCCAAGTTGCTTTGTTATTGGTTAGATTGTTTGAGACTACTACTTGCATCCCTTGTCTAAAAAACAATGGTCTACTTTCAAACCAAAATGATGTCCAAAATCTGAAAACAATGCTGATATCTACTTGGAACTTTTAAACATTGTCAATCCTATGTTCAGAAACTATCAAAATCATTGAAGATCTCTTCAAGTACAGTCAAAACCTTTCAGTTTGGTCATTTTCTCACTTGCAGTTCTGCAAAACTTCACATGAGAAAATTATCAGTTTACATTTCCTCACGAGGTTCTTTGTAGTTCCTTGCATAGTTGTCTATGAATCCTCATACAAAGGTTTGCCAAAATGTTGCATTTTTGAGTCAAAAATCTATCTTTTTTGGTCAAGTTGTCCTTTCCTCATGTAACTTTGTGCAAAATCTCACATGAGAAAACAAGTGAAAAATTGTTGTTCTGAATTCTTGCTTGGGTCATTGTGTTCTCTCGCACGGTTCTTTATGAATTGTCGCACGAGATATTTTCCTGCCTAATGTCAATGTAGATATGCCTTGTGATGGGCAAGTGCTCCCATGCCCATACTTGTAGAACATACACTCCTACTACCATGTTATTCTTCTCATGATATACTACCTTGTACATCTCATGGTACATATGAGCCAACAAGCACTGACACCATTTGAAACATTCTAGCTACTCCAGCATTTGTCCCCATCCACAATCTAATCCATCTTGACCTCTATTAGTCATCAAAAATCAACTGATGAATATGCCAAGTACTACAGCCAACATGTGGGTTGGACCGTATGTCTGCACTAGCTCCTCCCATGTGATGGCTCTGCCCATGATGGGATCCTCTTGGAAGATGGCCCTCAATGCCAATGCACCTAGTCTCGACTGAAATTTATACTCAACCCATGGTCCGTGGAATGGTATTTGAAGTATCCTCTAAATATCCTCCAGTGTGATGGTCATCTCTCCCAAGGGCAAGTGGAAAGTTTTTGTCTCCGAATGGAAATGCTCTACTAGTGCTATGAGTAACCCGTGATTCACCCATAAATCGAGGATATCACATAGATGAGATAGGCAAAGGGAGTCAATATATGCCATGTCTATGGCATCCAACTAGAAAATCAATACTCTGAAAGGGGGATAGTGTGATCTAAATGAGATGTCCAGAAAGCTAACCTACAAACATAAAAACAATAGGAGCACAATCAATATCAGACATGTAAAACATCATACTGTCCGTAAATGCACTATGAAAAATTGAAGACATGGTAAAATGACTGACAAAAGTGCAAAATGGTGACAAAAAAAATCACACAACACCATATTTTTGCACGAGCTTTCATTTTCTCGCACGAACTTTCACTTTCTCACACGATATTTCATTTCTTTGTGTGAGAAAGAGCATTATTGAACGTGAAAAATGAAAAGTTTTTATGGTCTCTCATGTGAGAGATGGGTATCTCCTGTGTGAGGAAACCCAGTACCTTACATGAAGAAGTATCATTTTGGTACTTCCTCGTGCGAGGAAGCCTATAGGCTGGCGCGAAAAATAACATTTTTGCACGAGACCTGATGACCGAATTTTTTAAAACACACAAAAAACATGAAAATAATCAAAATGCATGAAATTTTCAATGACAAAGAGGTTGATTGATTACTCATTGGAGGTTCATATTTCTTCAACCAGTTATGTTGCCTTGAATGCTCGAATTGGTGAAGATGCGGGGGACCACCGTCTTTCTCCTCATAGCTCTCTTCTTCACAAAAGACAAAAGCACAAATGAATTGAAAATGACCTTTTGGGCCCTTATATAGGCGTTGACCTAATTTTTCAAAGTGCTTTGATTGATGTGAAAATCACCCCTAGCTAATTTTCTTGCTCTTAACTCATTTTTGAGATCGATTTTGAAATCTAACACACTTAAATAACTCAATATCGCATTTTAAAATTTTGGGACCAATGCGATCGAACAATTATGCAATCCATTTTTTTGATACTTTGTGAATATTGGAATATTTTCCAATCACATATTTCTTCAATTTTTCCAAAATTTATGGAAAAGTCAACTCTAGTCAACTTTGGTCAAACTTGGTCTTTTGGACCTCAAAATCATTTTGAATCAATGTCAAATTTTCTTCAGACTCTTCTGATCTAATCTACATTCTTTTGAATCTTTGATCACATCTTTATCTTCAAATATACTACTCTGCATCACTTTTTTGATGTGTCATCTTTTGATTTTGCTCCTAATGGGGCAAGATGATTGCATCATTAAATCTTTCAAAACTGGCTTCAACTCAAACACTATGTCCTAATCGCTAGGGTCATCTCATCACTCAGGACATCTTTGTTCCCTATATCTAGCATCTATGTCATATATCTCATCTTTTGATCAGCTAATCACATTTATACCAATCCATATCACAGTTTGATGGATAGATATCGGGATAGTCTAACCTTGACGCATAAGGATCAAGCCTTTTTTGGGGGATGATTCTACGACTCATGATTGGATCTTGTTATCTTTTATGGAACAATATTTAGGTTTTCTATCTAGACTCTAGAAAATTAAGCTTCATTCTGGAGATAATTCTAAATTCTTGCTCAGGATTAAGCTTCATTCTAGAGATAATCATAATTCTTGCTGAGAATTAAGCTCCATTATGGAGATAATTCTAAACTCTTTCTTTCAATCATTATTTAATGGATAGGTATTGAGATAGTTTAACCCTAATTCCTGAGAATTAAGCCTCATTCCAAGGATAATTCTATGAATAGTGATTAATCTTGTCAGCTTCTAATGGACAAGTATCGGGGTAATCTAACCTTGACACTTGAGAATTGAGTCTCATTCTAGGAACAATTGTGTGAAGATTGATAATATTTTTTCTTTCATATCATTATCTAGGTGTTCTATCTAGATTCCCTAAGGCTAAGCTTCATTCTGGAGATAACCTTATAAAGCTCATCAATTTTCGTTGTGTCATTAATCTTGGAACCAATCTCACTTCTTGGTCTATATTCTTAGACTTCTGATTTCTTTGAATCAATGTGCTACTTGCACATCCATTCCAAGAGGGGCAAATGTAATACCCCTAAATTGGCACATTTCCATTCTAAACCAATTTCGGTCTATTGATCTTACTCAAAGTCCTATTGTACTAGGCAATTTTGATTTCGACAATCTCTACTTGACCTAACTGTCAAATGCATAAAATCATTAATCTGCATTAACCACATACTCTATTTAATTCCTAGATTGAAATTGAATTAGCTAAATTAAACCTATTAATTAAGTTTAATTTAATTGCAAGTCCTAATACTTTAATTAAATGGAATTTACCTCTTTAGCTAAATACATATGAGGAATTAAATGTATTTGACTTAATTAAATATCCTCATTATGATTATTGCATTTAATTATTCAATTAATTGTATTATTCATTTATGAGGTCATATTTAACCTTTTAAATCAAATATCTTCTATTGTTCTCTCTTTAGTTCAGAAATAGAAACACTGAGTGAACTTGAATTAGAAAGGGAATGAGATTGGTTAACTCCTCATCACACTCAGAAGTGACCAATTAACTCCCTTTTCGAAAGGCAATCTTCTACTCTGACTAAATCTCATCTTTGATCTCTACCATTCATTCAAGTTGATCTTAACCATTGATCAAATACTTGGATTCTATTTAAGAAACCCCCAATCTCTCATTTTAACATATGCACATGAACGGTATAAAACTAATGCCAAATTGTTGACTCAATTACATTTGCATTTATATCTTATTTATTTTCATATTACTTTCTCATTTAGATTAATCATACATACATTTAGATTAAATTGTTCATTTTATTCTTAGATTAACTTGCATTCATTTAGCTTAAATTTGCACATCATTTAGATTAAAAATCCTTCATACTAGATGGTCTGGTTGTTGGTCTCTCAAATCTAAGAGTGGACAGCAAAATCCAATTAGTTAGAAGGCAACATATCAGTTTTTTGGATTATTTTGGATGGATAATCTCATGTTCGTTCCAGGATTATTCTAACATATAATGATCATGTTGAAGTGTGGTTAATTTATAGGCCATAATTAGCACTCACAAGGAGTACCTAGTGAAGTGGAAGGGTGAGCATTGGAAGATTCAACTTGGTTATCAAAGACAAAGGTTGCTTGTTTGGGTCTTCCTCTACCAGATATAAAATGACAGGGTCACTTTTCAATTTACCCTAGGTGTCTGATGAAGGAGTATCTAGTGGTGTAAGGGAAATCCTGTATCACCCAAAGATATGCTTAGTGTTAATCTATGTTTAATGTGTTTATATTTTTGGATACCCATTTGGGAAAAATGAAGATTCCAACTCTCATAGTTCCACTATTGGTTTTCTAGGTTAGTGTTCTTGAGCACCTTGGGATATGAGCCAGTGTAGAAAATCGGTTATTTTTTAATTGAGCCATAATTATGATGAGATAGAGGGTGTAATTTGGAGGGATGATTTTAGTTTTAATTTAAAACATTCTAAAAAATGAATTAGATTAAAAGGCTTTACAGTTTGAAAGTTATTGCAGTTTTAAGTTCCCTGGAGACCCCCTAAGAACGCTTCAAAGTCAAATTTGAGGCACTAAACTACCTCATATAGGCACAAAAAATGGGGAACCATATTTTTTTTGTGGGGCTATAGAACACTTGGAGAGCTTTTCAAAAATGTATATGGTTCGTCAATCAAAGTCACAGATCAAAAGTTATGCCTCCCGGATGTTGGACTACCATTTCTGGATTCTTCTAATTTTGCACCAACTTCTGACATGTCTTCTACAACCTTCTACTTAGGTGGTGGATTCCAAATGAAATATTATAAAATATATTCCTAACCCTAAACCTAATTTGGGTTAGTTGAGGTCATTTATTTCATTGTAAACGTAGTTTTGTGGAGTGTGGGAGAAGGTACTATGAGAGATTTTTCTCCAAAATCTGAGAACATTGTAATCCCATAGGGCATGTAGTTGAGTCTATTTTCATTGTATTCAATGTAATATCATATCATTTCTGACAATAAGATTATCCTTTTCCTATTTTGTTCATTTGGTCTTGGGTTGTGCCCTCATCACCTACTCTATATAAAAAGATGTTGAAGACCTGGGAATAAAATATGAGATGTGGGAGAAGATCAAAATTATCTATGGTGACAATAAGCATGTCATGAAGGCTAAAGCTAAAATCCTAAGAGGATATTTTGATGACATGAGGATACATGAAGGTGAATCCATTGAGGCCTATGGAAAATGAGTGAGAGAAGTGATGCTAACCACTAGAGCATCTAGAGGTGTACTACAAGAAAATGAGTGCAAAAGAAAGATGTTGAGTACCTTGTAATTGAAATATGCCATAAGGGTGTCATCTATTCAGGAGCTAAGAACTATGGACAATATGGAGGTGTCTCTTAATGCTTTGGCAGGAAAGTTCACTATATTTGAGCTTAGCAACTTTAGCAATAGTCGACCACCTTCAATTGAAACCGCATTCAAAACCTCGGTCCCATTGGTTGCAATACAAAAATGAAGGGAAGATACAATCACATTCAAATATAGAAGATAATTGGAGATCTATATGTTGAAGAAGGTGAACAAGAAGAGTTGGAGGATCTATTCACAAAATGAATGGTCAGAGGAAAAGAGAAGTACAAAGGTAAGCTTTCATTCAAATGCTTTAATTGTAAAAAAGTAGGACATTATGCTACTAGATGTCAAGAGAATGTGAAGAAGGAGATAGAAGAAAGATGAAAAAACTCCAAAGGAATAGAGAAGAAATGCTTCTACATTGACGAAGAAGGTATGACTCAAGAACAGTCCACTAGCGATGATGAAAATGAGGACAAATTATCCTTTGTTGCTATCACATAACAAAGGGCGAAAAGAGCACAAATAACTAGTACAAGTATCCACAAGAATTGGATAATAGATAATGCTTGCTCACACCACATGTTTGGTGACAAAATAAAGATCCACGAGGTTGAAGCCTATGATGGAGGAATGTTAAAGCTCAATAATAACTCACCATGCATAGTAATAGGTATGGTTACTGTAGCCCTAATTGAATCCATTAACTATGAATATTTTTATTTAGTGGAAGGTCTTAAATATAACCTATTGAATGTGGGTCAACTAATAGATAAAGGCTATAGGTTTGAGTTTAACGAAGGGTCTTGCAAAATATTTAACAAGACAAGAAAACTCCTAGCTACGAGAGAACAAAGAAAAGGTAACATTCTCTAGCTCAACATTTCTGATAACAAATACTTGGTAGCTAAAAATGATAATACTTGGTTGTAGCATAGAAGATTGTGTCATGTAAATTTTGAAATTATTGTTAGAGTAGGAAGGGAAAACTATGTAATGGGTGCACCTCCTATAACCAAATGTGACAATGTTATGTGTAAAGATTGTCAACTAGTAGAGTTGGCATGTTCTAGTTTCTCTAGAAAGGCATTCACTTCTTAACAAGTTCTAGATCTAGTTCATACTAACTTGTGTGGTCCCACGAGGACAAAGATTGTATCTAGTGATAGATACTTTATGTTATTTATTAATGACTTCTCTAGAATGATGTGGACAATCTATTTCAAAGAGAAATAAAAAATCGTTTAGATGTTCAAAGTCTACAAGGAAAAAGTGGAAAGGGATACTGAAGAGCATTGAAATACTTGAGGTTGGATTAGGGAGGTGAGTTCACCTCATAATAATTTGATTAATACTATCAGATGGAGTTGAAAGATAGATGTCAGCTCCCAAGATGCCACAACAAAATGGTGTTGTTGAAGGAAGAAACAAGAAAATCATAGATTGTGCCAGAACACTAATGACTTATAATAGTGTTGCAAAAATCTATTGGAGAGAAGTTGTAAGCATAACAGTGTATACCTTAAACAAGTTACAAGTAAATAAGGGATTGAAGAAGACACCTATGAATTATGGTTTTGTCGCTCACCATCTATAGGTTACTTTAAGGTATTCATAAGCAAGTGCTACATCAAAAGAGATGAAGACCAAGGAAAGATTCAGCCTAAAAGTGATGAGGGTATCATTATAGGGCACTCTACCAAAAGCAAGATACATCTATGTTTGAACCTTCAAATAAATAAAATTGTGGAATTAGCCAATGAGAGGGTAGATGAGTTACCAAAGAAGAATGAGGAAGATAGCAAGAAAGAACCAAAAGACTACCACAAAATTTCAAATACACCCCACTAAATGATATAGTGGAAAGGGTATTGGAAGAGGTGGAACCTATACAAGAAGGTTTACTCGCTTAGGTAGAAGAAGATCAACATGAAGAAGAAAGAGTAAAAGCACCTGAAAGGGAACCAGTGATAGAAAAGTGTGTGAGAAGGCACCACTCAGATGACCATGTCATCAAAGATGAGGATGCTTGAGTGATGACTAGGAGAAAGGTGAGAGAGACTGGATGTCTACTCTCACTCATGGAGCCCAAAGCTACAACAGAAGATCTAAAAGATGAAGACTAGAGAAAGGCCATGGAGGAGGAGATTGGTCAAATAGTAAAGAATGATACATGGACCTTGGCTTCCTAGCCAGAAGACAAGGATGTTATTGGTACAAAGTGGTGTTCCAAAACAAGATGAATGAGGATGGAGAGGTACTTAGAAACAAGGCCAAACTTATTTGTGTTAGTTCATGGTGATTGATTAGGAAAGTATTGTACATACTTCATAAATTCTTTGGGGCTCAAGGCATCACCCCGAAAAAATAAAATTGGGTCCTATTTTATCAAGATTTTGGGCCAACATGTAATTATTAATTATAACCCTAAATCGGTAAAAATACTTGTATAAAAGGGCTTAGGGTTAGGGATTGTTTCATTGTTGTGATGCAAAAATTGGTTCTTGTGGCGATATTGAGTTGTAAGGGATTATGGATTGTAATCAGGTTGTAATCATTGGATCGTAATAATATCAAACTTTCTGTTTGGTGGACATAGCCCAAGGATTGGGTGAACCATGTTAAATCTTGGTGTCTTGTATTCTTTTCTGTGTGATCTATTATTTTCTGATATTGTTTATATTTGCATGTAATTTTTATTTATATCTGTGGTTTAATCCTAACAATTTGTAATATTATGCACAAGAAGAAGACATAGACAATGTAGAAATCCTTGCACCAATGGATAGACTAGAAGAAATCAAAATACTCTTAGCATTTGCAACCTACAAGAACTTTATAGTGTGCTAGATGGATGTAAAGACTACATTTGTGAACGAAGTTCTAGAAGAGGAAGTGTACATGGAGAAAATCAAGGGGTTTAAGAATGAGCACAAAAAAAATCCAATATGTAGACAGAAAAAAATCCCTATATGGATTAATAGGCATCTAGAGCATGGTATAAGAGACTACACTCGTACCTGATAAAGATTGGGTTCATAAGAACAAGTGACAATTGCAATTTATACATGAAGCAAGAAAAAAAAAATTGATTGTAGAAATCTTTGTTGATGGCATCATCTTTGGAGGAGATGATAAAATAAGTGTTGAGTTTTCTGAAGCCATGAAGAGAGAGTTCAAAATTTACATGATAGGAGAAATCAAATTCTTCATTAGACTTCAAGTATCCCAACTCAATGGATGGATCTTCATAGGGAAAACAAAATATGTGAAGGAAATCCTAAAGAATTTCGGTATGGAGGAAGAAAAACTGGTGGGCACTCCAATGGTGACTAGTTACAAGCTATCAAAGGAGGATGAAAGCCTTGAAGTAAATGAGACACTTTATTGATCCATGATTGGTAAACTACAACATGTTGTGCATAAAAAACTAGACATAGCATAGGCTATTAGCATAGTAGCCAAATTTTATTCAAACCCAAATGAGTTGCACATGGTAGATTTGAGAAGGATCTTCAACTATCTAAAGTCTACTAAAGAGTATGGCCTATGGTATTCTCACAAGGGAAAATTTGAGCTTAGTGTCTTTACTGATGTTGAATGGACAGGGAACACATATGATAGAAAGACAATAACTGGTTAGTGTATTCTTTCTTGGATGAAGACTGGTTCCATGGGCCAACAAGAAGAAGAACTACATATAATAGTCAACAATTGAATCAAAATATGTTGTTGCAGTAATGAATTTCACTCAAGTTGTTTGAATCAAAAGACTACTTGAAGGAATTCAAGAGAAAATGGAGGAATCAGTAGTTATCGACTATGATAAAACTAGTGTGATCAAAATATCCAAAAATTTGGTGATGCACTTGAAGACAAAGAACATATCAATCAAGTACCATTTTTTGAGAGAACAAGTGAAAGCAAAAGAGGTCAAATTAGAATATGTACCAACTAAGAAGAAACTGGATGATATCTTCACAAATCCTCTTCAAAAGGATACTAGAGCTATACCAAATTCTTCATGGTATCATAGCTATGCCATTATCCATGATGCCTCTATGGCTATACCAAATTTATAGTCGATTTTCACCCAATTGATGCTCTGAATGCAATGGTGAGGTCTGCTTTGGCTCTAGATGCTCCCAATTTTTGTGGATACTTTGGATCTGAGTTGAGGTGTCCTCAGAGAGGTGAAGCAAGATACCATGGTGGGAAGCATGCTTGCACCTATACTTGATGTATCTTCTTCCTAAAGGGAGAAACATTGTTTGTCAGCATTGGATTTTCTTCTATCTTCAAGCACTCATCATTACGAGATCCTTCACTAAGGGGGGATTTCATCGAGGGATTCTCTATTATATATGCATGATGTATGTCATAATGGGGGGGGTCTTCATTACTCCATCCATTCATGGATCTTTCTTTATTGTACTTTTCTCTCTTTTTAGGGGGAGGGTTTTCCCATGATGTTTTCCCTCTTTCTCCGTTTGTAGAGAGATTGCATTACATTGTGTGTTGAGCATTGCATTTGTAACATGGCCTAGTAGTCAGGACCCATTATGCATTTGTGAGCTTAAGTGCATTCCCCTAAGTTTCACTTAAGGGGGGGTGTTAGTGTAAATAATTATTATTTACACTTTACGTAAGTTTACTTAGGATAAATGCATTATTTTATTATTTCTTAGGTTAGACACCTAGGATTTTGCGTACTCATATGAGTTGTCATGTTGACAACACATGAGTAAGAAACTCTAATTTAGCACATGGTGTCTACACCACTAGAGTTTGCATAATCAACTGAGTTGTCATGTAGACAACATAGTTGTTCGCACTCTCAATTTAGTACATGGCATCTACAACATAATTTTATGTGCTACACTTTTGTAGGCTTATCCTCTCATCATCACACTAACTCATGTGCTTAATGGAGGATAATCCATTCTTGGTGGACATGTGCTTAGTTGTGAGGCTTATCATATTGCTAACTCTTAGAAATTCTAGATGCATCTTAGAGGCCTTTATATGTAAGCACCTCCAGTGTACTATACAATTATATCAATTACAATTAATTGAATATCATATTGTTATTATGACCATAGTTTGATGGTCTTTTGTGCTAGTTATTGTGCTTTTTGGTCTTGGGTGAATTTTTCCCTAAGGCAAATTCTTACATGAGTATCTGAAAGAGAAGTTAGGGGTCTTACCCCTATCTAGCCTGAACTAAAATTAGATAGGCATACATCAATCCAAGATTAGCAAGCAAAAAAATCAAATAGTGGATTAATGAGATTAATAGACTACTCCAAAGTGGGAGTAGTCACAAAGACTAAAAAGATGAATGCCTTTAGAATTATTGTCAAAGGAGGATAATTTAAGAAGAATAGAAGAAGAGAAACAAAGCAGGAGACAAACAAAAGGAGCTGAGAAGAGAAAGTGTAACGACATAAGGAAGAAGTTGAGAGGAGCAGAAGATGAACACAAAAAGGAGTGAAGTTTCAATTAACCCACAAAGGACTAAGAATGATCAAAGTGTGTAGATGCATCATCTTAGGGGGAAATATTGAAAGAATAAGAGAAAGAGAAGGCAAGCCACCAAAATGATGACAAATATGTCTAAGTGTTTACATCAATGCCAAAGGGGGATATTGTTGGAATAAATGAATTGAACCTCAAAGACTAACCGATAGACTGAACAATGGATTTAGTTATTAAAGATGTTGTCATTGATGTCAAGAAATAAGAAGGAACTAATACTAGTAGGGAGGTATGATCAACAAGACATATCAATCTCATTTGAGTAACTCTAGTTCACTAGGGTGATCAGAGGAAGGAGAAGTATAAGCCAAATAGAGGCAATGACAAAGGAAATCCACTTGTGTGAAAGTATGCTAAGTGAACTAAGAATTAACCAAAGTACATCAAGCATGGATTAGCGTGACTGGTGATAATTTAAGATGGAGTGGTTGAGTTAGGAAGAAGAATATGAACTAGGATACCCATGACTACCACATTATGAATTAGGTAGTGGTGCTCTCATTATTGCATTTAATGGAGACGGAGTTGTCACTTAAGGAAATAGTTAAAACAATTCAAATTTGAATTATTCCAAGTAATGAAAAACATTGAAGACACAAAACATCTATGACTCTAGTACGAACATGTTACATTTGACAAGAGTGGCACACAACAACAATGGGGAGACACGCTAGAAGTAGGCTTGAGAATTCAAATTTTGAATTTAGAGAATAGGGTTCCAATGCAAAACATGAGAAGTGTATAAAATGAAACCAAGTCAAAAGAGAAAAGGTTACATTACAAAGTGATTAGCCACATATCCAAGAAAGCCAAGCTAAGTGTAATCTTGAAGAGTGAAGGAGTGATAGAAAGAGGCCATAATCCAAGAGGTATTATGTTGATGAGGAGTTAGTGAACTCAAAAAACACAAGTATGAGCATGTGCAAGAGTGAGAAGTTCCATGCTCACAAGTGATCATGTCTAAAGTTACAAAGTTGAGAAAGGGAAAATCATAGTTCCAAATGAGTGAGAAGAGCTCCAAAGGGATCTATATCCAAGCTAAGTTTAGTATCTATCTTATTAGACCATTCTTGTTGTTTTCTAATCTCTACAACGAAAATTCCCATTGAGGGTGGACCCTAACAAGTTGTTTTTACCAAATCCCTTAACAGGATGACACATTAACTTGTATTCTAAAGTCCTTTGATCAGGCTTCTCCTAACAAGGTAATACTCTCACAAGTCCTATCCAAATTCCTTAACTGGGTGGCACCTGACAACATCGTTGTAATATTTTAGCAAAGATAATCTCTTGACCGGGAATGCTTCAAAAGAGTGTAAACTTCATGAGGATTGAGTCACACATCGTGGCTTTTACCCTAGCTAGGTTTCCACAAGATAAAATGGTGTTATGTGTTGCTATTAATATCCTCATTAATTTTTCTTGATTATGACAGGTTAAATTATATCTAGCACTAAGTGACATACTAGCACAAAGTAGGGAATAAGAAGAAAAATTCAAACTACTAGGATATATTGATTTACCCCCCTCTTAGTATATCAACCTATAGTTGGACCAAAAATACTATTCCATTGGTAATGGGTCTCTTACCATTCCTCTCTCTCTTAGTTTGTGTATAATTCCACCAAATTATAGCTTAACCCTTGACCTGGATCTTGTATACTTGACCTTCTTCTCTTCTTCAATCTCATTCAAGTCAAATATGTATCAAGTAAAACTATCCAATCTATCAGTTCTTCACCATCCATATTACCACTAAAAGAAGACACTTCAACCTTAAAGTCCTACATAGAATCCCTAGTGGCATCTAGGAAAGCTTGTTGTTGCTATTTAGCCTCATCTTCAACTCAATTACTTTCTATCTCTTGGGTCTATTCCCCACCTTCTTCTTGCTCTTCCCACTCTTCCTCACTATCAAAGTTGTTCTCCTTGGCCTTCATCTCACTCACCATCTTTTTCATCCTCTCTTCTCATCTATGGTATAACCTCTTCTCTATTTATTTAATCAACATTTTTAAGTGTTTCACCCCTTTAGGAGGCATATTTTCTAGTTAATCTATCAAACTAAACACAAAACACTTTGGTATGGCTTTGATACCAATTTGATGCAAGTAAGGTTGAACAAGGCAAGATAAAGTCCAATTTAATCTAGGTAATTTACTTCTAGGAATTGGTCATCCTTCACAATGGGCCAAGAAACAAAGAATAAGGATAATGGTCCTCCCTCAATGACCAAACACCACAACTGATCTAGTTCCTACTCCCACAATCACAACTCCACCTACTCCAACTTGAATGCTTTGTTTTCTTCAACCCTTACTAGAACCCCCTAGGATATTTCATCCCTAAAACCTCCAAGGAAAATCTTAAGCATAGAAATGATAATAAATATCTCATTTGACTTGGATTCATGCATTCTCAAAGTTTCAGTCCCCAATTCAAAAACCCAAAACATGGAACTAGCAGTAAGGCCTAAAATAGACCTAATTCAATTAGGCCTCCTATTCAATTTTTCAGCTAATAACTCCAAAATTATCCAAAAAATGTTTTAAACAATTTGGTACTTAAACACCCATTTGGGAGATCTCCAAGATTTCAAGGTTTCAAGTTCTCAAATTGTTCCTAAAGGACCAAACCACAAAAACCCAAGGATTAAGGGTTTGAAGCATAAATAATTAGGGCTTTCATAAATTCAAGGTTTTTTTGTCGACCCAATTGAAGAAACCTCACCAACATTTGGGAGACACCTCATACACACCCCCTTATACCTTCAATACCATTATACACTTCATTTGACCCCTAGTGCTATGTGTTGTTATGCATTATCAGGTTAGTCACATTAGGATGCCTAACCTTAAAAAGTTAAGTAAAGAGATGGTGTATGACAAGGAAAATGAAATTATGGTCTTAATGTACACTAGGCTACCTTCCTTATCACAAAAAAGCCTCCATTTTTCAATGGTCAAAATTAGGAGAAATACCCTAGTCTAGATGAAACTATAGGTCTAGTTCAGAATAAGGTCAGAGAACAAAAAGAAATTTGTTTAAATCTTCAAACCCAACTACCACAATATATAAAAATATGAAAAGTGAATGAAATACAATATGTCACATCCTCAATACATTCACATGAATAAATATTCAATGAAAACCAAAAAATTGTAAGTAAATTAGTACTTACTGGTTAATATGTAGTCATGTAGTTACACGCCAAAATACATTTCTTTATTAAACATCAAAAAAATGTCTTCGATTCATCTTATCCCATTGTGGTAGATAGCCTTGTGAATTCCCCAAAGTATTCACACAAACACATATCAAAACAATTCCAACTTCTACAAAAATGCAAAAGTTGCCTTTTGCAACTTTGGAACATTTTCTTGCAAAGTTGTAAATTTTTGACAATTTCCACCTAAATTAACTTATGAGCCCAACTAACATGTCCAATTGGCCCCTAAAAATTCCAATGTTATCTTTATTATAGCACATGCCAAAATTCACCTTTGACTACCCTATTGAATGTCATTGACTTATGTTGACCAATGAGAAAATAATGTAATATTGATGTGAAAACATGACCAAATGATTAAAACTCAATATAAAATGACTCAAACATGCACAAAAAACCTAAATACAACCATCTAATGAACAAAAACAAAAACTTGAAGGGAAATGGACAAGATTATCCATGATGCTCCTACACCACACTCAGTCTTTTGTGGCTATGCAATCATGACAAAATGGTGACAATGTGAGCTTCATTTCTCTCTTGCAATATAATCTCATCAATGTTGCTATAAATCTTCCTTGGGTGATGTAAGGAAAGATACACAACATGAGGAGCTTGAAAAAATATTTATTTATTTGATAGACATTTTTGAAAACTCAACATTAAAGGAAGAGATTAATGGTTCATAAGGATATGAGGGCAAGTTTCGAATGGGTGATTTATCTAGCAATGAAGAATTTTCAAAACTAGAAAGAAATTAGGGTGATTTATTTAGGGTGGGAGAGAATTGTTGTTAATTTGAGGGTGAATGTGGTAGAACTAGTGTGAATATGACCCTTTTAGGAGTAAATATGGTGGATTGTGAATCAATGGGTTCGGAGCTAACTTTGGAAAACTCAAATTTGGTGGATTTTACTATAGGAAGTACACTTTTTTTGTAGGATCTGAATAGAGAGGGTGACTTGTCAAATATTGGAGGTGTGAGATATAGTCGCTTTGGTAGATAAATTTGATAGACTGTTGGAATTACAAGTGGGAAGAAAGTAAACTTGGGGGGGTGAATCAGGAGTTTAAACTTGGATCCATAAAACTTTCACCATTCATATATCACATGCATTAATATATTGAAATAACATGTAAAGAATATGCATCAAACATGTAAACATGTAATCAAACACACACATAACACCAAATATGATTACCCAGAAACCCTCCAAGTGAGAAGGTAAAACTGGGGTGGGGATAACACCCATAAATCTTCACTACTATAGCAATAAAGTGTATCCAATGAAGGTTACAATGGTTTGACCATGAATCATGGTCTACCTTGTAAAAGGCCTGCCCTATTAAAGGCTTACAAAGAATGTTAATTCCCACCTTTTTAGAGGATTTCATATAGCCTATTAGGACTACTCTATTAAGAGATTTAATTGAAATCACCTGTTAAAATGTCTTAGCATAGATCCTGCAGTTGGCACTTGCTTGCCTGATAACAGATCATCTCTACATAATCTCTGATTGATCCTTCACAATCTAATGTATCAATGTTGTATCCTTCTTTATCCTCTGTTCTTCTATAACTGATTCTACAATTCACTCTTACAGCTAAGTCACCTTGAATGCTTTGCAAATTGTCTTATTTTCTCTTCCAATTCGATCATTCACCCCTTGTACATTGTCCACTCATAAAGAGTTTAGGGCTTTTTCCTCCTTAAGAAGACTCTAGTGGCTTAGGGTTAGGTATGAATCTTCGGTTAAGATTCATCTATTTTTCTATTTAAACCTTCACATTTTCTAATTGGTTGCATGTTATTACATAGGGAATCCACACATAGATTCGTCCTTATCTCGAAAATATCGTAATCTATCCTTAAGTAGGCTCAAAAATAGTTTACATAGTTGTTTTTTCTATTTCAAACAAATATATCCAAACTGTGTCACTCGGCATATTAAGTCTCTAATGCTCAACATACATTTTATTTCTACTTCTTACTTGGCACTTGTACTGCTCGGCATCCACTTTTTACTTGGCACTTGAATTCACTTAGCATGGTCTATCTGCTTGGCACTAGAATAACTTGGCATATGAGTGACTCGACACTCATTGCAACTCGGCATGGTCTTACATTTACATGTTGTGCTCAACATGTATTACAAATTTGGCATGAACTAAGTAAATGGTTTAAGTGTGTTGACACTCACTTGTCAAAACGAATCTGAGATCAGCAATCTCCCCCTTTGACATGAGTGTCAAAAACACTTAAATATACACTATTCTACTTAACTTCTTGAGCATAACACATCCATGACTTAGCTTATATATACAAAACTTCAAAATTCTACAATAATCTATATACCTCAAAATTGATAACTCCCCATGAGTTAGTATCTTTTTGTATCCAAAATCTATGCTCCTCTCTAACTTCAATGTGTTGTTTCTGATATTCTTTCATCTAATCTAATGCTCTTTCATATGATATGCTCTATCATAGCTGATATTTGTATCTATTTATTGCTTTTGCTTTCCAAAAATGAATTTCAAAAATATCTCAAAAATGTATCACCCTAATGATATAACTTTATTACTAGGCTCCTCGTTGTTCATACTATGTGCTCCTTTGCTTTATCTTTCTTTCTATATTTCTCCCCCTTTCTTTATATCTCCCTTGTTCTATATTTATCCCCCTTTCTTTATATCTCCCTCGATGTCCAATGTTATTTATTCTCCCCCATTTTGACATTTATGTCAAATGGGCTATACACATATAGTGTGTTTGTCCAAAAAATGATTTATGGACTTCCAATATGATTTTAAGAGCTGCATCTCAATTGTCACATGCAACATCCAATGACTTGATCTAGATAACAAGCTTGACAACAAGGTGTACTGGGCCATCTAAGGTAGAAACATTGGGGTCTTTCTTCAATAGAGTTTCTGCATAACCTAGTTCCTTATGCAGTATTTTCATGTGTGGGGTGAGGGACGCTTGTATACATGTTAATTTGGCTCTTATGCTAGCCTCTTCTATTGTTAACATAGCTAATTGACTTTATGTTGGAAGCAATGTAAGAAAATGCTTCTCACTCTGAGAAAGGTTTTGAGGTAACCTTGTGCTTGATATGTTGAGATTTCTCTCTAGACTTAGAATATGATGTCTAGTTTCTTGGGTGAACAGTGTAGGGTCACACAATTTGGTGTACAATGAGAATATATTCCCAAGTACCTTCTTCACATCCTAAACTTTTGTTGTCAATGCAACTTGAGTAAGTGCTATCTAACTAGATATCTTTTCATTTACCTTGCTCTAGAATTTCTTTTCAGATCATTCTAAGAGTTTAGCATTAGTATCAATGTCTTCATTATTGACCTTTCCCACTATATCTGATAGTTGTTCTAGTAGTGGCTTGGTTTCTTCAGGAGTTGACAAACTAAATGCATCCAGAAAGATGTCTTTAATGTCTTGAAGTGCTTGCTTCTGCCTGTGTTCTCTCCTAAGCATTTCTTGATGCCTTTTCTTCTCTAAGGCTTGTTCCAAAATGCTTATTTGGTCTATTGGCATTGTATCATAATCAAACTTACGTATAACTATCTCTTCATTAAGAGTGATATCTCCATAGTGAAATACCTTTTCAACTTTTGAAGAGCTAGAGCCTAGCACTAAAATTTGCAATGTTATACCTTATGTACTCGATTTCTAAAGAACTTGTGTAGGTGTAGTGTCAGATGTTGGTAGAGTTACCAATGCTTGGATAGCTTCATGCTCCTTTATCTTTGGTGTTTGTTCATGTTCTTTAGATTTTCTCTTGTCTATTACAATGACATGACTAGCACCTTGTTTTTGTACTTTAGGTATAGATGAATCTATCTATCCTTCTTCCTATTGTCTAGTAGTAATGTCTTTTTCTTCTGCAATTTGCTTCTCTTAATTGTGTCAATTTTAACAAATGTATCAACCTTAGCAGATGTATCTATTCTTGTTTGGGTCAAAGTTTGTACTTGAGTAATTTAAGGATGACAGGAGGTGGTTCTTGTGGATTCACCTTGTCCCTTGTGACATTAGTTGCTACCTTTTGGAGCTCATTTATACTAACCAAAACTGGATTATCACATGGCTTAGCTTGTAGTGTAGATTGGTCCAATATCTTCTTCAAGTCTTCTACAGTCAAGCGATTGATGTTTTGAGCTGAAAGATCAGAGACATCCTTAACTATAATAGTTTTAGTAGACTTGACTGTGTCATGTGGGGGACTGACACTCAACACTTGTGTGTCCTGCACACTTTGTTCATCTTGTTGTTGTTCAGTTGTTGCCTTGTCATCAATCTGATTTTTAGTTTCCTTCCCCACTATATCATCTTCCTTATCATCCTTTTCTCTGCCATCATCATCATCAACATTGTCATCTTCTTTATCATCAAGTTTACTTTCAGAGGGATCAACTTCTCCTTGTTTAACAGTGGTCAACCCATAGATAAGTTTCCATATTTGGGTTGATTTCTTTACCACATCTTCAATATTATTTTGAAGAATGTTGAAGGCTTTGTATTAAGGTATAAACCTAACAACATATTTCTTATTAGCCTTAAAAATCTTCCCTTTTGTCAATTCTAGCATTACTAGGGCTAAAGTGGTTTCCCTTATTTTTTTTTCCAAATTTAAACAATAATGTCATTTTTGCTCAACTAAGTCATATAGTTTCTTGGGTACTGAGTTGGTAAACTCTAATGGTGTTGTCTTAAATTTTGACATCATTGCATATAGGGCTTCTTCCACTAGATTATTTTCTTCTTTCTCTAGTTTCTCAAAATCAATATGCTTTAAACTAGACAAATCTGCATTATTCTTGACATTTTGACACAAATTTTCAAGATCAGAAAGTGGTTTGTGACTTACCATTTTGAATTAGCTTATATCATCTGATTCAGTCCTTTCCTCATCTGAATCAGGCTGTGCAACATATTTTCTTCTTTGTTTCTTTTCACTTGGCCACCTTGCTAAGTTTTCTTGGACTTCTCCTTGGCCTTTTGTGTTGTGGCTCGTGTGTTGGCTCTGGTGGTAGGTGCACTTAGCTTGGCTTGGCTAGGTTTGACAGTTTTCTTTGTCTTAGTTGTTGGTTTTCTCTTAGCCTTTCTCTTCTTTGGCTCAGCATGATTGGGTGCTTCCTCAGCTTCTTCTTCCTCTGCACCTTTTGTTTCCTCTTCTTCCTTATGCTCTCCCATGCCTTGAGTCAATGCAAGAGGTGCTTGAGTTTGTTCTTGTTCCTCCTCTTAATCCTCTTCATCTACACCTTCACCAAATTTGGCCTTTAGCTTCTTGACCAACTTATCTTTCTTCTTGAGTGTGGTAGTTTTCAACTCCATGATAATCTATAATTTTACCATTTCATAGTTGCCAAATATCTTTTCACTTTTGTCAATTTCTTCTGCTAGGAGTGTTGTGATGGCTATTGATGCTTCATTAACATTAATCTCATACCCAAGTGGCCTTAACCATCTAATCGTTGGTGTGGTAGCTTGCACAAAAGTGTAATCAGCATCAACCAGAAAACATATATCATTATAATGTTGCTTAACCAATGAAACAAGTATCCTCATTCTTTGCTTCATTGATTTCTTGAAATCTTCAAAATAACTAGTCATCAATGATTCAAAGTTTTCTCCCATCTGCTCAATGAATTCATTAATATGTACTACAATTGACCTGTTTGTCTTCCATCCTACTGTACCAAAAGAGGGAAATGTATTATGTGCATAGAAGAATATGTAGATTAGGATTGAACCAAATTTACATTGAGCACTCTTGGTCTTCTTGATTGCTCCCAAATTTTCCATCAGTTGTTGTAGTTGAAGCTCAACAAGATCATAGTATGATCTTTCTTCACAATTTTGTAGCCAACGTCCACAATAATACAGGGTACACTATTCAATCTAATTGATTGATAGAATTTATGAGAAATTACCCTTACAACAAAGTTCAAGAATGGATCAGTAATAGTATCTATTGGCATGCCTCCTTTATTCCATTTTGCTCCAATGTTTTTTTCTAGTACTTCCTTAGAATCACTCCTCAGAGTCTTGGGCCAATCTAGGGTTGGGTAGCCAATAACCCTATGAATTATTCTTTTGGTAATCTTAATTGTTCCACCCTCTAGCTATAAAGATCTATCATGTATTCGGCTCAACACAATTCTAATCCATTCAAATACACTAGGAAAATCTAGGGCACGCGTTAAACCCTTCTTCTCAATGATTTTATACTCTTCCTTTAGAACACCATTTTCACATAATCTATCATATGCTTCTCTAATTTCTAAGTCCACAATGCTACCAATTTTGTAATTATAACATCTTCTTACATCTTGCACCATTATAACATTCGGTGGGGTCATGGATAAAGCACTAGAAGGATCTTGTTTGTAAGCTATGTCAGGAATGGCCTTAAATATAGGTTGTTTAACTTCATTACTAACAAGCTAAACATTTAAATCTCTTTCCCTTATATATTTTTTGAGCTAGACACAATTTGTCAAACTAGGGTTTATGCAAAGTAAAACTGTGTAGCTCAGCTCAAGTGATAAATACCTTGCGAAATCCATAGAACTGGTGTGAGATCATTATCAAATTCTCTACAAATACCTTGAACAAGCTTCTGAATCACCTTTCACTCTACTCACTCTTTCTCAAAATTTAAATGGTGAGTAATAAGCAAAAAATGATCATATATCCTTCGAGAACCTTGCATTTAATGCTTAGTTCTTGTACAGTTGTAAGCTCGGCATCAACTCTATTTTAGAATCACTAGGCATCCATAGATATTTCATCACTTGGCAACTACTATAGGTTTGACATCAACTATATAGTCTTGTAGCTCAGCATCAACTAGCATTCCACTTGACATACACAAAAAACATTTCATGCTTGGCAACATCATGAAAAATTTAAAGATTTAGCTTGAATTTACAACATCTTGCATCTTTATTCATGCTAATGTGGTCTTTTGAGTACTGTCTCTTTTTGGAACTGATGTATGATATAACACTTGTATATCAATCCCACATACCTCTTAATTGTTTAGTTTGATGAGGTGTGATCACTTGACCCATTGGGTGGAGTGATCCCTTCTCCATTTGATGTGCTGCAATTGTCTTTCTTTTTCCATGTCTTGTTCATTTCATCTCTAATGTGTTCAACATTTTCCTTGCCTTTGCCTTTATCAAATTCAAAACTTGGTGCCTTTGACCTAGTTGGACAATTTTTGCTAATATGACTAGTCTTCAAACAGCTAAAACATGTAGTTTGACTCAACCACCTTTTGTAGTTACCACTGAAGTGTGTCCTAATACAATTCTCAGGGATATGTCCATATTCTTGACAATAGTGATAGCTATATCTTGTATTATAATCCCAATTATAAAGGTTTCCATTGTTTCTTACCTTTGTTAGCTTGTTTGATGACCATATGGATTTGGATCTGCATTCAAAAGCTCTATGTCCATACTTCTGACAGTTGTAGCAATATCCTTCAAATCTTTTTTTTAAATGGTCTTGGTTCTACATTCATGTGCCTGATGACCTTGCTTGTTGCACTTATGACAATGAGTCATGTTCTTAGGCTTGACATTCTGATTTTCATTTTTGCTCCTACACATATTAGCAATATGTCCTTTCTTAACACAATTATGATAAGTAGGTTTGGAGTTTTTACCTTTGATGGTCCTTTCTTCAGCGACTTTGGATGATTATCCTTCTTCAGTGCTTGTGTAGCCCAATCTTGATTTATCTTGGTTGGATCTAAGAGATCTCAGTAATTGCTCAAAGTATTTGATGGCTTCATTTGGCTTGTTGAGACTTTCAGCAAATTCCTTTTCTCTTTTTAGGTCATTCTACAATTGTTCATTCTGTAACTTTAATGTAGTTATCTCAATGTCCTTAACATTCAGTTCATAGTTGGCATTCATCATTTGACTTGGAGTATCCAATTACATGTTGGAGATCTTTTTTAGATCTGTTGACTTCTCTTCCAATCTGTTTGCTAGAATTCTTTTGTCTTCTTCAATCATGGCTTTGTCTTCCATAGCTTTCTTCTATAGTTCAGTCACTTCACATAGTAGTATAGCTTGTGATTCTTTCTCTAGCTTGAGATTTCTAATTTCCTCAGCTTGGATTCTGTTCTTTTCTATTAGATCTATAATTACTTCATCAAATTCATTGGAATTACCATCCTCAAATAGCTTGGTGGTGTCTATCTCTTTGTATAGTGTGTCATTCTCTGCAATAGCAACCTCTTTCCTTCTCTTCAAGGATTTCTTTAATTCCTCTCTTGCCTCATTCAATTGATGTAGTATGAGATGTATTTCAATCTCTTGATTCTCAATGGTCTTTCCTAGCTTGTAAACTTCCATTTCAAGATCTTTTCTCTAAGTTGCAAAGCTTCTCTTTTAGAGAACAAGGCTCTGATACTAATTGTTGGAATTGCAAGTGGGAAGAAAGTAAATTTCTTAGGGGGGGTGAATCAGGAGTTTAAACTTGGACCCATAAAACTTTCACCATTCATACATCACATGCATTCATATATTGAAATAACATGTAAAGCATATGCATCAATCATGTAAACATGTAATCAAACACACACATAACACCATATATGATTATCCAAAAACCCTCCAAGTGAGAAGGTAAAAATGGGGTGGGGATGACACCCACAAGTCTTCACTACTACAGCAATAAAGTGTATCCAATGAAGTTTACAATGGTTTGACCCTGAATCACGGTCTGCCCTGTGAAAGGCCTACCCTGTTAAAGGCTTACAAAGATTGTTAACTCCCACATTGTTAGAGGATTTCAACACCCTGTTAGAAGTGTGTCTGGTTAGAGAACTTCAACTTACAATTAAGTAAGCACCCTGTTAAAGGATTTCATATAGCATGTTAGGACTACTCTATTAAGAGATTTAATTGAAATCACCTGTTAAAATGTCTCAACATAGATCCTATGGTGGGCACTTGCTTGCCTGATAATAGATCACCTCTATACAATATTTGATCAATCCTTCATGATCTGATGTATCCTTCTCTATCCTATGTTCTTCTCTAACTAATTCTGCAATTCACTCTTAGATCTAAGTCATCTTGAATCCTCTGCAAATTGTCTCATTTTCTCTTCCAATTTGATCATTCACCCCTTGTACACTATCCATTCATAAAGAGTTTAAGGCTTCATCCTCCTTAAGAAGACTTTGGTGGCTTAGGGTTAGGTATGAGTCTATGGCTATGATTCATCCATTTTGCTGCTTAAACCTTCCCATTTTTTGATTGGCTACATGTTATTACATAGGGAATCTACATATATATTCGTCCTTATCTCCAAAAGATTGTAATTTATCCTGAAGTCGGCTCAAAAATGGTTTACATAGTTGTTTGTGCCATTTCAAACAAATATTTCCAAACTATGTCACTTGACATATTAAGTCTCTGATGCTCGACATACATTGTATTTTTTCTTCTAACTCGACACCTATACTACTCAACATCCACTGTTTATTCGACACTTGAATTCACTTAGTATGGTCTATTTGTTCAATACTAGAGAAACTCGGATATGAGTGACTCGATACTTATTGCAACTCGACATGGTCTTACATTTACATGTTGTGCTCGACATGTATTACAAATTTGGAATGAAAAGTAAATGGTTTGAGTGTGTTAACACTCACTTGTTAAAACCAATGTGAGATCAACATAGACATGTAAAAAGAAGAAGTGGGAAACATGCTACTATAAATGTAAAAGAGAAAATAACATCCAACGATAATTGAGAAAACATTAGCTTTAGTTGTACGAAGGGGGAGAAACAATATATGGAAATAAGGAAAAAGGTGAAGCAAAATGTAATAGTCAAGAGGCTTCGAATGCATTAGGAAGAATTGATATGTAAGGTTAGCCCATTATTCTCATAAATAGAATGCCTTTGGTGTAAATATATCACTCTCTCAGTTATGAATGTCTAAATGTACTCATTCACCCACCTCTCTTTTGGTGTTTTGGTGCTTTAACATTTAAAATAAAACAAAATATAAACATTTAGAGTGACCAACAAAACTATAAATATCTATGCTATTGATCATGAAACAATGCAATTATATGCTACTATTAACATAGTACTCAATGACCAATGATTTACATAGCTTTATTATAATATTCTTATCGTAATATTTTTCTAATATAAAAATGTAAAACTACAAATATGTTGCATGAATATTGGAAGTATGAAACACATAATTTGAAACTTCTCTCCTTTATCAAAATGAGCTAGAATGTTATCTTTAATTTTTTTATAATAAAAAATTAATCATAAATAGAATTAGAAAGAAGTATATTATGGTTTTGACTTGCATAATGATATTATTATTGATTTTACTAGATAATTTATTTGAAGATACATATGGAAGACACATTTATGAAACTCATATTTTAATATTTTACGCTGACATATATTTTCAATTTTTTTTTTGGGTTATCACTGCTCTACACCATTCTATTGGTAAACAGATTTGTCACTTGGAAAGTATGTGATTTGGCCCAATGGAATGTGTGTCAAATCAAATTCTTCAATAAATGGATAGGCCCTTGGTATACAACCTTCCTCTGCATTTAGGAAGGAAACTCCCTCATAAGATGTATTCCTTTATTTTTAAATAAATATGTATTCAAAATCTAAAAGATATGAAGGAAGCTATTGAAAATGAATGCAGCAAACGACTTCAAAGTCTTCCTAAATCAACTTTAATTGCTAACAAGAATGATCAAGAACTATTCTTGAAGGCTAGAATCAACTTAGTGATGATTCGATGGTTCACTAACATTTAAACCATAACATGAAAACATTAATTACAACAAGAATCAACATCCAAAAAGTTCAGATTTTGTAGAAAAGAGAACACAAAATGCACTTCCTTTTATTTCTTTGCACCAAGAACATAAGAAAATTTGTTAATTACAAGAGCAAGAATTGTACTTTCCAAAAAATTCTTTGCTATCAAACTTCAACATAAGTGTACCCTTATTTCCAAATCCAAAAATCCCCCTATTACATTTGCTATTCATGAATTTATAATGTATCTTGGCACAACCAAATTTTTGGGTTCATAAAGTTAGAGTTTGGACTACTCCAAAGATGGTTCGTAACCAATTCTAACTTCTACAACTCTAACCTTTTAGTCCTTAACCATAACTAGGAAAAAGCTAAGGCATTAACCAAAACCAAAATGAATCTTAAAGTTGACTTCTTTGCAAAATATACTAGTAAAACATTAGAGAGAACCTTTGATGCTCCTACTTTTAACTTCCAATTTGTGCCTACTCTTTGATCTAGAAGTGTTGTGAGTAGTCGAGTCAAATTCACCTTGTATGATCTAAATGATTTGATTACATGTGCCAAAGCTTTGTTTTTTATGATGACCACACTTTGCATTTTTAGCTTGCATAGATTATGGCTCTTCCTGATCTCATCCAACTCTAGGGTGTTACTTGGCAAGTTTCGAATACAAGAGTCCAGTGCCACTAAGAGAGTTCTCAATCTCATTATGATGTCTACATCTGAACAATGTTTACTACCAAGTTCAGTGTTGATTTTTAATTCTATGCATTCCAAAATGGAAGATATATCTTGATCCTAAGTATGTTCACTAATAGGAATACCTTCCACAATTGTTGGTATGCTCCCCAAGGTTCTTTTCAATTGTTTGCAAGTGTTTATGAACTTATATTCTTCATCCAATTATTGATTCATGTTATCATGCTTCCATATGATGTTATCAAGCCATATGTAAATTTTCTCTTCTTCTCCATTTATGACTAATTTCAAAGATTTGACTATATCGATGTCCATTCCTTTAATCTCTACTAAATTACCATCAATTTCTCTCCAGAATGATTTTTGTTCCTTAAGAGTTTCTAGTTCTTTTTGTATGCGATTTGCCTTAATGTATGAGATCTTTACCTCATGAAATAGGCTTGAGGCTTGCTCCTTCATGCGTTTTATCCATGCTTTTATCATCTTACCATATGCCTAGTACTCTACTATGTTTTGAATGACATCCTTATCAAATATTTTCTTGGTATCTTCCATTATTTCCATAGAATCACTAGGATTTGGGAATGAACCACCTACCATTGATTGAATGCAATAGGAAAGGGCTCAAACTTGATGATTGGTCTAATTTTTAGATTTCTTGTCTCTTTTTTACTATTCGTTTAGGACAATAACTAACACTTGGAAATTATGTTCCTTTCCTTTACGGGCAGTTCGGCCTAAATCCACTTGAGTTATGTTAAAATCAGCCTCATTTGCCTCATCTATGTTTTTCTCAATGATAAGTTGTGCAATCTCAACAAATATATTCCTTGAAGTAGGATTCACCACCAGTCCAGAATCTATTCTAGTCTTCTTTACCTTTGCACCCTTATGTACTAGATCAGTTATGACATCTAGATTTGGTGCCTCCAATTGGATCACTATTTTCTTCTTTCTCTCCAAACTTTGTTGTAACCAAGATGTTGAGATAGTGGTAGATGAATCAATCACTAAAGGAACCTATAGGATTGTAGGTGAGAAATCTTGGTTATTTGTATTCTCGACAACTGACACCTACTAAGTCCCTTCCACACTTTTAGGAGACAAAGAGAGAATAGAAGATTCTATGGATTGAATCATTTCATCTATGAATGATGATGGTAAAACACACATCTCAGGAGTTTTATCTATCATTTTCTGGATCAGATTTAAAATTTCTTCATGGTGACTATGTTGAGCTCACATGCTGAAATTAGATCAATTCTTTTGTTCGGATCTTCACCATCATCTCTACCTTGTCTTCCTTGTAAAGAACTAGAATTAGTCGGCAAAGAAAATAGAATTGTTGAATTGGTCATACCTTCTTGTGAGTTATTGTTTTTTCCTATTGGTCTAGAGACTATGGCTTCTTTGAATTTTCTTTTTAACTAGTTCTCTATTTGTTGAATCACAAAGAAGGTTCTATCCTTGAGATCTTTCAATTCTGATAAAGAACAATTGATATATGGCAATTCCAATAGCTATATTTGTTCAAAGTAGAAATGATTAATTAGATTTGATCCATCTTCCTTTATGCCTACCACATCCCACCCCATCTTATAATCAATGATTTGTTGCACTGTAAATCTCATCCAATCTCTTTTTCTCACCTCAAATTCATTCTCACAGTTCACTCAATAATCTTCCATCATTGGAAAATGAAGATAGATAGGTCCTAGTATTAGGTTGTTTTTAACATACCTGTTGCCATCAAATGGGAAATGACTTTGAAAAGAATTCAAAGTTATCTTCATTATAGATCTTTCAATATTTTGGGCATCTAAGAAAGAAAGACAACTACAATTTCCAATACTAATTGGGAAAGGAATGGATCTTTTGTTCTTGCACTTCTTATGTACCTGAGCAATCTGCCTGCAAACATTTGAAAGCATTAACTTGTCATCTACAAAGTGAGGCAACATAAGAGGACAATCTTCGAAACCTCCAATGTGAATGTAGATCAATCAAGAATATTGTATGAAGAAACTATCATAAGTACTAATGAGACTAGCTTCTTCAGGAGAAATTTGGAGTCTTATGTCCCCCTGTAGTTCCTGGCCTGTGAGCATAGAAAAAACATCATTCACCCTATGGAAGTGCATATTGCTTTATTTTAATTGCAATTGGGGGTAGTAATTATAGATTTGAGTAGGCACATTGTATTCCCCATATGGATTGAGACCAAGCTATGACTTCATACTAGAAATTGCATACATAAGGTACGAGGACATGTAGAATCCTTAATTCATATTAGATTCAATCAATTGATGATGAAGGGCAGCACTAATCATTTCTCCCCAGTCAATAATTCTTTTTCCAATGGTGATGGTATTTATGTACAAAAACATCCAATCATGAAAGTCCTTAATTGTCTCATTCACCACTATTCTACTGAGAAGATTGAACATATCTAAAATGTCTTCATTAAAAAGTGTCCTACATAGAGCTCTTGGTAACTGCAATCATCCTCTCCTAGGTTGATCTAGCCAAATTTTAGCAAAAACATGCAAACACTTCTTTTCTTCTGATGGAAATACCCTTGAGCACCTTATCTAGACATTTATGTGAATTCTTCCCTCATTGGTAATCTAAATTAAATGGAGATAGATACCGGATCCAACTTCACCATGACATTACCTCCTAAGGTCTTAATGTCTCTAGAATTCTGATCATATGCCTTGATACATTCCAAAACTAGTTTGGTACATTGTGAATGGATGTCCTCCTACATGAGCCAACCCACTGTTCAATGTTCATTGTGCCAAAGGAAATCTATCCTCTCTATTCATCATTTGTCAAAAAATTGTGATATCAATATGTCTCATTTTCGTATCTAATATCTTGGGAAGAGTGCTTGTCAATGTTGCAGGAGGTTCTTTGCCTTGGAATTTATATCTTATTGTATCACTCACCAAACTCCTTGTTCTAGTGAGATGTCGAGTATGAATTCAATGTTCTCTTGAATTTGTATTTTCAAACCTAGTCATTATGGGAAGTTAGTAGTGACCGAGCTAACAGACAGAAATGTTAACTAAGCTCATGAATGAATCAAGCTAACAATGTTAACCTAGTATGAATGAAGTTATGTCAACCAAGCTATCACATAAGCTGAGTTGATAGTTCCCACTGAGCTCTAGTGTGAACCGAGTCAATAGAGTGTTCTTGTTCCAAGATGATAAACAAGTGGGCAGAGTTTTGTGAACCAAGTCAACAATGTCTACTAAGTGATCAATATGAACTAAGCATCTAGTATCAACATAGTGCTAGAGTTAGTCAAGGTGAAAATGTTACTCGAGTGTCTTCAATATCACCCAAGTAAGCCATTGGACCCATGTTACAGCATTGAGTTGACTTGGTAATTATTTTTGGAACTATTTATGTTGTAGCCAACCTATGATGATATCATTTGGATGGATATAAGTATGAGGTATTTTGTTTATCCAAATGAGATAGATATGTGTGATGAACGAATAGTTGAAGAACATTGTCTACAAGCAAATATTGTAGAGCATGATATTTAGAAGGCTACAAGAAGCACAAGGAAAGGGAGAGACTCATCTATCATAGTCAAGTGATCAGTTTACTTCAAAGGATCTTCATCAACAATCAAAGTTTCATATCAAAGATCAATCCACTAATTCATCCTAACAAGTGCATCAATCCTAAATCCTTTAACAAGGTGGACATAATGGTCCTTTGCAGAAACTCTTAAAAGAGTACATACTTAAATGTATTGTATAAATCTTTCACAAGGTGGACCTAGCAATCCTTGTTACTCTTAACTGAGTACATCACCAGAAGTGATCAACTATAAGCCTTAACATACCAACTTTATTATTGTAGTAGTGAAACAGTATGGGTGTCATCCCCACCCCAATTTGACCTTCTATTTGGAGAGTTTCTGGGTTACCAAAAACAATTTTATGGTGTTGTTACTTTCTTTCTTTATGTTTCTTGCATGCAAGTATATTAGATGACATAATAAAGTGGATTAAGTGATTGAAGTTTAAGCGGTTCCTGATTCACACCCATCTGTCAATCACCTAGCTTGCATTACATTTCCAACAATTAGTATCAGAGCAAAGTTCTCTCATCAGAAGTTTAGCAACTTGAGAGCAAAGATCAAAGACAATGGAGGTATACAAGTTGGAGAAATCCATTGAAAATGAAAAGTTGGATCTACATGTGGCCATAAAACAAATCAAGGAACTGAAGAATCAACTCTCTCAATCCCTGAAAAGAAGAAAAGAATTGGCAGCACGGATGAATAACAATCTATACATGGAAGAAAGAATTGAAGATATTTGCAGAGAGAGAAGTTTAGATTAAGTAGATGTAGCTACAGAAGATCTACTTGGAAGGAACCTTATTCTACAAGAAGAAGTTCAAAAATTGAAAAGAGAACAAGAGATTCATTCAGTTAGGATATGTGAAGTCATAGAATAGAAGAACCAAGCTGAAAATTATAAAACTATGGTAGAAGAAGACAAAATATTACTCAACACTAGGTTAGAAGAAAAAGACAATAAAATCCACCAACTTTCACTACATCAGGTAGTTATGGTAAATCAGTTGAATAATACAAATCAAGAAGTCATCAATCTAAGAACAGATAATGAAAGACTCATAAATGACCTTAGAGAAGAAAAAGAAACCAATGAAAGAATGATGAGATCACAAGATAGCATGGAATAATTAGTAGAGCTATCTCAGAATAGACACAAAGGTAAATCAGGATTGCACTACAATGAATAAGGAGAATCATCTCAGCAAGGAGCTCAAAACAATAAAAGACCTACATGTAATCATTATGAAAAGTCAGGGCATACATGAAACAAATTTTGGAGCAATAGATAGTCAAATTTTAATGGTAAATGTTATAGTTGTAACAAAAATGGACATAGAGCTAATGAATGCATAGAGAAAACTAAGTTTGAAGGAAAATGTTTCTCATGCAAAAAACAAGGTCACAAATCCTTAGAGTGTAGAACTAAGAATTGGAATCCTACTAAAAAATTTGCTAAAGAAATCTTTGGTTGGGATTACAACACTTGGTGCAGATGTAATCTATGTGGAGAGTATGGACACATTAGGGCTAATTGCATGAAGACTCACTTCAGAAAGAGGAATCCTACCAAAAGATGTTATGTATGCAAGAAACTTGGTCATCTAGCAAAGAACTGCATGAATAGAGCTAAAGTTAAGGATGAAAAGAAAGCAAAGGCTGATAAGATCAGGTCTCCAATGAAGTAGCAATGGGTGAGGAAATCTCTGAAAAAATCAAATGAAAACAATAAAGTTATTGACAACCAAGGTAATGAATTAGGTAACTCAATCTTCTTTTCATAAGCATGCAAGGAGACCATTGGAGATGTGAACAAATTGATAGTCTACATCAGTTCCAATCATCCAAACAAGATAGACCAAATCAGCATATTAGATGCACTTGGAAAGAGGAAAGTTTCAAGCTTAACCAAGCTATTAGTTCTAACCGAGTCACTCTTTAGGCCTAACTAAGTTGTTAGTCCTAACCAAGTTACTCTTTAGACCTAACTGAGTGAGGAAAGACTCAACCAACCATGGTTGGTTAGCATTAACCAAGCTTCAAGGTAAATTCAAGGTTTGAAGACTAAACTGAGTCTCTTTCACCTACCCAAGTATGAAGCATTAACGAGGCTCTAAAATTGAAAATCTTAAAAAAGGAAGAGATCGAAGACTCATTTTTTACTATGAATTCTGAGTTTTCACAAAGCACAACTTTCTTCAAGCCCCCAAAGTGATTCAAGGCAAAAAAATTGTTGAAGGAAAGTCTCAATAAAAGTCACCATCCTCAATCCTTCATCAACCAAGTAGTATGGAAACATCTTTGAGCACAAAGGTCAAAAAGGGTTTTGAAATGTTGGTAGAGTTTAGACTGCATTCCTCCAAAATTCAAGATGTATCCAGCAATTTTCAAGGAGAAGGATCCACAAGGGGCACACTCATCAATTCCCCTCAAGGTACTTATCATTCATGATATCAAATCATTTTATCATTGTTTTATTCAGGAACTAGGTAATTTTGAGCTGGATCAGGCATATGGTACTTTGTGCGATAATGATGTGCTAAAGATAGAACACAACCATCTAGAGATCAAGGGCTTGACCCACATCATTCACATGTCAAGGAATTTTTGAATCAAGTGGATTTGGTTCATATTGAGCTGTCCATGACATGTCATTATGGCTTGAGCAAACTTATCCCATCATAAAGAAGATGATTCATAGGATAACTGGGTATCCAATGTTGGAGAAGTCAAAGGTTACCAATACCCTAGGATGGGTAAAATTGGCAAAGATAACTATTGTTAGTAGCTCTAACCATTTTTTTCTATTAGTGTCAACCACATAGTCATTTACAAGGTAGAGTCAGACGATCATCACTACAAACGAGCTAGTCTGCATAGGTTGAGTCATGTACATTAGATTGTATGTACCGAGCAATTCTATAGAAGTTGAGTAAGTGTATGGTCATAGAGTAATTTTCTATATGTACCGAGCTCATTAGTGACCGAGCGAATTATTAGCAACCAAGTAAATTCTAAGTATATAAGTATCGAGTATGTAGTATGTGTTGAGCACAATATATGTTGAGCATTAGAAGCTTAACAAATGTTGAGAAACAACATTGTCAAGAAACATAAATAGTAAAGAGTGAGCAATGCTAAGTCTACATAAAATTTAGGAATGGAATAGAGTCTTAGGCAAAATGATTATCATACCAACTTGGAAGGTTTATTTAAGTTTTGAAGAGGTTGCTACAAAACATTTACATGATGTGGATCACATATCCCTATGTGTATGTTCAACGATTGGGATGAAGAGGAAAAACCTAAAACCATCTAGAGAACTCTTTATGGAAATCTTTAAATATTGATGATCTTAACCTAGATCATATACATGACGAGAAGGTTAGAGAAGAGAAGAGTATAGGTGCAAACATGAAACATTATACTATGAAGGATTGAGAAGATCACAATTCATTCAAGGGTTCTAATATCATCTAATAAAGCAAGTGACCTATTCATAAGCAGTGAATTTGAAAGGGAAAGACAAGTATTATTAGATCAAAGGAGATGATCAATTAGTAAAGAGGAGACTCGAAATCAACTTGTAGAGAAAATTGAGAGTCGGGTACTAAATCAATTTTAATAGACTTGAATAAGGGTAAATATCTTAATAGAGTGATCTTAACAAATCTTTGTAAATACCCTAACAGAGTCCTTACTTAGTTGTAAGTGTCAAATCCTTTAACAAGGTGAAACCTAATAATTTCTTAAGTCTTTAACGTGATAGACTCCTCATAGAGTATATCATATTTTATGGTCAAACATTGTAATTTTAACTGGTTAACTTTATTACTATAGTAGTGAAGATTTGCAGGTGTCATCCCCACCCCAATTTTACCTTCACCTTGGAGGGTTTTTGGGTAACAAATATTGAGTTATGTGTTATTATTTCCATGCATGTGATTGAACTGATTTACATGTTACAAGAAAGTTTACATTGATATTTTTGCATGTATAAGTTATTAATAGATGTGGATAAATTTGTGAAAAGTGAAAAGTGTTATAGATTACGATTCACCCCTCGCCCCCCTCACATTATCTAGTTTACTCCTACACAAATCAATAATTGGTATCAAAGCTCTGGTTCTCTAAAAGAAGCTTAAAATCTTGGAGATTAGATCTTGGAAGATGAAGGCTTTCAAACTGGACAAGACTATTGACAATCAAGTGATTGACATCCAACTCACACTGTAGAAACTTGAGAAGGCAAGACAAGATCTAAAGGATTCCCTAAAAAAAAGGAAATTGTCATCCCGATAAAATAATACTCTTATGAAGAAGTTGATATTGGAGGACTATTTGAACCAATCAATCCTAATGACAAAACATCTATTGATATACTTGAAAGGAACAAACTTCTCAATGAAGATATAAGGGCACTAAAAAGAGAACATGAAATCCAATCAACGAGACTATGTAAAGTGACTAAACAAAGAAAGAAAGTTGAAGAAGATAGAACTATGGTAGAAGAAGACAAAAGGGTAATGGCTACTAGACTTGAAAAAAGGATATTAGATGTACAAAATCTCACAAATACACAAATGGATATGATGAATCAATTGATGACTACAAATTAGGAACTAGATCACAAGGATTTTGAAATCACAAATATGAAATCTCACAACAAGATACTAAATAATGAACTAAAGAATGAAAAGGAATCTATGGAGAAATTCAACAAACCAAATGAAGCAATGCAATATTTTGAAGAACTTATGAAGTCATCCAGATGTTGTAATGGGTCAGGACATTCATGCACTAAGAAAGGAGAATCATTGAGGAATGGAGAAATGAGAAATGAAAAGCCAAAAGACAAACCAACATGCTATCACTATGGAAAAATTGGTCACACTACAAAAATCTATCGAAGCAAACATGGTATGCAAAATTCCAAACATAAGTTTCTTGGTTATTGCTTTTACTACAAGAAACAAGGACATCAAATACATGAGTGTAGGTCAAGACTGAGGAATACACCTACTACACCTAGATCTGAAGGATATTGCTACAACTATCAAAAATATGGGCATAAAGAATTTGAATGTAGATCAGAGAAAAAACCCTACTGGACAAATTAGAAGAAGAATAATTATGCATCTGACAATACATGCTCCAAATGTCACAAATTTGGACATCAAAGCAAGAATTGCAAGACTCAAGTACATTCAAAAAATTAGACAAAGGACAAATGCAAAGAAAAAGTGGACATTGGGCAAGTGAAGAATGAAATGAACCAAAAATGGAAAAAGAAAACAAAAGATGGAAATAGTGGAGCTAATGGAGCTGAGGTCACCCAATCCGATGGAGAAGGTGATCATGTCATCTCTAACTTAGCAAAAGAGGTATGTATGGAACTCTAGACCTAAAATATATATCATACATCAGTTCCTTACATAAATGTATGCCAAAAGTTCATATCTATATATATAAGATGCATGAGAACAAATTTTGTGAAAGGTTTCTGAGTATTAGGAAATTGACTATGTTGACCAAGCATTGCAACATAGACCGAGCACTCTAATAGAGACCGAAGGTTATGGAAGAGACCGAGCTATTGTGCTAGCTGGCTTCCACTCAAAGAATTATGCAACATTAATGGTTAACCTAACTGATCAAAAGAGAGGTATATAAAAAAAATTGAATGCATTACTGCATACCTTGCATCCAAATTTTTGAAGAGCTTAGAGCGATTAAGTGATTTCAAGAAAACAATAGAGATTTCAAGGAGTTGATCAAGAAGATTGAACAAGTAAAGAGCATGAAAGAGTGTTGAGCATCTAGAGAAAGAATAAAATTAAAACCTAGTTATGATCATGGTAGCTTCATCGACCACTAGAATTACGCAAAAGGTTAGTAAAGATCAATTGGTAAAGAGTGATGCCTATCCTACACCTAAATTTTGTGCTATCCCAAAGACTGTTGTAAAAGGAGACTAAATGGGTGTGTTATCTTTAATACCACATAAAGTCATTATGGCTCATGATGTAAAAAGCTATTATATGTGCAAAATTGGAGAAGTGGAAGATTTTGAAATTAGGGAAGCTTATGAGAAGCTATGTAATGAAGGAACTTTGAAGGATGAGTTTCTTATTGTTGAGAGGAAAGGGTTAACTTGAGCCCTAATGTTTCCAAGAAATTTCAAAATCAAATGGATCAAAGTTATTTTGACTAGAGTTCATGATATGAAGTATTGGTTGTAGAATGGACCAGTGGAGATCACAAAGAAAATGATACATAGGGTTATAGGTTATCCAACCCTAGATAAGAAGAAAGCAATGCAATGTTTGAGCCAAGGAGAAATTGAGGTAAATACATGAGTTGAGTGGAATGAACGTGGTCTTTCCATTAAAAACATTTATGATCTACTCATACAATTTTTAGTGAGATTCATTGCTCACAAATTCTATCAATCGAGTAGATTGAATAGTGTGTCGTGTATGGCTGGGGACCAAGCATGGAAGATTGTGATGAAAGATCATGAGTATGATCTTGCCAAGCTACAAATGTTACAATTAGTAGAAAATCTATCATTAACAAGAAAGGCAAATAAATCAATGTGTAAGGTTGGTTCCCTAATTATTTGTGTATTCTTTTATATCCAAAAGTATTTTCTTGGTATAGGTAATGTTGTATGGGAAGAAGATAAACCTATGACAAGGCAAATCAATGAGATTATTACTCAATTAGGAGATAATTTTGAAAATGCAATGAATACGTATTTTGATGAATTCAAGTTGAGGATGAAAAGGAGAATGAGAATTCTAGAGGAATTGATCACAAAATATTATAGTGACATATGTTTCCTTTTTTATACATTTCCTTTTTTATACGGATAACACATTTTTACAATAAGTGAAGCCAAGGAAGGTGTGGTTACAAAGCGTTGAATATGAGATAGACAATGATGTTGTAGGTGCAAACATTGATGCACTATTAAAAGAAGAAATAGATATCAAAGATGAACCATTTGGAGGATATGAAGAAGCAAAGGCAAGGATAATAGTGGACATCAAGATAGCTTCCAAGGAGAAGAAAATAAGAAGATGATTGAAGAACTAGAAGCTAAACTAAGCACCCTAGGTAAGGGAAAAGAACTATTGCAAATAATACAAGGTCTTGGTGAAGATGAAGAACAAGACAGTGGTGATGAGGATGATGAGGTAGAAGAAGATGACAAGGTTGAAGCCCTAGTTGTTGTCATGCCACTAAGAAAGAAAGCTCAAAGAATAGAGAAGAAGAGGGCATTGACACCTCCACCACCAAACAAGCCAAAGACCATGGAAACTGCTATTGTCAAGCAGTTTGCAAAGAAAAAAGTAGTAGAGTCTAGTGAGTCGAGTGAACCTCGAACCAAAAGAAGGATATTTATCAGAGGACCACCTATCAAGTAGATCAAGGCTATTGAAGAGGTATGTGACAACCTAAGAAGATCTGTAGGTTTATCTAGTTTCAGATATGTGAGAAATGGTACACTAGATAATGATGATAGAAATTAAGTTGAAGAGGCTATGGTAGAAATGATTACAAATAAAAACCTAGCTCCTAATGAAATAAATAAGAAGATACCATAGGATCTATATGATAGATTAGAGAGGACATGGCAGCAGCCAAAGGAAGTAGAAAATTAGATAAGAACTAACGCTCTAGTCAGAGTTATGTTTGATCTATCACAAGAATAGAAGGACACATTTTTGAAACACAATAGGAGCATATTTGTTCCTAAATACAAAATTTTCTTGATACTACAAAATAAAGAGGAAGTTGTATGAAAACAAAGTGTGTTGTTGTGGAAGAGCATTTTTGGGTTAACTACAAAGAAGGTAGAGACTGTGAAAAATGATGATGAACACAGTAGTGGAGAAAACTTAGGTGTGTCAAGTCCATAAGGAAACATGTCTCCTATACATGTCGACACCACTAACACTCTAGAAGCCAAGCAGTCAAGGCTTACAAATAAAGAAGAAGATGGCGAAGATAGAGAAACTAATGAAAATGATAAGATTGTTTCAGCACCTCAGATTGAGGAAAACAAAGAATCAAATAAGGCTGAACCAAGTATGATTGTTTCTATCTTGAGCACAGATGCACAAGAAAGACTGAGTGGTGACACCCCCTCACCTAGTCCTAAGGCAATGTCAAGCAGCAACACCAATTCATTGAATAGGAAGAGAAAAGAAATAAAAGACATTCCACCAAATACTGAGGTTAGTCTGGATGAGATTATTGAGATGCCACAATTTGATCTAGCAAATCTTACCTCATAGAAAAAGTATTTTCTACAAGAAATTTTGAAGAAGAAGAAAATACAAGAAGAGCTAAGGAGAGAGCAAAAGCAAAAACAAACATTACATGATGTAAAGTGTATTTTTGTTGATGATTTTGACATACAACATTTGGATGAAGACACCAATCATTGATCAAATTGTAAATATAAATGATCAAGTAAGTGTTGAAATTTTTGAATCAAATGAGAAACTAATGGATTAGTTAGCAAGAAGGATTGAGACCAAGATTGTGGACAAAGTTTTCATAACTATAGCTGAGCAAAAAGTGTTATTGCAAGAGAAAGCACATATTGATGAATCTTATATAGAGAGAACAACGTGTGTACAAATTTTTTTCAGATGTGCCAAGGTTTACAGACAATATTTAGGCAAACATAGATAAGACTCAAGCTAAGATGAAGGCATCCACAGTATTAAATCAGGGTTAGCAGGATCTAGCATTGATCACTACAATACTCTACTAAATGCTCAAGGCACATTGGCCAAGCTTCAAGCAACATTACAAAACCATGAGATCCAAATTGATCTCAATTTAGACAATGATGATACCTCATTTGGAGGTCATGTAGAGAGAACTAAAGATAACCTAGGATCTTATGATGGAAGATCATAACTTATTAGTGGGTTAGAGTTTAATTGATTTAGCTACAAAACTACAATTGCAAAATCAAATTTTGGAGGCAAAAAGAACCATATGGAATCATGCTTGGCCATGATTACTAGAGTTCACAAAGAATTTATTGAAACATGTGGATTACTTCAACTCTTTCAACCCTAGCAATAGTGACATAAAGTGTTAAAAAATAAGGGGGAAGTGTATACAAGGGAGAAATGTATATGAAAGAAAGAGTGTATTGAAGAAAAGAGGATATACAGGTATAGTATATAGGTTGTAACGAATTTATCATTATTCAAAAGTCATAAGACTTGGGGGTAGAGCTCATTTTATTAGATTGTATTGATATTACAAGTGATGTAATTATGACAAAGTGTTTTTTCCACTAATGTCAAAGGGGGGAGATTGTTGGTATCTCTAACCATTGTTGTCTATTAGTGTCAACTACTTAGTCATTTACAAGGTAGATTTAGATGGTCATCACTATGACCAAGCTAATATACATAGGTCGAGTCATGTACATTAGATATTATGTACTGATCAATTCTATAAAAGCTGAGTAAGTGTATAGTCATAGAGTAATTTTATATATGTATCGAGCTCATCAGTGACTAAGCGAATTATCAACTACTAAGTAAACCTAAGTATAAGTACCAAGTGATGTAGTATGTGTTGAGCATAATATATGTTGAGCATCAGAAGCTTAACAAATTCCCAACAACAACAATACCGAGAAATAAAAATAGTAAAGATCGAACAATGTAGAGTCTACATAAAAGTCAGGAATGGAATAAAGTTTTGGGCAAAAGGATTATCAAGCTGACTTGGAAGGTTTATTTAAGTTTTGAAGAGGTTGTTACTGAACATTTACATGATGTGGATCACACATCCCTACGTGTGTGTTCAACAATCAGGATGAAGAGGAAAAACCTAGAACCATCTAGAAAGCTCTTTATGTAAATCTTTAAATAGCGATGATCTTAACCTAGACCATATACATGATGAGAAGGCTAGAGAAGAGAAGAGTATAGGTGTGAACATGAAGCATTGTACTAGAAGGATTGAGAAGATCAAAAGTCATTCAAGGGTTCTATTATCATCTAATAGAACAAGTGACCTATTCATAAGCAATGAATGTGAAAGGGAAAGACAAGTGTTATCAGATCAGAGGAGAGGATTAGTTAGTAAAGAGGAGACTCAAAATCAGCTTGAAGAGAAAATTGAGAATCACGTACTGAATCAGTTTTAACATACTTGAATCAAGGTGAATCTCTCGACAGAGTGGTCTTAATAGATCTTTGTAAATCTCCTAACAAAGTCTAAGTGTCAAATCCTTTAACAAGATGAAACCTAATAGTTTCTTGAGTCTTTAACAGGACAGATTCCTCACATAGTAGATCATATTTTATGGTCAAATATTTTAACCTTAACTGGTTAGCTTTATTACTATAGTAGTGAAGATTTGTGGGTGTCATGCCCACCCCAGTTTTACCTTCACCTTGGAGGGTTTTGAGTAACAAATATTGTGTTATGTGTTATTACTTTCATGCATGTGATTGAACTGATTTATATGTTACAAGCAAGTTTACATTTATAGCTTTGCATGCACAAGTTATTGATAGATGTGGATGAATATGTGAAAAGTGAAAAGTGTTATAGATTTTGATTCACCCTCGCTCTCAGTATCTAGTTTACTCCTCCATAAATCAACAACCCTAGTTGAATGAAATGGAAAAGACATGAAATTGAACAACATGACTAGCATGGAAATCAAGATTGACATCCATGTCATAGCACACAAAATCTATAGTTCAAGTTGTCCAAACAACGTGCCTTGCAAAGCAGTGGACCTAACATACAAGGTGGTGAAGAAGAACCTATCCTTTGACCTTGCCAAGCTCCAAGGCATCCAACTGAACAAGAACATGGAGAGTATAAAAGCCTGCAAGAACAACTCATGTAAGGTCGGTTTACTCTTGGTATGTTTATTCTTTTATGTGCACAAATTCTTTCATCAAAAGAAAATTTTGTTTGGAAGAAGGCACCCCAGTATTGTATCATATTAATGAGTTTATAGATGAAATGGGAAAGATTTTTGAAAGCATCATGGATGCATACTTTGATAATTTCAAAGAGAGAATGTAGAGTAGGCTCAGGATCCCTAAGCAGCTGGTAGATGGCTATGAGAAAGATATATGCTTTCTGGTTAACTGTGACAAAGTTTGTAATTAGGCAGTCATACCTAGGATTGCATAGGTAAAACCTCTGGCATATGAGGTAAATATTGATGAAACAAGAGACATTATTGAGGCTCTCATTAATGAGCCTATGGACCCCAAGGCTACATATTTCAAAATTTATGAGGAAGCCAAGACTAGAATCTCACTTTAGATTAAGATTCGTCACATGCTGAAGAGAGGAAAGAAAAGGTTGGAAAACATTGAGAAGAAACTTGCAAAAATAGATTCACCTCTCATGCTCACTAAAGGAAAGGGTGATGATGTAGAAGAGGAAGATGAAGATGAAGATAAAGAGGAAGGTGATGAAGAATAAGAAGCAAAGGAACCTCCTAAGAAGAAGGTTAAGACCCCATCAAAGTCTACATCAAAGAAACTAGCAAGGTCTACTCCTGTGATCACTACCACCAAACCAAGGAGGCTAAGGAAGAAATTGAATCTTGATGAAGAGGATGATGATTCAGTAATGAAGTATGCTCCCCTTAATACCATAAATCATAACATAAACAAAGAAATAATAGAAATTGCGATAACAAAATAGGGACTTCTTATTTGTGTCCCAATTGCAGAATTACAGAATTCATAAGTATAATATGGTAACCCACATGAACGTATTTATTGCAGTAATCTACAAGGCTAAGCACCAAACTACCACTCAGAGCTATCTACTAGTCCTTATTAAAATAGAAAATACTAAAAAGAAAATATTTTGGGTGATGCGAGATTTCTCTTACACCCAGGATGCTCCTGCATCTGACACCTGAGGTAATTTGAGAAGGGACTCTATCACATCTCAAGTGTTCAGAGCAAAACCAAGACGGTTAACCTCCTCCCTTGCAAGTCATGATGAATCCTCTATTGGCCTCCCTTTCTATTTGACTAGTTATTCCTCATAAGTTTTGTTCCTTGTACTTTTGCCAACATGATTGTCCAGTATCTTCTCAATCTCCTTTATAGCTAAGTTAGCTGTTGGAATACTCTATTGCACTTCTACAACTTCATCTCCATCACCTCCTTCATAATACTCTATCAAATTTGAAATATTAAATACTAGTGAAATATGCAATTCTGTAGACAACTCCACTTCATAAGCATTTCCAGATTCATGCCTTTTCACTCTCTTGCATGGTCCAAACTTCTTCATCGTCAACTTATTATATGTACCTACTAAAAAAAACCCTTTTTTGAAATGAACCATGACTTCATCTCTAATTTGAAATTTCTTATACCTCATTTTCACATCTGCCTTATCTTTATATTGTGTATTCATCTTTATGATGTGTTTCCTCACCTCCTCATGGATGTTCTTCAAATGTTTAGCAAATTCTTCTACTCCAAAACTACTTATCTCTCCTTTATCCAACTGTTGCAATTGAAAAGCATTTTTGGGACTACTCCCATATACAATTGGAAATGGTGATTTACCAATACTCTATTGACAAAATTATTATATGCAAATTCCACCTGTGGTAAAATCAGATCCCATCCTTTTGGCTTGTTTATAACCAAACATCTCAATATATTTCCCAAACTGTGATTCACAACTTTTGTCTATCCATCAGTCTGTAGATGATGTGATGAACTAAACTTCAAATTTTTCTTTAACTTCTTCCACAATGTACGCCAGAAATACCCAACAAATTTGGTATCTCAATCTAAAACTATACTCTTTGGCAGACCATGTAGTCTTACCACTCCTTTGAAAAAAACTCTACCACATGAACAACATTAGTAGTCTTCTTGCAAGGAATAAAATGTGACATCTTTGAAAACCTGTCAACCACCAGAAAAATAGAATCATGCCCACACTATGTCCTCAATAATCCAAGAACAAAATCCATGTTGACATCCTCCCATGACTTCTTTGGTATAGGTAATGGCTGATACAACCCTATATTCTGCTTCACTCCTTTCACCATCTAACATACTCTACAACTTTGTACAAACTTCTTCACATCTTGCTACAATGTGGTGAATAATAATTCTTAGCAACCAAAGCAATGGTTTTATTTCTACCAAAATGTCTAGCCAATCCTCTACTATGTTTCTCCTTGATAAGATTCTCTCTCACTAAACTTCTTGGAATGCAGAATTGACTTCCTTTGAACAACATACTATCCTAGATCATGAAATCCAACCACTTTGTTCTATCAAGTGTAATAAGTTTTGTACAAGCCTTCCACACTTTATGAAAATCAGGATCATTTGGATATAGAGGTATTGAGTTCCTTCAACCCAACCACATATATCTGCATTTTTGTCAGCAAAGTTATCTTCTACTAAGAGCATCTGCAACTTTGTTAGACTTCCCACTCTTGTGTTTCAAAACAAATGTATAACTCTATAAAAACTCAACCCACTTCAAATGTCTTTGGTTTAATTTTTCTTGACTATTCAAATATTGCAAAGCTTGATGATCAGTATACAAAACAAACTCCTTAGGAAGAAGATAGTGTCTCCACTTCTTCAATGCTTGGACTATTGTATAAAATTCCTGATCATAAACAAAATATTTTCTTTTTGCATCATTCAACTTCTCACTAAAATGAGCAATAGGACTACCTTCTTGGCTCATAACAACTCCTATTGTAGTACCACTAGCATTACAGTCTACTTGAAACACCTTGTTAAAATCTGAAAGTGTTAAAATAGGTTGCTCAATAACTTTCTATTTCAATAGATTAAAACTCTCATCTGCTCCTACAATCCACTTAAACTCTTTCCTATCCCCTCTCATTGTTTCAGTCAAGGGTCCACAAATACTGCTAAAACTTCTTATGAATTTTTTGTAAAAACTAGCCAATCCATGAAAATATCTTACCTCTATCATACTCCTTGGAGTAGGCCATTTAAGGATAGCCTTCACTTTCTCTGAGTCCATTTTCAGGCCTTCTTCTAAAACTACAAATGCAAGGTACACCAACTCCTTTACAAAATTGCACTTCTTCGGGTTTATCAACAACTTTTCTTCTCTCAACTTATCAAACACCTTGCGAATATGAATCAAATGCTCCTCCAATGTCTTACTAAAGATCAAAATATCATCTAGGTAAACAATGACAAACTTACTTAGAAATTCCTTTAGTACCTCATTCATGAGCCTCATGGAAGTGCTTGGTGCATTGGCTAGCCCAAAAGGCATGACTAACCACTCATACAATCCTTCTTTTGTCTTGAAAGTAGCCTTCCACTCATCACATTGTCTGATATGAATATGATGATATCTACTGTTCATATCTATCTTTGTGAAATAATCAGCTCCACTCAAACAATCCATAATATCGTCCATCCTTGGCAATGGAAATTTGTAATTAATTGCAATCTTGTTGATAGCGCGATAATTTGTGCACATCATCTGTTCTCCATTCTTTTTTGGTGTTAATACTGCTGATACAACACATGGACTCAAACTTTCTCAAATCAACCCCCTCTACAATAACTCATGAACTTTCCTATTTAACTCTTCACTTTTTGCTAGTGTCATTTTGTGTGCTGCCTTGTTTGGAAAACTAGCTCCTAGAACCAAATTCATCTGGTGACTAATCTTCCTCATTGGGGGCAATCCATTAGGTACATTATCTGATACAATATCAAAAAAATCTCATAGCATATTTGTAACTTCTGCAGGTACCTCCTCTACTTCATCTTTACTGTCTTTTGGAATTATAGAAAAACACATATGTTTACGCTTCTCTTTTCCATCAACAAAACATATTCTAGTAGCACTACGTACATTTTCTTTTTTCTCCTTCAACGACTTTAATTTATGTTTCACTCCATCCTTGGTTAGAGTGTAGGCATTTGCTCACCCATCATGTACAACATGTCTGTCAAACTGCCATGGTCTACCTAGCAACATATGACATATGTCCATAGGTATGATATCACATAGTACCTCATCCTAGTAGCTTCCAATCTTGAACTTCACTAAGCACTGCTCATTGACCATGACCTTGTGGTCATCTTGCACCCAAGCAATATGGTATGGATGTGGGTGTTTCTATCTCTTCAGCTTCAACTTTGAGACCATCATTTCTGACACTAGATTTTCAATACTTCCACCATTAATGATCACATTGCAACACTTATCTTCACATCTGTATATTGTGTGAAACAAGATCCTTCTTTGATTACGTTCATTCTCACCACTCAACGTGACTCTTTTGTTAACTAGGACTTCTCCTCTCTTGGCATCTTTAGAATGTGAGGATCTGGCATCTTCATCAACATATGCAACTTTGGCTTGGCCTTTTGTTCTTTGATTTGTCCTTCCTTGGCACTGGTAACATTAAAATGCTCTATGCCCTTCTTCCTTGCAGTGAAAACATTTCCCATGGAAGCCTCCTCTTCCAGATCCTTGTCCTTTGCCTCTTCCTCTCTGATCTCTATTGTTTTAGTCATGGAAACGATTGGAATTGTTTTCCCTCTGGTTCTGACTACAACTTCTGGCCTCATCCTTTTTCTTTTCATCGTCATTATGATCTTCATAAGATCGTTCCACAGATCTTCCACCGTGACCTCTTCCGCTATTCTTGTTGTCAAATTTTTTGCTCAAATTTTCCTCAACTCTTAGAGCAAACTGATATGCCTCCTCAATATTATTTATTTGAACTAGACTCAACTCATCCTAAATACTTGGCCTTAACCCATTCAGATAATGGGCCACTTTCTCCTTATCAGCTTCTACATGGTCGGTTCTAATGAGAACTCAGTAGAACTCTTCAGTATACTCTTGAACAAATTTTCTTGCTTGCTTCAACCCTTGCATTTTCTTCAACAGATCAAGCTTATAATCCACAAGAATGAATTGTCTCTTCAATTTAGCTATCATATGATCCCATCTAGTGATTTTGTCCTTTCCCTTTCTATTTCGCTTCAACTGAACCTCCTACCACTAGATCTTTACATGTCCCTTCAGTTTTGCCTTCTCAAACTTGACCCCATCAGAATCCTTAATATCTTCATACTCAAAGTACTCCTCTAGTTAATTGATCTAATCGATCATCTCCTCTAGGTTAAGATTTTCCAAAAATGTGGGAACCTCAAACTTAGGTCTTAGGTCCTAAAAAGCCTCTCTTTCTCTGGGTTTAGAATTGCCTTTGCTTCGACATTTTCTTCTACTTCATCCTCATCCTCACTTTCATCTCTTACGGGAAGATTTATTCCTCTATGCATTTGTTCTTCCAATGCTTGCACTTGTCTTTGGAGGGCTCTAAAACCCTCATGTGTAACACCTACAACTCTTCTGCCACACACTCTTCGTGGAGGCATTTTTTTTGCTTATGCTGAAACCCTAGTGCAAACTACCTTACAATCAGTGATCTATCTACACGCTCAGCCCAAACCACGATCTTGCTATGAATTGCCTCACAAATGATGATATGTCCACACACTCAAGAAATCTAGCTCCGATACCACTTGATGAAGGGTGCTCCCCTTAATACCATAAACCATAATAGAAACAAAGAAACAACAAAAATTGCGAGAACAAAATATGGACTTCTTATTTGCACTGTAAATGCTAAATTACAGAATTCATAAGTACAATATGCTAACCTACATGGGCACCTTCATTAAGTAATCTGCAAGACTAAGCGACAAACTACTATCGAGAGTTGTCTACTAGTTCTTATTAAAATAGAAAAGACTGAAAAGAAAATATTTTTGGGTAATGCATGATTGCTCTTACACCTAGGATGTTCCTGCATCATTTAGATGAAGACAATACTCTTATTATCTCTCTAAAAAATCCACCACCTGCCTTTGAACAAAGATTGAAAACATTAAGGGAAGGAAGTGGGATGGCAGATTTCAGATACCTGAAATATGACTCCAGAAGCAAAGATGAGCATAAGCAAATTGAGGATGCAATGGTTGAGAAGATGGCTAAGTGGAAATATGACCCTTCTAAACTCAAAGGTCAAACTTCTAAGACTCTTCTTAAGGTTGTTTCTCACCATTGGGATAATGTAGTAAAAAATAGAAAGACATCAAAGAGTAGACTCTGAAAAAAATAATGCCAAACTTCTCTGGCAAGGAAATTGAGGAGGTGATTTCCAAATATGAAAACAAATAGACTCCTATATTTAAAGCTTTTCAAATTTTGTCAAAAAGGATAAATGTTGTGCATGTTAGATTCTGGTGACTGATCGGGAAAGTACTTTACATACTTCATAAATTCTCTGGGGCTTGGGGCATCAACCTAGAAAAACAAATTTGGGCCCTATTTTATCGAGATTTTAGGTCACATGTAATTATTAATTTTAACCGTAAAGCGGTAAATATACTTGTATAAAAGAGCTCAGGGTTAGGGATTGTTTTATAGTTGTGATGCAAAATTGGTTTTTGCGGCAGTATTGAGCTGTAAGGGGTTACAGATTGTAATTAGGTGATAATCACTAGATTGTGTTCTTTTCTGTGTGATCTATTATTTTTTGTTATTGGTTATATTTGCATGTAATTGTTATTTCTGTCTGTGGTTTAATCCTAACAAGTGGTATCAAAGCCTAGTTGTTTTTCAATTATCCTCTATAGGAAAGTCTCACGGTTCAGTGGGAGTCTCACGGTTCAGTGGGAGTGATGGTAGACGAGGGTAAGCTGAGGGTTGACAGGTTTAATGGGCAGAACTTCTAGTTCTGGAAGATGCAAATGGAAGACTATCTTTATCAGAAGGATTTATGGAAGTTGTTGGAAGGCAAAGCCAAGAATTCGGGATCTATGTCAAATGATGAATGGGATCTTTTAGATAGAAAGGTACTTGGAAGCATTTGATAATGCTTGGCACCATCAGTGGCATTTAATATTACAAAAGCAAAGACAATAGAAGAATTGATGCAAACCCTAGCGAAACTATATGAAAAGCCCTCCACTTTAAACAAGGTATTTCTTATGAAGTGTTTATTTAATATGAAAATGGTAGAAGGTGGATCTATTGCAAATTTTTTAAATGAGTTTAATACTATTAGTAGTCAGTTATCTTCTATGGGTATTAATTTTGAGGAGGAAATTAGGGCTCTCTTGATTTTGTGATCTTTGCCTGAAAGTTGGAATGGCTTGGTAATGGTTGTGAGTAATTATGTTCTTGGATCTAGTACCCTAAAATATGATGATGTGATCAGTGTTGTTTTGAGTGAGGAAACTTGTAGGAAAACCTTAGGTGGATCTACATCAAGAAGTGCTTTGAATGCACAAAGTAGTGGCAGAATGACTGAGAGAAGAAGTAATTTCGAAAATCATGGAAAATCAAGAGGAAAGTCAAAGGGGAGGAGGTCTCAAGTGAGAGGACCAAACGACTGGTGGTACTGTGGGAAACTAGGACATAAAAAGAAAGATTGTTGGAATCAAAAGAAAAATGAAGGAGATAAATCACATGGAGACAAGGAGGCAAATGTGGTAAGTAACAATCTGAAGAGGATGCTTTGCTTCTGTCTTTAGAAAGTGTTGATGATTCATGGGTTTTAGATTCTAGTGCTTCATTTAATGCTACACCTCATAGAGGTTATTTCATTGATTATACCCAAGGGGAGTTTGGACTTGTTTATTTGGAGGATAATAAACCCTGTTAGATTTTTGGAAAGGGAAAAGTTAAGATTAAGTTGCAGAATGGGAATCATTGGCTACTACATGAGGTAAGACATGTTCCAAGGCTGAGTAGGAATTTAATTTCAGCAGGGCAACTTAGTGATGAGGGTTGCGTAGTTACTTTTAATGATAAAAATTGGAAGGTTTCAAAAGGTTCCCTTGTAATAGCAAAAGGTGTGAAAGTAGGCACCTTATATCTTTGTATAAGTCATATTGTTACTTGTACTTTAATTATTTTAGAGAAAAATGAATGTTCAAGAACAATTGGTGTAGTTGAGCAGGGAGAACAAATAGCTACTATAGATTTTGATATAGCATTGTGGCACAATAGACTTGGGCACATGAGTGAGAAAGTTATAAAAGTACTTCATTCAAAGAATGGTAAAATGTGTTAATATAAATTTATGTGAAATTTTTGTGTATGGAAAACAAAAGAGAGTGAGTTTTGTAAAGACTGGGAAGGAAAACAAAAAGGAGAAATTAGAGCTTGTGCATATAGATGTATGGGGACCGGCTTAGGTATCTTCCCTTGGTGGCTCTCATTATTATGTTACATTTATTGATGACACAACTAGAAAAGTATGAGTTTATTTCCTTAGATAAAAATTTGATGTATTTCAAACTTTTAAGAAATAGAAATGCTTGGTTGAAATGATACTAGTAAGAAATTAAAATGTCTCAGATCTAATAATGGTGGTGAGTATTACAGTCATGAATTTGAAGATTATTGCTCCACTAATGGTATTCGTAGACATAAAATTGTTTCGAGGACTCCACAGGAAAATGGAGTGGTTGAATGCATGAACAAGACTATAATGGAACGTGCAAGGAGCATGAGGTTGCATGCTAGGTTGCCCTTACACTTGTGGGCAGAGGCTGTCAATATTGCTATATATTTGATTAATAGAGGTCCCTATACTCCTTTGGGTTGTGGTATTCCAGAGGAAGCATGGACTGGTAAGAAGGTGAGTTATTCTTTTCCCAAAACTTTTAGTTGTGAAGCATTTGCTCATATAGATTCTGAAAATAGAACCAAGCTGGAAGCTAAGTCAAAGAAATGTGTATTTGTTGGATATAGCATTAATGAATTTGGTTATAGGCTTTTGGATTTTGAAAATCATTAAATTGTAAGAAGCAGGGATGTCATATTCAATGAGAAAGTGTTGTACAAAGATCTGTTGCAACAACATGAGAAGAAAGAAGATGATTATGTAGTGCTAGATGATACTCTAAAAGTTGATGTTCCAGCCATTCCTCATGATGTGCAACAATTGCAATAAAAAATACCACACACACCGGTGAATGTTAGACAGTCAACAAGGCAAATTAGATCTCCATAAAGATTCTCTCTCTCTCTCTCTCTCTCTATATATATATATATATATATATATATATATATTCAATTTTACTTACTGATGCTGGTGAACCTGAATGTTATAATGAAGCTCTACGGGTGGATATTAAGATTCAGTGGGAGTCTACAATGAAAGACGAAATTGACTCTTTGTTGAAGAATAAGACATGGGATTTATGCAAGTTGCATGTAGGTAAAAGAGCTTTACAAAATAAGTGGGTTTACAGGTTGAAAGAAGAGGAAGAAGGTAAGAAAATATTTAAAGCCAGGTTAGTTGTGAAAGGATTTGCACAGTAAAAAGGCATTGATTTTGATGAGATATTTTCACCTATTGTTAAGATGACTTCCATCCATACTATTTTAAGTCTTGTGGCTACCGAAGATTTGCATTTAGAGCAGCTTGATGTTAAAACAACCTTCCTTCATGGTGATTTGGATGAAGAGATATATATGGCTCAGCCATAGGGATTTGCAGTCAAAGGTAAGGAGAACTTAGTGTTCAAATTGAAGAAAAGTTTATACGGCTTGAAGCAAGCACCTTGGCAATGGTATCTAAAATTTGACAGTTTTATGCATGAGCATGGATACAATAGGTGTCATTCAAATCATTGTGTTTATTTTAAGAGGTTGGATGATGACAACAACATTATTTTATGTTTATATGTTGATGATATTCTTGTAGCTAGGTCTAACACGGATCACATTAAAGGGCCGAAACGCCAATTAGCACATGTGTTTGCTATGAAGGATTTGGGGGTAGCAAAACAAATCCTTGGTATGAAGATTTGTAGAGATAGGAAGAAAAAAACATTGACCTATCTCAAGTTGATTATGTGGAGAAGGTGTTGCAACATTTCTCTATGGAGAATGCTAAAAGTTGTCAGCACACCTTTACCTAGTCATTTGAAGTTGACTAAGGAGATGTGTCCCAAGACACAAGAAGAAGTCCAAGGTACCCTATGCTTTAGCTGTATGAAGCTTGATGTATGTTATGGTATGTACTAGGCCAGATATTACACATGTAGTGGGAGTCATTAGCAGGTATATGAGTCATCTAGGAATTGAGCATTGAAATGTAGTCAAATGGATTCTTAGATATTTGAGAGGAACATCTAATAAGTGTTTACACTTTGGGGGCTCTACTACTGACTTACATGGCTATGTTGACTTAGTTTTCACAGAGGATATTGATACTAGGCAGAGTACTACAGGTTATGTCTTTACTGTTGGTGGGGCATTTGTGAGCTAGGTTTCTAGGTTACAAAAGGTTAATAGTTTATCCACTACAGAGGTAGAGTATGTAGCTGCTATAGAGGTAGCCAAGGAGATGATATGGCTTTAGTTCTTCTTAGAAGAATTGGGACACCCTCAGAAGGATAATTATTTGTTTATAGATAGTCAAAGTGTCATTCATCTTGCAAAGAATTCAGCTCTACATTCAAAGACCAAACACATTATGGTACCATTTCATTTGGTTAGTTTTGGAGGATGGATAGTTAAAGCTAAAGAAGATACATACAAATGACAATCCAACAGATATGTTGACAAAGGTAGTAACAAGGGAGAAGCTGAACTCTTCAGCTTTGGTTGGTCTTCTAGATTGAACATGAATAAAAGAACAACATAGTCCAAGCTGGTTTGATCCAGTGAGAGCCTCATGGAGTAGCGACATAGCTACAAGATCAGTCTCCAAGTGGGAGATTGTTGTTTAGTTTAGAGCTTGATCAGTCCCCAAGTGGGAGATTGTTAGATTGTGGTGATTGATCAAGAAAGTACTGTACATACTTCATAAATTCTATGAAAAAATAAAATTGGGCCCTATTTTATCAAGATTTTGGGTTGATAAGTAATTATTAATTATAACCCTAAAGTGGTAAAAATAATTGTATAAACAAGATTAGGGTTAGGGATTGTTTCATAGTTGTGATGCAAAATTGGTTCTTGCGGCAGTATTGAGCTATAAGGGGTTACAGATTGTAATTAGGTTATAATCCTTGGATTGTGATAATATTGGACTTGTTGTTTGGTGGACGTAGCCCAGGGATTGGGTGAACCACATTAAATCTTCATGTCTTGTGTTCTTTTCTGTGTGATCTATTATTTTCTATTATTGGTTATATTTGCATGTAATTGTTATTTCTATCTGTGGTTTAATCCTAACAGTGTAGTCCACAAAAAATATGTGGAAAACCATTTTTGATATCAAAGAAGAGGGAGTCCTACTAGAGGTTTAGAAAATTGAAGAGTCAAATCCTGAGAAGATTGTTGCAGAGCTCTATTAGGATTAACCTCAGACAGAAATAACAATTACATGCAAATATAAACAATATCAATAAATAATAGATCTTACAGAAGAGAACACAAGACACCAAGATTTAACATGGTTCACCCAAACCCTGGGCTACATCCACCAAACAACAAATCCAACATTATTACGACCTAGGGATTACAACCTGATTACAATCCATAATAACTTACAACTCAATACCGCTGCAAGATGTAATTTTTGTGTCACACCTTATAGAAAAATCCCTAACCCTAAGCCCTTTTATACAAGTATTTTTGTTGCTTTAGGGTTATAGTTAATTATAATATGTTGGCCCAAAATTACCGATAAAATATTCACAATAAAATAGGCCCCAAAGATAATGAATTATGAAGTATGTACAGTACTTCCCTGATCAATCACCACAAACTAACAAGGTCATGGCATCTCTTCTACCACTTCACCTAAGGCAACACCTGAGAAACAATCGATTGTAGTGAAGTGAAGACTATACATCTTCACCAACCTCTATCCCTATGGTAATTGAGCAACATGCTCCTACAGTTTCAATCGAGCTACAACAGGAGAAGGACTTGGTTGACAAAGGCAAAGAGATGATACATTCATCAGTGGTTAAGAGAAAAGGTAAATATAAGATAATTGATGGCATAGATCTAGATGAAGAGATTGTGATACCAAATTGGGACCAATCCAATGTATTTGCTGAGGAAATGGATATTATGGGAGAATTGTGGAAGAAAATGGCCAAACAACAGATGCGAAGGGCATAAAGAGATAGAAGAAAAGTCTTAGAGGACATCAAAGAATTATTTATGGACACTCTATCTATAGAGGTAAATGAAAAAGCCCCTATCATTTATAAATTGATTGATATTGTGCATAAATTCAATGAGGATATAGATGGGCAGGACAAACTCCTTGACAAAGTTGAAATTAAGTTTGACAACAAACTGCTAGAGAATGTAGCACATAAAATAGCTATTGATCAGGTAGAATTGTCTCCTTTGACTTCTGCATTAGAAAATATTGTGAATAATGTTGTATCTTTATTTGTAAAGTTGAGTGACACAACCAATTTTACCAAGGAGATAAAAGATAAACTAGTCAAGATTGATATGGAATTGAAGGCTAGTGCCAGTCAATTGGCACTTAATCTAAGTTCTAGTTCAAATCATTTTGCAAAAAAATAGATTTTTGATAAATATCCATGCAAAACTACTTAGAGAAGAAGCCAGAATAAGGGAACCATGGTAGATATACAGAGTATGATGCTTCCCCACATGGACATTATGCAGAAAAGAATAGATCATGCAAAGACACTAGTTAAAGACATAAACCTTTAAATGACAGATCACATGTTGGAGTTACCCCAGCAGAGCTTCAAATTGATCTACACATTCTAAAGGTGCTTAAGGATAATTGGGATAAGACTATGTCTTTGACTTTGGAGGTACATCATGATTTTCTTTCTCATTTTGGCATAACCTTGTAAATTTTTTGGCATTTGTAACAAAAACAAGGGTGAAAGTATGAAAAAGGGAAAAGTATATGCATATAAAGAGGAAAAGTATATATAGAATAAAGGAAATACGTACAGATTAAAGATATGTAAAAAGAAGATATACAAAAATAATTTTGAAAAATAGAAAACACAGTTTTCAGTTCAAGCTGAGTTGCAGAGTCTTAAGTGCAAACCGAGCTACATGATAGAGCATATTCAAAGGGGGAGTTTGAGTGAAGGAATTTTGATTTTAGATTTTGAGCATGATAAGTATTTTTTCCACTAATGCCAAAGGGGGAGATTGCTAATCTAATGGCAAGACATATTGTCAATTAGTGTCAAAACACTTAGTCATTATGAGAAGTCAGTAGTTACCGAGCTACCAAACAACAATGTTAAAAAAGCTCATGAATGAATCAAGCTAACAATGTTAACCTAGTATGAATGAAGCTATGTCAACTGAGTTGTTATGTCAATCGAGTTGCAGTGCCAACTGTGTTGATAGTTCCCACAAAGCTCTAGTGTGAACTAAGTCAGTAAAGTATTCTTTTTCCAAGATGATAATCAAGCTAGTAGAGTAGTGTGAATTGAGTCAATAGTGTCTATCGAGTGATTAGTATGAACCGAGCATCCAGTATCAACCGAGTGCCAGAGTTAGCCAAGGTGAAAGTGTTGCCCGAGTGTCTTCAGTATCACCTCTAGACCTGTGTTACAACACTGAGATGACTTAGTAATTATTTTAAGAACTATTTATGTTGCAGCCAACCTATGATGGTATTATTTGGATGGATATAAGTATGAGGTATTTTTTTTATCCAAATGAGATAGATATGTGTGATGAACTAACAGTTGAAGAACATTGTCTACAAGCGAATATGGAAGGACATAATATTAAGAAGGCTAAAAGAAACACAAGGAAAGACAAAGACTCATCTATTATAGTCAGGTGATTAGTTTACTTCAAAGGATCTTCACCAACAATCAGAGTTGCATATCATAGATCAACCCACAGATTCATCCTAACACATGTATCAGTCCTAAATCCTTTAACAAGGTGGACCTTACAGTCCTTTGCAAAAAATCCTAACATAGTTCATACTTAATTGTATTGTGTAAATCCTTTCACAAGGTGGACCTAGCAGTCCTTATTACTCTTAACCGAGTAGATCACCATAAGTGATCAATTGTAAGCCTTAACAAGCCAACTTTATTACTGTAGTAGTGAATCATTGTGGGTGTCATCCCCATTGTAGTTTTACCTTCTATTTGGAGGGTTTTTGGGTTACCAAATACAATGTTATGGTGTTATTACTTTCTTGCTTTATGTTTCTTGCATGCAAGTAGATTAGTTAACATAACAAAGTGGATTAAGTGATTGAAGTTTAAGTGGTTTCTGATTCACCCCCCCTCTCAGTCACCTAGCTTGCATTACATTTCCAACACGGGGATATTGTATGAAGAAACTACCATAAGTACTAATGAGACTAGCTACTTTAGGAGAAATTTAGAGTCCTATGTTCCCTTGTAGTTCCCTGGTTGTGAGCATTGAAAAATCATCTTTCACCCTACAGAAGTGTGTATTGATTTGTTTTAACTGCAACTGGGGGTAGTAATTATAGATTTGCATAGCCACATTGTATTCCCCATATGGATTGAGACCAAGCCATGAATTCATACTAGGAATTGCATACATAAGGTACGAGAACATGTAGAATCCTTGATTCATATTGAATTTAGTCAATTGATGATGAAGGGCATCACTAGTCATTTCTCCCTAGTCAATAATTTGTTTTCCAATTATGATGGTATTGATGTACAAAAACATCCAATCCTGAAAGTCCTCAGTTATCTCATTCCCCACTATTCTATTGAGAAGATTGATCATATCTAAAATGTCTTCATTAATAGGTGTCCTACGTAGAGCTCTTGGTAACTGCAATTGTCCTCTCCTAGGTTGACCCAACCAACTTTTAGTAATAACATTCAAAAACTTCTTTTTATTTTGATGGAAATACCATTGAGCACCTCCTTTAGACATTTCTCTAAATTCTTCCTTCACTGGCAATCTAAATTAAGTGGAGATAGATACCAGATCCAACCTCACCACAACATTACCTCCTGAGGTCTTAACGTCTCTAGAATTTTGATCATATGCCTTGATACATTCCAAAACCAGTTCAAAGCACTGAACTATGAATGGATGTCCTCCTACATGAGCCAATCCACTGTCCAATGTTCGGTATGCCAAAGGCGATCCATCCTCTTTGCTTATCATTTGCCAAATATCTTTGATATCAATATGTCTCATTTTTGTATTTGATATCTCAGGAAGAGTGCTCGTCAGTATTGCAAGAGGTTCTTTGCCTTGGAATTTGTTATCTCATTGTATCGCTCACAAAATTCCTTGTTCTGGTGAGATGTCAGGTATGCATTCAATGTTCTCTTGATTTTGTATTTTTAAACCATCGATTCCATTTCCTTAAGGCAATTATATAGCTTTGTGTTCAATATTTCATGTTGCTCATGTATCAAAGTGCATTCCAAGGCATTATATCAAATAGTTTGGAGCATTTTTCTTTAGTTGTTGCAATCAAAAAAGATAGCACCTTAAACAATGTCAAATTATGAGACCAATACCCATATGTTGTCACAATGACTTGATTCCTTGATTTCAAAGGTATTTTAATAGACTTCATGCTCCTTCAAATTCCACCACTTGTGGGCGTTGGAGGCACTCTATCAAACGTTGGGAAGTTTCTATGGTTTGAGTGCAATATCCATGTTGGATAATTGTGAATAACAAAAATATGAACACCTGTGTGCTCTAACAAATGTCTAGGCTCTGCTCCAAACTTTCCATGCTCGCTAAATGTCTTGTCATCATCGCATGCTATGAGACCACATTTAATTTGAGCAACTGGACATTTGAACCATGCTGTAGCCTCCACCTTCCAGCTATGGTATTGTATTTTAAACAACAAAATGCATTTGAGTGATATTAAATTTTGGCCATCAAGATCCAATGCAGGCAATTTATCAAACAAATATTGCACCTGCTTTACCAGTTATGGAAAAATATTTTCTTCACCTATAAACACTCTAGCATATGTGCTCACATTGTGCATGCATGACATCACAATTAAAAAAAAAACTTTTGGGTATTCTATCAAACTGTTTCCATGCAAGCTATGCATTTTTCTCATCACTCTTTGTACTTAGAGAGAAGGAAGAGTGATTAGAAGTCTACGCTGCACTCATGGAACTTTTAAAAATCTCCCCCATCAACATGTGCAAGTCAGAGACACACCATTTCTCTATTCTGATTAGGATTTCCCATGCTCCAACACTTGGTCCTCACTAGCAATGGTGTGAGATTTATAATCACCTTTAGAAAGCTCCTTTTAATTTCATTGTGGCCAAATGGTTCGATGGCTCTGCCTCTGCCTTTACAAATAGTTTCTGAATCTATTGGGCATCCATTGCGCCTGATAGTTCCTTGATTAACAATTCCACATATTGTTTCTCAAGAGGAGTAAGTTGTATCATTTTTCTTTCTTGTTTGGCATATCATTGTATAATCTCAAATTTATTTTTCATTGCTAGCATCGACTTTTCTACTACCTGCAATTGAATCTCTTATACAGTGCAAATGGTTTCATGTTCTACACACTTTGGATGAATGTTAAGCATGCTATTTGCAATTGATTGCTTCAGTTATGTACATATCCAAAATTGGAGAACCACCACTTATTGGAATTGTTCAGGCTATGTCTTTCAACTTTAGCTCTCTTGGTAGTTATTTCAATGTTGGAGTTTGGATTAAAAAGTTAGGATTAGGGTATGCATTTGGACAAAGTTAAAATCCAAACCCCAACTTCATAACCTTAACTTTCTAAAAGGTTGTGGTTGATAGAGAGATAAAACATAGGTTCATGGAGAGTGAAAAGAAGGATTAAGCATTGTCTCATACTCTCCAACTCTAACTCTCTAACCTTAACTTTGATAGAAAAAGAGTAAATTTTAGTACACAGAGAGAGAAAAGTTGGTAGAAAGTGTTAGGAATAAGGTGTGTCAACCTTGGATAATTTCTATTCTTATTATTTGTTTTGTAATATGTATTTCTTGCAAATAATGTTGATGTGTCAGCATCTTGAATTGTGTATAAGAAGATCATTGCTAAAACGGTTATGACGGATTCCTATGACATGTAAGAGCTATGTCAGGAAGATTCAATGACAGGTGAAGACATGTGGCAACTGATAAATTCGAGTATTGTACACTCTACCCCAATAGTAAAACCCTAATACGGTTACCTTTGGGAGTAACCCTAAAGTGAAGTGCATGTTATAAGCGTTTTTAGGGTTGCAAAGAGGAAGTATGCGAGAAAGTGTATTGTTGGTACTATGAGTTGCTACTGAAGTCTTCTGTTGTCATTGTTGAACCTGCATTGCAAGTGTATTGTAACCTTGTGTTGAAGATAATACATTGTGCAGGTTCTGGAGGGGTGGGGTTGTTTTACCGAAAGGTTTTTCCCCATCGACAAATCTTTGTGTTATGTGTTTCTTTCTCTATCTATTTTCTTTATGCTTGGTTTGCTGAAATATTGTTGTTTACATGATATTGAATTTGTAAGTGTAAAAGATTTTAATATGATTTGCACCATACTTCTCTTAAGAGATTAGTGTAGGAAGCTATTTCCGCATTTGAGTTTCCTTACAGAAAGAAGATAAAAGTTTTCACATTTCAATTTACTCTCATTCCAGAATTAACCTTCTTTTAAGGCCCATTTGTTTTGCAAAATTACCCTGGAATTGGAATACCCAAAATCTAGTTTTGACAAAGTTAGTGTCTGGGGCAAAATTTTCAAAACGAAATTAGAATTCTAGTATTCTAATTTTTGGCCAAAATGAGGTTTCCAGTCTTCCATCCAGATAGCTGGAATTGGGAATTCAATTCGAGGTTTCATATTTTGAGGATTAGATGAAAATTAGAATGAATTTTTTTTTGGAGTCCGGTGAGTTACAAACCTACTGTAGCTATTAGGTTTTCACCATATCAAAGAGACTATGTTTTGTCCATTTTCTGTGACACGAGCTATTGTAGAGGTAATTTATTTTCCATTTCTTCCAATATTATGTAGGTGTTTGGGATTTTATTCATGGCATCTTCTCTCCTATGCAAGTGTTCAACATTTCCCCTCAACAATGGCTTAACAAAGTGTGTTTTCGGCTCCATTATCCAACTCTAGTTAGGGTTTCAACATTCTCTGCTTCTTTCATTTCAATGAAGCTTTCCATTTTGTTGCATGCTTTTATGTAACCCGAGATCATATATTTTAGTGGTATTTGGTGGGCATCGTTGATTTTTGCAAGAATTGGCTTGGCATTGTTGATTTTTACAAGTATTTGAAGGGCATTATTGGTTTTTGCTATTATTTGCTAGGTATTTGCAAGATGGAAGAGGCAGATTAAAGAAGCCCAAAAGTATTTGCATGCAGTCTTACATTGCCTAGAAGTATTTGGAATTTCATCCGCCATCTATGAAATATTCGTAGTCTTCTTCCTGAAATTCATCCACTAATTTTACGAACTAAACGCGAAAGATGTATCTTCCCACTCATCTTCCAGGTTAACCAAATATGACAAATCTTTTTTTCAAACCCTAATTTGGATAAAACCAAATTTTGAATCAAAACCTAATTTTGCTAATTCTGCAAAACAAACGAACCCTTAACTTCTTGAATACAAATATCAAGGTAACACATTCCTAAAGTGATGCTTTACCCATGATTCAAATTAAAGACAAAAAGAATTCAACTCCCAAACAACGCCTACAATGATTTGTACAACATGTTTCTTTTTATAACACTAGTTACAGTAATCCGCCCTTCATTATATTTATTTGCATAATACCAGCTGCTAAGCCATCGTACTTATTGATTTATACCCATTTATTTATATTTATGTATTATTATATTATTACTATTGTCATAATAGTTCTCACTAAATTATGAATGCATACAATTGTCATCTATTTTAGTGCCGTTACACAGTTTTGTACAATTCAAAAGAAGATAATACCCGTTTTAGTGCCGTTATACAGTTTTCAAGAAAATAATCCCCACCGTGCTGCATTAACATAATCACCCAATAGACCCTATCCATTCACATGATTTTCCTTCATTGCAGCGTCTCTGAATACTCACATGAAATGACAGGTACCGACTATTCACAACTTCAATTCAGTTTCTAAATCCAAGCTTTCTTAACTGGTCCTACGGAGTCACTTGATGTTCGGTCACGTCAATCTTGTATGCCAATGTTACTCTTAAAGAAGACTCTACCTTTTACGGTCAATTTGGACAAAAAGCCAGTGCTGGGCCCTCCAATGCCAATCAAGCGCACATTTCTGCGATGATTTCTTGAGGATTATAGTTTGAATTGCAGTACGAAATATGTTGTGGGTATCTTCAAGTGTAGAGTTCCAGCTAGCGTTTGCTTGAAGGTTTTAAACGATAGTTTTTTCCGTCTTTGGTGTTTTCTCCTGTAGCGCATAGGTCCGCACTGCCATTTTTCCTTCCATTTAAACAACGGAAAAGCTTACTGGGTTGTTTTCAACTGCAAAGCTCATACCCACGTAAAGTTTTCGTTTTTCCTTTGTTGGGTACGGACAAGGACATGAACTGCAAAACTTAGGAATTCTGAAGACTTTCTTATCTTCAAATCTTCTGCCTCTTAGTTCAATATGCTTTATTTTAACTATAAAAGAGATGGTACATTTTGTTCACTTTAATTCATCTTTCCCTCCAACCCAAAAGCCTCTTTTAAATACGATCAGTATTTCCGTTGTCTGCTGAAGTGAGCTAAAGCAAAGAAGGTAAATATTTTACCATCCTGTTACAATAGTTGCAAGTAACTCTGTTCTTTTCACTGAGTCTGTATGACAGCCTGAAATTTAACAGGGTCAAATGTCGACTCACCTTAACTCTAACTAAATTTACCTTCCTGAAATTCAGCTTAACAGTTTATGGATTACGCGTTTTTAAGTGAGAGCATTGAGAAACATGTGCATAAGTACTTTCACATGTACTTAAAATTTGGCTGAATACCTATCATCCAACAATCTTAACTAATTATAGATGGCTTATTAATTGAGGTTCTGGTTAACGTGTTATATATAAAGCTGGAAGCCTATTGGGATCTGCTTTGCTGTTGGGCTGACTTTTGATGCGGGTCTTGTTGCGACACACAATTGTTGCAGCTCTTTTTGTTCAAAGTGCCGCAGAAAGTATTATGCATTTTGCTGGTGTGGGATTAAAAGGGTACAAGGATTCTTGAGAATGGCCTAAAACCCTACAATTCAATTCAATTTTCCAGCATTTAGGGCACAGGACAGTAAGGTTCTGTACCTCGCTTAACCCTGTTTGGAAGGAGATGGCGGTGAACACGTCGAGGTTTATAAAATGTGTTACAGTTGGGGATGGAGCCGTTGGAAAGACTTGCATGCTAATTTGTTACACGAGCAATAAGTTTCCCACTGTGAGTGCTTGGAATCTTGTCACTCCAATGTGTTCGTTTGGCGATTGATATTAATTATTTCAAGCCTCTCAAAGGATTTTTCTTGATTTCTCTTAGTTATAATCATGTTTATAGATTTGATCCTTCATGTGCAATTTCTGGTTGCATTGTTGTTAGCTCTCTGTTGATATTTTGGGTTATTGAATTTTAAGCTAGGAAGCTTTGTTTGAAACATTAGAAGACAGTTACCTATTGGAAATTTGGAATGCTTTACGTTTCAATAATTTCTATTTATGTTTATAATTCTGGTCCACTATGTCTAGTATTGATTGCAAACTTTCTGTGAATGGGCTGTGGGTTATTTCTTTCGTTCAGGAGTTTTCAGTAAACCAAACTCATAACGGGAAGTTATTCGTATAAATGCTTGGCATTTTGCCAATTTACTCACTTCTTATGCCTTTTTGGCAGGACTATGTTCCAACTGTTTTTGATAATTTCAGCGCCAATGTAATTGTTGATGGCAATTCTGTGAATCTGGGTCTTTGGGACACTGCAGGTGATATTATTTGTGCTTTATATAACTCAATTCAACACATTAAATATATCATACATACAATCTATCTGCTTATTATCCCTTACTTGAGGTATTTTCCCACATGATCACTTGGGATATCTATTTCTTTGGTCAATTTATAATTGAGCTGAAGGATGCTGTATTCAGCTCACTGAAGACCATAAGCTGTGTGATCACCAGTGCATCAATTGCACCTTTTTGGGTTTGATTTGGTTCTTACACCTCCAATGCCTTGTAGGGTTTTTTAATTCGCTGGCTGATGTTCTGGATAATGCTTTACTTAATTGAAAGTTTTTCTTTCTTATAACATTGTATGAAAGATCTAAATCCTTTCTTTGATCATATGCGCAGATCTATTGGTCATATTATGATTTTTTTTTTACCAGTTTCACCATTTTTACAGTGTACTGCTTTTAAGCATAGATAATCTACAGTTGAGTACCAGTAGAATATTCCTTGACAGAGATGATAATTTTATTTGTCAAGAAAAATGATTTCTGTTGCAGGTCAAGAAGATTATAACAGACTGAGGCCGCTTAGTTACCGAGGAGCTGATGTTTTTGTTTTAGCATTTTCCTTAGTCAGTCGTGCTAGCTTTGAAAATATCTCAAAGAGGGTATTGGCTATGAAATTTCCTTTCCTCTTTTTATTCATGGAAAATTCATGCTTTTATAGAAATACAGGTTTTTATTTTCCGCAAGTGTTTAGTTGGTCTGAGGTCTCTTCTAGCTTTGGTAGTAATGCTTACAAGATTTTAAATGGTCTCATTTCAGTGGATCCATGAACTCAGACATTATGCTCCTGGCATTCCAATTGTTCTGGTTGGAACAAAATTAGGTATATTACTGATTGCAAGCATATAATTAGCTAGCTACATCTAAGTGTAATAATTTATTGTCAAATGAGCTGCTGGGGTAAAATTTAAATAAATTAACTTTCTTCCACTTCTTGCAGTACAAGCAAACTATAAAAGCAAATGAATGTTGTAGTTTGGGAAAATGTTTAAATATCTGTATATTGCCAAATGTACTGCTGACTTGTTAGAGGGGATGGTTGTCCATCTGAATTTCATTTATATTACAGATCTTCGTGAAGATAAGAATTATCTGGCTGAAAATGCAGATTCTATGCCAATAACGACCATGCAAGTATGTTTTCTTTTCACTTGAACTTTAGATTAGTTTGTTAACTTCATGGTAACTTTTATAACATTACTTGTTCAGGCCATTCGCTCAAGCCTGCTTAAGTATTCGTAAGGTTTAATTATGATACCATGCAGTATATTGATATGATGAGACCAGTGTTTAGTGAATTATATGTTATCTTTCATTATATTCAGGGTGAGGAGTTGAGGAAGCAGATTGGTGCTTCTGCATATGTAGAGTGTAGTGCAAAGACACAACAGGTATTTCATTTAACTCGAACAATCTGTAGATACACTTTTTTACTACCTTTTCTTTTACTTTTTCACTTTAGTAACACCATGATTGCATTGCAGTTTATGGTTTTTGTATTTAGAATCTTCTGTAAAAAAGTTTGTGCTTCAACAAATTAATTTTTCATATATGGTCTCAAAAAGCCTTTATCACTCATTCAGCGTGGCTGGAAATGGCAAAAAACTGATTATGAACTACCAATTTACCTTCAAATGAAGTCTATATCTATTGATATAAGATTTTCAAACTTTAATTGCTCCACTCTATAATCTGTCTAGCAACACGAGAAAACAAATATAGTTTAATCCTGTACCTTCTGCTAGCTAGTAGGTGTTAACTTCTTCAGTTGTTGGGAGGGCTACTCAAAAGAAAGAAAGATTTTTTTTTTTGTGAAGTCTATATCTATACGAAATTAGGATTTCCTCATGCTAAGCTTAATGACAAATGTTATGTGGCCTTAAGTTTCCACACAAATATATGTATTATTGCTGCATGCATATGTATGTATAATTTTTTTTGTATAATAATATTTGCTCTTTATTTTTTCGTGTCCTTTTCAATCATTTTGTTTTGATTGTAAAATGGGTTTTTTATGGCCTATACCAGTTGAGGCCACAATAGGGACCTGCTCACCTGGCACAACGTCCACAGTATTAAACATATTTTAGAATAATCAACTTGGAAGTCATACTGGAAGTCCAATCACAACTCAGAATTCTACCTTACACCGTCACTATAGGGATTCATAATCGGATCTCCAACTTGAGATCCCTTTGGCCTTGCCATTTGAGCACAATTCCTTAGATATATTCTTTCAATACACTCTTATGATCTACTAATTTATCTATAGTATAATTGATTTTAGAGAAGACAGCAGTTCTACCAAAACCATTAACAAGAACACCTATATTAAGATTGAGACCACTGAACGGAAGATACTTTTTTTATGCATCCTTTGTAATATCCCAAGTATGCAATAACAAGAAAAATGTACTAAAACACAACATGCTCGGAAGGAAATAGCCACCAATATTTTTTTCAGTTAAACAAATTGTACACATTTGAGAACAATAATGCACCTTGGCTTATAAACAATGATCTGCGTTGGAAAATGTGGCAAGATCAGCAATATTTGGATTGAAGAAAGCTTGAGATGTATGTCCAATCCTCGGAGTACTTCTGTCCTCTGGTTGCTGATGGAAATTGGAACACCTCTTGTCCTCCTCCGAGCTTGATACAACCAATAATTGACACCAATGTGTACTAAAGTAGATGCCATGAGTACAGGTGTTTGCTTTTGATGACGTGCCTGTCACTAATACAAGCTGCAGTCTTCGATCCAGTTCAGATGTATGCACAATCTGATATGTATGTGTCAATGAAATATATTGCTGTCTGATAGAATCACTGCCAATCAAAATATGTATTGCTGGAGTATATTGATCACCAATCTGATATGGAATCACTGAGTATGTATATCGCAGCACAATAAATGTAACACTGAGTATGCCACTGCAAATCTGGTATAGTGTCGTTGAAGTATGAGGCAGCATAGTACACAAATTATGATGCTAACAATTCAGTATGGAGTACTTCACTGTCAATCTGATAAATAGTAATGCTGAAGTATGTAGGCCGCAGCCTGGACAGTATGTATATCAATGAAATGCACAAACACTGCCCAAACAGCATAATGGTCGATGAAGTATACAAATCGTAGCCCAAACTATATGATATGCTGAAAGTTAATGGTGGCACTGATGGATATGAGCAATGAAAATCAATGTATAATGTCTTTGCCTTATCATTCTAGTCTCTATCAAGAGACTTCACCAATTTAAAATCAATAATAGACTAGGGAGGATATTTCACCTCTGAAACTGCACTCTTCCGATTGAATTTCAACTTGGAATCGCAAATAAGAAAATAAGGTGATCAATGATTGATGATGCTAGTGACTACCAATAGACCAATATATATATGGGGTTGCTCACCTCCACAAGAAGCATGCCATCCGAGCATAAATTTGAAAAGAGTGGCCCAAAGTTGGTGCCATAAAAAAACAACAATGATGTCAAAAGATGGTTTGCATATACAACCTGTCCAAGTAATGATCCCCTTGCAATGCAATTTCAATGTCCCACAGGGATTAAATGGGCCACAGCCAAAATACTGCTAATGGGACCTATTAGGACATGACAATATCCCCTTTGCTTCAAAATCTGCTCTCTCCCATGCATTATCCTCAATTAGAAAGTCCTTCCATTTGATGAGATACTTCTTGATCATATGGGTCCTCAGCCTACTCTCCTTGAAGTCTAGGATCTCATATGGCTCCAGTACAAGCTTGCCCTCATCATTAAGTGGCAGTAACTCCCCTGAACCTGCAACTTGCCAAGTGCCTTTTTAAGGCAAGAGGCATGAAACATATTATATGTTCTACTATTGGTAGAAAGATTCAACTCATACGCCACTTCACCAATCCACTTAATCGCCCCTATAAGGACCATAAAAGTAGGGTTGAAGCTTCTTAGCACCCTTTTTCTTCAAGGGAGACTTCTTTAGGGTTGTAAGCCAAGATAAACCAAACTTCCTGGCTTGAAACTGCGCTCAATCCCTTGTCGATCCACACATCTTTTGCTGATTCTGTGCATGTTGCAAATTATCTATAAGGGGTCTAAGGATATTTTGACTCTCGTGAATCCAATCTTTCGCCTTGGGTGCACTACTATCCCTGAATGCTAAATCCATGAAATAAGTATCCTTATACCTATAATGTGTTTTGTAGAGTAATAAACCAATTGACATATGATAGGTGGTGTTGTGGCAATACTCTGTCATGTCCCCATATTAGTAAGATTCAATAATAAAATTAAAATAAATTAATATATGGGTCCTCAGCCTACTCTCCTTGAAGTCTAGGATCTCATATGGCTCCAGTACAAGCTTGCCCTCATCATTAAGTGGCAGTAACTCCCCTGAACCTGCAACTTGCCAAGTGCCTTTTTAAGGCAAGAGGCATGAAACATAATATATGTTCTACTATTGGTAGAAAGATTCAACTCATACACCACTTCACCAATCCACTTAATCGCCCCTATAAGGACCATAAAAGTAGGGTTGAAGCTTCATAGCACCCTTTTTCTTCAAGGGAGACTTCTTTAGGTTGTAAGCCAAGATAAACCAAACTTCCTGGCTTGAAACTGCGCTCAATCCCTTGTCGATCCACACATCTTTTGCTGATTCTGTGCATGTTGCAAATTATCTATGAGGGGTCTAAGGATATTTTGACTCTCGCGAATCCAATCTTTCGCCTTGGGTGCACTACTATCCCTGAATGCTAAATCCATGAAATAAGTATCCTTATACCTATAATGTGTTTTGTAGAGTAATAAACCAATTGACATATGATAGGTGGTGTTGTGGCAATACTCTGTCATGTCCCCATATTAGTAAGATCCAATAATAAAATTAAAATAAATTAATAATAGAATAAATAATAATAAATTATGATATTATATTATTACAAATGTAATAAGGAAACTAATATCATATAATATAACTGATTCTTTTGATAATACAATGAATACTTAAATAAATATAATATAATAATAAATCTATTATAATAATATGATGTATATAATTAAATATAATGCATGATTATAAACATTTAATAATAGATCTAATTAACCTATAAAGATTATAACTTTATACCAATCAAACCTCTCAATATTAGCCAAACAGATATGAACTCACAAATAGTCATGACCTTTACCCATTTCACACATATTAGAGGATAGAACTTACGCATAGACTCTCTCTATGGAGGATACAAGGCAGCGATAGATTGAAGGAGATTAGTGCAGAACCATGGTGGTAATAATTATTACATGTTAGCAACGATTGGGGAAAGACAATACAGACACAGAATAGACTGTTAGTGATATGGACGAAGGAGAAGTGGGCAATATTGGACATGAGAAGTACAAAGACAAGTTGAGCAAGAGGTAATAGGGTAGAAATCACAGGCACCAAAAAAGGGAGAAGAATTAATCGAAGAAGGATCACGGCAGAATACATATAAGAAGCAAGACATTATCTCTGGAAGGGATCAATCAACATTTGAAACTCATACACATGCACCCAGTTTGAATAAAGACGGCAGAGAGTGTTCAGCAATAAGGAACATCAGACAATCCACAGAGCAACAGAGGTATAACAAACATATTTGGTAGAGTGCAGAATTGTGCACATAACGCAAAATATCTGGCAAAAAGAATTTATTATAAATGACTACATCCGAGACATTCAGACTGCTAACGTATGAACAGTTCAGTATAGTTATTATCAGCGCATATACTTGAAAGAAAATACTCTTACTTATCAGACTAACATACAAAGCCATGATAATTGACATTGGGCAGGTATCAATGAAGGACGTGGCAGAAAAATAATATTGAACTCCATCTTTGCAGAGAGACAGAATGGAGTGCAATTTTCCGACGGTAATCCAGGGGATGCATATTCCATGAAGGATTTGAGTTCTTCAATGATAGATGTTTTTGCATAAAACTATTTAAGATATTCATATTCATACCACAAGCATAAGGAGATAAGGCAAATGCAGATTGTTTAAGCAGAATAGATGACCGAACGAGCATGCCCAAAATACACAGACAATCAATGATAGTTATTAATCTGGGTGCATATATAATGGACTGAGTTAAGGAAAATACAGTCAGCAACTCAATGCTGACTCATCACAGAGAAAACACATGACCAACAATTATAGGAGATTAAATCATTGGGACTAAGAATATTAAGAGGTTACGAATATGTTAAGCATACACTGCCAAATGGGCAGAATTTGATATGATGTAAGAAATAGTATTAAAAGAAAAAAGAACAGTCTTAAGAGTTTTTATGGATATAGACATGATACACTACTTTCAGTATCAAGTGTGGGCACACTTGTTTACTGCATAGGTTAATTAAGAATTGCACACAGACAATGGAACACGAACACGAACCGCAGAACTCTTCTTATTATTATTCGCATAAGCCAAACAGTACATTATGCTTCCATGATAAGATGATTACAATGCTTCCCGAAGGGGTTATAAATACTTTCCGAAGGAGTCCGTCAACCACATACAACATGTCACTACATAAAAAAACCCTTTCTGAAGGGACCCATCGGCTGATACACAATTTCTGGTAGAAGCCTACTATTATTTGATTGTTGTAGAAATATGTTGAAGACCTTCAACAAGTCACTAAGCAATAATAAGGAGAATATAGAAAACACTGAATTTTTTTTAGGAGCAATGCAAATGAAGTTGATCTCGAATAATCTTAGACAATCAACAACTTGCAAACATTATAGAGATTGTTAGCTTGGAAGAGTATAATACATAAAGCTGAGTAAGAGCTATGGAGATTTAGAAAGAAATATCATTGGTGAAGCGGGTAACGGTATGAAAGATATTCGAAGAATTCTAGTGAAAATCAAAGGGTATAGACCAAGGGACATTACATACTCCCCTAGGTGAAGCCAACGAATCTATGCCTTTTGTTGCGCTGCTACATAGTTTCGCAAGTAGCCTTCCACCCACTTATTTGTGATCTTGGTTCGTCCATTAGTTTGAGGATGATAACTGGTACTCAAGGCTAGTTTGGTGCTTGTCAATATAAAAATCTTCATCCAAAAAGTGCTTAGTAATCTACTATCGCTATCATTGTTAGTATTCTTTGGGAGCCCACACAACCTAAAAATCTTTTGAGAGGACAACTCGGTAACTTCACCACCTTAAAAGTAGTTGTGATGGAAAAGAAGTGAGCATGCTTGGTCAATCAATCAACCACCACGTAGATGTAACTATTGCCTTGTACCTTGGGATTTCATTTGATGAAATTTGTTGAAATGCTCTCCCACTTCTGATTTGGGATATGTAGGGCATGTAAAAATCATGTTGGAGATGTATGCTCTCACTTGTTCTATTGCTAGGTGTAATGTCCCCATTTTGTCGGCATCAGAGTTTCAGGGATTAGCCTATTATTGTGATCCTCGTGGGCTAATTATTGTCGATAGAGGGTCTGCTATGGCAGTGGTTTGGCTTGGGAGGGTCTTATCTTCTCCACATCTCAGTAAGCTGTAGCTGGTCTTCATTTGGCTCAGATTGGACTTCATTTTGACTTAGTTTTGTGTACTTACTATTTGTGGTAAGTTGGTGTTGATCGAGATGGACCCTTTCTATTTTTGGAAAGTGCATTTGGTCACATGGAGAAATAATAGGTATGACTCCTATTTTAGATGACATATTTAAATGATGAGTATTTTGGGAGTTATCTTTTTAGTGGCCAAATTCTTATTAAATAATTAAATAGCTATTTATAAAGTTATAATTTAACTTTATAATTTCACTTAAGTTGAAGATTGAGTTATCATTGGAATGTTGCCAAAAGAGTTAAGTTGGAAAGTTTCAAGAGTTGAGTTCTTTGGGAAACTTTCGCAATTTTAGAAGTTGAATTCTTTTGGAAACTTTTGTCAACAAAGGCATTACAAATATGATCTCATTTCATTGAGAAAAGCACGGTTGAATATATATTTTCTTTTTATACCTTTGTGGCTTTTTTCTTGGTTTTTGACTTGTGAGCCCTTGCTGAAGTATAAGGGTCTCATCTGAGAAGTTCTTGGCAATTAGCAAATAGTCAACACTGGTAGTCCCCCTATCCTTGACAGAGGTGGCAGAACTTGAGGGCACCACAGGGAAGGGTGGAGGAAGTCCCCAAGTCCCCGGTGCTTCCTCGTCTCCGAGATGTGGGGCAAAAAAAGGGGGGACATGTCTCTATGTAAAGAATTAGAAGAAATCCTTAAGAGATTTAAAGAATTTAAAACTTCACTGAAAACTTATCAGGACATAAAATTAAAACTCTTAGGACTAATAATGGAGCGGAATATACCTCAAATTTGTTTAAAGAGTTTTGTAAAGAAACAGGAATTGAGAGGGAGTATACTGTTCCTTATAATCCACAACAAAACAAGTTAGCAGAAAGGAAGAATAGAACAATTATAGAAGCTGCAAGACTATGATATTTGATCAAAATCTAGAATATTATCTTTGGGCAGAAGCCTCTTGTACTGTTGTCTATATTCAAAATAGAAGTCCTCACTTCTACCTTAGAGATAAAACTCCCGAAGAAGTCTTTACTAAGGTTAAACCCAATATAAGTCATCTTAGGATTTTTGGGTGTCCAGTATATATACATGTTCCAAAAGAAAAGATAACTAAGTTAGAACCCTCCGGGAGGAAAGGTATTTTTGTTGGGTACAGTGAAACCTCTAAACTTAAAGCATATAAGATTTTGTTACCTGGTCAGCAAACTATTGAACTTAGTAGAGATGTAATATTTGAAGAAGATTTAACATTCAAAAGAGCCCTAAGTTCTGGAGATCCCTCTCCCTTACCTAGTTTTGAAGACAATATTGAATTTGAGTCTCAGAGGGGGAACTTTGAAGAAGTTGAAGATGAAATTCAAAATCTCAATCTTGAGAAAACTCAAAATTCTATGAAAAGACCACTTTGGGCTATTAAGACAGTAGAGGAAGCACAAAACTTCGCTGCACCATCTGGAACATTCAGAGAAAGCAAAAGACCCAAAAGATTCTCTAGTTATGCAACAAACATGAATGATTTGTCTAAATCAGAACCAACCAATTTTTTAGACGCTATTAAACATACAGCTTGGAAGGATGCCATGACGGAAGAATACCAATCCATTATGAAGAATGATGTTTGGGAAATTGTTCCAAGACTTGAAGGAAAATCTGTTGTTTCTTCCAAGTGTATATTTAAAATCAAGCATGTCGCTGACAGTAGCATTGAAAAATATAAAGCCAGATTCGTAGCCAGGGGATTCTCTCAGAAAGAGGGGATTGATTATGAAGAAACCTTTGCTCCTGTTTCCAGATACACCTCTATAAGAGTAGTCCTAGCTATTACAACATCAAAGGGATGAAAAGTACATCAGATGGATATAAAAACAACATTTCTAAATGAAAAGATTACAGAAGAGGTATATTTGGAGCAACCTGAAGGATTTGAAACTCATAACCTAAATTTTTTGTTTATAGGCTCAAGAAAGCTCTCTATGGGCTTAAATAGGCTCGAAGGGCCTGGTATGAACGAATTGATAAGTATCTCACCGGCTTAGGATTCTCTAAGACAACTGATCCAAATCTATTATAAAAGGGTTAAAGATGATGTGGTAATTTTGATACTGTATGTTGATGATTTACTAATAATAGGTGATGATCATCTCATAGATCAATGCAAGAAAGATCTAATAAGAGAATTTGAGGTGAAAGATTTAGGACTCTTCATTACTTCCTAGGATTGGAAGTATGGCAGAATTTTGACAACATCATACTCAATCAAGGAAAGTATACATTAGATATCTTGAAGAGATTTGGAATGTGGAACTGCAGGCCCATGTGTTCTCCCATGGAGACTAATCTACATAAACTTAAGGAAGCATCAACAAAATCACCTTCCATAGATTCTACTCTTTACAGATAGATGATTGGGTCCCTTATGTATTTGGCAAATACAAGACCTAATATTTTGCTATGCTGTAATTGCCTTAAGTCAGTTTATGTGCGAGCCAAAGGAGATTCACCTAGTTGTAGTCAAACACATCATGAGATACCTACAAGGCGCTCTTAACCTTGGGCTCAAGTATGAGAAAGTTGAATTGGACCTACATGGATACACAAACTTAGATTGGGTTGGAAGTGTTATTGACAGGAAAAACACTTTAGGATGTTGTTTCAGTTTTGGCTTAGCAATGATATCTTGGATATGCAGAAAATAGTCTTCAGTAGCACAAAGTTCCACAGAAGTCGAATACATTGCAGTAGCGATGGCCTCTTGGGAAGCAGTTTGGCTTAGAAAGTTACTTGTGGGATTATTTGGTCAAGCGATGAATCCTACGATTATTCATTGTGATAATCAGAGTTCAAGCAAGCTTTCTGTGCATCTAGCATTTCATAACAGGTCCAAGCATATTGAAATTCCTTACCATTATGTAAGAGATATGATAGACAGGAATACTGTAAAATTAGAATATATCTGCACTATAGATTAGACAACAGATATTCTTACCAAGCCTCTCTCTCTCTCTCTCTCAAAGATAGATCACTTTAGGAAAAGACTTGGTATGGTTGAATTGTAATACATTTGTATTCTTTGAATTATTAATAAAATAATTTTATTGTCAGGCTATTGATTGTTATGGGCTCCACCATTTGTATTCATTATCTAAGAGGTGACGATCTCTGAGATAATGAACACTTGTATAAAAGACATTATGAGAGATGACAATCTCTTAGATAATGTGCTCAATAGTAGAGATCAACTGTAAGATCTAGATGAGTTCAAGAGCACATTGTGATGTATACATTGTTATGCCTATAAGTCACAATTTGGATAAAGGAAGAATTTTATTATTCTCTGGAGTTTATCTTGTGTTCTGGTAGATCTTAACTCAGGATCATGTTGTGATATAGGAATACCAGTACCTATGAGTCACAACTTGGATAAATGAGGAATTTAATTATTCTCCGGATTTATCCTGTATATTGTATTTTTGCAATATTGTTATCACTAGTATCAGTGATATGTCGTATCACAAGTTTAGTAATATGACATAGTATCATGTGTTCAATGATACCACATGCTAAGAAAGATTCAGATAGATATAGGGTATCAATCTATGCTTATTCATCTTAACTAATGTTGCTAGATATGTTATCTCTCAGTATGATTATCAAGTTAAGAGGGAGTGTTGAATCCGTACTGATTTGACTGTGCAGATCACACAAAACTTAGCATTCTTGAAATACCTTATGAATGCCTAAGATTTATATTGCTCTTTCTAGGCATGATCGACACCCCTTCTTGAAACGATTGTGTTAACCTTAACTAGTTTTAGTTAAGTCTATTTACATCTTCAATACCTTGATTGGGTGGCAATTATGAGAAAGCATTTTGGGCCGACCTAGATAGAGTCATGTCCTTTCAAGGGACATGCCCTTTTGGTATGGTATTTATGTAGGGTGTGATTGTAGTTAAAGGACACACAAAGAATATCGAGTCTGCTCCTTTAAGCAACTCTGCCACAAATACTTGCTGTTATAAATATATATTTTAGAAAGACAATTAATATTGTCATCTCATTTCAAGGTCAAACAACAAGGAAGATCAGAACAGCAAGCATAGAATGTATTATCTCAGATTTGATTATTTAGAATTTGCAGAACTTTACATTTGGGCAATAGCTTGATGAGGCCAACATTAAGCTCCCTACCAAGTGATCCTTTAGAAACATATTCCTTGTAAAGTACACAAAGCTCATGCCCAATCGACCCTATATTGTTCTTGTAGAACTCAACAAGCAGACCATCTGGGTAGGGAGATTTATCATTTCTCAAAGCACCAATAGCCTGCTCTATCTCTTCACAGTGGTATCAAGGCCCAATGCAGCAACATCCATCACACTAACTTTCGTTGGGATGATATCCTTAATCTTCTCCCTGACAACCTCCATTTCATGATAGTGGTCTTCAGAGGTGAATAAAACCCATAATACAACTTGAAAACTTTAAGAATTTCAGCCTGGTCTATAAGGCTATTGTCTCCTTCCCATGAACAATCTATCCTCTACCTAACCTCCCTGAATTTGAGGAGTTGAAAGAAATATTTTGAACCTTTGTCCCCATCCTGCATCCAATTCACCTTACCCTTTAACTTAGTCCCTTGTATTTAAGAACTCAGGATCCTCCTCAAAGAGTCTTTGGCAAGAGATAGGGCCTCTTCGGATGCCATGTTACTTGGGTCATTCTAGACAAGCTCTTCAGCCATAATCAACTCATTATGCACTTCATATTCTTGTTGCGTAATTCCTTAGCTTTCTTTCTACCTATGACTTGAAACATGGTTTTTCAAGTCTTGGTGTTTTGTACTCATCATTCAACTATGCTGTCATGACTAGCCACAAAAGTACTAAACTGTCTAAAGATGACTATATCATTAAGGACATCCTCATCATCTAACTTAAAATTCAAGGTAAAGGCATCGTTGCTATCTCTTGGGATATCAGAGCATTTATTCATGGAGAAATGGGCCACCACAGGGCGATGATCGGGGAGTGAGTATTGAATGACATTAAAACAAAGCCCTTCTCCGTCCTTTTTTAGGAAAAATTAATTCTTGTACATATAAAACCGATCAATTCTATTATAGATCCTTTAGTAACCTTGTTGGAAGTTACACCATGTGTACCAAATACGTGGGAAGTCATTCTTATTTCCTGCTAAGAGGTTAACAAGATTGAGCTTTCTCAACATCCACCAAAAGAATTTCTCCTCCCCCTTCCATTCAAATCTAGAACCCCCATGCTTGGCCTGGGCCCTCTCTATCATGTTGAAGCCTCCACCTACAATCCAAGGCATCTCCTCCACCTAAAACATCCATTATAAGAGGTTCACCCTCTCCCTGAAATCATTAGGGGCGTAAAAAACAAAAATGCTAAGCTCCTGCCCCTTAGAAGAGAGTCACCCACAACACTTGATTACAAGGAAAGGTACCCCATCTATACATTTTTTATTTCCACTTGGGGCCTAGATAAATCATAGCCCCCCTTTACTCCTATAGTGATTGGAAGTGAAAAAACTGAATCTATACATATGCACCTCAAATTGATCTCAAAGTTGAAATCCACTACTTTGATTTCTTGAAGTAAAATATCCAAGTGCTTATTCTTGTTGAGGAATCTCTCTAAAACATAGTTTTTGTCTAGGGATTCCAAACCCCTCACCTTCCAAGATGAACATTTTAATTCCATGGGGATCATTAAAAAGTATCCACAGATGTCTTGAAGATGTCATGGCACATAGGCATTACAGCGTTGAGAATTTTTATATTATGTCTAGAGCTAATAGACCCGAAGGTCTGCTCCTCTTTATTTATTTTAAAATCTAAAGTTTGCTTAGCTCCCAGAGTAGGTTTACCAATCACTTCCTCTTTGCTAGCCTTCTTAGCTCTGAATTTACTCTTTTTGTTAGTCTTTTTCCCTCCAACTATCTTCAAAGCCTTCTCAACCACATCCTCCTCAAGATTACATCCATAAGGGACAATGACCCACTTCAAATGCTCTTCCACTGCACTAGGCACCTTATCCAACTTCACATTCTCTAAAGAAGACCGCTTCCTCATCCTTGACTAATTACTGCTCATGGCTCCAAGATGGAGAAGCCTGAGTGGGTGAGAGGGTGGGCGCTGTAGGGATCACAATTCAAGAAACTTAGAGAGACAATCATCTGACTCATAAGCATCCTTAGTGGCTTCCAAAGCATCCCCATCCTCCACCTCAACTTGATCAAAGAAATCAATCTCAAGAGATTTGGCTTCCCCAATCAGGATCGCAACCTTCGACACCTCCACCTCAGGGTCAGCAATAGGGGTTACCCTAATATTGGGATTGGCTTTCTATGGGAGAGCTTGAGAAACCATCCAAATAGAGCCAACATATGATTTATGCAGCTCATCTAGGGCAGAATCTAATTTCACCCCATTCATTATAATTTTTTCCATTCTCTTCCTAGTCTCAAAGAGCTTTCTTATTTAATTGACAAGCAATTGTTGGGCACTTAGGCTTTGTGGTTTTGAGCACCAACCTTATGAGATTTACCCCCCATCAACAATCGAGGACACCTTCTTAGCAACGTAAGTCTTCCATAGGGATTCTTTAACCTTGTTTAACTTCAGACCCATAGCATCTCTATTCTTATCATCTACAAGTGTGGGCTCTTGACCATTTTTTGGGTTTACGACACAATTATATCTTTTGGTAGCTGACTTGTGGTTATAATAATTTCATTGGTAGCCTTATCTTTGACTTCAATAGAAGAATTTGGCCCTTAGTTTTAGGGTTTTGAATAGGAATGGCATTTACACCAAAGTTATGGGAACCAATGGCCTTACCATTTTTCAATAGAGCGCAATTCCACCTTTGATGCCCTTCTCTTTGGAAGAGAAAGTAGACACTAAGCCCATCAAGGACTTCAAGAGGGCAAGATGTAACTTCTTCCTCCAATTCATTCCTCAAGACCTCAAGAAGATCAATACCAAGATTAAAAGCAATGAGAATTGTAGCATCCATTTGAGGGAGAAGAACACTGGGAATTATTCCGTCTTGATGGCCTTGCTAATAGTCTTTAGGGTTTAAGGCAAGATTTTCCACAAATAGGGAGAAATATTTTTAACCGTGTCCCATCTAGGGCATGACAAGGCTAGGCTCTCCTCTTTAGTAGCATTCGTGGATCAAGGGATGGCCCTAAAGTTCTGAACAACTTCCTATGAATTAGGGCTTTTGAAGAAAACAATAAACAATGCCCTTTGAACCATTCATCAAAAGGAATACTAGAACCTTAACTTCAAATTCCATGTTTTAGATGTCCATTTGTTCATAAATGCATGAGAAGGAAAATTGGATGCATCTTGGGCTGCTAAGAAGATAACAGAGTCTCTAAGCTATGTTTTTTAGCAGAAATAACCCTAGACATTGCAGGTTAGGTTTAATAATAAACATAGTAGCAAGTGAGTCCTTACCTTCTTCGAGTTGATTCATAGAAGTAGACACTTGAGCACGGAGATGATGTAGGAACAAACTTGGCATCCAGAGGTAGTGTGGGCACCTGCTCCACAACCTTCTGGAATGATTTCTCTCCACCACCACCACTACTCACTAGAAACAAAGCCCTTGCTCAATGAATAATAATGCCATTTTGATGGCCTTCGTCCAATAACCAGCACTCAATTAGAAAGTACAGGATGAGTAAATGAGGCCGGCCTCCTGGAAAATGGTTGTATGACCACTCAAACGAACATAAGAGGCCTTCTCAGGAAGAAAACTCAAGTGACGAAGTTGTAGAGCAAATGCAAGTCCTTCCTATTTCAACATATGAATATTCAAAATATTACTAAATGACCAAGCTGCAGAGCGAACACAAGTCTTTCTTATTCCAACATATGCATATTTAAAACATTCCTATAAATTTAAATTTTCTGTATTTTCCATCTTCAAAAATGGCCTCAAAAATTAGCGGCCCCAAAATGTCCCCACCACCCACCACCCCCCACTCCCCCCGATCTCTTGTCATTGCCATCTTGGAGACCTAGGCAACATAGGAGAAACCTTGTTATTGAGGTTAAAGTCCAGCCAGCTCCAATAGTCAATTGATTGTGTAGAATCTTTAGTAAACTGAATTGTATTACAATGCTTCAAACCTCAAATATGGCCCAGCATAATTTTCTAGGATCTTTACTATGCATCCAATTTAAACACTCAAGATGTTCTGTCTGTAGGTACGGAGACTTGTTTTATAATTTTGATTTTTGTTTATTGTAGCTCGTGCCAATATATATTTTCTACAATATTTGGGCCTTTGGGTGTCTCCAATCTTGGCCCTATATTTCAAGTGGCCTTTGATTCTAACAACAGATTAAAAGAGTCCACTGATGCATAATGTCAGAGGAGCAAAAAATATTTTCTACCCCAATAAACATCATATGAGTTTCACACTCAATGAAGGAGAATCCTGCTTGCTTTTATTTTGTTCCATCAAATGGTTCTTAAGTGTCCTAACCTTAACTTTAGTGGATTGATTGATGTCTTCTTAGTCAGCATGTCTCATGAAGTCTTTACCAGGTAAAGTAATCAAAATCTGCTATGCTAAACTTTTATATGTATCAGAGGCTAGATTTAGTTTTGAGCTCTGAATGATTCCTGTTGTGCCAAATGATGAATCCTCTGATATTAAAATGTGACTGGTTAACATTCTGACATAGGAGAGGATGGTGATGGTGAAAAGAGGTTCAGAGTTTGATTTTCTTTTCCTAGGTGTCTCTGTATTCATTGGCCGTTGCAACTTTATTAAAAGATATTATCAATGTTGCCAAATTTTAGAATAGTAAACATATTGTAGATTTGAAGATAACATCAACCAGAGATTGGTCTTCATTTTTTGATATACTAGTATGTTTTCTTCTTCACAGAATGTCAAAGCTGTTTTTGATGAGGCAATCAGTGCTGTCATGCGACCCCCAGGATACCGAAATAACACTATGAAGAAGAGAAAATCCAACAATGCCTGTTCCATATGGTGAGTTCACTGATTGTATCACTGGCTTACATTTTCATGCAATGTACAATTTCTTTGGGGGATGTCAATTTGAACTGAATTTGGGTAACTTTGAAAGGTTGAATTATGTGAAATGTCTCAATTGAGCAGAGCCCTCTTTTTTGTATTACATTGATAATAGCTTGACTGACACTGGACAAGATGTTTGTAAGTCATTCTAATACTGATAGCATCAGAAGCTGTAAAAATTTGTGAAAAACTCTAATGCAATATGAAACTTTAAAAGTCTTGGGCCATCTAGTTGGTATTAAAATTAAAGGAACTAATGTTGAGTATAATTTAAGATCAGTTTTTGGAAAGAAATTTGGTAATCAACTTTCTTGTATACTTTTACTGATTACTTTGAAATTACAAATCAGCATGCTTTGACTTACAATAATGTCAATATGGATTGCAATTATCAGAACTGTCCACAACTGTCACACAAGAAAATGAGATTGTTTTTTCTCTAGTTGTTTGTTGGGGGGAGAATCATATATGTGTAGGCTGAATAAAACACAAATGAGCAGTATGTACGTCAGTTTGGTGTCTTTCATGGAAAATATACCGGCATCAACAATATACCTTTTTTTTGTGCAACTTCAGATTACAATTTTGCATATATATAATTTTTACTCTTGGATTTATGATAGAGATTTGCCAAATAGAAATGAGAGAGATTTGTCAAATGAAAGTGATAGAGATTTGACAAATAGAAGATATTGAGTTGAAGCCTGGGTGCCTACTCTAACCTGTAAGAAAAAGGGACATTCATTGAGAAGATTTTCTCTTATATCGAGGTTCAATCTGCATCCCTTAAAAGAGCTTTGTTTAACCCCTAGAATCTAGTATCTTGTTTCCATGTTTATACATTGAACTTCTGTTCTGTATTGGATAATGCAAATCAATATTTGATATTACTGATTGTGTAACAACATTCATTGCAGTTGTGCTTTCTGTTGATAATCACAAACTACTTAAATGAATAATCTCAAATAGCTGCACTTTGTACTTTTCTTTAATAAGCTGGCCAACTTGAAAAAGTTAAGTGCAAAAGAAACTTTTAGGTTGAATCTATCTTTCAATACTTTTTCTAAAGGCAACTTTGCGATTCCAAGAGAATTTGACCTTGTAATGTGTGTTGCTTTTTGTAATGGCCCTTGCCAATAGGCCACTAATAACCACCAATACTGAACTGTGAAATTTCATCAAACACTTGACATACACTGCTGAAAGTAAAATGCTGAATAAAGGAAATTGTTGTGCAACAAATCTACTCAAATAGCTGATGTAAAATAGTGCCAATATTTATTCAATGATAACCAAATGCTTTTACATATGATATGCGATTTTCAACTCAAAGCATTACAACATGGCATATATATATATATATATATATATATATATCTATTAGAGTATGTATAATTAATGATTGTCAATAACCATAGAAGGATTAATGTAGGACAGTTCAATCCGATAGAAGTTACAATTTAACACTCCCTCTTAGCTCAAGAGGATTGATATAGAATACATTATCATGATAATCTTAGAATGTCATATTAAAGACCTCAATATATATTTATCACACTAGATACAATATCTTTTGATGATATAAGTCTCAACAAGATGTCTATATCATAGGTGTGATCTTTTATAGTAGACATCGCTTCACGAAAAGTGTTAGTACAAACATACCAACAATATCTGATTCTAACAATGATATGTATATCTATTGTTTTCAACCATAGCTATGACTTAGATACAATCGAAGCTATCTCAACACTCTCTCTTTATTTGGGAAGATTGATATATAACATACTATGTTCTTGAGTATAAGGAGATATCATCTCACTATGATATCCCTAAAATGGCATATCAATATAAATTCATCAACACACATATGTAAATATGGAATTTACTTCAATACACTATGAGGCTAGAATCCTCAATACTCCCTCTTAAGCAAAGGGAAATTGAAATAAGTTTAACTTACACAATAAGGTGTAATCATCATTATGTTTTAAACTAAGAGAGAAAAAGAAGAGAGAAAACATAATGGATTTTCATGGTGTTCGACTATCGCCCAAAAAAACCATAAAGGTTATCAAAGTGTCTGGCAAAATCCGGCCCAAAGAACAAAGATAACCCAAATTTTCAAAATAAAGGGTTTTCATGGTGTCCGGCTATCGCCCAAAAGACCCATGAAGGTTATCAATGTGTTTGGCAAAATCCGGCCCAAAGAACAAAGATAATCCAAACTTTCAAAACAATGGGTTTTCATGGTGTCTGGCTATCGCCCAAAAGACCCATGAAGGTTATCAATGTGTCCGGCAAAATCCGGCCCAAAGAACAAAGATAACACCAAATTCATCCATTGTTTGAAGATAGATCAACTAAATAAAGTCGTCACTTTATAATAGGATCAGAACACATGAAAGGTCGTCACCTTTCACAAGAAAAGTCGTCACTTTTCACAATACAAGCTTGCAAGCAAAAAATAATTTTATATTCATGAATATATAGTTTAATAAATGCATTTAAAACAAGGTCATATCAATTTTAACTCTAAAGTACACAATTTCAACTTTGCAAGAGGCTTGGTAGCACTTTGCTCATCAGTACTAATAACTCATCCTTGTGATAAATGCACCAGTATCACAAGGTCACATGACATTAAGTCATGGAGCATTTTCTACAAGAGTAGATTTATCACTGTATGCATATAATCATCAACCATATGATGTTAGTCAATAAGTGCATAAGAAACAATAATCATTAATCATGTCAAGTTTTACCTCTAAAGTGATATGATCTACTCCTTCTAAATAAAAATTTGACAGAATCATGTTCTTATTTGCTCCCTCTTAATCTGAAGCAATGTCAGATTTCCTCTTCATAATCTTAATCATAAAGATGTTCACTTCCAGAGCCTGCACAATAATCCTGGTAGCAAACGTACCAACTTTCCTTTTCTGCAAGAACATCTGTAGATATAAAGGAAAAGATCAATGCAATTTGACTCTTATAGTACGTATAAGTTTAGAACCGAGAAAAAAAAGAGACTATCATAAGTAGATAACTATAATACTCAAGAGTAAGAATTACTTATCTTTCTATGACAATCCGTAAATGTCAAATCATTAAATCTCCTCTCTAAAGATGGTTTCAAGTGGGAATTTGAACATTTTTTATTAAATTTGCCCCCCACAATGTGAAATTCCAACCTTTATATCATCGAACAATTTTATGTACTCAGTACTTAGTGTATGATCATGCAAGTTATTTAAGGATCTTTTCATTTTCTTGTGATGTTCACAAGGTGTGGCCCATTAAAATCATTTTGTTACTCATAAAAACTTTTGAACTTCCTTTGAATATCTTAATCTTTTCAACCTCAGGTGATAAGTCAATACTTCCTCATGATGTACATAGAAGTAGGTCCATCAAAATCACAAAGTCATACACGTGTATTTCTAGACTCCCTCTGATTATAAATCTTTCGAGCTTGAATGTTGTCTTAAAAGAAATGTTAGACTCCTTAATAAAGAAGGATACTCATAATGTCAATCATTATGAATATTTGTTTCAAGATCCTCACATTATCCAACTTGATCATCATAAGATTAATGAATTGTAGATCACAACTTCTTTGTAGCTACTTCATAAGATTGAGTCTGCACAATATGCCTAATGTACCATCCTACTTTTCCTGCAAGATCATCTAGAAAGGAAAAGATCAAGGGAATTAGCTCATATAGTACATCTAGAACTACAAATAAGGGAGAGAGTTCAAGAAGTTAAACTAATATAAGATTACTTATCTGCACATGAAGATTCAAGAATTGTCTTTAGAGATTGGAACGTTTCTTTCTAAATAAGTTTCAAGTGGGAATGGAACATTGCCTATTTATTCCCCCTTCAATGTAAAATTTCCACTTATTCTTATATTGTTGAACAATTTAGAATTAAATATGACAATTTATTTCCAACTTGCTCTTTTGATCATTTAAGGCCCAAACATTCATTTATCTTAACAATAGAATCAAACACGTCCTTCCATTTTCTAAAGCTTATCCACAATATACCAATGTCTTGATTTAGTATGGTTGTGTCACATGAATGAATATCTTACAATCTATGTATTCCTATCATTGGTGAATCCAGCACAACGTGGTTTACTCCCTCTCTTTCAAGGTTGTCTCAAATGAGATGTTAGGCTCCCAGTGAATCTTAATCTCCCTCTTTTTCCTGCAAGAACATTCTTGGAGGAAAAGATCAAGGTATATAGCTCGTAGGAAGTATAAAAAATGTTTACTAGGCTATTAGAATTTAACTCCTGCCTAGTACTAATAATAACATAAATGATTGTAATATTTATTTTATAGTTTTAATAATAGAAGTAAGAACACATAATACTTAACCTTTCATACTCTATATTATTCTCACAATCATTATATCAAATATCCACTGTCATCAAATGCAATCATACATATAAAAATACACATATATATATATATATATTATATATGTATTTATATACTTGTTACATATATTCTCATTATTCAATACAAGGCATATTATATATTCATAAACTTAATAATATTGAGGAACCTCACATGAGATTTATATATATTTATATATATATTCATTTACCTCACCTCAATAATATAAAAGAAAGTTTTAAATGTAATTTTACCTTAACTTACCTTTGGAATAGCTATTAGAAAATATCGCACATACATGTGGATGCCTTTGTTTACATATATTCCAGTTGTGATTTTGTACGCTGGTGAGTCAAACCAATCATGACCTTTGACTTATTTTCTTCCATAATTTTCCATGAGTAAATAGCACTCCTCCATAATGTACTTGCATTGCGTGGCAGAATTCCTTCCTTTTAATCTTCACACTCTTCTCCCTATTATTTAATGGTTGATGTGATACATCCCTCTTTATAATGATTCTGGAAAGAGTGTAATATCAATTGGTCCCTGCCCCTTCAATTCATGTTTTGCTGGTTGTAGACTGTAGTTCGGATTGAATAGTAAATGTAATCGATGTTTCTCTTAGGGTTGTGTGGCATACTATCTGTATCTCCCTTTTCTGTATCTCTCCTATTATGCTCTTCTAATTTTGAGATTTCCTTAATAGTGGCCATAGCTAAAGGAATTGGGCACACATGCATTGGATTTAAGCAAGAAATCTTCACATCTGGTACAGATTTAGGATAAGATGAGTTCGTCCACCCACCAAATGAATCATCCTGTCCATGTTTGAGGATTTAATATTTTATTGGACACTTTCCTCCGCAAGAGCATCACGGAAGGCTCAATGTGTTATAATGCTATCCCTCCTAGAGAAGAGGGTTTTGCAATTGTAGATGTGTTCTCTGGTTCTCCATGTTTTGGAATGGGTCTTCCAATCGGACTGCACAACGTAGCATTTAGAGGACTTTTCGCATTTCCACTTCTTCTCAATGTTGACCACCATAAAATTTACCTCTATCTTATAGTTGATGATATCATTTTCTTTGTTTACGTGTCTAATCTTCCATGTAACTACTGAATATATATTGTTGTCATATCAACATTTATATCTTCCACCAATGACAAAATTATGTATAATCCCTACACATATTATTCATGGAAGTGTACAAAGGCTTCACGATTCATGCAATTATTGTATATCTCCAAGAGACAACTTTGAGTAGCAGTGGACACTGACACTGAGTTCTCCTCCCAATCGAATCAGTTTCTAGTACTCACTCCAGCGTAACCATAAGAGAATATGGAGTGGTCAATGCTATGTCTCTTGACTAGAGACTCTTACTAGCAGCAAGACGGAAGACGTGTTTGGGCATCCAAACTTCATGTCAGCTTTTGCTGCTATTAGGCCACTTCATTAAAATTTTAATACCTTGAACTAGAGTCTCCGCTTTCAGATATCAGCATGCATTAGAAATAGAACATTCCACTGCTCACTATTAGTTATTCTAGTCAAAAATCAACATGGACGAATAACCTTTTCGATGTAAAAAATAAAGGTACACACAGCTACATAATATACCATTGGCAGACATCCACACAGATAAGTGACTTCATCCTCTAAGTACACAGATTAAGAATACTTGCACATTAAGACTTGGCAGAGAGAGACGAGGAAGAAGAAAATTCATCATATTATTTGATCAGACATTAACTAGTTCTGAAAGAGACATATCACTAGTACAATATTCGATGTTACATTTGCAGTCTAGCTCTGATACCATGTTAGTTTTAGGATCTCTGCAAATGCAATAACATTGTTGTAATTATGTGTTTCAATTGCAGATTTCCAAGAAATATAAATATATCTTCAAAAGGCATGTCTTGAGAAGAGACATGTCTCTATGGTTATATATATTAATTAATCATTAATTAAAACTTTATTAATTATAACATATATATATATATCTCTATTAGAGTATGTATAATTAATGATTGCCAATAACCATAGAAGGATTAATGTAGGACAGTTCAATCCGATAGAAGCTACAATTTAACACATGATAGGCAAATTCACTAAAAATGACATGTCACTAAAAAGGGGACATGACAATCCGCCCCTCTTGAAATTGCTTGCCCTCAAGCAATCTCAAAGCTGGATGTTGCAAAATATCTTCTCCCTCCCATGTGGCATCCTCCTTGGGTAAATCTCTCACTTCACCAAGTACTCTCTGATAGTTTTCCTATGAAGCTGTCTCTCTCTGCTGTCAATGATGTACTCAGGAACAAGAACCAATTTCCCTTCATCATCCAATGGAGGAAGAATTGCTGAAGGCACAACATGCTGACCCAACGCCTTCTTGAGCCGTGACACATGGAAAATGTTGTGCACCCTGCTGTCTGTTGGAAGCTCAAGCTCATAAGCCATCTCACCTATCCGCTTGATAATCCCGAAAGGGGCATAGTATCTAGGCTTAAGCTTTTTTGACCCCCTCTTCTTGAGAGTAGAGTGTCGATAAGGTTGCAGCATGAGGTAAACCATGTTACCAACCTCAAAACTCCTCTCTGTCCTCTTCTGGTTTGCATACTGCTTATGCTGATTTTGTGCTCTGGCAATATTATCTCTGAGAGCATCAACAATGTCCTTGCTCTCTTGAAGAAAATCCCCAGCATGAGGAACTCTAACATCACTCATAAGCAAATCAACAAAGCTCGGTGCATTATAGCCATATAGTGCTTTGAAAGGAGTCATTTGAATAGACATGTGATAGGTAGTATTATAGCAATACTCACAGAAATAAATCTATCTAACCCATGCTTTCTATTGACCAGCCACGTAGTTCCTCAAATATCCCTCCACCCACTTATTTACTATCTCTGTCTGCCCATCAGTCTGCGGGTGGTAACTGGTGCTAGGTGTGAGCTTGGTGCCACATAAACGGAACACCTCCTGCCAAAAATGACTCAAGAATATGCTGTCCCTGTCACTCACTATGCTCCGGGGTATCTCATGTAGTCTGAAAATCTCCTTGAAAAGGACTTCAGCCACCTGCACTGCTGTGTAAGTAGTAGTGATGGGAAGGAAGTGTGCATACTTCATCAACTTGTGTACCACCACATAGATGCAATCTCGCCCTTGGGCCTTAAGCAAGCCCGTAATGAAATCCATGGATATGCACTCCCACTTCCTGTCAGGGATGGGAAGTGGCTGTAGGAGCCCTACTGGAAAGGTGTGCTCTTGTTTGTTCTGTTGGCAAACAGGGCACTCTCTAACATACTGCAACACATCTGCCTTGAGCCCTTTCCATGTGAATTGCTTGCGTACCTGCCTGTACGTTTTGAAGTATCCAGGATGTCCAGCTGTAGGTGAGTCATGAAGTACTCTCATAACAACACGCTTCACCTTCGATCCTGGGACTAGGAATATCCTGTTCTTGTAGGTAATCAAATCATCCACAAGTGTATACTTGGTATCAACAACTGTCCCATCAACAATCTCGGATGCCCATGAATCTCTAGCATACTCAACAATGATCAATTGCCTCCAATCTTCTGATATCTGAATCATAGCATTGAGATGTGGTCTACGTGACAAAGCATCTGCTACCACATTCTAAGTCCCTTTCACATAGGAGATGTCAAAATCATAAGCCTGCAATTTGCTAACCCATTTTTGTTGCCTGTCATTGAGATCTCTCTGTCCAAGGAAATGTCTCAAACTATTGTGGTCAGTTTTAATGCAAAACTTACCACCTATTAGATACTGCCTGAATTTAGCCAATACATGCATAATAACCAACATCTCCTTGTCATATATACTAAATGATCTCTTTGGCCCATGGAGCTCCCTGCTCTCAAATGCAATGGGGTGCTTGTCTTGCATCGGAACAGCACCAATACCCTCTCCAGATGCATCACACTGAAGCTCAAATGGCTTTGAAAAGTCAGGTAATGCTAACACAGGGCATGTAGTCATTTTATCCTTAAATCTTTCAAAGCAAGCTTGTGCCTTAGGTGTCCAAATGAAGGCTCCCTTCTTCAACAAATCTGTCATAGGAGCTGCATGGCGTGAATACCCACTGACAAATCTACAGTAGAAACCACACAACCCAAGAAACCCTCTCAACTGTGTCAGGTTCTCTGGAGTAGGCCAATCCACAATAGCACGGAGCTTATCAGGATCCATCCTTACTCCCTTTGCACTAATGATGTGACCCAAGTAGAATAGCTCTGTCATGCCCAAATCACATTTGGACTCCTTAGTGTACACGGACTCTGACTGCAGGATCCCCAAAACTATCTCCAAGTGCTCCATGTGCTCTTGCTAAGTCCGACTGTAAATCAGAATATCATCAAAGAAGACTAACACATACTTCCTCAACTCGTGATAGAAGACCCCGTTCATGGTGGACTGTAGATGGTGCATTGGTCAGCCCAAATGGCATGACCACAAACTCAAAATGCCCACAATGACATCTAAAGGTAGTCTTCTCAATATCCTGCTCTCTAACTCTGATCTGATGCTAGCCGGATCTCAAATCAATCTTCGTGAAGTAACATGCACCTTGAAGCTCATCAATCAACTCATCAATCCGTGGAATGGGGTACCTGTTCTTGATTGTCCTTTTGTTTAGCACCCTGTAATCAATGCACATCCTTAATGTACCATCCTTTTTCTTCACCAACACAACCGAAGAAGCAAAAGGAGACTTGCTAGGCCTGATGTGACCCATCGCAAGAAGCTCCTTGATGGTTTTCTCGATCTCATCCTTGAACCTCTTAGGATGCCTGTATGGTGTAATCATCACGGGTTTCGCACCCTCCTCCAACTCAATGTTGTGCTCAATACCTCTGTCTGGTGGTCTGCCAGGTGGAATGTCACTAAAGACTCTGTCATACTTCACTCTCAACCTCTGTATGTTTGGGTGATACTCTGTCTTATGCTGTCCCTCCTGTGTAGGCATGAGAGTACATACGGCTGCCCACTCAATGTCATCATGTCTAGTTAACCTCTCCAGCCATCTGAAGAAAATAGTCCTGATGTCTCCATTCCTGATGGCTCTCAAAATGTGTTGCTTCCCATCCACTTCAAACTTAATCTCCATGTCCTTCAATCTGAAGGTGACCTCTTCCAATGAGCGCAACCACTCCATCCCAAGAACAATATCTGGATCAGCCATGTTGACAACATGGTAGTTCGCCTTGAACTCATAGTTGTTCAGGCGTAAGGGAAAATTTCTAACCATCCTGTTACACTTAAGAGTGTAACCATCAACAACCTGTACTTGTAGTGCTTCAAACTCCTTAGTCATAATTCCACGACGTTCAACAAAACGTGCATCAATGAAATTGTGTGTAGCACCTGTATCAACCAAAGTAATAACTCTCTACCTTGCTAGAACACCACGCAGTCTAAAAGATCCTTCCTGCTGAATGCTAGACAAGCGTGCCTCTTGAAAGTGCAACTCGGGCTCCTTAGTCTCTGGAGCTTTTGCTTCTGCCTTGGGCTCTGCATCACTATGATCAACCTCATGTCCAGAATTATCAGAATCTGAACCCTCGTAGTAAGCCCACATAACCTTGTTGGCCGTCCCCTTAGGCCTCATAGGACAATCATAATCTCTGTTGAAGGGACCCTTGCAGTAAAAACATAGCTTCTTCCTGCGCAAGTCATTCTGTGTCTCCATATCCAAAGGTGCAGTAGACTTACCCTTGATGTCACCTTTTTTGCCCTTGTTTTTATCAAACTTCTTATTGTCCTTGAATAAAGAAGTGCTCATGGAGGTGAACTTGTTGGAGGGTGCTGTGAGCTCCATGCTCCGTGCCTTCCTCATAGCCTCCTGCAATGAAGGGGGATCGAATGCCTTGATCGACCCCTTTAGAGGTTCAGACAACCCCTCTGTGAACAGTATAACCAACCTCCTCTCGAACACATTCTGCACCATCATTGATAATCTCTGAAACTCATTGATGTAGACCTCCAAATTGTCTGTCTGTCTGTCTCAGTTGTGCAAGATCACGGAAGAAGATCTCCGGGTCTTTCTTATCAAAGCGCTCTACTAATTTATCCACAAAATCCTGATAGGATGTCACTTGATTATGCTGCAATGTGACCATACCATGTGACCACCAATCATGTGCTGCGCCCTCTAAATGCAAAGTGGCATACCTGATAGCATATGTCTCTGACATAGGCCTCAATGCTAGGAATGTATCTAACTTATGGATCAAGGCTTGTGCTGTCACCCTCTACAAGCATGGGTGAATGACAAATTGTCTTCCTCATCACTAGGAGCATGGGTGAATGAAAATTTGTGTTCCTCACCTCTAGGAGCATGGATGAATAAATTTTTTCTTTCTCACCACTATGAGCATGGGTGGATGAAAAATTGTTTGCCTGACCACTATGGGCATGGGTGAATAAAAAACTTTCTCCCCCACCAATGGTAGCATAGGTGAATGAAACATTGCCTTCCCCACCACTAGGAGTGTGGGTGAAATCATCATTGTCTCCACTAGAAGCATGTGAGAATAAAAACTTGTTTCCGTCAGCACTAATACCATAAGTGAATAAAAAAACTTTCTCACCATGAGGAGCATAGATGAATAAAAAAATATTCCAAGCCACAAGGAGCTCATGGGAGTTGAGGAAGTACAGGTACATGAAAAATTGTTGTCCTCACCACTTGGAGCATGTGTGAATTTTCTCATCAGTTTCTATTGGTTTTTTCATGGTGCGCAATACTCTTTCCAATTGATCTTATAGAATGTCACTATTAAATGCCCTCAATTCTTTTGGAATTGGAAATAAAGTACAAGGGTAAAAAACCTACTTTATTTGATTGTCTTTTCCATATGAAGTGTTAGTAGACACTAAATGTGTGTAATGCCCCGCCTGGAGATCCTTAGAACAAGGATAAATAAAAGCCAATACATTTTTAAAAAAGGTACTAAGCATGGATACATACAACATCAACATGCAACTGATCACAAAGATCACAATGGAAGACTTAACCAACAATCCAAGCAACCAACGTTCTCCAAGCGTCACTACTTACCAATGCAACCAAAACCATCTAAGAAAGTTTATGCAAACCAGAAACCATTAATCTCTAACCTGTTGGGACCTAGGAAGGGGAGCAACCCCAGAGGGTATCCCAAACACCCTTCGAATCTCAACCAACAAGTTCAGAGATAACTGCTGTTTGCCCGTGCAAGTTTTTGCATAAAAATCAGGCGATACTTTTCTAGTATCGTACGACATTGTACAAAACTACTAGGCGATACTTTTCTAGTATCGTGCGAGATTCCTTACAACTACTGAGCGATACTTTCTAGTATTGTGTGATAAACTTTACTATTACCGTGTGATACTTGACTAGTATCGCACGACAAACCTTTCTATTGCCGTGTGATACTGGATATTTCCTCCCATAGCAGTGCGATACTTTTCGAGTATCGCCCAATGCTGAACCAATGTCGCCCAGTTTTACAAGGAAAAAGCTCGACGACAAGTCTAGAAGGAAGATAGAGTTGGAACCTCGACACCGAGGAGTACCAAAACCACTTTAGTTGAGGCGCAAACACTCGAAAGCATAAAGGAGATCAAATATCTCTAACATCTAGTCCACAACATCTAATCCATAGCATGTAATGTAATCATGTGGAAAACAACATCGCAATGAACATACATGAGCATAAATCAACTATGAAAACAAAGAAAGCACAAGCAATGAAGCACCAAACTAAAAACAACTGTGCTCATTTCCTCCCAACCATAATAGCATCATGAGACCTCAAAGGCCCTAGCCATCCCTCGAGCATGAATCTCGAATTGCCAACAAGATAGTTGGAGTTGTGTCATGAGATCATTCTTACCAATAATCATCAAATAACATCATAAGAACATTTACATCCAACATGCTAATCTACCAATAACATCACTAATTCAAAGTAGTGGTAAGAAACATCATCTAGTGATATGATATAACATCATGATAAAGGAATGCATCAAGTAACATACTAATTATCATCTAAACATGATAGCAAATGCATCCAAAGTAAAACATAAATCACTAGAGAATATACTCCGGATACACCAAGTACCACGTGAATATCCAACATCGATCTCAAACTGGAAATAGACCATCTCTATACACCAGTCCCCAGTAGTGGTATAGGCAGCTACGACTCCCAACCACATGGTACGTTTAGGCCCACTCCTGCCATGCTAATGGAGATAATGATCCGATCAAAATCACACAACACAATCATCCGTAGCTAACACTCACGCCAAACAGTATAAAGGACTGAAACCAAGATCATGAGACAATGCAATACAACAGGTCTTGGTTAGACACTCTATGGGTCTCCTATGTAGGGATTCTGGTGGAGAATAGATCGCTTGGCATTGCGGAGACCAAGCTAACACCCAATGGAACCACTCGTTTGGGAGGCCATAGTGCTCATACATTGGAGGAGCCGTGCAAATAATTACCCTCAGATAACTGAACAAGCAGTACACACCTTCAGAATTGTCATGCAGGTATGCAATATTTTCTTATCTTATTAATTACCCATGAATTCTTTCAACTATCACTTAATTAGAAACTTCTTCACGTATACCTTGCCGGAAACACAACCCGGGGTTATGAGTTCGGATTACAAGAGAAACCCCTCCACATCGACCTACCCTATACACCCATACCCATCACACGATGAGTGCCTGTAGGCAATGTAGTTTCCCAATCCAACCCCAATGAACATAGCTCAACCGACAAACAATTGGGAGCTCGGGTCTCGCAAGAACCAACAAGTGCATGCGCACACTTGCTATACGATGATCATAGTAACAAGGATTGGATGAGAAACAATCAAAATACCAAGTAAAACAAGATCACTCAATTGACCTATATCTGGGAGTACGGATTCTACATGAATCCCAATGCAAATAAATCACCAAGCATCATGAACTCACTCAACCGACCTAAATTGGGGAGTATGGATTCTACACGAATCCCAATGTCCATGAATGGGAAACATAGCATGCAAGGAAACATGGTATACAATCCATTTCCACTATCCAAGGAAACAATGCCAAAATTCCAACAAAATATAGGCGACACACAAATCAAGGCAAGAATAAAAAGCCCAAAACTCAAAGTTCTTGGATAACAATGAAATTGAAACCTCAATTCAAGAATAGGATCACAAGACCAAAGGTCTAATAAAATTCACCAAATAGGCACATATTCCCAATCTAGAAAATCCTGCAAAAGACACAAGTCCACAAAATCCACTATGGAAACACGAGTTCGGATTGGGAAATAAAATACTCTGGAATGTCTTATAACCATTCCGATCCCACGATCTTAATTGTTAAGGAAAGGGCTACAAGATCAAAACTCTAAATAAGCCAAACAAAGAAATGGGCGAAAACCTCGATGGCAAGCAAAACGAGACAATGCCAAGACACCCAAAATTGAAACATCTTAGAATTCTATAGAATCGAAAACCCACTAATCAAATTTACCCAACATCATACTTTCAAATAAAATCATGGACCTAGACACTTCACGAAAATCCAATAGCATAACAAGACTTAAACTCGCATTTCTACGAAATAGATATGCTCACCCCCGTCCAATCGGGTGATATGAATGGGTAAAAACGGAGGGGAACACTAGTTCTCCACTCCCTAACATTTAGCAACACGAAACAAAAGCTGAAATGAAGTAAAACCATTAAAACCAAAAAGCCCTACCTTGTAGCCAAGAGAGCAAAATGAGAAATACCATTGTAAAATAATGGGGATGCAGAAACGGATGAAACCATTGGCATGGTAGAGCGATCCCGATACGAATCCAACGAGATTGACCTCGCAATGATCCGCTGAGCCAAACTCCCGCAATGAGCAAAACACCGATTTCTCACAAGAGGGTTTGAAGGAATTTTCTCCAAAACCCCCAAGTAACAAAGTGAGAAGTAAGAATAAACTCACTTTAGCCAATATATGCACTTTTGCAAAGTGAGATATTAATTAGATTATTTCAATTAAATAATCTAATTGGCTCCCTTAACCCAAATTAAATCAGGTGACTCCAATTGAATTGGAATCCAACTAGGACAAATTAGCCAGCAATAAAAGAAAGATTAAATCAAATAATCAAAATCCCTCTAACCCATTAAACATCATTTAATTTAATCTTTTCCGTGACCATTGCGGAATCCTAAATGCACAGACACACTCACAGGTCTAATCACATAATGCATCATGAATCTGGATTTACCAATTACCAAAGGATTACAATAACAATAAAGATGCATTGCCCATACAGGGACGATATTGGCTCAACATATAAGGTTTGATCAATAACTCCACGTGCCACTGCTGGGGATATAAGTCCTGCACAATAAACAAACACAATCAAGTGTAGATGCACAATATTAATAGTCGAAGCGACAATTACGATAAATCACGTACTTATTAATTTCATTTAAATAATCATTCAAATAGCCCATTTTGCATAAATTACCGAAATGAACAAGGTAAATATTTGTAGCACAACCAATGAATCTAACATGGACAATTCATTTCCAATTATTTAAGCATTTAATAATGGAGTTAATAACGGTTATTAAATAACATAAGAAGGCACTTAAAACACATTAATGAATATGGTCAAATACATGAATGAACCTAGTCAAGTGTAGTAGGATAATAAAACACAGTGCAATCTTTGCGCACATCTCAGGGTAATCACGGAACAACATCATGATACCACATTGGTCCTAGTAACCACTAGCACAATCTTCAATGAAACCATCTAACATATCATAATCTCATAAATCAGCCATAAGCATAATCAATCCAACTAATACAATAACATAAATCTAATCACCCAAGGGTGTAGACCACTCATAGTCTCAGTCACGATCACTTCACAAAGAAAGATCAACAAGGTTGCATCCATCAGGATGACTTTCATAAATCAAATGGGAGAGGCACTACAATGTGTAACATCTTTTTGAATGTTTTTTCCTCCACGACGTTTTTTGAAATTTGAAAGGAAGTTGTGCGCATGGAAGTAGCTTCGTAAACCATTTTGTGCAGAGGAGAAAATGCTAAATTTCTAAAATTAAACTGTTACAAATTTAGATGCACATTCAATATAACATAACCAAACGTTCAAACATAAAATACCACATGACCAGCGCATATGTGGGGAGAATCTTTTCTTTATGAAAACCCCACTCTCCAAAACATAGCCTGATTTGTTATCAATAAAATAGAATTTATAGCTATAGACTTATGCTCTTGTAGGAGTCTTCACACTTCTATAGGTGGAATAATTCCAGCCACATAACTGTACTTGTGAGTACAACATAATTCAACTCCAAAATATGAGTGTACAATGTATAAGGGTTTCCAATGGATAAATGGGATGCTTTCGAATGGTACACCCAAGATTGCCACTTTCATCACCTCCTTTGTTGCATGCATGGAGGACTGAGGATGAACATGCAAGGGGCCTATCTCAACCCGCATATGCAAAATTGCAAACTGCCAATTATGACAATCACATACAAGACGTCCATTTAACATGCAAGGCACATGCATGCAGTCTTAAACATTGCTTGGAATACACATGTGCAAAACTCCACCTATCTTAGCAATTTCAAAAATTGACTTGTCTAAGTTACCGATTCGGCCTCCTAGAGGCTGGATGCAGCGACATATATGGATGGGTGCACTGTGGGTGCCACCTAGATGCCACTCACAGGCACCCAAATGCGGACAGATGCATGTTTCAGGCATTCGGATGGCACCCATAGGGCACCAGGGAGCATCTACAAGGTTCCTCGTCCAAAAAAAAAAAAGACATTTTTAAATATTTTTGGTGTGGTTCTATTAGGCTTAGATCATGAGTAAAATGAGTGAAATAATTAAACAAATATAATGAAAGATAAGAGTGTTACGATAGATTTGAATAACAATGAGACATTCATGCCTTAGAGAAACCCTTTGAGGGTGAAAACGTCAACCAAATAATACTATATGCTGAGTACTAAAAATGGCTTACAAAACTGATTCCACAGCTCCTTTTGAATTGCATTAGGGTTCTTTGTGAGGGTTTCTTTTGGGCTGCTATCTAGTCGAGCTTATACGGAAATGCATTTTGCAAACCTTTTCAAGTTTGAGAGCATTTTAAGTTGCCATTTTTGTGACAAATAATGAGAGGAAATTCTCTCTTCAAATTATAGGGCAGAATTTAAAAAAATTTAATATATGCCTAAAATCTGAAACAAGTAAACAGGTTGTAGATTATGTACCTTGTACAAATAACTTTCTAGGGGTTTTGCATCCAAACAAAATACTTGAAAGAAACAATGTAGATCATCGTTTGATCTTGAAGGTAAGAATACAAGACTGAAATTACTTATCTCATTTCTTTGCATATAGTGTATATATATATATACACACACATCCGCATCCCCCCCCCCCCCAAAAAAAAAAAGTTCCCGCATCCCGCATCTGAATATATATTTGGAATACACACACATATCTGCGCGCCCCCCCCCCCCCCTCTCCCCCCCCCCCCCCCCAAAAAAAAAAAAAAAAAAAAACAAGAATCTTGCATACTGCATCCACTTCGGAATACGCATCCAAATTGGTAACTTAGCTAAAAAGTCAACTTTGTCACTAGCCACTAACGATCCTACATGAAGTAACTAAGAGAAAAGACTTTTAACTTGTACAAAATTGGTTGCCTACCACCTAAAGATAGGAACCAAATACAGTACAATTCAACTCCAAAATACAATTGTACAATATATCAAGTTATACAATGTACAGATTAGATGCTTCCATAATGGTAAACCAAAGATTGCCATGTGATCACCCCCCTTCACTGCATGCATAAGATTGAGAATGAGCATGCAAGGTTGATGGGAACACAACCCAAGAACAGAATGGACACAACAGAAAAGGGAAATTATATTAACTGAGAAAATAAGCTAGTACAAATAGTACAGAGAAAATAAACTTCAGAACATGCCCTAAGGGCTTACAATAGCATAAATCTGGAGAATATTTCTCCTTTTAGCACCTCCTCTCAAACTCCACTCCGAACTGCCTTTTACAATGCCAGAAATCTCCTTAAATAGACCCCGGAGGGTTAAGGACTAGGAGTACATTCTAGAAAGTGCTAGTAGGCATCCATCGACGAAATAGAAGGTTCCGGAAGCTGCGTTAGAAGTCGGTGCAAATTTAGAAGAATCCAGAAACGGTAACCGAACTTCCGGGAGGCATAACTTTTGAACCTTAGCTCCGATTGACGAACCGTTTACATTTTCGGAAAGCTCTCGAAGCGCTCTATAGCCTTATGGACAAGCTTCGCTCGTCCCCCATTTTTCGACCCTTTTCGAGGTCATTTAATGCCCCAAACCTGACTTTGAAGCATTCTTAGGAGGTCTCCAAAACCCGAAAAACTGCAATAACTTTCAAACCGTGGGGCCTTTTGACCTGATTCTTTTTCTGGAATGCTTTAAATCACAATTACATTCATTTGGCCAATTCACACCTTCTAGGTCACCAAAATGATGGCCAAATTGCATGCTCCTATTTTTTCGGGATTTTCAAACACACTGATAGTGGAACTGTGAGAGTTGGAACCTTTATTTGACCCAAATGGGTATCCAAAAATGTAAAGACATGAAACAGAAACTAAGTCTAAGTACATTTTTTTTGGGTGACACAGGATTGCCCTTATTCCTCTGGATGCTCCTGCATCAAAGGTGCCTATCTCAATCTGCACATTCAAAACTGCAACCTACCAATTGTGAACATCATGTGCATGATATAATATTTTGGCAGCATAAAGGCACTTGTGAATACAACATGATTGACTTCGAAATGCGAAAAATATACAGGGGTTTGCAATGCATAATTAAATGCTTCCAAAATAGTATACCCAAGATTGCCAGATGTCATTAGCTTCATTGCATGCAAGATTGAAAATGAACATGCAAGTTGCCTATCCCAATAAACTCACATGCAAAACTGCAACCCGTCAATTGTGAAAATTGCATGGAAGGCACATGCATGCATGCAAACAATCATTGCAGGGAATACGCTTACATGCCCAATGGTTTTCTTATCAATTTCTAAAATTGGCTCATTTGAAATAGACAGTTTGACATGAGGCAGCGAACAAAAAGGGCATCTCAAACAAAGTGGGACCCAACTCCTTAAAATTAGGGAGAATGTCATTGATGCCATTTCACATGTAAGAAGATAACTCAAATTGCCACTCCCACAAATGACATCAATGGGTATAGTTTAAATTAATTACACAGGCAAACTATTACCAGAATAATTAAATAATAAATGCTAGGAAACCAAAGGTTGAGACATCTTATTTATAACACTCCCAAATGTTGAACACTTATGAAAAGCTAAGCAAAATAACAATCCAACTACTAGGGGTCGTGAGGCCTATATACTCCAAACACCATTTGAACTTATTTGTGCTCATGGGCTTTGTCAATGCATCTATAACATTTTTCTAAGTGTCAACCTTCTCCTATTTGACTTTCTTGTCTTCCACCATCACAAACAAAGTGAAACCCGACATCAATGTGTTTGTTTTAGCATAATAATTTTGATTCTTTGCTAAAAAAGTGATACTTTGATTGCTACAACAAATGATAATCATCTCTACATCAAACCTCATATTAGAACACAACTATTTAAGCGAATATCTTCCTTACAAGCATGAGTAACTTCCATATACACTATTATGGTTGTGGACAAAGCGACTATAGCTTGCTGCTTACTCATCCAACATATAGCACCACCAAATATTGTGAATGCATAGCACATACCCTTTGGTGGATCTTTTCTTCTCAACACCACCTGCCCAATTTGAATTGGGCATATCTATGAATACAATCAGAATGCGAAGGTCTAGTAGGATAATTTATAGGAAGAGGTGTACATTAATCAGTCTCAAGGATTTTAGATTGCAGGAAAAGAGCATTAGATATCCACAATGACAAAGGTTCTTTATGGCCTATAGTAGGCACGTAGGGCATGGTACAAAAAGATTGACAGGCACTTGGATGAATAGGGGTTTCGGAGAAGTCCTTTAGATCCTAACCTATACGTCAAAAGAGTAGGCAATGATCATCTCTCTAGTAATTTACATGGAGATATCATCATAACAGGTAGTTAGGCACATTTGATCGAGCAAATCAAATGGAATTTGAGCAAGCCTTTTGACATGATATACAATGGTCTTTTACATTAGTGCCTAGGTTTACATTTTTGGTAGATAGGTATTGGTGTTTTCAATTTTCAGTTGGAATATGCTAGAGACAAGTGCAGAATGACAGATTCCAAAACTTGCCTATAGCTATGGAGGAAGGGTTGAAGCTTTTAGCAAAAATAGAAAAAAGGTGATTAATGAGTTGGGATTTGGGCAACTAGTAGGCAACTTTATCAATCTTATAGCCGCTAGAGTTGACTTGTGCGTTATATTTCATAGTGATGATAGCACCTATGGTAGAACATTGGGTTGCAGTAAAGAGGGTTCCAAGATATGTGAAAGGTGCACTCTACATTGGAATTCTCTATAGTAGAAGGAGAGATCCTAAGATGGTTGGGCTGACATATTCAGATTGGGAAGGTTATGTTGATGACATAAAGTCCACTTTTGGGCATGTTTTTAGTATTAATGCAAGTGCTACCATGTGAGCCAATAAGAGGTAATACACAATAGCTCTTTTCTCGATAGAAGTTGAATATTTATGAATAGATAAAGCAACATGTGAGGTAGTATAGCTACAAAGGATGCTTTCATACATGGTATGTCTCAAGCAGGGCCTTCACCCTTGTATTATGAAAATCAGTGGTTCTAAAACTTTCCAAAAATCCAATCTATCAAGAGTCTACAAAACATGTAAAGATCCATTACAAGATGGATCAATGATGTTGTAGTACTTTCTAACTAAAGACCAAATTGCAGACAGTCTAACTAAGTTTCCAACTGACAAAATATTCGTTACACCTCAGGATAAACTTGATGTAGTTGACAAATTGACCATTAAGGGAAGGTATTGAAATTATATTGTGAAATTTAGTTATAATGGTCAAATAAGTTGTTAGGGTAGGCTTTAGGTATATTCGACATTATTTAAGAAGTTTGCATTTCATAGTGTTGATTTTATCCTTTTTGAATATAAATTGGTTGTATCTCTTAGTTAAGGAGACTTTTGCTCCTTTGTCAATATAAAAAGTCTTGGTAATCATTCTCTATATCAATACTTTTCATAAAATGAATCTACTATAATTGCTTTATCATTTGGAACTTTGCCTTGATGAGAAATACATAGTTTTAGTTGGGAATTGTGGAATGCAAAGGAAATCCAAAAGACAGAAATGGGGACTGCACTTGTGTTAGTTTTCTTTTAATTAATATATTACTATAAAAATCAAAATTGTTTCATGTTATGACACATACAACAAAGGTTCATTATGGAATATTGGCAAAAAGGAATAGCTATATATTTGGATGTCACCCATAACAATGACTATGTAATTAGTAATATATGGAAGTCTATAATGGTTTATTTAATATATTCTAACATACATTATCAATTATAAAATTGGAATTCGGAAGGCCTAAAATTGTCAAAGAAAAATAGCAAAAATCATAGGAAAATCAACACTGAAAACCATAGGAAAATGTTGACTTACATGATATGCTCCATTGCTAGGAGGCTTGAAATTGGCTAGAATGAGAAATCTTTAAGTATGAGTGAAAATGAAAAACAAAATAAAGTTTTGAACTAAAAGATTGAGAAAATACCTATTTAACATCAGAGGGTACTTGAACACGTGTGAGATACAATTGAATGTCTCCGTTGAAGGGTGGGGGGGGAGGTATCTCTAGGTTCTAGCTGTCTCTTGGAAATGGTAGATGTGTCCTTGGTAGAGAGTGTGTCTCCCCAAGTGACACAAATAAATATATTTATTTAATAAACTAATAGCAATCAAGAATTATTAAGTACTCTTCATTCATGGGTTAGTAGAATATAAGAATTATATAAGAGAGGACTAATGGAAAGCCCATTTGCAAGATGGGAAGATTAACTTTTATGGAGCTTCTTGAAGTAATCTTAGTCTAGTGGGTGGTGGGTATGTGTTATGAGTTGCTTCTATTACCTTTATGATTGGAGGCTCTTGTAGTTTAGGTATATCAACAAATAATGAAGTGGAGTGGGAGTCACTCTTGGTTTATTGGACTTTGGTGTACTCTAAAGGCTATCATAGCATTACAATGGAGTGTAATTCCTTTATTGTTATAAATGCTTTGATATTTTTGCATGGATTGAATTAGAAGCATCATTCCCTTATATAAGAAGTTTTAGTTTTGAAAAGTAACTTTATTTCTATTGAAGTTGTTCATTGCAAAGGGATAAGTAATTGATCTTTTGGCTATTAAGAAGATAGATATTCCCAATATCTCACTCCTAGAATGTAATTCCATGTTTGATTAGGAAGCTATATTGAGTCTTATCGAAGAAGAGACTTGGCATGATTATTGACTCATCGTAGGCTTGCGATTATTTATATTTATATGTCATGTACAAAGTATGAATGATTATATTTGTTGTGTTGGCTTTGCATGTATAAATGGTTGCTTATTACTGTAACTTATTTGGTCGTTATGTTCATTTATGTGAGCTTGGTTGAATAGTGCCAGGTTCCTCATATATGGACATAACTTATTGATTTTCTTACTTGCCTAGTTTGATGAGGCTTTCTCAATAGGGTCACTGGTGCTACTTGTGTGGAACATTTAGCTAGACTGTTGAGTATCTTATGGCTGGGAAGGGTTTATCTCACCTTGAGATATCTTAGTAAAGGGTTTGTCTGCCCACAAGCTAAAATGATTTCCAATGGCCCCAACATGTTAATGTTGAATGTGATATGATATGTTTTGGATGATGATGGTATAGAGTACAACAATTTTCTTTATTCCTAGGCTTCTAGTTTGACCAACTTCAAGAAAAAAATGTATTAGTTTGAAATGACGATGTGTCTGGTAACCTAGTAGTGATTATGTAGTAAAGATGATACAAAGGAGATTCTGCTTCTATGTATGTAGAGTGTGGAGCTTCCCTAAGGCATGATGGAGCTCCAAGTGACCATGGTTATGTGAGAAGCACTATTAAACCCCTATAAGGACGTGAGCAACCTAGTGGACTTTTGCATGATATATGTGGTGCAGGGGCACCTTAAGATCTCTAGTTATGTATTTTATGTCATAAGGTTCTCATGATGATCCATTGTATGCATTTTCCCTACCTTGTAAGACCATTTGCTCAAATAGGTCATAAGAAGCCTATTGAGTCAAATTTGGTCAAAGGGCCTAAAAGCTGAGTTTTTTGGGTCTTTTGGTGTTTCTATGTCATTTTTAATTAGGAAGAGTAATTTTGGGGTTCAAAGGGTCTATAGGTCACTGGGTTTGTCCAACAGAGCCAAAATTGTCAAAAAGTGCAAAGTTGCTGAGCAACTTTTGCAAAACATGGTCATTTCGCCTCAAACGGCTAATTAGCTTAAAAATATGGCTGGATTCTGTTGTAGGAGGATGGGAAATGACCATATAAGCCATTCTTAATCGAGATTCAGGGGTGGTTGTTGACATTTGAGGAAGATTTGAAATTAAATACATTGTTGTTGACATTTGAGGAAGATTTGAAATTAAATACATTGTTTTTCTGGTCTTTCCAGCAGTTGTGGCATTGTGTGCAGACTGGTACAGATTGTGGTTGGCATGAAATGAATCAGGTTTGATAGAACAGTGACTTACCTTTCTTATGCAGTTGGTTTGAAGACTTCATCTGTTTTCTGTTGCAAGTTAGAAGAAAAATACTGACTCTCAGTAACCCTCCGGAACCAAGCCTTGATTGTTCTCATGTAATTGGAGCATTTTCCACCATGGGAAATTAACGACCTTTGGTGGAGACCCAGTTCCAATAATGTACTATATAATTCTAGAGGTTTTAGACCAGGAGAACAAGGGAGTTCGAAATTGAAGGAAGCCCTAACCAGGCATTTTGTATGCAACTGGTTGAGAAAACAGGTAACAGAGATTATGTAGGACATTAGGGTTGGGACAGACCTAGTTCGGAGGTGGAATTGGAATACTAGCATAGGGAAGAGGGTGTTCAAAGGGGTTTCAGATGTTGGGAAAAAGGGGAGTTGTTGCAGAAAACTGCAACATTTCACAGGTTCGCAATTTATGGGATCTCAACCTTGCAAAGTTTTACAGTTTCGCAACCATCCTAATTGCATACCTGCAAAAAAGAGAAGTGTCTCAGGTCTTGGGTGTGCTTGGGAATTTGTAAGAAAGGTGGGAAAAACAGGGTTAAGAGGCCTAATGAAGAACTAGGCCTACACTGGACTGAAGTTGGGGAATTAGATTTGGATTTTGAAAAGTTTGTGTAAAGTTTGGGAATTGATGTTCCTATACATAAGAGGGCCACTCTAGGGGGCTAGCCCATCTTGTAGTCAATTTGGAGAATAACACCTTTTGCCTAAAATTGGGAGGATTGTTCTGGCCAAGGTGAGTGGAATCAAGGAACAAGGAGTTGGAAACTTATTGAATTTTTGGCAAATCATTGGGGAGTTAGAAAGATCCTTTGGATTGCAAGGGGCCTATTAGGATAGGAGGAGTTGAAGTCAATTGAGTAAATGGGTAGAATTTAATTTGAGGAATTAAGAGGGTGAAAGGGGAAGTTTAAAGTCCTACTAGACCCCTTTGCATCATATTCGTACGAGAGGACTTTTTCTCAAATCAGGATTAAATGGTTTAGTGAATGTTTGCAGAATAGATAGAGGAAGAGGCAGACACCATGCCTCCTAAAGAAATGACTCAAGACACCACCATCAAAAAGATGCTTGAAGAGATGTTTTCAGAAAAGCTTGGGGAAATGAAGAAAAGGGGTAAAGATAGCGTTGATGCAGATGAATCTGAGGGAGAAGAGGAAGAGAATAAGGAGGAAGAAACTGAAAAGGAGGAAAAGATAGGGGCAGATCAGAAGGCCTTTGTAGAAGCCTTAAGGTCTGTGGGAAGGGACAATACTGATTATATACCTACCTTTGGAGGAAGTCTAGACTCAGAAAAGTTTTGAATAGGTTGGAAGCTATAGAAAACTATTTTGAATGCGAGGAGATACCTGATCATAAGAGGGTGACCATGGAAAAGGGAAAATTGAGAGGATCTGCACTATCCTAGTGGAACTTTGTACAAGGAGAAAGGGTTAAGTAGGGGAGAAGTATGATTGCATCATGGAATAGAAAGAAGGCCAAAATCAGGACACAATTCTTACCACCAGACCATGCCTAACAAATGCATAGGAAATTACAAAATTTGAGACAAAAAAATATGGATGTAGGGGCCTATACTGAAGAATGTTATAGGCTTGGTCTTAGAGCACAAAGGCAGGAAGATGAGGCAGAGAAAGTGGCCAAATACATAAATGGGTTAAGGATGAACATATGAGATGAGATCAGCATCTTACAATCTGATACTATGCACAAATGCTCTCAATTAGCTTTGGGGATTAAAGACAAGATTAAGAGAAAATGGCAGTGAAATAATAGGGGAAGGGGAGGAAGGAACTATAGGTGAAGAGGAAATTTTGGGGGCAGGAATCAACTACAGGAGTTTCAAGGGGAGACCAGTCAGGGGGAATCGTCTAGGAACTCTCATCCTAGGGGTAATTGGAGAAGTAGAAGACCTTATGACAGAGGGAGGAGTGGAGGACCAGGAAGAGGGGAAGTTGTATTTTATCGCAAATGTTTTAACTGTGGAGAGAAGGACACTTTGCAAAAACATGTCCAGCAGCACATCAGAACCATAACCAAGGGGGAGATAGGAGAACTTATTTGGTCCAGGAGGATGACACTCATAGTGTTCATTCCATGTCAAGGCCTGCTGATCCAGGGATGGGGGAAAAACCTTATGATGAGGAGAACCTTACTAAAGGGAGTCGCCCCCAAAGAACCTGCCCAAAGGAAGAGCTTATTCAGGACATCATGCAGGGTTAAAAGTAAGGTATGTAAAGTAATTGTGGGTTCAGGTTCTACTGATAATTCTATGTATGTGGAAATGGTAGAAAAGTTGCAATTAAGGAAGGTACCTCATCCTTTCCCTTATAAAGTTTCTTGGCTCGCAAAGGGACAACATAGTATTGTTGACGAACAAGCCTAAGACCATTTGCAGTTCCAACAGTCCTAGAACCAAAGACGGGAGGTAAATAGAGGCTTTGCACGGATTCTAGGGCCATCAACAAAATAACCATCGGGTCCCATGCCTAGGATTGAGGATTTAATGGACTATTTGGGGGGAGTGTGCTATTTTTCAAAAATTGACTTAAAAAGTGGAGGGGGATGAATTGAAAACTGCTTTTAAAACTAATGAAGGTCAATATGAATGGATGGTCATGCAATTTGGCATGAGCAATGCCCCTAGCACATTTATCAGGTTGATGAATGAGGTGCTTAAACCTTTTATAGGCAAGTTTGTTATGGTCTACTTAGATGATATACTTATTTTCAGCAAGATTAGGGACGAACACTTAAAACATTTGGATATAGTGTTGAGGAAATTGCACAAGGAAAAGTTGCTTATTAATCTTAAAAAGTGAGTTTTTAAAGCAAGAACTTGTGTATTTGGGATTTGTTATATCCATGGGAAGCTGTAAAATGGATCTTGAAAAGGCCGAGGCTATGCCAACACTTAGTAACATGGTAGAGGTAAGAAGTTTTATGGGCTATCTACCTTTTATAGAAAATTCATAAGGAATTTTAGTCAAGTATGTGCACTTATGCTAGATATAATCAAGGGAGATCAAAGGTGTATGTTCACATGAATAGAAGTTGCAAGTAAAGATTTTGAAAATCTAAAGGGGAAAGTAGCTCAACAATCTGTCCTTATACTTCTTGATTTTAATAAGTTGTTTATAGTAGAATGTGATACTAGTTGTTTTCCCTCTTGGGGTTAACAAGAACTAATGCATAAAATAGGATATTGAATATGGGAATTATAAAGAACCTCGGCAGCAACTTATGTATTCTTTCATTATCAAATGCAAGATTACATTTTCAATGCATAACATATCTTAACTTGTGATAAAGGCTAGTACATATAGTCACCAAGGGACGCGAGGTGAACTGTTGCGTCGATAACTTCCTTCGGTTACACAAAACTGTTTAACTACCTGAGTACTCAACAACATCATCTCCCCCAAAAAGAAAGTTGTCTGTTGACGCGGTGCAAGGCAGGAGAATCCCCAAACGAGGTGTCCTAGCCCCCAGCAAATAACCACACAACATAAACACAATAACAATGCACGATCTGATATCAAATCCCAACTCTTTATCTATAAAATAACTGTTACATGCAATGTGCCAGGCTGTAAGGCCTTCTTGGTTACAGCCAAATACAAAGCAAGTAATAGTTCTGCAAGATCCCTCAAGATCCAATCCAAACCCAAGCTAGTCTAGATCCACACTCTGGTAGAAACCTCCAAGATCTCAACTTGTGTTCGCAAGCCACCAAGCAACCTCCTTGTTTCTAAACCGCAACCACTAGCTCTTCTCCAACTTGATCTAAGATCCAAGTGTAAACTGCCTCACATTTGGCGCTTTGTCCACACACTCACAACTTCACCACAATCTTGCTGTAAACTGCCTCACATTCGGCGCTCTATCGACAGACTTAGGAAAACTCACCCTTTAGCTTCCTCCTTCTCTCCAAGCTTCTACTAAGAAGAGATCACACTTTGAAACTTTCACACCTTGAAGCTTTCACACCTTAAAGCTTGATTAGAAATGCTCATATGCCTTGCTTAAATAGGCACTTACCACCCAAGACATTACAAACACAACCAATGTGGGATAAAAGGTAAATACAACTACCTTAAGGAAAATATTAAATTACCATCCAAATACAACTAAGCACCACCATGTGGTCCAATTAGAACATTACATTTCCTTTATGGATCACAACAAATATTAAATGCATGATTTAAGGAACTTTCCACAAGCTTCTAAGATGCCACCTACACACTTCAATAAATGGAATGACAACCATTTTCTTATTTTTTTCTATTTACGCCACCTATGCACCTTGAAAATAGAAATTCCTCTTTTTCTCTTTTTTTTTCTATTTTCTATTTTAAAAAAAATTTTCTTTCTATTTTCGTCACTTTCTCTCTCCAATTTTTTTTTTGAAAATAAAATTTTTCCATGCAAGATGCTCCTGCATCATCTGTAGACGACAATTTGCAAAATGCTCGGGACTAAACACAAAAAAATAGGGATAATAATTCTACAGAACACTAAGAAGAAGAAGAAGGGGGAGGGGGCTTAGAAGACATCCCTATAGAGTTCATTATCTGCTGTAGCTAGTATACTTGCTCACAAAAAATCTGCAAATCTGCTTGAGCTTGTGAATTCAGCTCTACAACTTCTTTCAACATAATTGCAACCTCCAAAGCCTCAACTTCTTTCTTTGTAGATCTTGCTTGACTCACAGTCACCTTAGCTCGGGCCTCCTCTAATCGTTTCTCAACCAAGCTTTTGTCTTGTAGAAGCATTGCTCACTTAGCTGCCCACTCTGCCTGTTGTATAGCCAACTGGATGGCTTACTACTCTCTAGACTTCTCTATCATCTCTCTAGACCTCTTAGCCACCACTCTATCGGCTTCAACATGTTGCTGAGCATAGTAGGTGCCTTTATATGCCTTTATACGCCTCTACTATCTAGCGACCAAGCCTCTCCATAGAGTTGTTGCCCAGTCCCAATTCCAGTCCTGTGGTCCAGTCTACCATCGCTTCCGGCGTCTCAATTGCCATCCACCTGTCGCCTCAAAGCAAGATCGGAAGCGTACAAGGCATCTCTTCCTTATATAGGTTAAAACAAGTTGTAACTCCTTAGTTTTGGTCATCAGCCCATCTCCAACACATCACCTAGAGTCTCAATGAATGCCATTGTTCTCTCATTATCCAAATCGTAGTCTATCTTTTCCTTTTTTGCCTGCTCTACCTATAGTACAACTTCTACCTCCATTCCTTGGGAACCACTTCCTTTTGTTGCAGCTATTTCCACATCCGGTGCGGCATCCTTGTCATCTGGCGCATCCTCGAACTGTGGTAGCACGATGTCTCTTGGTGCTGCAATCGTTGATGCCCTAGCCAAAATATCTTCCCTTCTAGGGGACTGAATGGAGGGTCCCCTTGCCATAGGGGAAACTCCAAACTATTGTCTAAAGAACTCATTGGCACGACCCATCGATGGTGTGGGCTGTAATGGTACGGACAGTGTCATCTCCGTACTGCCAACTCCTCTTGGCTTAGTGAATAATCTCGTGTCTATAGTCACCAGCAACTCTAATCCGAAGACCTCAAGGTGAACCTGAGGCTCATGCAGCTCTTGTAATGGACAGTCTCCAATCTCCACAATCTCCATTGCTTCGCTATTCTCTGCTACATCAAGAGATGGCTGAGATACAAGATCCCTTTCTATTTTGGGAATGGCATCACTTCCTTGAGGTATAACACTCTCTATCCTAGGTGGCACGGGTGCCTCGCTCTCCACTTGCTGAACTGCTACTACGATGTCCTCTCTTGTTACTATCTCGGCTACCTATGTAAGGATACCCTCCGTTACAGGTATCATGGGCATTGTCTTTGGCATCGCAAGTACTGCAACTACCTCCTCCGTGGAGACTCTCCGTAGTGAAACCTAGTGGAGTCATCACAATAGGTGTTCTAATTTGTGCGAAAGCAAGGATAGGGGTAGTGCTAGTACTAGTACTTGGTGTCAAGTGCACTTTTGTGGGAAAAGTTGGTGGTGCAAATAATACCGGAGGTTCAAAAGCAGCTTCCCCTTCATCCTCATTAGCCTGAGAGCTCTCATCTGTGGAGGCACTTGTGCTCTCTTACATTGCTTGACACCCACTATCTGTGTCTCCGTGGTTAAGCCGACATCCTGCCTCACTAGTTTCATGCCTACCGTTGTTCCTTCGGTATCCAGATATCACCAGTAGAATACTGGAGGCTCATTTGGTGCCAACATTCCATTGAGAGGTAGCTCTAACACGTCCATGGGAATCTGATGTAGTGTGGCTTCCAGAAACAAGTTGATGACATGATGGGGCATATAGAAGGTAGGGTGCTACAATGTCATGAAATTGTTCATCTTGTACAAAAGCCCAATCATAGACCACACCATTCATGAAAACTATCTTTGGCAATGCAATATCTGAAGCACGACTTGCTCTCGTAAGCTTGCACTTCAACATATCCAGTATACAATGCCACGGTCCCTCCCTAATGAAATCTCATTGGATTTCTTTGCTCCTTGTCTCCTTTACTACGAAATTGAACTCTGTAGGTGTGAGTTCCTAAGTTATCATCTTCGTCCAAACACCTTTGTAAAGTCTACGACTTTGAAGGAAACAATGATAGGATGTTTCTGGTACTCGAATGTACTTTTTTTGGTATACCCATCAAATGCTTGAATGATTACTCGTAAGATTTATTCAAAAGTCCAAATAGGGAATAAGGGCATCTGAATAGCCCAATGCACTTTGGCCCGTTGCAATAACTACTTTACCACATCCATCTCAGGGGTTTCCTACCACCACCTCCGATACTTGAGCCCATTGAGTCCTTCAAACTATACTATAAGATGTGTGACTTTTTCTTTTTGAGAAGTCTGTTGAATCTTTGATTGGACCTTCTTCTTGCTACTGGAAAATGCTTCTTGCGAGTGGCTTGCAACTCGAACACCTTAGGATAAAGCTTTTGCGTTCTTGTCCATGCTCGAACTGTCTGCTTCCAATTGATCCTTCCAGCGCCTCCTCTTACCTGTTGAATGCATAACTTAATCGTAAATATTTCTTGTTTTGTCTTTTATATGAAAAACAGTTAGGGCCTGAAACTACTGTCTCCTTGCTGGATGGTGTCTTTTTCCTTTCTGTAGCTGCCCGTAAATGGAGTATCTCTTCTATTTGCTCCTCCCGTGGATGCAATCTTCTTTACAACTTACAATTTATCTTCTTTCGATCATGCAAAATTCTTCAACATGTCATGCTCTTACTAATATATTGCTTGATAGATATAATGTCCACGGGGTTCCCTTCTCAATGTCCATGGCTCACTTTCGATTGAACTCTAGTTTCAATAGGCTTGGATTTCTTTCCTCTTGTAGTCGTCCTTCCTTCTGTCGTTGCCATGGATGAGCTTATTGTACTCTCGCGGTCTCTTTTTACGGGCCTTTCTGAAGATGTCCATGGCCTTCTTCGATGTCTTCTATGGCCTTATATGTGTTTTTCGTGGGGGACTCTCTTTAGTCACCGTGGGCTTGAATTCCGTGGGCATGTCGTGGTGTCTAGTTTTCTTCCACAGTGGCCCTCTCCTTACATCTACGGATAAATTGTCTGTGGGCTTCGGTCTTTTTTGTAGGGTTGGAGTGTGTGTCCGTAGCTTTTAGATCCCTTCCACAGGCAGTGAATGCTTCTACGTGGCTTCAATATTTTTTTCGCAGGTCTGGGTGTTGTGCCCGACCCTAAATACTTGTCCGTAATATATCTTTTCTGTGGGAGAATGTCTCTTTTCTCGGTCTTTGCATCGGCAAAATCCTAGGGTCTTTTGTTTTCTGCGGATGTCTTCTTTTCTTCTCTCTCTCGGTCGCTATGCCTTTCCCATGGCATGACTTGTGTTTTGTGGAGTCTTATAGTTTTTGTTGCAAGGGAATTGAATGTTTTCATGGAGAAGTGTTTTCTGCAGACGACGACTTAATGTTATCCGCGAGGACATATGCCCTCAGACTCTTTCTTCCCACGAGACACATGCCCACAAACTCTTTCCTTCTGTGGGTGTTCTTTTCCTTTCAGACTTTTCTTTTTTTTCATTAAAAAAAAAATCCTATCCAAGTCTAATTACCCAGCCTTTTCAGGTCCTCGCGTCGCTCATGGTAGACCTTTTGCTTTGAACCGTTTGCAATATCAGGGACTTCTCAGCCATTGAGTGTCCACAACTTGATTGATCCGTTGGCTCCAACCTCCCAAATTTAATACAACCCATGCCACTTCACTATGAATTTGCTTGGCTTGATCTCGTTCCATCCATTAAACTTCAAGACTAACTGGCTGGGTTGGAACCTCATGTGTGAAGATGCTTATCATGCCAACACTTCCGCCACTATTGTGCCACGTTCATCGCCCATTGCGCCAACACCCTCCTCTCATCTAATTTGTTCAAGGTATAAAGTCTCTCTCTCAAGCTCTCCATGTTGCCGAGCCTATTGTTGATAGCTATTCATAAATTTGGTGCCATGAACTCTACCAACACCACGACCTCTTGCTCGTACATCAGTTGGAATGGCATGTGCCTTGTGGTCAACTTGTATGAGGTATAGTAAGCTCACAACACAAAGGGTAATTTTTCCTCCCAGTCTTCACCCTCATCTCTGCATGACTTATAAATAACTCTTACCAGAATCTTGTTGGTTGCCTTTGCTTGCCCATTTGCCTGAGGCTAATACAGACTTGATAGTGTATGGAAATTTCTGAATTTGGTAGTTAGTAGCTTGATAACATGATTCACAAAGTGCTCACCTCTTTCACTTGTCAGTTGGATTGGGATTCCATATTGCGTTATGATCTGTTCGTAGATGAATTTAGCCGTGCTTAATGCAGAGTTGTCCGACAATGCTCGTGCTTCCACCCATTTTTTAAAGTATTCCATGGCCACCACAATATACCGACACCTTTTGGCTCGACTAACCTGTAGGGGTCCAACGAAGTCTAACCCTCATCTTTTGAACAATTCCTAGGTGTGTGATGGGTTGAGTGGCATGAAGTCTTGTTTGAAAGGCTTCCTTGCACGTTGACAGGTGTTGCACCCAACAACCCATTCTCATACATCATTGTGCGATGTCGCCACTACAAGCTTGTGAGGAGCACTTTCTTCATTGTGGTGTCAAGACCCATGTGTCCGCTTGCTGGTCCTTTGTGGGCTTCTCAAAGTACTCTTGGTATCTCTTCTAGGACACATCGTCTTAATACTTGGTCTGCCCCCATTTTGTAGAGTAACTCGTTAATTGATTGAAAGGTCTTGCTCCTGAGAACCGACTTCCTTCAGTATCCTGCAAGCATGTAGGAATAGGGGCAGGTTTGAGTCAGGATTTATGCCTATTGCATTTTTTAGTGAGAGATTGAATGAGGCAAAAAGGAAATATTCATCATATGACTTGGAGTTAGTTCAAGCCCTTAAAAAGTGGAGACACTATTTATTACCCAAGGAATTCATTGTATATATTGATAGTCATGCCCTAAGTTTCCTAAATAGTCAGGAGAAGTTGATTCAAAGACATGTGAAATGGGTGGAGTCCATTTAGGCATATACTTTCAGCACTAAGCATAAGAAAGGGGTAAGCAATAAGGTAGTGCCTTGAGCAAGAGAAACATGACAATACAGGAAATACAATTACAAAGCGTGGGGTTAGAGTCTCTGAAATCCATGCATGAGGGGGATGAGGACTTCAATGATATCTTTAAGGTTTGTATGCATTTATCTAATACTTGCAATGTGGAGTATTCTGACTTTTATTGCAGGTAGGATTGTCTTTCAAAGGAAGCCAATTATTCATACCAAGTTGTTCAATGAGGGAGAACATCATTAAGGAAAAATATTGTGGGAGCCTAGGAGAACAGTTTGGGTTGGATAAAACCCTCAAGAAGGTTAGGTGATACTATTACTGGCCTCACGTGCAAACAAATATTAGGAAATATGTGGAACAATGTGTCATTTACCAAAGAGGTCAAGGGACAACTACCAATTCAGGTTTGTGCCAGCCATTACCTATTCCCACGAGGCCATGGGAAAGTGTAAGTATGGATTTTGTCATGGGATTACCAAGGACACAAAAGGGGTGTGATAGTGTATTTGTTGTGGTGGATTGGTTTAGTAAAATGACCCACTTTTCGCTATGTAAGACTACAAGTGATGCTTCACATATTGCAGATCTATTTTCAAAGAGATTGTCAAGATTCATGGTGTACCTTCAAGCATTGTTACTGATAGGGATGTTAAGTTTGTGGGTCACTTCTGGAGGATCTCGTGGAGGATAACCTAGCTTTATTTCTTCTAATCATCCCCAAACAGATGGGTAGACTGAGGTGGTTAGGAGGTCTTTAGGGAATCCGCTAAGGTATCTCACCAAGCAGTATAATCAAGCATCGGATACTATATTGCCTCAAGTAGAATTTGCTTATAATGACTTTGTTAATAGGAGCACAGGAAGGAGCCCCTTTGAGATTGTTAATGGCTTCAACCCCAAAGGTATCTTGGAACTTTGGGAACTCCCTCAAGATTTCAAAGTCAGTGCCCAAGGGGAGAGCTTTGTAGAGGCTATGTAGGAGATTCATGATTAGGTTAGGGACACCTTGTTGAAGAATGCACTTAAGTACAAAGAGCAAGTAGATTAGAGGAGAGATGTTCAGTACCAGGTTGGAGACTTAGTATGGGTCCATTTGAGGAGGAAATGATTACCAAAGGGGCACCACATCAAATATCTGATCAAGAAAGTGGAACCTTGTAGGATCCTTAAGAAATTTGCTCCAAATGCCTATGAAGTTGAATTACCTTTAACTCTACGAATTTCTCCAATTTTCAATGTATCAGATCTTGTGCCATTTAAAGGAGCTATGGTTGTCGGAGAGTAGGGTAGATAGGGAATGCCTGAGGCAGAGGATTGAACACTACTTACCCTTGTTGGGTGGATATTTTGCAACTGACAGTTTTTGGGTAAAAATTCAGTCGCAAAATAGGATGACTAGCCACAACGTGTGAGACAGAGTCTCTCCTACCTTAAAGGGAAGGTTCCCCCTTCTCACCGTTCCTTGGATCAACTCAAAATTAACAAGAAGTCAAGAGATTTTGTAAAAAGGGTGTTACTAATATCCTTTCTTCTTATCCTTCAAGAAAGAATCCACTTACTCGTGGAGCAAGTAATGGGCACGGTGAATCTCTAACTACATTTCTATCAAGAGCTGGAAACAATGATACCAATAAACCTTCACTAACTCAAAGGCTAGCTGAAAATGTACCAGTTTGACTCTAAGTCCTGTCATACTTCTATATGGAAAAGCTTTACAATTAGGGCACAAAGACTCCTAAAAGTAAAAATAACTTAACTATTTTTCGAATTAAGAGAGAAGTATAAGCTACAGACAAAGCTTCTAGTTATATATTTCCACAACCAATCCCAGTGAAAGCTTCGGCTCCGATTGCTTCTTAAATCACTATGCTCTTTTATTGAACACACAATAATAATATGAATTAAAGACGATAGACACAAATTACAGTCAAAGCTTCTAATTTTCTCTATCACAATTGCTTCCAGTCAAAGCTTCGAATCCAGTTGCTTCTTTTATTCACTTTTCTCCCAAATTTGTTCTAGACAATCAAAGTAATGATTGCACAAATGTGGCAGAGCTTTCTTGCATATAAGAAAAAAAGATGATTTTTAAAATGAGGGGGCACTCCTTTATACAGGCATAGGAATTGAGAAAAATGTGGAGGAAAAAGTGGGAGCAACTCAACTAACTTTGACTTAGTCTAACTAAAAGAGAAAATATAGGGTAACATGCAACTTGTTTTACATCTTTTACATACACATGTAATTCACATTACATGTAATTACATTTTCATGCAATGCATCCTCTCCAACTACAAATATGAAAGAAGAAGAAAGAAGACGGAAGAGAAGGAAACAATCCTAGCGATTGTTCTGAAGGGCCTTGTCCTTGACGATGCAATCCTGGATGATCACAGGATCGGGAGTTTCTGTACTTTGTACTATTGCATTCACCGTGATAACCATGGTGTTGCATCTTTTGATAACCTTTGGCTTTGATGAATTGTCCGTTGCCATGTGAAAACTTGATGTGATCCAGCTTTTCTTGCTCAAGTTGTCATGAATTCTCCTTTGTAGGTTAACACATTCTAGATTTTCTGACACTTCAAAAACCTTCTCGATGGTGTCCAGATGAAAATTCGGAACAACTTTCCATCAGCACCTTTGACTTTTTTTTTTGAAGTGCTTGGCGCATGAGAATGCGCGCAAATGAGAACTTGCTGATTTCCAAAATGCGACTTGGGGTTTTCAAGATGTTATTACATGAAAAATGATTACATATAAGTGCAACATGTAACAAGGAATGAAGGATGAGATGCAATGTGAAGGCGGATGGTGGACAAGCTTTTACATGTAAGTGCGAATGAAAGATGAGGTAGAAAGCATGGAAAGATGCAGAAACATGTAATTGCTCATGAAGTCGCGAATGCATATGGAGGAATGGAAATGGAAAATGGGATTACATGCATGTGTGGATGGTGAATGAGATGGAAAACATGTAATTGCATTTGTTGGATGAGATACGGAGTGTAGTGATATGGAAAGATGGAAATGGAATGTGGAGTAAAGTGGAACGTACTCAAAAGAACTTGCAATTTCTTCTGAAAGAAGAAAAATGAAAAAGCAAGCAAGCAAACAACGAAAAACAAGCACAAAACAAACACATGCCTTTGGTCTTAAACTCAAACATATCAATATGCAAATTGCTTTCAAGTGCAAATTCGAATTTGGAATTTTGGGAAAATTCCAAAAGTGTGAAATGAGAGTTTTCATCATTTTTAAAGGCAAAATGCACTTTTCATGGCATATATATGGACAAGTGTACAATAACAAGCCATGATATGCATGGAAATAGCAAGATAAGGATGAATTGATGAGAAAGTTTGAAAATGTCCACTTACTTTGAGGTTAAAGAGCCAAAATAGCAAGTTTTATAGACCAGAAAACCAATTCTCTCTCAAATCTGGATTTTCAAAGAATTTTTTGACTTTTTCCATAGTTGCATTTAATGGACATTCAATGGTCGAATTTGACACGAGAAGGCCAAAAATGTGGTCTCCAAAGACAAGAGCACGCACTAAAACTCGAAAACAACCCCTCGATCCAAATGTATGGGCTGAAATGCCATTTTTTGAACAAAAACATGACTTTTTAATGCAAAAATCTAGGCCGTTTTTGCAAAAACGTGGCCAAAATATGCACATTTTTGAGTCATTTTTGACTTGTTAATGCAAAAACAACTTCCCCAAATGCATATACATGATCAAAATGCAAAAACGTGACTCCAAAATGCAAAAAAGTGAATAAAAATCCTAATTTTCTGGGCGTTTTTAGCAAAAAAAGGTGATTTATAAAAGGCATGAAATGAATTCATTTTTGGTTTTTAAGTGCAAAAATGTGAGCTAAAATGTATTGCAAATGATTGAAGATTTCAAAATGCCTCTTTTCCTTGCAAAAACGTGATTTAAATCACTCTAATTGGATTTATTTGAAGATTTTTCCAAAAACGTGCCCTTGGAAGGATTTTGAAAAAATATTTTTTAGCAAGATAAATCCATTTTCAATATTGGAAAATCCATGGCTAAGCAAAAAGGATCCTATTGGAGAAGATCTTATGCAAACTATCAAGAAAATCTCTCTCAATGATCAAAATCAGGTTCTTGGAAGGCAAATGCATGCATTCCTTCAAAATTGGATCTTTTGGAGGGCAATACACATTTTAAAACATGCTTTTAGTTAAAATCAAACCTTTTTGGGTGCATAGCATCTTATAAATATGCAAGTGATCAAAATTGCACCTTTTGGGTCACTAGCATATTTTAAGTTACATCTCACATTTTGGATGCAAAGACATAAAAGCTTACCTTTTGATGTAATGACATAAAAAAGGTTCACTTATTATAGCCTTTTGATGTAATGACATCAAAAAGGTCCACTTATGTTTTCAAGTTATACTTTATATGCAGTGGCATGTAAAATGTCCACTTTTGATGGATTTTACATGTAATTGCATATAGAATGCCCACTTTTGATAACTTAAATATGCTAAACATGAAAATGGTCCATTTTTGATGGATTGATACTTCTAAGTTGAAAATTATATGCAATGGCATGTAAAAAGTCCACATTTGATGGATTTTACATGTAATGACATATAAAATGTCCACTTTTGATCACTTTAAGTGATTAAATAAGCACATGTCAATTTAAATTCATTAAATTATTACTTAAGTGAGACAAATTATATTTACATATCATATTAATTATATAACATGTAAATACTATTTAAAAAGTAATATTTACTAGCGCATTTGATTTAAATGCTAAAAATTAAATTGAACTATATAGTTAATATAATCACTTAAGTGAAAAAAAAAGAAGTAACTCAACCTAAAAATATAACATAAAGTGCACTATAGTTACTTTAAATGAAAATTTAAAAGATAAAGTAACTTAAAAATATAATATAAAGTGAATTTAAGTTATATTTTTCAAAAAGTGAATGTCAAATTATAAATATAACATGATATTTGTAATTCATGCTGTTGCATCAAAAAGGTCCACTTTTTGGGCACTAAAATAGCCATATCTCTTGATTGACAATTCCGATTAAGCTCTAGGTTAGATGAAATCGAAGGAAAATCGAAAGCCATGATATTTCTCACATTTTGGATGCAAAGACATAAAAACTTACCTTTTGATGTAATGACATAAAAAAGGTTCACTTATTATAGCTTTTTGATGTAATGACATCAAAAAGGTCCACTTATGTTTTCAAGTTATACTTTATATGCAGTGGCATGTAAAATGTTCACTTTTGATGGATTTTACATGTAATTGCATATAGAATGCCCACTTTTGATAACTTAAATATGCTAAACATGAAAATGGTCCATTTTTGATGGATTAATACTTCTAAGTTGAAAATTATATGCAATGGTATGTAAAAAGTCCACATTTGACGGATTTTACATGTAATGACATATAAAATGTCCACTTTTGATCACTTTAAGTGATTAAATAAGCACATGTCAATTTAAATTCATTAAATTATTACTTAAGTGAGACAAATTATATTTACATATCATATTAATTATATAACATGTAAATACTATTTAAAAAGTAATATTTACTAGCGCATTTGATTTAAATGCTAAAAATTAAATTGAACTATATAGTTAATATAATCACTTAAGTGAAAAAAAAAAGAAGTAATTCAACCTAAAAATATAACATAAAGTGCACTATAGTTACTTTAAATGAAAATTTAAAAGATAAAGTAACTTAAAAATATAATATAAAGTGAATTTAAGTTATATTTTTCAAAAAGTGAATGTCAAATTATAAATATAACATGATATTTGTAATTCATGCTGTTGCATCAAAAAGGTCCACTTTTTGGGCACTAAAATAGCCATATCTCTTGATTGACAATTCCGATTAAGCTCTAGGTTAGATGAAATCGAAGGAAAACCGAAAGCCATGACTTCAGCAAGACCAAAGGACTAAAAACCAATAAATGCAAACTCAAAAGAAAAGAAACAGACGATGAAGGCCTCAAAAATCAAGCATAGGCTTTGACAGAAAGCAAAACGAAAAAAACTTGACGAAAGCCTTCAGTAAAACAATTTGATATACGAATTGAAATTGATCATTTGATCAACATTAAACAATTAAATATCAAATTAAACTTAGAGAAACGCGAAACTAGCTTGAAAAAGTTTTGTGTTGTTACCAACATTTTGTGGTGATAAAATGCAGGACAACAACCCTCACCACCGAGGGAATTGGAATGTATTTTGGATACAAAGGTGGTCAAAAAGGCCTAGAAGAATGACTATAAGAAGTAACTGGTTAAGTGGAAAAGATTGCTAAATTCAAAAGCTATATGGATGGATGAACAAGGAATCAAACAACTTGGAATCACCTTATCTCAAGAGGGACTTGAGATATTTTGGCTAGGGGAGTATGGTGTAGGGACACCTTATGATCTTTAGTTATGCATTTTATGTCATAAGGATCTCATAATGGCCCATTATATGCATTTTCCTACCTTGTAAGGCATATTGAGTCAAATTTGGTCAAAGGGCCTAAAAGTTGAGTTTTGGGGTCTTTCAGTGTTTCTAGGTCATTTTTAATTAGGAAGAGTAATTTTGGGGTTGAAAGGGTCTATAGGCCATAGGGTTTGTCCAATAGAGCCAAAATTGTCAAAAAGTGCAAAGTTGGACAAAACGTAGCTAAGCAACTTTTGCAAAACATGGTCATTTAGCCTCTAATAGATAATTAGTTTAAAAATATTGTTGGCTTCGGTTGTAGGAGGATGGAAAATGGCCATATAAGCCATTCTCGATCAAGATTCAAGGGTTGTTGCCATTTGAGGAAGATTTGAAATAAAATACATTGTTTTTTTGATCTTTCCTATGATTGTGCCATTGTGTACAGACTCGTACAAATTGTGGTTGGCATGAAATGAATCACGTTTGACAGAAGAGTGACTTACCTTCCTAATGCAATTGGTTTGAAGACCTCGTCTATCTTCTAGTGCAAGTTAGAAGCAAAATACTATCACTTAGAAACTCTCCAAGAACCAAGGATTGACTATTCTCATGTAATAAGGAGCACATTCCAACATGGTAAATTAACGACCTTTGGTGGAACATGAGTTCCCATGGTGTACTATAATATTCTAGAGGTTTTAGACCAGGAGAACAAGGGAGTTGGAATTGGGAGGGAGCCCTAACTAGACACATTGTATGTGACTGGTTGAGGAAATGGGTAACAGAGATTATGCAGGACATTAGGTTTGGGCTAGACCTAATTTGTGTAATGACCCCAAAATCAGGGTAAAACAATTGAAATAAATGTTTACCGTACTGGGGTAAAGAAATTAATGTATACAGGCAATAGATAAGAACAACAAAACTCTTTGTATTATTCGCATATGCCAAGACATTACATTATGCTTATGGTGATGATTACAATGATTCCGAAGGGTGTATAAACACTTTCTGAAGAACCTTCCCGAAGGGGTCTGTCGGCTACATATAACATGTCGGTTACATAACAAGAACCTTCTTGAAGGAGCATATATGGACGGGATACATCCTAACACACACCCTGTCGGCTACACAATATTTATCGACGACATCATCTCCCCCAAAAAGAGAAGTCGTCTCTGGACAACAACACAACAAAATTCAAAACAACTAATTACATTTATTCATAAAAACAACGTAGACATCATGAACCAGAAGGTTGTGTCTTAGACTGTGAAGACCGGTTGCGTCGAAGTTGATACACTTGATTCGTTTGGACCTTCAAATCAGTTCTGATCTGAGAGTTCTCCTCCACTACTTCTTTCAGCATCAAAGTGACCTCCTGGCACTCAACTTCTTTCTGATCGTAAGCCTTCTTCGCTGAGTGTTCCTGTAGTGTTGCTGCCAACTGCTGTTCCGTTGCTGCTAGTTGTTGTTTTGCCTGCTGCTTCCCTCTTACATTTTCCTCAAGTTGTGCTAACAGGGCTTTCCGTTCTACTTCCCAAGCAATCTGCTAGGTGGCAAGTTGGTCAACCATCTCCTCTCGAGCCTTCTCGGCCGTCTCTCAAGCTTCCTGCCCAACCTCTGCCCGTCTTCTCTCTGTAAGCACCAACTCTGCCAGGGACTTGCTTTGCTCTGTGATGTCAGTAAGGCATGAACAAACATCCTTATCCTTTTCCGCTAGTGGTAGAGGGTCTACCACCTGCACCCCTCCATCTACTTTCTCTGCTACTGTTGCTGCACTCTGATCCTTCACTCCCGGTGATGCCGGTACCTCGACTACCTCGCTGGTCGACCAAATGGCCTCCAACTGTAGGTCCTCTCTCATGGGAGACTGGATGGAGGGACCTTTGGCAAAAGGGGGAAGTAGTCGTCTCCTTAGGTACTCACTCGTTCGACTCGCTGAGCTCATCCGTTCCACTACTGGCACTTAGGGTTCCACTCCCGATATGCTCAAATCAACATCCTAATCCGTTGCCTCATCCAACAGAGTGTCGGCTATCGTGACTATTGGATCTGTCCCAATCACCTCTAGACGAACTTGCTCCTATGCGCCTCCCTGACTGACTCCTCCCTTCGTGGCTGCTGGCTCCGCTACAGGAGATGGCTAAGGCAAACTCGCTGCTATAGGTGCGAGGGTCAGTTCCTGAACTACTAGCTGAGGCTGGGATTCCGCAGGTTGCGTACCCGTGTCCGTTGGTGATGCTGTCCTCCGGCTTGCTGAAGGTTGGACAAGCGCTGAATGTGAAACTGATCCTGCTACTGCTGTCCGTGATCTGGGATTTAGAGTGACTGGGGTCATGACCACCGGATGCCAAAACTGTCCGAAACTTGGGATGTGAACATCTACCATGGTGTGCATATGCGGAGTTGAAAATGACAGAATTGATGGTGTGGCAGTTGCTGGCACAGCCGGAAATTGTCGCGGAAAGCAAAGTGGGGTTGCTGAAATCACCCCAACTTCCTCATCATCTTCTTGCTCATCCAGCTCCACCTCCTTATCTTCTGACTTGTCCTCCTCACAAGATGTATCTTGGTGGCCATTATCTGTGTTGCCTGATTCCTCCATCTCTTGTCGCACCCTCTTCTGACCAACTCCCTTCTGCCCTGTAGGTGAGTCTAAATGCCTCCATTGCATTATTGGAGGCTCGCCAAGTACTCCCAGACTTGGACTTGGCTGAATTTCCAACTTTTCTTGGGGTATCGTCCTCGCAAATGCCTCCAAAAAGAGTCCAATGGCATAGTGCGGCATATAAAATGTTTTATGCTGCAATGTCATGAACTCGTCCATACGCGTGGCCAAAAGAGAAGTCCAGTCGTACACCTTCCCGTTCATGAGTCCGTTCATCATACCGACTAGCGGAAAGGAAATGTCTGGCGCCCTGCTGGACCCTCTAAGTCTACTCTTTACCACATCCATAAGGCACTTCCAATGGCATTCTCTAATGTCAAATTTCTGCAACCCTCTTCCCCTCGAAGTGCCAATAACGGCATCTTTCTGCTGTTGTACCTGGTCGTTGCACTCTAACTGTACCAGCTACAACTTCCGCTCCTTGTCCATCTTTTTGGGCTTACTGTCAATTTTCTTTCCTCCTTGTGCCGTGCCTAGTATGCTGAATACTTTGGTAAAGTTAGCTGGCCAGAATGAAATGACCACGTTGTACCCCAAATATGGAACTGAACTCTTCCGGGAGTGCCTGTCATAAGCCTCAATCATGGGACACAATACACCTTCGAAGTCTTGGATACAGAAAACTGGCATCCGGATTGCCCACTCTACTTGTGCCTTTCGGATGCTTGCTTTGACGAGGTGGGTATCTCGATTTTCATTCCACCATTTTTTGCAGTCCAACCCATTCAACCCTTCAAATGCTACATTCTGTAGCATTGTATGCACCTCTAGCTGATTCTGTACTTTGGCCCTTTGCTTGCCCTTGTCCTTTCCGTGTGGCCATGCTTAAGAAGGTCCGGCCTGCACATCCTGACTCATAGTTGAATCCTGATCAAGTTGCTTCCTCCAAGCCCTTTTTTCGGCTGATTGCATACCTAATACGCCTTTATCAGTTTGCTGAATATATTGCCGTTAGGTCAGTTACTTATTCCGTACGACTGCAAAAATTCTCCTCCTGGCCTTTGTACGAATGGTAGCCCCTTATTCGTACGGCCGTATGGCTTCTCTGCTACTAGAAACACTGTATGAATGGTTGTCCTTGCTTGGTACGGCCTCTTGTCCGTACAGACACCACGTCTCCTAAAAGATGAAAGGATGCTTGAGTTTCTGAAGGTGACACTTCTCCAAATTCTTCACTTGCCTTGACGCCTTTGTCTTTACTTTCTTTCTTTGAAACCCTTTGCCTACACACCTGTTACAGTGAGATTATCACCTGGTTGCCTGTTTGTCGTGCTTGGTATAGGCAGCCTGTTTATATAAAACAAGGGCTGAATTGTATCGCCTAATTGTTATTCTAATTGGAGGAAAGAGCATCTCGCATACCCAACGTCGTGCCCATAAACCTCGCCATCCTCAGCGATTTATCAAATCCTCATTCCACGACTCCTTCAATAGCTCATACTAACCATACGGTGGAGGCCAAGGTTGTTACTGTCTTCTTCTCTTTATCTTGCTGTGTATGGTGAAATGCTCTGGCTGCCGTACTGAAGAATGCATTCGCTTGTTATGAAATACCATACGGGATAATGCTATGCCTCTGCTTCTTTCATCAAGCCGTACGGTGCAGGAATGTCCATCGTACATTGGTCCTTTAATATCGTACGGGGATATGCTTCTAGAGGGCCGTACGGTGTTAGGTGACTGACTACCGTTGGAAAAAGTCCGTACAACTCAGTGAACACTTTGTACAATTATGTCGTATGATGATTACTTAAGAACACCGTATGGTGTTTGTTATCTTCTCATGAGGCCGTACGGTTACTTGACCGTACAACGCTTTTCTCTCTCTCTTTTTTCCTTTTTGCTTTTTTCATTTAAAAAAATTTTTTTTTTAAAAAAAATTTATTTTAAATACTACTGCTCCGTGATATTTCCTGACTTAGTTGTCACGCGATAAATTTTCAACTTACACCCGTTCACTATTTTTGGAACTTCTTGTCCATCCAACATCCATAACTTGATTGCTCCATTAGCCCCTACTTCCTGAATCTGATATGGCTCGACCCACTTGACTTTGAACTTGCTTGGTTTGATCTCATTTCGGCTGTCATACTTCAACACCCACTGTCTAGGTTGAAACCTGTTCAGTTTCAAGTGCTTATCGTGCCATGCTTTGCACTTGTTCTATGTCACCTCTATGGCCCATTGTGCCAATAATCACTTCTCCTCGAGCTTGTTCAAATTATGCAGCCACTCCCTTAAGCTTTCCATGTCGCCTAGCTTATTTTCCAGTGCTATCCTCAAGCTCTAGTATCATGAATTCCGTTGGTATCATTGCCTCTTGTCCGAACATTAATTGGAACGGTGTGTGCCCCGTTGTCACCTTGTATGCTGTGTGGTAAGCCCAAAGGGAAGAGGGTAATTTTTCCTCCCAATCTTCACCTTCAACCGCGCAAGATTTGTAGATAATTGATATCAGGATTTTGTTTGTAGCCTCGGCTTGTCTGTTTGCTCTCGGGTAGTACGACCTCCATAATGAATGATAAATCTTGAATTCAGTGGTTAGCAGTCGAATAACATGGTTCACGAAGTGTCCACCCCTATCACTTGTTAACTGCAATGGAATTCCGTACCTAGTAATGATTTGCTCATAGATAAATCTTGTTGTGCTTATCGCCGAGTTATTTGGTAGTGCGCGTGCCTCCACCCACTTGGTCAGGTACTCCGTTGTCACAACAATGTATCGACACCTTCTAGTCTTGCTCACCTTCAAAGGTTCGATAAAATCCAATCCCCACCTTTCAAAAAGTTCCTAGGCGTGGAAGGGGTTAAGCGGCATGAAGTCTTTCTTCAGTGGCTTCTCAACCCGTTGGCAAGTGTCACACTTGATGACCCATTCCCATGCGTCGTTGTATACCGTTGGCCACCACAGTCTTGCCAGCAATATCTTCTGTGTCGTGGTATCAGGTCCCATGTGTCCTCTCGCTAGAGCCTCGTGTGCTTCCTTCAACACCCATGGTATTTCTTCCTCTAACACACATCGTCGCAGGATGTGATCAAGCCCCATCTTGTAGAGCAATTCGTTGATCAACTGAAAGGTACGACTCTTGATTATCAATTTGCGCCTTTCATTTGGTGGCATCTCACTTGGGAATTGGCCTGTTGAAAGGTATTCTCAAATGCTCACGTACCATTTTGGCAGTACTGCAATCTGAAACAACTATGCATCAAGAAAGTCGTCATTCACTCCGTTCGCTGGGTCCCTTGTTTTGATTCTTGACAGATGGTCTGCGTTGACATGTTTCTTCCCAGGCCGTACAGTGATTTTGAAGGTGAACTCCTGCAACAGAATCAAGCACCTGCTGATTCTGCCTTGAATGACAGGTTTATTGATCATATATAACAGAGCCTGATGGTCGACATAGAACATGAACAACGTTGCTAGCAAGTAATGATGAAACTTATGTACGGCGTAAACCATTTCCAATGCTTTCCATTCTGTTGTACTATAGTTCTAACTTCTGCCCAGCTTTTGATAACAGTCGGCTGGCAATGTGTATCAGGTGATCCAACCCGTGGCTCCTCGTCTGTGCCAAGGTTGCTCCAATTGCATAGTTAGACGCGTCGACATGAACATGAAACTCTTTATTCCAATTCGGATACGCCAAGATGGGTGCCGTAGCCAATCGTACCTTGAGCCCTTCAAATGCCTCATCTTGTTCTTTCTCCCATCTAAACGGTTCTCCTTTGCATGTTAACCTGTCTAGCAGGTATGATACTTTGGCAAAATTTTTGATGAACCTTCTGTAATAACCCTGTGTCCCAGGAAAGATTTTACCTCCGTTACATTGGTGGATGGTTGCATTTCCAATATGACTTTGACCTTGTCCGGATTTGTCTTCAAGCATTCTTTACAGACTATATGCTCGAGCAGTCTTCCCTGCGGAACCATGAATATGCATTTCTTCGGATTCAAGGCTAGTCGCGCTTGTTGACATCTCTCCATAGATTCGCCCAACGCTGCCAGATGTTTGTCCTCGGCGTTGAATATCAACCAATCATCCAGGAATGCCTTAAAGTTTCCTATGGACATTTTGTCAAAGATGTGCAATATAATTCGCTAGAATGTAGCAGGCGCATTGCATAGGCCGAATGGCATCCGGTTATATGCATACACCCCATCTTCTACGACAAATGTCGTCTTCAGTTTGCCCTCCTCTGCTATTGAAATCTGATTGTATCCAGACAACCCGTCCATAAAGGAATAAATTTCATGTTGTGCGACTTCTTCCAAGATACTGTTTGTAAATGGAATCGAGAAGGGATCCTTGATTGTGATTGCATTAAGGCATTTGAAATCAGCGCATATTCGGATCTGGGTGGTGTCGTTCAGTGAGATTACTATGGGTGACACCCATTCACTGGTCAGCACTTTGAAAATAATATGACTTCCAGCATCCGGTTGATCTCTTCTGTAACCTGTGCCGCATAGTTCTTATTCGTCTTGTGGGGTCGCTTCCGTACGGGAATTGCACCTTCAACCAATGGGATGCGGTGTACACACAACTCCGGTGGTACTCCTTTCAGATCTTTGTATGTCCATGCGAATACGTCTTTGTATTCCAAAAATATCTTGAATGTGGCTGCTTTCAGTACTGGATCCCAGTTATCTCCCACCAGCATGTTTCTTGGTTTGGCCTCATCTCCCAAATTCATAGTTTGTAGTGTGGCTTCATTGTATTTGATCGGCTCGCCCTCCTGAAATGCATGGGCGGGTGTTTCATCTAGAGGCGCATTCCCCTCTTTTACTTTCGTGAATTCTCATGGAAATCCATCCTCGCTGTGTCCTTCCTCTATGGTCAATACGTTGCAACTCGGAAATAGTTCATAGTCCTCTATTTGCCAATGGTAAAGACCATTCACCGAATCCAAATTGTCATCTCCTTCCAACCGCAGGACTCTCTCCTGATCCGGTTCCATACGCTGCCTCCCTTCATTCTCCTCTTCGGAATTTGATGACAGAGCTTCTTCCCCTACCATTTGGGTGTGTAAATCAATGATGAATTTTTGCCCTTTGCTTTCAAGTGATAAGAGTGTTTTTCTTCTAGTCGTGTTTAACTTTGGCTTGTATGAGCCACCCTCGGCCCAAGATGACATCATACCCTTTCCTCTTCAGCGGGATCATGACAAAGTCAAGTAGGAATGGTTGTGTTCCAATTGTCATCGGTTGTGTTGTAAGGACTCCCAACAGTTTGATCTCGTGCTGATCCGCCGTTAATAACTAGAACGTCGGTGGCCACAATGGCGGCTGCCCTAACCTTTTCCAGGTGTCCTCTGGTAACACATTGACACCGGACCTTCCATCTACAATCGTGTCTGTGAGAATAGTCCCCAGAATTCCCATTTCGACGACTGTCGGATGCCATCCAAATGAGAGGGCTAGCAACATCGGATCTTTTGCACTTGCCTCACCTTCTGTCTCCCTTCCTTGTTCTGCTGGTAACTTGGCAGTTGGAGCAATGTTCGTGAGTGCCGAACGAAGTTGAGGCATTGTGAGCAACAGATCGTTGATTTTGACTGGTACCTCGGTTTGTAATATCTGCTATACGATGTTCTGTTCCACGCAGTTCCTTGCTAAGGTACCGGTAGTGTCCTTCAAGTGTGTTTTCTCCGCTTGCGTTGCTTTCTGAATTTTTGCCCTCGCTTCGTCCAGCCTCTTCTTTTCTTCTGTCGGGTTCGGGTATAGTTTTGCTTGCTTCCGTGTGATTGCCAGAACTTTCTCTTCGTCTGTCCCGATCATGATCAAATTAATTCTCGATTTTGGGCACTTGGCATCTTCATGATCGCCGGGTCCGCACCATCTGCATAATAATTTTGGTGTGTTTGCTGTTGTACAGTCACGGGCAAAGTGGCCCCACAAATTACATGCTCGGCATTGAACTATGGGTCGGCCATTCGCATCGTACTGAATTTGACTTCGACTGCCATAATTATTGTTGCCATTGTTGTTTTTTTGACCTTGTTGATTGTTTTTGTATCCTCTTGACGTGGCACCCTTCGTACTGGTGTTTCTGCTCCCTCCTGACGCGGAAGCCTCCTGTGTCAGGAACACTTGTTGAGGTCCTCTTGTTTTCATATTGAAAGGGCATTCCTTTGTGGAATGTCCCATGATCTGGCAAATCTCGCAAAATTGGTCCTTCAAATAGGATCCCTTCGTATGGCCTTCTTTCTTCCACTCGGTGCACCATAGCTCATTTCCCTTGGTCTCCTTCTGCATGTTCTTAAATTCTTTCATCATCTGAATCATATCCTTTTGGAGGGCGTAGACCTTATTATTGCCCTTTTCGTCATCACTGCTCTCCTCTTTTGAAGATGCATCGTCATCTGAATCAGACGAGCTACTCTTCTTCTTTTTTGTCTTTTGCTTACTTTCCAGGTTCATTACTCAATTGTATGCTTTAGTGTATGACGATGGTGGCACAATCTTCATCTTCTTTTGCAACTTCGGGTGCAGGCCTTCAATGAACCATTTTTTTTGTAGCCCATCAGTCGACTTATTTTCCATTTTATTTATCAAATCTTTTAATTTCCTCGTGTAGACTCGGATTGTTTCATTTTTCCCTTGTTTTGTATTTTATATCTTTGCTACGATTTCGTTGTCTTTGCACAACAGTTGAAATTCCGTAATGAACTCCTTTTTGATGTTGTCCCAATTGTTTAACTTCTGGGGATCTATATCGGCGAACCAATCAATTGCAACATCCCGTAGGGTGGCCGGAAACTGCTGGACCCATTCGTTTGTATCTGTTATACCATTCGCCCTCCAAATCATTTCGCATGTTTTACAATGTTGGATTGGATCAACTTCTCCATCACCATCAAATTTCGGCAACTTTTCTTATGAACCTGCCATTACTACTAGATGTTGTGTAGGGGCGCTGTTTGGTACTGCAACACCAACATTTTGTATTCCGGCACCAACACTTCGTATTCGAGCACCAACGCTTTGTACTCTAGCACCAACGCTTTGTATCCCGAGACCAACGCTTTGTACTCTGGCACCAACGCTTTCTATCCTGATACCAATGCTTTGTACTCCAGCACCAACGCTTTGTATCTCGATACCAATGCTTTGTACTCCGACACCAACGCTTTGTATCCCGATACCAACGCTTTGTACTACGACACTAACGATTTGTATCTCTGCAGCTGTGCTTTTTGGTGAAGGAGGGTTTCCGATAAACGAATTTGTCCATTCTGGAAGTATATCGTGGACGAAGAGTTCACTCCATGCTCGTGCTCCCTCGACACTCCGAGCCGTGTGAGTCAATTCCCTTCCGTCTGGATTCTCTTCCCTCGGCAAGTACAAGTTCAAAAACTCCTCCCTTGCTTCTTCCACCAACTCCACCCGTTGTCGAGTCTCCAACAATTCCTCGGCGCTTCTGTGTTCGTCGGCAATCTTCTGGAACCTTCTGCGTTCGGCTTGTGCCAGAATTAGATTTCCTTGTGCTGTGCATATTTCATCCTTTTCTTTCAGCTTATTCTTATTCTTGTTCAGCTGATTCGGCATTAGTCTTCATTCTTCCGCCTTTGTTCCAGGTCCATCCGGCAACGGAGCCAAATGTTTATCGTACTGGGGTAAAGAAATTAATGTATACAGGAAATAGATAAGAACAACATAACTCCTTGTATTATTCGCATATGCCAAGACATTACATTATGCTTATGGTGATGACAATGATCCCGAAGGGTGTATAAATACTTTCCGAAGAACCTTCCCGAAGGGGTTTGTCGGCTACATACAACATGTCGGCTATGTAACAAGAACCTTCCCGAAGGAGCATATACCGACAGGATACATCCTGACACACACCCTATCGGCTACACAATATTTACCGATGATAATAAAAATTTATTAATATTTCTAAATTTATTTTACTAAGTGGTTTTAGCAATAAATCTACCCTTCATGATTTTAATTGAAATGATATTCAATAGTAAATAAACAATAAATAACTAAATAAATGTAATTGTAATTTTATAACATATTTAATAGTAAATAAACAATAAATAACTAAACAAATAATATAAATATTATTGTAATAAACATTATAATTATCATTATAACTATACAATAAATAATTAAGATAATCTTCAATTATAAAACAATAAATAAATAAATATTGTGACTCAAGCAAATGTTATTATAAAAATAAATATATAAAGATGATATATAAACAGCGAACATTATATATATAATAAACATTAACGAAGGACTATGGGTCATGACTAGTTCTAACGGTCGTGGCCTTTGGGCCGAGCATTGATATTTAACTCTATTCCATAACTGCTCAGAAGAGGCATTGATTTGGGGAATAGAAAGGATGAGGGAAGGAGAGGATCTTGCGGAGGCATACAAGACACCAGATGTGATTAAAGGGTGTGGCATTACAGCTTGCCGAGGACATGAAGCCGACAGTTCACATTTTCTTGTTCCACGTGGAGTCACATATAGATCTCGGAGAACAGCAAGGGATTACTTACAGCCGGCTACCTAATAAACATTGCTTCAGATAGACTTTTTTAAGCATTAACTAATCTATCCCAGCAACCAAGTCTAGCATAAGCCATTTTCACTGCAACATTGGAGATAATAGACCAGAGCCGAAAGTTAAAGAAGAGGGAACTTAAAGAATATTGAGTTAAGGAGGAGATTTTCTTCATAAGAACTATAATTCCTAATAGAAATCAAGGCAGAGATATAATATCTGTGAAGGTCAGCAAAATCGAATGGCTGAATACATATTCAGATGAAATCAATGTACCCAAGGTAGTTCATAAGGCTTAGGAGGAGAGTAATCTTCCCTAAGAAGAATGGATGTATTTGATCAATCATCCATAAGGCTTAAAGAGAGTAATTGTGAGAGGATGTCACTTAGGGGAGAGTTGTTTTGTTATAGGAGCCCTAGGAGGCTCTCTCCTAGGAGCTAAGTGATCGATCATAACCTCTCCTTAAGAAGGAAGTACTAAATAGGATGATTCTAAAATTCTATATGTATAATGTTTTATAATTTCTTTCTTTTTAAAATTGCTAAGTATTAACTCTTGTGCAGGTTTAATAGCTAGGAGAGTGTGATAATATTTTCGAATCAAATATCAGGGACATTACAATGGTATCAGAGCATCGATTTTGCCATCTTGTGGGCAATGTCTATGCAAACCTCCGAAAGAAGAACAAGGAAAATGACGTAGGCAAAGGGGTGAATAACTAGGGCCAAAGGCTCACCCAGCTATCCAAACCACCCTGCAAGAGTTAACACAACGGAAGCAAACACAAAGAACAACAACCAAAGGAGGAAGAAGAGTGAAATACTTTTATGGATTCATCAAAATATCTTCATACATTCCTAGCTGTAAGGCCTTTTGGGTTACCTCCAATTACAAATACATTCACATTCAAAGATCTAACTGCAAATTCGCACTTTTAGTTCTGCTCTCTAATCTTCTTCCCAAAAACTTACCTAACTCTAAGCCTAAACACTCTATATATACTTGCCAAAATGGCTTACAGATTATTCTAGAACATTACATAATAGGAAGGCCGACCCAACAATGGTCTGGACGCATCCCAAGAAAATATCTTAACATAAATGTTGCAAACAAAATAAATCCCGTAAGTCGGCTCGCAGAAATCACGTCCAAATGCTGACACTCGGCATACACTGGGTAACTCGGGGAATGAAGAGTCACTTGGCATACACTGGGTAACTTGGTGAATGAAGACTCACTTGGCATACATTGGATAACTCGGCGAATGAAGAGTCACTTGGCATACACTGGGTAACTCGGTTAATGAAGAGTCACTTGGCGTACACTGGGTAACTCGGTTAATGAAGAGTCACTTGGCGTACACTAGGTAACTTGGTTAATGAAGAGTCACTTGTCGTACACCGGGTAACTTGGCGAATGAAGAATCACTTGGCGTACACTGGGTAACTTGGCGAATGAAGAGTCACTTGGTATACACTGGGTAACTCGGTTAATGAAGAGTCACTTGGCGTGCACTAGGTAACTCGATTAATGAAGAGTTGGCGAACACTGGGTAACTTGGCAAATGAAGAGTCACTTGGCGTACATTGGGTAACTTGGCGAATGAAGAGTCACTTGGCGTACATTGGAGCTATAGTAACTCGGCATCAACATGCAAAATGAACAAAATGAGCAGGATAACAAGGCAACCCAAGATGCTCTTGCATCAGAAAATGACCATGAATGAAATGGCTAATGAATTAAGAACCTTTATGGAGCAAACCAATCAAACTCTCATAAGTCAAAACGAAAGGCTAGATCAATCCAACCAGGCCCTTTTAAAAGCTCTACAAAATATGGGGAATTCCATTAATAACCTAAGGAATAACTCTTCCCATGGGAAAGATATGAGTTCAAATGAGACGGATATTAATGAATCATCATTGTTTAGAATTCCGAGACCTCCCTTCTTACCTAGAGAAGAAACTCAAAGGGAAGAGGATGGAGTAAACCGACCTATCAATAACACAGTAGAGAATGCAAGAGCCTATGTAAACCTTGAACCCGAAATTAGGGAACTCATAACATTTGCAGAATTCTATGAGGGACAAAAACATGAGGGGCCTAAAAGAACCGGAAGGTGACCAAACAAAGAGCTTAAACATAAGGTGAACAATGCAATGCTACCCAATTTTGAGGGATCAGGAAAAATAACAGCCCATGCATGGCTCTAAAAATTAAACACATATTTTACTCTTCGCCCAATGATGGAGGAAGACACACTCCAATTTGCTATACTCCACTTAGAAGGAATGACACATGAATGGTGACACAATGGGCTTCTCTCCTTAGGACATCAAAACATAAACTCATATCAGGAATTCTTCCAAAAAGTTATCAAACAATTCAGCCAAGTTAAACCTAAATGGCACTACAAAGAACTAACCCATTTAAAGCAATACGGAATGGTAGAAGAATTCTCTAATGAGTTCCAAAAACTTTTAGTAATGGTCCCAGACTTATCCCAAAAAAGGCTTACATACTTATTTGTTGAAGGCCTAAAGGACTCTATCGAAAAACATAGTTAACCCATTAGAAGCTCAAATGGTGGAAGAAGCCATTTAGAAGGCTAGAAAGGTGGAATCTAATGTATCCAAAGAAAGATCTCGAACCTACCCTCCTAAAAGTCCACACAAACAAGAAGGATCAAGAAGGGAAAATAAAACATGTTACTTTTGCAAAGAATCATGGAATCCAGGACATCAATGCCGAGGTAAGGAAACAGTGAAGAATAGGGACGAGTTATCAAAGAAAGGATTTTGCTTCAAGTGCAAAGAACCATAGGGACAAGACCATCAATGCAAAAGGGGACAACTTCGTAGAATGGAAGAAATAACTACAGATGAGACATCAAACAAAAGAATAAAGATAGATGAAATAGAATTTGGAACCCTAGCCGTAGTCACCCAAGAGAGTGGAAAGAGACCTTTTTGAGTAAAAGGAATATTAAAGGGCCAAAAGGTGATTGTGTTAATAGACTTTGGAGCCTCACATAATTTCATCAGCAAGGATCTGATAATCAAAAGAAGGTTACGAACACAAAAATTTAAGGGCTTCAAGGTAATAATGGGCACCAATTGGAAATTTTTTTAAATAACTACACCATAAGAGAAAACTTTTTTGTTGTGAAGCTACAAAATGACATCATCCTCGGAATGCCTTGGATTGACTCTTTAGGGCGTTTCACTGTTGATAATCCCAATCTAGAAGTATGTTTCAAACATGAGGGGAAAAATATAACCTTAAAGGGATTATGTGATGGATCACCCAAGGTAGTCTCCTGTAGTAGAATAGAGCACATCCTTAGACATGATCAAGGAGAGTGGATAGCCGAGTGTATGATTCTTGATAAATCACCCACTAATGAGCCAATAGTGCATGTTGATATACATCCCATCCTGCAGCAACATGAGAATTTTTGAAAACATTCCCCCAGGAATACCACCCAAAAGAGGTTTTCAGCATTCCAGAGAATTAGAGGAAGGAGCCAAACCTGTTATAACCACCCCTTATAGGCATCCTCATAAATACAAAGAGGAAATTGAAAAACTAATAAAGAATTATAAGAAATGGGACACATTCAACCTAGCAGTAGCCCATTTGCCTCCTCGGTAGTCCTCGTTGAGAAAAAAGACGGAACTATGAGAATCTGCATTGATTACAGGGCCTTAAATAAGAAAACCATTAAGAATAGGTATCCAATTCCTAGAATAGAGGAATTGATGGATGAACTACATGGTGCTCGATATTTTTCAAAGATTGATCTAAGACCAGGATACCACCAAAGGAATGAGGAAGGAAGACATTCCAAAGATAGCATTTAGATGTCATTATGGACATTTCAAATTTCTAGTACTCCCTTTTGGCCTCACAAATGCTCCGGCCACTTTCCAATCATGCGTGAACCATATTTTTAGGCAGCAATTAAGGAAATTCCTCATATTTTTCGATGATATTTATACCAAGACATGGGAAGAACATTTGTAGCATATCAAGAAGGTTCTAAATATCCTAGAGACAAAATCATTATATGCGAAGATGTCAAAATGTGAATTTGGACTAAATGAGATTCTATATTTAGGCCACAAGATTAATGTAGAAGGGGTAAGTGTTGATGAAGAAAAGATCAAGGCTATTAAAGAATTGCCGAAGCCGAAAACCTTAACTCTGAGGTTTTGTGAGATTGTGCAGCTATTATAGGCAATTTGTTAAAGGGTTCTCTAGGATTGCGGCCCCCCTTACAGATTTAGCTAAGAAAGGTGCTTTCTCCTGGAATGAGAAAGCTCAACAAGCATTTGAGCAATTGAAAGAAACAATGAGTTCATGCCTTGTTTTAGCCATTCTGGACTTTACGATATCTTTTGAACTACAATGTGATGCGTCAGGAGAAGGAATTGGGGCAGTTCTCATGTAAAGGAAACACCCCATAGCATTTGAAATTCGCAAAATCATAGAAGTAGAGAAGCACTATTCCATATACGATAAAGAAATGCTGGCCATAATACACGCCTTAGCCAAATTTCAGCTATATCTAGTCTACGAAAAGTTCATTGTTAAGATAGAGCACAACAGCCTAAGTTTCTTTTTGAGCCAAAAAGATCTTAATGATCGACAACAGAAATGGGTGAGTAGAATTCAAGCATATGATTTTAATATAGAAATGTTAAAGGGGTGAATAATGGAGTTGTAGATGCTTTCTCTCGATGCCCCCACATCAATATGGTTACCAATATTGTAGGAAATTGGGAGAAAGATATCATTGCCGAGTATGCAAAAGATACCAAAGCTAATGAAATATTAGAAGGGAAAAATCCAAACGAAGACATCAAAACACAAAATGATTTTATATTTTATAAAGGAAGAATATTTCTAATTCTGCAATCAAAGGTCAAAAATACAATCTTACAAGAGTATCATGATAATCCTTTGTCCAAACATCAAGGGTTTTTTAAGACATACAAACAGATAAGAGAGAAATTCTCGTGGAAGGGTCTAAAGAAAGATATCCAGAGATATGTACAAGAATGCATGACTTGCCAGCAAAATAAGGAAGAATACACACACCCTACAGGACTGTTACAACCATTATCCATTCCTAATAAAAAATTGGAAAGCATTTCGATGGATTTCATAACTAGCTTACCTAAAGTTCAAGGAAAGAATAGTATCTATATAATAGTGGATAGATTCACCAAATATGCTCATTTCTTTCCCATTAGTACCGAGTCATTGACACATCAAATAGCTGAACTATTCTTCAAAGAAGTCTTTAGACTCCATGGACTTCCACAAAACATAATCAGTGATCGAGACAACAAGTTCATCAGTCATTTTGGCAAGAGCTGTTCAGATTAGTAGGGACCAGTTTAACTTCAAGCACAAGTTACCATGCGCAGATAGATGGACAAACTGAAATAGTAAATAAGTGGTTAGAAGGATATTTGAAGAATTGTGTAATAGGACAGCAGAAAGCATGGATTAGATGGCTACACTTAGGTGAGTTTTGCTATAATACAACCCATCACATGTCTAGTGGAATGACCCCCTTCAAAGCTTTATATGGGTATGAGACACTCACATTTGCGAACTTAGCTCTACAAGGAAGTCGAGTACCAAGCACACAAGACTGCACAACAAAGCACAAATATCTTGAAGACTCTCAAAGAAAATCTACAAGAAGCCCAAAATCAACAGAAAGTCTATGCTGATAAAAAGCGCATTGAAAGAACATTTGAAGTCAGCGATTTTGTTTTCCTAAGATTACAACCATACAAGCAAACGTCAATCAAGAAAAATGGAGTGGAGAAATTAAAACTGAGATTCTATGGGCCATATCAGATAAAAGGAAGATTGGAAAAGTAGCATATGAACTAGAACTACCCGAAGGTAGTAGAAGCCATAATATATTTCACGTCTCAAGGCTTAAAAAGGTATTGGGGAAATTAATAGAACCTCGTACAGAATTACCACAACTAAATGACGAAGGCCATCTTGTTTTGGAACCTGAGGTTATTCTAGACACCAGGAAGAAGAGATTGAGAAATAGAATGATCACCAAATATTTGGTCCACTGGAAAAATTTACCCGAGGATGATGCCACTTGGGAAAAAGAAAAAAACATTAAGTTGCTTGAGGACAAACAAAATTGAGTGGGAGGGACTATAATGCCCCCAAAATCGGGGTAAAACAATTGAAATAAAAAATTATTATTATGTCTAAATTTATTTTATTAAGTGGTTTTAGCAATAAATCTACCCTTCATGATTTTAATTGAAATGATATTCAATAGTAAATAAACAATAAATAACTAAATGTATGTCATTATAATATTATAACAAATAACACAAATATTATTGTAGTAAACATTATAATTATCATTATAACTAAACAATAAATAATTAAGAAAATCTTCAATTATAAAACAATAAATAAATAAATATTGTGACTCAAGCAAACATTATTTTAAAAATAAATATATAAAGATGATTTATAAACAACGAACATTATATATATAATAAACATTAACAAAGGACTATGGGTCACGACCAGTTCCAATGGTCGTGACCTTTGGGTCGAGCATTGATATTTAACTCTATTCCATGACTACTCAAAAGAGGCATTGATTTGGGGAATAGAAAAGATGAGGGAAGGACAGGATCCTACGGAGGTGTACAAGACACCAGATGTGATTAAAGGGTGTGGCATTATGGCTTGCCAAGGACGTGAAGCCGACAGTTCACATTTTCCTGTTCCACATGGAGTCATATACAGATCTTGGAGAACAGTAAGGGATTACTTACAGATGGCTACCTAATAAACATTGATTTAGATAGACTTTTTCAAGCATTCATTAATCTGTCCCAGCAACCAAGTCCAGCATAAGCCATTGTCGCTGCAACATTGGAGATAATAGACCAGAGCCGAAAGTTAAAGAGGAGGGAACTTAAAGAATACTGAGTTAAGGAGGAGATTTTCTTCATAAATAACTACAATTCCTAACAGGAATCAAGGCAGAGATATAATATCTCTGAAGGTCACTAAAATCGAATGGCTGAATACATCTTTAGATGAAATGAACGTACCCAAGGCAGTTCGTAAGGCTTAGGAGGAGAGTAATCTTCCTTAAGAAGAATGGATGTATCTGATCAATCATCCATAAGGCTTAATGAGAGTAATTGTGAGAGGATGTTACTTAGTGGAGAGCTGTTCCGTTATAGGAGCCCTAGGAGGCTCTCCCCCAAGAGCTAAGTGATCGATCACAACCTCTATTTAAGAAGGAATTACTAAATAGGATACGAGTCTAAATTTCTATATATATAATGTTTTATAATTTCTTTCTTTTTAAAATTGCTAAGTACTAACTCTTGTACAGGTTTAATAGCTAGGAGAGTGAGAATATTTTCGAATCAAACATCGGGGACATTACGGTTTGAAGGTTGAATTGGAAGACTGGCATAGGGAAGAGGGTGTTCAAAGGGGTTTCAGATGTTGGGGAACATCAGTTAAGGGGAGCTGCTTCAGAAAATTGTAACATTTCGCATTTTTGTAGTTTCATAACCATCCTAATTTCATAGCTGTGAAACAACAGTGTGTCTGAGGTCTTGGGTGTGGTTGGGAAATTTGGAAGAAAGGTGGGAAAACATGGTTAGGAGGCCTAATTGGGAACTAGGCCTAAATTGGACTGAAGTTGGGGAATTATATTTGGGTTTTGAAATGTTTGTGTAAAGGAATTACTAAATAGGATACGAGTCTAAATTTCTATATATATAATGTTTTATAATTTCTTTCTTTTTAAAATTGCTAAGTACTAACTCGTGTACAGGTTTAATAGCTAGGAGAGTGAGATATTTTCGAATCATACATCGGGGACATTACGGTTTGAAGGTTGAATTGGAAGACTGGCATAGGGAAGAGGGTGTTCAAAGGGGTTTCAGATGTTGGGGAACATCAGTTAAGGGGAGCTGCTTCAGAAAATTGTAACATTTTGCATTTTTGTAGTTTCATAACCATCCTAATTTCATAGCTGTGAAACAACAGTGTGTCTGAGGTCTTGGGTGTGGTTGGGAAATTTGGAAGAAAGGTGGGAAAACATGGTTAGGAGGCCTAATTGGGAACTAGGCCTAAATTGGACTGAATTTGGGGAATTATATTTGGGTTTTGAAATGTTTGTGTAAAGGTTGGGAATTGATGTTCCTATACATAAGAAGGTCACTCTAGGGGCCTAGTCCATCTTGGAGTCAATTTGGAGAATAGCTCCTTTTGCCTAGGATTGGGAGGATTGCTCTAGACAAGGTGAGTGGAACCAAGGAACAAGGAGTCAAGGAAACTTCTTGAATTGTTGGCAAATCATTGGGGAGTTAGAAAGATCCTTTGGATTGCAAGGGGCCTATTAGGATAGGAGGAGTTGAAGTGAAGTCAATTGAGTAAAGGGGTAGAATCTCAGTTGAGGGTTTAAGAGGGTGAAAGGGAAAGTTTAAAGTCCTACTAGACCCTTCTGCATCAATTCGGCTAATGTACAAAAACATGGTCACTTCTCACAATAAGTACTTGTTGGCGAGTGGTGAGCATCAAACTGGTCTGGCTTCTAGAAATGGTGTCTATAATCGGGCATGCAATCAGTGGGAGACTGCTCCAGGTGGTTTTAGCATTGTCTATTGGGGAGTCTTCAAACACTTGTGATATTGTTTAATGTGGCTGTCGGTGAATTCTGCTTTGGCTTTGATGTCTCGTGGTTTAATGTTTTTTATTGTTGCACTGGTTGTGTTTCCCTATTTGGTTGGTCATATCCTTATGAGTATTTTTCTTTTCCAGCATGTGTTTTGCTAAGTTCCTGATACAGGTTTGGGGACGGGCTCATCCTTTCATTGCCTATTCAACTTGTTTGGAGCATGAAATGTGGGGCATCCTTTCCTCTCTCGTGAACTTGGAAGGGATTTTGTCCTTCTTATTTGCAAGACATCCCCACACATTTGAAGCTGATTTCTCAAAGAATATGCTGGATTATTGCCAATTTATAAGTTTTGGTGGATTTACAATCAAATTCCATTAATAATATTTTAATGTTACGAATGATTGTTGAATGAATTTCTGAACTTAATTGGTTATCTGGTTTGTTTTTATTTCCTGTAGATGATTCTCAAATAATTTCTAATTTTATGCCATCCCAATGTAATGTTCTCACCTCTTATATTTTTATTTTTGAGAGATATACCTCCAGTCTTGCTGCCTCTTTAAGGAGTCCTCACCTTTCTTTAATCAAAGGACAGTAATAATCATTAATGAATCTCGGTCGGCCCCTTGTTGATAATGGTACTCTCTAGCCTTGGTCATCCCCCTTTAAATTGCTATTAAAAATAACTGCCTATACTTATGGTTGGCCCCCTTTGAATTGCCATTACTATTGTTAATACAGGCTGTGATCTGTTTTCATCAGGGGCTGCTAACCATATTTTGGCAGGGGTATGACACAATTTTCAAGGAGATGTTGTTCATGGCTTGGTATTTAATTTCATTTCTAAGAGAGAAAAAACAGGGAAGCCACATATCTTGACCTCATATTTTTAATTTACATTTCAGTTATAAAGAGAATTTGGCATTACATGGGAGTTTTGCAACTTCATCTTGATATTTGTTTTATATTATCATATATTGTACGGAAGAGAATTTCTTTTACCATATTGGCAGCCAAGGGTATCAAAGCATTTGAACATGCAAAAAAGATGATCAGTGGGTTCCAAACTCAAAATACATCCCATCTATTTACATTATTTGAGATTCTAAAGTAAGGGTGAGTTGTATTTAGATCAAGATGGTTAATAATAATTTTTTTTCTTTCAGAAGCTGACAGTTATAGTCTACACTTCTTGCCATTCTTGCACTCTAAATTTTGAACTTCCATCCTTCTTAGCCAGTAAGAATATGACAATTGACAATATTACTAATATCCGTGTTTAGATTTTGTATCATATCAAGTGATGCCTAAAAAGTTTCTCACAGTTTGAAGAGCAGCAGCTGATTTGAGCATTTTATTCATGTTCAAATCTTGCAGGACTGTTCTATGCGGCAGGAAAGTTCCAGGTGTTGAATAAGATAAAATCTTCCATTTGATTCTGTAAATATATTTCATATTGTGCAAGAAATTACGCTGTACTTTGGCAGTCAGAGGTTTCTTGTGGTGTTGATATTAATAGCATTCCTAGGTAGTTTGCTTGGGCTCTTTTATGAAGGAAATTCAATGAGGTTGTGTAAATAGAAAAGCTTAGTAATGTGTTAGAAAACCAGAGCTAAGCAGTTTCACAGAGCTGAAAACAAGACTGAAATTTGAATTGAGTGCATTGCTCAATCTAATGGTGATGATTATTTGGAACTTCTCAAGTCTGTTGCCATAGTAATAGCAAAATTTTTCGTTGGTTCTGTTGATTTTCAATCCATTGAAACTGTCTTGAACTCTATTTCTTGCAAAAGACCAAAATCAAAATGTGTTTTCATGAACAGATAAGTATTTTAATTCATTTTGTGAAAGCAACATTTTAATTTATGAGTTATTGTCACGATCCATGATAAATCAAAGGACATAACATTGGTAGAATTCTGTTTCCGGCTTCATGAATTTTAAAAACCTTCTATTTGTAATAGAAAGCAGGTTTTCCTGATGCACTTTCACCATTCTGTGCTTGATTGAACATTTAAGGAGTTTATACTCTACATTTATTTAGGGAGGAATATTAGATGTTTTACCATAATTATCAAGAGAGATGGGTTATGGTATGTCTGAGACGGTGATGTTCATTTTCAAGAACATAGTGAGGTATAGAGGCACAGTTAAATTACATGCTTATAATTCACAATTCAAAAAAATGTGGGTACAACTGAGGAGTACTCATTCCAAAAGATTTTAACTATAAAATCTAACATGCTTTTAAAAGTATTTACAGATCCACTTGTATTTTTAATTTTGTTTTCTAAGAGGCTGGGTTCTCAGTCAGACGAAGGGTTGATTCAATGATAGTTGCAACTCTGATATTCTCATGTAGCAGGTAGCTCAGCAAAATTATATCATAATACCAAATCAATCATTTGTGTCCATATCTCTGTAATTGAAAACATGGTTATTTCAAATTTTTAAAGTTTGGATTTGAGATGTTGTTCTAGACCACCTGCATCTAGCTGTAAGGGTGACATTTGTTGGATGGGTAATCTTGTTACGAAATTAGTCTCCAGCGTTCGATATTGTGCATCTTCTTGAAGCCCTGAATTGTTTGTAGCAAAAAAATCTTTGTACTAAATCTACTTGATGTCTGCGAGTGCCATGAGACACCCGGTTTGCCAAGCAAAAATGCAAAAACCATGAAAATCATTATATCACCAATACCATGTATTTCTTGCCACTTGGAGATCAGGGTGATTCAATAGGAATAATGTTTTGCTGCAGACAGTTCAGGGCTTGATGAAGATGCACAGTATCGAAGGCTGTAGGCTATTTCCTTGACAAGATACAACCAACAAATCTCACCATTACAGCCGGATGTGGAAGGTCTAGAACAACATCTAAGCCCCAACTAAAAAAATTGAACCAGTGTGTTCTGAATAACATAGAAAAGATTGACACAAGTGATTGATTTGGTATAATAATATAATTTTGTTGAACTACATGCTATATGAGAAGATGAGAGTTGCAACCATTGTCGAATCAACACTTCGTCTGACTGAGAACCCTTGAACCACTTAAAAAACCAATATTAAATTTAAGATTGGATTTGTAAATAGTTTAGAAGCATGTCTGATTGGATTATATAGTTACAACCTTAATATTGAGATGAGAACTTTGTAGCCACATTTTGTTGAATTGTGAATATATATGCATGCAATTTAACCACACCCTTATAGCCTATTCTATTTTTGAAAAGGAGCATCATTGTCTCAGACATAGTGCACCTTCCATTTGAACAGGTGAATACTTATTAAGTGGCAATGTCCAAATGTAAGCTTTTAAACATTATGTGTAAAGAGGCTACACTATTATGTTTGAATATTTTTATTATGTTTTTTTTGGAAATAAATTGAAGTATATACATGTTAGCATCTCTATCTTTATGTAATGAATTGCAACTATCTTGGGTAAGCATATATCTAAATCACGCCTTTGAAGTAGTCACATGCAAGAGGATTTCAAGAAGTTTGAACCTTGTGGATAGCCATTATATCACTTAGTATCATCCTCACCAATTGTGCTTAACCAAGCGAACTACAACCATTTGGAAGCTTTTACCCTTACTAAGAATCACAATTTTTTTATTATATGAGAGATCATAGTAAATAAACCAAATTTTTATTGGAAGAATGCATATATTAATAATAGGAAAAAAAATGTTAAAAAAGAGAGCAAGGTAATGCTTGTATCTAACTTGAGTTTCTTTCAAGTTTTTTGGCCTCAAAGTGAAAAACACTTTTCTAATTATATATTTATGATTTATAAGGGTGAATTTGAATGGTTTTGATAAACAAATGAAAAATAGAAGTTTTCCCTATTTAATTATATAATTTATATGTAATGTTTTATGTTTTTGATATAAAGTAGTAGCAAAACAAAGGGTATTGTCCCTTACATGAGAATGGTCTAGAGGTATCAATAGAGATCAATGACACATTAATAATAATGTTGTTGGCTATTACAATGATAGTCTATAACCGATACACTAGTAGAAAAACCTAGTAGTCCACCCGAAGAGTGGGCAGACAACTCACCCACAACATGGGGAGGAGCTTGAGAAGCCGAAGCACAACTATCAAGGTGATACTATCTTAAAGCTCTCTACTACAAAGGGGAACAAGTGGTGAAACCCTATTTGAAAATTAGTTAGTGGTTGGACGATGAGCTCTGTTAGGATTTGTACGCTCTGCGTCTGAGCCCATTTTGCATTACTTGCTTGTCATTCCACATTTAGTGCGGGATTTCGTTTTAGCTTATAATGGCCTTGGCCCTCTCTGGCCTAGCAGTTATTGCTGCATGCGATAATGGCCCCACTGAGCAAATGCTTGCGCAAATTCGTGCTGAAGGTATTTCACGAGGTAATTCCTCTCCTGACTTGGTTCTGAATATTTCCAATTTTGAATTTGGTTGCCAATGGCTAGAAACCCAAACCCTTATTGGGTATTTTGTGGGTCGCACTCCATCCGAAAGCATGTTGCATGAATGGGTATCCAAAGCCTGGTCTCCTCAGGGGATTCGTCTTGAAGGGATTCAAAACCTCACCAAGGGTTTTTTCTTATTTTGTTTTGGTAATGCCTCCCAGGCTAAGAGTATTTTCAGCCATGGGCCATGGATAGTTCGTTCGTCTCTGCTTGTTTTCCAGAGATGGTCTTGAGACTTCTGTGCCTCGGATGAATGCAAACTTAGGGTTCCAGTTTGGGTAGAGTTCCTTGGGTTACCCATCCCTTGCTAGTCATTTCTCACTGAAATTGCCCAAACTATGGGCAAAGTCATTTGCGTGGAACTAGACAATTTTTTAATGCCCGTCCTCAGCGGAGGGTTTGTGTTGAGGTCGACCTTTCTAGGGACCTTAAGGAGTTAGTGGAAATTCAGATTGGTGCTACCACCTTTTCTCAAAAGGTTCTTTACTTGAATCTCCCAAATACTTGTTTTCGCTGTCAATCTGCGAGTCACAAGATCAAGGATTATCCTCTTCTTGAGCACAATCGCTCCCCAGTGTAGGAACCCAAGCTGACTCTGGCTGTTAAAAAAGATGAGTGGACAACAGTTGTCAAGAAAGGTAAGGGCGCTGCTAAGCCAAACCTTGTTTCTCAAGAACCTAGCCGGCCCAGTTCCAGTGTGGCTCCTCTTGTGCCTTTGGCACCAAAGGCTCCTCTGGGTGTGCCGCCACCGCCCATTTCAAACCTTGCATCGTAGGGGACAACTAAGCCGGAGGTACGAGTTGCCTAGGTTCGGGCGCCTCAAGCAGCTTCTATGATTTCTTCTTCGTCTCCTCGTCGCTTGCGCAACCTTGAAGGCAATAAGCAAAGAGCCATCACTTTGGGTGACTCTTCGTTTGAACCTTTTGCTTTCTTGCATAACATTTTTCCCTCACTTGAGGACGAGGAGAATATGCAAGTTGGTTTATGATGAATTTTCTCTCATGGAATGTGCAGGGGCTAACAAACCTCCCTAGAAAGTATTCTGTTCGTGATACCAAGCATAGGCTTGGCAATATTGATGTTCTATGTTTGCAAGAAGTTAAAGTCTCTGGGTTCCTTCTCAACTCAGCTTGTCGTGTGATATGGCTGGATGGTGTTAGTTTTGCTTCCCAACATGAATCTGGTCGAGGTGGTGTAGTCACTCTCCTCTCTCCTCGGCTTTGTCCTTTTGTTATTTCTCATGGTTCTGACACCATGCAGAGAGTAGTTTGGATTTTGGTGTCTTTTCAAAATCATTCTTTTGACATTGTCAATATCTATGCTTCTAATGATGCAATTGAGTGCTCACACTTGTGGAGGTGGCTAGTTGATTCTTTGCCACCTGCCACTTGGTTATTCTGTGGGGATTTTAATATGGTTAAGCTGGTTGTTGATAAAGTGGACATTGTGCCTTTTCAATGGTCAGCTGGTGAGCGAAAAGCCTAGTTCTACATGTGAAACAAGTTGGGTCTTTTTTTATCCCAATGCTCATCGTCGCCGAACTAATGACATCTGGTACACATGGTCCAACTTTTAAGAGGGAGCTGACAGGGTCCTTAAAAGGTTGGACTATGCTATGATGTCTTCTCAGTCCTTTTTTCTTCTTCTCACACGAGTCTGCTACTTGTCACTCTACTCCCTGACATGACTCTTTTGGACCATTTTCCCATCCACTTCTCTATTCCCTGACATTCTACCCCTCCTCGTAATTGTAAAACTCAATTTTACCTCAATACTTCTGTGTTGTCCCATTCGCTCACCGCCACCCATATTTTACAAACTTTTAACCTTGAACCTAGGCCCCACTCATCCTCTGGGTGGACCCAGTGGTGGAATGATGCCATCACCCATACTGCGAGGTTTCTTTGCATTTATGGGAGGCAATTGGCTACATATTGCAAGAGATCCTATGAGGCCACTATCAAAGATCTCTGTATGGCCATTGAAGCTCTTGATATGAATTCGTTTGATACGGATCTCCAGGTTCGGCTTGCCAACCTTCGCCATCAGAAACAAGTTGTAGACAATTATGCTACCTAGGGAGCTCAACTCAAAGCCCACCTTCACTGGCTAGAGGTTGGTGATCAAGCTTCCAAGGATTTTTTTAATGTGTTGAGGGCACGTCACTCTATGGTGGGGATTACGTGCATTTGGGAGGGTCAGCATACCCTCTGTGAGCTTCCTGATATTCTTCAGGCCTTTGTTCGCCACTATGAAAAAGTTTTCATAGCTTAGGGTCCCTTGGTGGCCAGGGACGAAGCCTTGTAGGCTTGTTTGGATGTCATGCCTAAAAAGCTCACTTCAGAACAACGTGTTATGTGAGCAGAAGCTCACTCTGGAGGACCTCAAGGAAGTTGTCTTCTCCATGGCGGATGATAAAGCCCCTGGTTGTGACGGCTTCCCTTGTGAATTTTACAAAGCATTTTGGGATGAGATTGGTCCAGACCTGCGCAAGGTTTATATCGAGGCATACAATTCCCGTTCTTTAGGTAATCTTATTAACAAAGGGAATATTAAGTTCATACCTAAGGCAGGTGACCCTGAAGACATCTGCAATTGGAGGCCAATCACATTGTTGAATATTTCCTATAAGATCATTGCCAAGGCTCTCACTCAAAATTCGTCATCTTCTTCCTTAGATCATTTGCCCTGAACAAACGGTTTGACGGTTTCTCCAGACATGTTTTTTAAGCCTTACATCTAGCCATAATTCAATCAATATTATAGGTCCTAACCCTAACCCTAACCTATTCCTAACCCTAATGGTAACCCTATCTGGTGCAAGAGAACCTAAGAATTGCTTAATCAATTCAATTTTTGTTTTGTTGTGTGTGTGTGTGTGCCTTTAGGTAATTTTGGAAGTATTTTGTTTAAGGTCATATGGACCATGGTAGGAGTGCACAAGGGTTTCGTTTGGAGAGTCTTAGGACACTTATAGGTACAATTAGGGATCAACAAGTTGTAAAGCCCCTTGATTTGCACAAAGCTGATGATGATGTTAGCATGAGGTCACTAGGGTCTAGGATGGGTTAGAACTATGTTTCAATCATTGTTAAGGTCTTTGGTAAGGTTTAATGATCATTGAAACTCATTTAGTTAGCTTTGCAATATATTGCCAAAAATGATGTAAAAGTTGCATTTTGCAACTTTACAACATTGAAATGTTGCTTAGACAACATTGTCCAGATGTTGCGACTTGCTAAATAAAGAGCCCTAAGGGGTAAGTAACCACCTAACCACCCTACATAAGACATGCCTTGACCTAAATGAAGGGTTGGACACCCATTGTACGAAGATAAGTTTTGAATATTGAAGTTTTGAAGTGATTTTTGTGCATATTATGTGTACTTCCATGACAGTGGGCAATTAGAGGATTGAAGTTGGCACTGTAACACATGTTTGGAGAATTCTAGATATTTTCTTGATTTTGTGTGGCATTAATTAGGATTTTTGTGCATATTTGATTTCCTTTTGTAAATAGTTTTGTTTTGGCACTGTCATTGGTTTTGTCCAGGCAGTTTGCAAAGATGGGGTTCTAACTCACTTTCCTACAGTCCATTCTGAATGAACTCTTGGTAATAGTGATTAGACTCCATGTACATGTATAATACAGAGGTTTTGGCCCTAACATGCAAATGAGCTATTTTTAATGTCTTTCCCTAGGCAAGCCTGTGGTGAGTCCAGCTAGGGAAGACTAAGTTGTAGACAATATAACTTGAAAAGGTGCATAGACAAAGCCAAAATTCCTTTGGGAATTTTTATATAGGTGTCTTAACAAGATTTGGTGAAGAGGGAGAGGTCACATCAATCCATTTACTAGCCCAAAAATTTCCAACTTGTAGAGGAGCTAGTGAGAGCCCAAAAACCCTTAATTTAACTCAATTTGAGTTAGGGTATTATATGAAAGGTGGTGACTCCAAGACCTCAAAAATCCTTGAGGGATTGGCATATGATTGAGGAATCCCAAGAAAATTTATAGGGTTGATTTGGAAGGATTGGGAGAAAATCCCTATTTTCTCGAAGTAAGATGCCTAATTGGGCTAGTAGCCTTTTAGGCCAATTTTATGAAAATTGGTGTAATTGAATGTAGAGTGAACTAGGCGGTACTCCTAACACCCCTAGTTGGTTGAATTGAATTACTTGGAAACACCTCCACACCTGTGTAAGGATAATTACAAGATTTGGAGGTTAAGAGCCTTTAAGGTGGTTTAAGGGCCATGGCTAGTAAAGGAAGAATGCATCAAGTTTTGGCTTGATTGGTGAATCTTTCTTGGTAGTTGGGTTGGTTAGAGAGACCAGGGGATCCATAGACAGTAAAGATCCTATAGGTTTCAAGTGGTGTGGTGAAGACACCCTAGAATTCTTTCAAGAAGACTAGCAGTATGAACCTATGATTGGTTCATCCAACCTCCCTATCACTAACCTTGCATGTAACACCTTGCTCGGGAACCCAAAAGAAATAACCTAACATGATTCAATGTTTAATGAACTATATTTTTAAAATTTAAAAAAACACAAGATAATAATGCAGAAGCAATATACATGTACAATCAAGTACACATAAGAAATTACAAATATAGTTTTTCATTCCTCAAGGGTTCCTTCACATTGAGTCATGTTTAAGAAGTTTATAATAATTGGTTTAAGTCTCCAATACAATGTCATGATCAAAAGGAAATAAAAAATACATCGTCTCATAAGAAAAATCATGAATAAATCTGATACAAGTTATAGGGTATGCAATAATAGATACAAGTACATCCAAATATAAGATACATGTTAATATATATACATAAGCTGAATAGAAGTCTCCAAGATATGAATAAGAATGACAAAGGGTAGAACTGCACCAATGAGCATCCAACATCTACAAATCTGAGGAGGGCCCAAATGGTAAGAAGACACTACCTCCCGACCATGTGATCACCTAGTCAGGCTTCCACTCCACCATGCAGGGAAGATAATGAAGGATCCACAAACAAATATCAAACCATAAAACAATCCTAGGAAATGAATCCTTATAGCCAAATCTACCTCAAGGGCAATAAACTACCAAATTAGGAAAGATAAACCAAATCGAAAAGACATTCAATCTAATACCATCACCACATACCAAGTCAACATCCAGATACTAAATCCAATACAACATCAAATCAAGATAAAGTCAATGAAAGATATTTACCTTAACTCAAAGCCATCTGTCAAAAGTACATCAATCAACAGACAACAATTGCCATCAATAAAAGTAAATCACTAACAATAAGAACATCCAACAATAAGTACACCCCCAATAAATAGTTGACACTCATCAACAAAAGTTAACCATCAACAATAAATGGCATCCAATCAATAAGTAACAACTCACAATAAATACACCATCAAAAGTAATATCCAACAAGTACACCACTAGAGGAAAATATAAAAAAACCATGAAGGAGACTTAGGCTACATACTAGGGAGTGTCATCACATGGTCAAGCTACTTGAGTTACCTTGGACTGGTCTCTCACTAGATCCCATACCCTCAAGCATTGAGTTACCCTAGACTAGTCACTCTGGACCTCAGACCCTCAATGTGACCCATGCAAAACCAGAATACCCTCTCATGAAGACAAGGAAAATTAGTCATACCTCTCACTAGGTATTGTTCTCCATCCTTAGCTTGTACAAGCACTCAAGGAATGGATGAGACAATATGTCTAACTTATCTTTTTAATGTGTATCTAAATATTTTAAATTACTATATTATCCTTTTTTACACAATTTACAATGAGTTACCCTGGCAACCTTTTTGGGCCTCGACCCCCATTGCAAGCCACTCCCATAAACATGCACCTAGAATACCTTCTCAAAACTCACAAACCACAATTGTGTCCCATACCGCAAAAGTAATACTAATTGGATTTGGTTCCTTAATAGGCAACCTGAAAATAACATTGGTTCTTGTTGGTGTAAATACGTATTTACTATTTACACTTAAGTTTACTTAGGTTAATGTATTATTTTATTATTTTGCATGATTTTATTATTTTCTTTTGTGAGATGCTTAGGAGTTTGCACACCTTTTTGAGTTGTCATGTTGACAACATAGAAGTACGCAACTCTATTTTAGCACATGGTGTCTACAACACTGATTTGTGTGTTACACCCTTGAAGGCTTATCCTCTCATCACCACACTTACTCCCGTGCTTAATGGAGGATAACCCATATCTGGTGGACATGTGCTTGGGTGTATGACTTATCATGTAGTTGATTCTGAGGCATTCTAGATGTATCTCAGAGGCCTTTATATACAGGCACTCCTAGTGTACTCTTGACAATGCATATTGAATGAATATATCGTCATTCTAATCATACTCTCTCTTTTTGGTTTACAGTTGTGCTTGTGTTTGAATTCTTAGTTCTTGAGTGAATTTTTCCCTTAGGAAAATTCTTACATGGTATCAGAGCTTGGAGATTTTCTCATCACATAGCCATTCGAGACCACTGTTGCTTCAACACCTCAACTCGAATCTAGAGTACTACAGAAATTGGGAGCATCTAGAGCTAGATCTAACCTCACCATTGTATTTGAAATGCTAATTTGATGAAGATCAACTAAAAACTCAGCTACCTTGGCCCAAAGTCGACCATGAGGTAAATTGTTTTTGCAAATTGGCACCTAGAGGTCCTGATTTGTAGTTCGGGTATGGTCATTTTTTGTAGATTTAATTAATTTATTTGGGTCTGCAATTTTATTTCTTTGCAATTTTTTTCGTCACTATTCTCGATTTTTTTTTTTACCCTTTGGGCAGCTAGCAAAGATTTTTTTTTGCAAAACTGGGCTATCAGATCCTGGCCTTGCACAATGTATATTTTATTTGTGTGCAAAGGAATTTTTTATTTTGGCAGATAGTATTGCAACAGGCTGTACCATAAAATTTTTGAGTGACCTTATTGCAATTTCTAGCCACGACCCTTACAATTCTAGTGACTGCAGAACAAACCTAGTAGCCTCACCGCTCAACCTAGCCCGACAAGCTCTTTGACTTAACATCTGACAGTGTTTGTTTTTAAAAATGCCTCAACCTCTATGTACATTCCATGTGGGATTAAACATCAAAATCTAGCACTTGACAACAAGTTTATGGCAACAATTTTAAAACTTCTAGCTAGTCGTATTATAGTTTCGACAATGTAATAAAATACCTGACGACGTTGCATTTATCCGATCCCGTACATTTGAAAAACATCGAAGACATCAAGGCATATTCCTGCCCACGCGAAGTCATATTTTGACCCCAACTTTCACATTTTTGGTGAGGACTGGGAACTCCAGTGCCCACAGACTTGCTTCTCCGACACATGACAGTTTCTCGATAACTGTGAATTTTAACCTGCAACAAACTTTAGTGTCGAACGATATTGCAATCGAGAGAGTATATTCTGGCAACTAGAACCCACAAATCACCTGCCAGTAGCCTACACATAGAATTTAGTGCCATGCAACACTCTGCACTTGTCCATGCGAACCACACTTATTCTGACATGGAGTGAGCTTTGAAGACGCCACGTGACGCAATTTTATTCTCCCATACTTGCCACATATGACTACTACTTGGTGACACAATCATACTATGCCACAATTAATATTATTTGACACATCATTGTATGGATTTATGCCACGTGTACCTATTCATACGAATGTATAACCTAGTCACCTTGCTAGGTCAAACAAGGGGCCTTTTTTTTGCTGACATCAACTGAGCATGAGTTTAAAATTGACAGCAGTTTGACCACCAAAACTAGGGTTGTTATAACTATTGCAATGGCTATTTGATCGTCAAATTTAAGCACACAAATTTTCTTCCAGACCCCTCTCCAGATTGTTTTTTGATTTGGTAGTCTGACTTTGCAAGCCCATAACTTGGTCATTTGGACTTTGATTCAAGTGTGATTTTTTTGAAATTGGGTAGAATTTCTTAAATTTTCCAATGGTGGTGTTATTTTCTAGTTTTGGTGTAAGAATTTTTCAAAAATTACATTTTTTGGCAACTGTAACTGCATAATCCTGCATTTTGCAACTTCAAATGCTTTGTATGGGCTCATCTGGTCACCTTTTCAAGTTCTTTTTCTTGAAAGTGCATTTTTTTTTGTCTACTTTCTAGATTTATAGCTAGATTTTAAGTTGTGTGGACAAATTTCTCACTTTCAAAACTAGGGCTTTTTCTACATTGTAAAGCTTTGATTACTTTTCAAAATTGTTGTACATCTGAGCTACAATTCTTAGTGACAGATTTGGGCCTCTAAAGGTAGTTGTAAAAGAAAAATCAAAAAGTCTACTTTGTTCATTTTGACAAGTGTCCCATTGTACATGCACTACTTATAAAGTGCGAAAAGCATCTTTTTATTTGGGGGGGGGGGGGGGGGGGGGGGGGGGGGGGGGGGGGTCTTTTGATTGAGTGAAAAGAGGGGGGGGGGGGGCAGTGTACTGTGTTCTTGTGTCTCTCTTTTGTGTTCTTTTTATTTCTACATCATCGGTTCATTTAAATGTCCACCTCTAACTTCACGCAATTATTCTACATGGAAAGATATTGCATGGAGTAGATTAATGGAAAAAGGATATAGTCTCTATGTTGATGGTACAATTACCAAACCTACTAATGCTAAAAAGCTCATTGAATGGAAAAAAAAAAAAGACCAACAGGCTTTAGGAATTATCAGGAGTTGTGTACATAGAGATCTCTTCTTTCACATTACCAGTTGTACAAAATCCAAAGCAGTTTGGGATAAACTTGAAACATTGTATGGTAAGTTGGATGAAGAAAAGGGATTTCAGATTGAGGATGATCTACTTCTCTTGGATCCGAAGAACTCTGACACAATTCATGATTACATCAACAAAGCCAATGAGTATAAGGCACTTCTTAAAGATTGTAGAAATCCCATGAAGGATGAAAAGTTGATTCATCACATCTTGAAGAGGCTACCTTCAGAGTACGCTTTGTTTGTTTCAAGTTTTAATACTCACAGGTTGACCATGGGATCTACTTACTAGAAGCCTTCATTTGATGTATTTGTAGAGATTTTGATTGTTGAACAATCTCATTTGATGGATTTAGGATTTCTCAAGTTATCAAAGACCAAAGCCTTGGTGGCTAGTGATGAGCACCAATCAAGTCAAGGAGGGAAAAGCAACAAGAAGAAGAAGCAGTGGAAGCATAAATCACAGTCTGAGACACAACAATCCTCCTCGTAGCAAGGAAATTCTTCTTCCAAGAAGAAGGGAAGTAATGAAAAGAAGGACAAACTTTTTTGTGCATATTGTAAAAAGCCAACTCATGACAAGCATCATTGCAAGACTAAAAGAATCGATGAGTTAGAAAACCTACTCAGGAAGAACAAGATTCAAGTGCCAAGTACTTCCAAGGATTCAACTCCAACCTCTTCAAAGGGTAAAGGGAAAGCACTTATGGCAAACACAAGTTTTTCTTTGGAATGGATACTTGACTCGGGTGCCTCCTATCATATGGGTTCTTCAAAGGGAGACTTTTCTTAATTGAAGTAGTCAAAGGTACTGCACATCTTCATGGGAGATGATACTAAAATGGAAGTTGAAGGGAAAGGACATGTCAAAATGGAAAATAGGGAACTTAGTGATGTTTTCTATGTCCCAAACCTTAGCTCCAATCTCCTCTTAGTTTACCAAATCACTCACCTTGGAGATGGTCACAAAGTTGAGTTCCTTCCAGATTCAGTGATGGTGCACAATCTAAAGAGATGATTCATTGGTTGCAATGGGGAAAGTCAATGATGTTATTTCCTTTTGCCACCTCACAGAGTCTTCATGCATTTGACCGTTTTAACCAACTAACTGTGCCGCCTTTTAAAACTTGACTGCGACGACCTTATGAAATTGCCAACTTAACCACCGTTTCAAATTGTAGTGTTTATTTCCTTAATTGGGCCCACTGGAACACATGACCATCTATCACTTGCCCACAATGTTTAAATTCCTTGCAATTCTATAATGTGAGAAAGCGTTGATCAACAATGTACGAAAGATCGACAATCATGGAAAATCTTCATTATTATTGTACCTACCCCTTTACTATCTTCAGGCTCGTGGGCTACTCAACATTTAGCATGACAACATGTCACCCTTTTGGGCAAATGAACATGAAGCAACTAGAATGAAATCAGCCTCAGCATGGCCTGGCATCCTTTTTGGCACTATCTTTTAACCCTGGTAGTCCACACAGAAGAATGAACCCACTAGTGCATGTGTCAAAACCTCACTTTCCCATATTGTTTAAAATCCTCACAACTTCACAAAGTGGGGAAGCGTCAACCATAGATCTTCCTGCATCTGATGACGAAAACAAAAACTGGTCCACTGAATGCACAATCAACATCTCAACCAATGAAATGCACCCAAACTGCCAACATGCACCAACGTTCTCTAATGAGTACACGATTGTTCTAACAAGTTTACTTTTATGGCTCTAATAGGAAAGGGTCCATAGGATCCACATGACAGCAAGGTGCTTGCCCACATTCTTAAAAAACGTTGCATCTTGATAAAGTGGGAAAGCGCCTGCCATTGATCTTGAGAGATCTGATGGTGAATGGAAACATGTGGGGGCCAAAAACTAAACTTAGGAAAACATAGAAATATTATAAGTTTTTATTATATTTATTTCATATTTCCATGGAATTTTTTAATATTAAAGGTGAAATGTGACCATTTAACATTTGAATTTAAATATGGCAATTTTGGTGGGAAGGCAAATTTGGCCAATTTTTTTGGAAACTCAGGGGAATGCAAGCTAGATACACATAGACTAGTAGCTTGTGCATCCATTGGACAACAAATTCATAGAAATCATGGAGAATCCACTCAGCAAAATTCTAAAATCACAAAAAACTGGCCCAAGAACCTCAAAACTACCTCTCTCCAATTGAAACTAGGAACCAAAATCCTCTGCAACCTCTGCAAAAAAAGCACATGTGCTCGTGCACTTCTTGGAACATAGGAAACCATAGGAAGGAAACTAACCAAACTATATACATGAAATACTCATCTTTTATTAGAAGCAGGACTAAAGGTATATTCCATTAACTGGAATAGGCATATTCTCACCATTATGCTTGCTTAATTGAAAAGCATTGGCCTATTTGCAATTGATAACCACATAGGGACCACTCCATAGTGCATCAAATTTTTAATGCCTCCTTTGGTTTTTCCTTATCTACATCCCACTTGAGCACAAGGTCACCCTCTCTAAAAATATGACCTGAGTCTTCTTATCAAAGCTCTTTCTCATCTATTGCTGATGTGCTTCTAGGGTCTGCATGGCCTAGTTTCTTTTCTCTTCCAAATCCATCAGTTCTACCATTCTTATAGACATAGCATCATTTTTAGTTAGCTTCAATTGATGAGCTAGCTCTAAAGATGGGAATTATAATGAAATTGGAAGCCTTGATTCCCTATCATATACCAACATAAAGGGTGAATTTTCAATTGCTCTTTTAGGTGTTATTTTATCATCCCACAGTGCTATCTTTAACTTTTGATGCCAACACTTTTGGTTATTCTCTATAGTCCTTTTCATAATCCTAATTAGGTTTTTGTTAGATGATTCGGCCAATCCTTTGCTTTGAGGATGGTAGTTTGAGGATGTGCTCAAGTAGATATTATGATCAACTGCCACAAATCTGAGTTCCTACAAAATATTTTTTATTATCTAAAATAATGGTTGAAGGGGTACCAAACCTGGTTATAATTCCATCAAGAAATTCAACAACTGAAGAATTTATGACATCCTTCAATGCAATTGTCTCTATCCACTTGGTAAAGTAATATGTAGTAGCTAGAATCCATTTGTGACCAGAACTAGAAGGTGGATTAATAGGGCCTATAAAATCCAATCCCCATTGAGAAAAAGGTCATTACACTTGAATGGGATGAAGAGGAAGAGATAAAAGTCTTTTCTTAATACAGAAGAAGACACATTTTTCACACTTCCTCACATGTCTATGACAATCATGGAACAAGGATGACTAGTAATAACCAACTCTCATAATCTTCATTGCGGTTGTTCTTGCTGAAAAATGGCCACCATCAGGCCCATCATGAAGCTCTTTGATCATTCTTTTACCGTGGTTTGTATCAATGCATCTCAATAGGGCTCCATTAAATCCCTCCTAAAAAGGATACTATCAACTATGGCATAAGGAATTGACTACAGGGTAAAAGCACAAACCTATGTCACCTTTTATAAATGAAAGTGATATTAGAATTTAAACTCTTCAACTTTAATGATATAAAAGTGGCATTTGTGTTTAGAATTTGAAGATGATGTAAACTAATGAAATGTGTAAAATTAGATGAAGTTTATGTTGGTAATTTTTTTAAAAAAATTGAGTGAAAATTTTATTTATTTTTGAATTTTTAAAGTCTATTTTTTAATTTTTAAAAAATGCTAAAAATATAGAGTTTTTTCCCCGTCAAAAAAGAAGAAGCAAATGATCATATTTTGGTCTGATTATGGAATATGTTAGAGTTGACATGTATACCTAGTGCACCAAAAAAGAAAAAATGGAATTCAGCTAATATCTTTCAAGTTATAATTGGTCAAAGTCAAAGATATAAAAAATTGACCTTTTTTTTCTCTTGTCAAACTTTTTCCATCAAATCTACATATTTTTTAAAACAAATTACATATTCATGAAGAAGACTCTCTCCCTTAGTGCGATATTAAAAAATAATAATTTTTGAACATGATTTGCTATTTATTTTTATTTTTGAATAGACATCTTCCTAAATCTTAAAATACCTACTTGTAATATTTTCAAATTATAACATATTATCCATAATCAAAATAATAAAAAATTAATATGATCATAATCTTGACTCTGAGACCTACAGAAGTATATTTTAGTTTTAAAAAACTTCATTTTAGTAGGTCAAATTGGCCTTCAAAGTGAGATGTTTATAGAAGTTCTTATTTTTGCTTGTGTGGCTACCACTTAGGATGACACATAGATAGTTACAACCGAAACCTTTCTGGCCGAATCTATTCTGGCCTAAAGTTTTTCAGCCATAACCCCTATTGGCCTATCAAACCACTAGCGATTAATTTGGTTGTTTCATATAGAATAAAATTTGTTTTTTCCTTATTTTAATAAATATAGAAAATATTGAAAAATAAAAGAGCATTTTAAAAAGACAACGACTTTTGAAGCCATTTTTAGCAACTATTTTGCACATTTAATCACAATTGCGAAGGATCAAATATTTTTAAGGTGTTTTGTTCTTGTCTACTTATTTTTATGTATTCTATATTGAAGAATTAGCGAGTATTTAGTGAAATCTAATTTTTTTTTTCTTCTATAGATTAAAGTATTCAATGGGCAGTGCAAGGAAAAGATCAAGGAAATATGATAGAATAAGAGATTAAAAAATGAAAGGTCGCACAAAACGTAACCAAAACTAACCTACTAAAATTCTTAAAGAGGATGAGATTCATGAAGAGGATGAAACTAATGAAGAGGAAGAAATTGGCGGTTCTAATAATAGAAACAAATTAAAAGGCATAGCAAATTTGATGGATTTGGATGAGGAACTACTTTTTAACCAAATTCCATCTAAACATATGATAAATGATAACACTATTACAAAGCATTGTCAAAACATGTGGGATGAATATTTCAAAGATACAAGTATATTTGGATAGGCACAATTATTTGTCAACTTATTTAGCAGAAAAGATATGAGACCTATTTTGGAGCTGTTGGGTGTTGATAATAAGAAAAACCATGCGCATAATATTAATAAAACAATAGTTGAAAACTTGCAAAATGCTTATAAAAAAATTGACAACACAACTTGAGGAGGTGATTTGAGTAATGCACATAGAGCATTGATGACTACTATATCTAGTAGAAAATTGACACATAGAAAATAGGTATGTGCAATTTCTGATGTACCACATATATCTAGAAGAATTATTTGGAAGTACATCAAGAGGAAAAATATGCTAGATGATAACATTGAGAATAACTGGGTGAATATTTGTAGAGTTCCTTGAAAAGACAAAATTTCTAAAGATGTAAAAAGACAAGTTATTGAATTTTGGACCACACGTTTGTTAGGATTAAACCACGCATCGAAATAACAATTACACACAAATATAACCAATATTAGAAAATAATAGAGAACACAAAAAAGAACACAAGACACCAATATTTAACGTGGTTCACCCAATCCCTGGGCTACATCTACCAAATAGAAAGTTTGATATTATTATGCTCTAGTGATTACAACCTGATTACAATCTGTAATCCCTTATAACTCAATACTGACAGAAGAATACATGTAAATATAACCAATATCAAAAAATAATAGAGCACATAGAAAAGAACACAAGACACCAAGATTTAATGTGGTTCACCCAATTCCTAAGCTACATCCACCAAATAACAAGTCTGATATTATTATGATCTAGTGATTACAACCTGATTACAATCCATAATCCCTTATAGCTCAATACTACTGCAAGAACCGATTTTGTATCACCACAATGAAATAATACCTAACCCTAAGCCCTTTTATACACGTATTTTTATGCCACTTTAGCATTACAACATGTTGACCATATGTTAGCCACGTCGGCCATGGCCCAAATTTATTTTAAGGAACTGCCCTGAACTCTAAAGAATTTATGAAGTATGTATAGTACTTCCCTGATTAGTCACCAAAAACTAACAATCTCCCACTTGGGGACTAATCTGGATCCACACTAAACAACAATCTCCCACTTAGAGACTGATCCTGTATCAATGCTGCTATGCCATGAGGCTCCCACTGGACCAAACCCTCCAGGACTTTGTTGTTCTTGTATTTCTGTTTAGTCTAGAAGGCCAACCGAAGTTGAATAGGAATTCAACTTCTCCCTTGTGACTACCTTTGTCAACATATCTTCTGGATTGTCATCTGTATGTATCTTTTCCAACTTTAACTGTCCATCCTCCAAAACTGACCGAATGAAATGGTACCGCAAATATATGTGTTTGGTCTTTAAATGTAGAGTTGAATTCTTGGTAAGATGAATGGCACTTTGACTATCTGTAAACAAATAATTATCCCTTTGAGGGTGTCCCAATTATTCGAAGAAGAATTGAAGCCATATCATCTCTTTGCCTGCCTCTGTAACATCTACATACTCTACCTCTGTAGTGGCTAAAGCGTTAACCTTTTGTAACCTAGAAAACTCAGCTCACGGATGCCCCACCAATAGTAAAGACATAACCTATAGTACTCTGCCTGGTATCAATATCCCCTGCCAAATCTGAGTCAACATAGCCTTGTAAATTAGTAGTACAACCCCCAAAGTGTAAACACTTATTGGATGTTCCTCTCAAATATTTGAGAATCCATTTGAATGCATTCCAATGCTCAATCATTGGATGACTCATATACCTGCTAATGACTCCCACTGCATGTGCAATATCTAGCCTAGTACATACCATAGCATACATCAAGCTTCCTACAACTAAAGCATATGGTACCTTGGACATCTTATCCTCCTCTTCTTGTGTCTTGGGACACTTTTTCTTATTCAACTTCAAATGACTAGGTAAAGGTGTGTTGACAACTTTAGCATTCTCCATAGAGAAATGTTGCAACACCTTCTTAACATAATCAGCCCGAGATAGCATCAATGTCTTGTTCTTCCTATCTTTGCAAATTTTCATACCATGGATTTGTTTTTTTGCCCCCAAATCCTTCATAGAAAATGCATGTGCTAATTTGCATTTTAGCTTATTAATGTGATCCATGTTAGACCCAACTACAAGCATATCATCAACATATAAACATAAAATAATATAGCTGTCATCATCCAACCTCTTAAAATAAACACAATGATCTGAATGGCACCTATTGTATCCATGCTCATGCATAAAACTATCAAATTTTAGATACCATTGCCAAGGTACTTGCTTCAAGCCATATACAATTTTTTTCAATTTGCACACTAAATTCTCCTTACCTTTGATCTCAAATCCTTGTGGTGGAGCCATATATATCTCTTCATCCAAATCACCATGAAGGAAGGTTGTTTTAATATCATGCTACTCTAAATGCAAATCTTCAATAGCCATAAGACATAAAATAGTATGGATAGAAGTCATCTTAATAACAGGAGAAAATATCTCATCAAAATGGAAGGTTGTTTTAACATTAAGCTGCTCTAAATGCAAATCTTCAATAGCCATAAGACTTAAAATAGTATGGATAGAAGTCATCTTAACAATAGGAGAAAATATCTCATCAAAATCAATGCCCTTTTTCTATGCAAATCCTTTCACAACTAACTTGGCTTTAAATCTTTTCTTACCTCCTTCCTCTTCTTTCAACCTGTAAACCCACTTATTTTGTAAAGCTCTTTTAAGTGTAGGCAACTTGCATAAATTTTATGTCTTATTCTTCAGCAAAGAGTCCATTTCATCTTTCATTGTAGACTCCCATTGAATCTTAGTATCCACCTGCATAACTTCATCATAACATTCAGGTTCACCAACATCAGTAAGTAAATTAGATATTAAGAGGGAGATAATCTTTTTGGAGGTCTAATTTGCCTTGTTGACCATCTAACATTCACCAGTGTGTGTGGTATTTGTTGTTGCGGTTGTTTCACATCATGAGGAATGGATGAAACATCAGCTTTTGGAGTATCATCCAGCACTACATAATCATCTTCTTTCTTCTCATGTTGCTGCAACAGATATTTGTGTTGGTGTTTGAGAATGCTGAAGGGTTTTCAATTACCCTAATGAGAATATGACACATCTAGGGTCAGCTAACTCCCATCTTCAACACATCATTTCAGACATCGGGCCAACTATAAGGCTTGACCCTTCTTCTACTTTAGACTCTGCAAGACCTAGGTGGGTAGACCTCATATTCAATCGATATTGTACCAGTGCAAAACATATCCTTGAATCTATTTACTACAGATGATACGCCTTATATCTCCTAATAACTCATGAAATGAAATAAATATATAGTAGCTAAATGCAAATCTATGAATCTCATCAGTTGAGTGAGGGTTAATTCTTTTTAGCCCACTACACAACATGAAGAACTAAATTTATTTGATTAAAATAATTTGTGCAAACAACCTTCATATTAGCTTGCATCTGATTTAGTGATCAGTGTCCTATCCATTGAAACATAGAGTCATTATTAGCAGGACGACCTAACTAGATTGCATTGCAATCAAGTTTATCAACTAAAATCCCCTAATCCCATACTTATGCAATATCACCTTCATGCACCTAGAAACCCTATCAGAATGATGAAGCATTTACTTGACTGCTTGAGTCAAAAGCAACAAAGATTTGACATACAACTCATCCAAGCTACCTTAAATCAAATGAACATTATCCATTTAATCCCAAAGTTAATAACACATGAAGAATTAGGAGACAAAACAAGAGAAATTAGATAAATCACGTAAATTTCCCTTTTGTATTTATCCTTTGAAAGACCAAATACATAAACTGGTAACACAAAATATAACTAGAGATATTTCACATAATCTAGCATCAATTTTCAGTATCTCAGAACAACAATACATAATATGAAATGAAAATCTGCATAGGGTGGATGTGTGGCCTTCACTACTAGAGCTCAGCTCAATATTCAGGAAGCAAAACCATCTACAATCCTGGTTTCAACAGTAGAACACTGGAACCTTGCTGGTATTACCCTAAGCAAACTGTCAACCACTTTGCAAAAGAGAAGAAGGAAGAAAGATATAGGAAGGAAGCAATTCTCGGATTGAATTTGCAACTGACATGTGTACCCTCAGAATTCTTTCCCAAGAAAATAAAAAGCCTCTCTCTACCTTCTCTCTGTAATTGCAAATCAAATCCCCATGATTCTGGCTCTTAAAGGCATAAAGAATATCAAAAATTTGATTCATCATCATAACTGATTTTTGATGTTAGAATGAACACAAGGTAAAAAGTGAAAATCAGTTAACTGGCCTTCAGAAGCCAAGAAAATATCTTAGAATTGATTTTCTTCACATCCAAACTTTAAAAAGCCTTCATATTTGCTTTTTATCTGATCCTAATGTTCCATGATGAATTTTGCTTATTCCACTGAGAATGCCCCAAAAATTACAAAATTGCTTATAACATGAATTGGTGAATTCCTGTACAAAAACTAATCCCAAATCTAGAAAATTCAGCTTCTTCCGGTTCCAATGGTATATGATAAGGCCTATTTTGGACAAAAAATGCCCTCCTAGTAGCAGTTTGAAAAATAGACTCCTGGATTGAATCAGAGCTTTAAAAATGAAAATTTTAAAAAATTATATAGTCTAAACTATATAAAAATTTAAAATCATTCAAATTTTTCATTTTGAAATTTCATGCGTTTGAAACCCTTTTTGAATTTTTCATTTTTATATTCAATATTCTCTGCCCCCTTGCCACTTGTCGACTCTCCATTGGGTCATCATCCAATTCCTCGTAGCATCAGAGGCTTTCATTTTTCTCTTTACATTCTTACGCTCACCATGACCATATTAATATTTTATTAATTTTGCATCATTTCTTGTAGGCTCGAGACCTTCTTATTTTACCTTTACACTCATACGGGACAAATTTTGCATCCTCAGAGGTGTTTAAAATTTGGTTTATGCTCTGTCAGGCACACTTGAAATTCCATGGAGCGTATGCTCGTAAGCCTTTAAATTTCTCCTCTTGATGATCTGCTCAAGCCTTCTCATTACGCTTTCATGCTTCATTTGGCTTTCTGGGCATACACGACAGTCATAATAGGTCAACTTTCGAGCCTGCAAGCTCCTTCTCGTATGTCTTGGCTTCAAAAAGCCTAGGGTCTTTTAGACACAATGCTCTTTGAGTGAAGTTGCATTTAAATTGTTTAAACTACCTACATACGGGCGATGTGGGACTAATTGTTTTAATTGTGCCCTTCCTCTGCGCTCACGGTTATGTGCTCCTCTGATGCATGGGCTGTAGCATTCTTTTCCTTGCGTGGAGTGTTGTTGATCTTTTTTCTAGCCATGTCTTGGAGTTCCTTCCTCTCTTCACACCATAGATGTTTTTGTTTTGCTTCTTCAAACAATGAAAGAAAACTCTACTTTTTGCTGCCTTGAAAACTCCTATAGCCTGCCGTGGACTATAAGTTCAAAAATGTGGTCCCCCTCTCTTGGCATGAAATGCTCTACCCTCTTCCAGCCGTGATCTTTTCTTCAACATGAACTGCCTCCCCACTGATGTTGTGGCTTCCTCTATGTGAATTGCCTCAATCTATTGTGGTTGCCTATTACTTCTAGCGCTGAGATGCTGAGCCCACTCAAATATATGTTGTGTGTGGATTGCTTCACTTTACGCTTCCTGGTGCCTTCTTCCCTACATGTGACGCCTTTCTCTTTGCGTGATATCTCTTTTAAATGTGGAGATGCCCTTTTTTAAATGGCATGGAGGCTTGCATGGTCTGCCTTTGTCTTTATCCTTGACCAACTTTCACATCTCCAACCAAAATGCACCAAGAGCCAAAAAGATATCTTTTGTTACATTTGGAATTCGCATCAGCAACCCATCACTTGCTACTGATCGGGGATTATGCACTTGCCACTCTAACTTGCTTGATTTACATTGCTCCAGACAATAAGATGAATGTCATGATTGAACTCCTTGTGTCAAAAGAAAATTATCTTTCATATGGATTTTCAAATACAAAGTTCCTTTCAAACCTCCCATGCACTTGGCCATTTCTTGCAACCTCCAAGTTTGAAACAATCTTAGCTATAATGACAGTGCCTTTTGAGTTAACAACTAAAAATGAAACCTGTTCAATAAGCCCTCTAAGCTGCCATTGCATATATTTAACTATCATTACATTTTGAGGTTTTAAACAACATGATGCATAATCCCCACTCACACTCTCTTAGCAATCTGATGTAGATTAGTCGGACCCCAAGTGGGTCCGGCTAATTTTTTTTTGTTTTCAAACAACTGGATTCTCAAATTGATCCACTAATCATCTCGAACTGATTAGAATCAAGTTCGATCACTAAACCATTATTTAAAACTCATTTTACCAGCATCCTGCAAACTATCAATTTAATGCCAAGAGCTCCTTTGATTGGTCTTAAAAACTGATCCAAACCTCTGACCAGGTTCTAAAATCTAGCACACTGAACCTCTATTCTACATATTTGTATCATGTCAAATCTCATCTCATGATGAATTCTCAGTCAAAAGATATTGACTGCCAAAGTTTCCCTTTTAGAATTACCTGCAAGTAAACATGTCAAAAAACAATAAAATACGTTTGGATTTGGCTTCAAAAATTGGGTAATCGGACACTTGGGGGCACGAAAATTGGGGCATTGGTTCATTGTCACGAGGAGAATATGAATCTGGGATTAGGGCTCATGAAAAATAATTGGGCGCAAATGGCGAGCGGTCAAAGTAGGCTACTTGGAATTGTTGATTGGAAATAATGACAGAAAGGTGATTTTTGCAAATGGAGTTGACCTAGAAAAATGTGCAAATGAATTTGTCATGACATGAAAACTGGCACACTTGAAGTATTTTCAAAGGACAACACAGTGGTACAATCCATTTGTTCTAGGAAGTCATGAATTTCAAGATTTAACATCCCGAACAAGGGTACTAATCAATCTACAAATGCTGACACCAGTAAAACTTTAGAAACTCTATTTGGAATCATGCTTGAAAATTGATCAAACGAATTTTTCATGAGCTGAAACTTGAAACATAACAAGTCTCTGATGTCTACAATGCAACGCAAAAGGAATTTTCACATTTTGATCAACTGGGTCAAAATTATAACATGTCAAACAGGGCCTCCTAGAATTAGGTGCAAAGTGCATCAGCATGAAAATAGTAAACTACAAACTTTGAGGGAGTCAAAACCTAGTCAAGTGAACTCGAAACAACTCAAAATCTGAAACATACATTTTTAGATAGTGATACTAGATACTCCCAAAGTGGCAAGTCATGAAACATTTTTGGGTGCAAGATATTCATTTGCAAACACAGCCTCCTATCACTGTTTGACACTTAGGGTAAAATGCAGAAATGACAATTGCTCAAAATGAGACTTCACGAACTAGCTCAGGATGGCAATTGAACTTCATGAAACAGGTGGATAGGTTGAATGGAAGGTGTTAGAAATATTAAATACCTCAGGGGCCTCAAAGGTACAACCAAGTACAATCTCATTTATGGGCATTTATGGGGCTTGATTTGATTCAAAATTTGAAATGGACGCTCAAAAGGAGAACACAATTTTGAGCGCCAACAATTTGTACAACACTTTCTCATTGAATATGACATCCCTGCTTCTCAAAATTTTATGATTTTCAAAATCCCAAAGCCTATAACCAAATTCATTAATGCCATACCCAACAAATACACATTTCTTTGACTTAGCTTCTAGCTTGGTTCTATTTTTAGAATCTATGCGAGCAAATGCTTCATAGCCAAAGGTTTTGAGAAAAGAATAACTCACCTTCTTACCAGTCCATGCTTCCTCTAGAATACCACAACCCAAAGGAGTAGAGGGACTTCTATTAATAAAATATACAACAGTATTGATAGCCTCCGCCCACATGTGTAAGGGCAACCTAGCATGAAAGCTCATGCTCCTTGCGTGCTCCATTATAATCCTGTTCATGCATTCAGCCACTCCATTTTCCTATGGAGTCCTTGGAACAATTTTCTATCTATGAATACCATTAGTGGAACAATATTCTTCAAATTCATGATTGCAATACTCATCACCATTATCAGATCTGAGACATTTTAATTTCTTACCAGTCTCATTTTCAACCAAGTATTTCCATTTCTTAAAAGTTTGAAACACATCAGGTTTTTGTCTAAAGAAATAAAACCATTATTTTCTAGTCGCATCATCAATAAATGTAACATAATAATGAGAGCCACCAAGGGAAGATACCTGATCCAGTCCCCATACATCTGTATGCACAAGCTCTAATTTCTCCTTTATGTTTTCCTTTCTAGTCTTTACAAAACTTGCTCTCTTTTGTTTTCCATATACACAAATTTCATAGAAATCCATATTAACACATTTTAGACCTGGTAAAACTTTCTTTGAATGAAGTACTTTCATACCTTTCTCACTCATGTGCCCAAGTTTATTGTGCCACAACATTGTATTAGAATCTATAACAAATATTTGTTCTCCCTGCTCAACATTCATTTTTGTCTGAAGCAATTAAAATAGAAGGAACAATATGACATGTACAAGGATATAAGGTGCCTAATTTCACACCTTTTGCTACTACAAGGGAACCTTTTGAAACCTTCCAATTTTTATGATTAAAAATAAATACAAAACCTCATCACCAAGTTGCCCTGCTAAAATTAAATTCCTACTTAGCCTTGGAATATGTCTTACCTCATGTAGTAGCCAATGATTCCCATTCTGCAACTTAATCTTAATTTTTCCCTTTCCAACAATCTAACAGGGTTTATTATTGCCCAAATAAACAAGCCCAAAATCCCCTTGGACATAACCAATGAAATAACCTCTATGAGGTGTAGCATGAAATGAAACACTAGAATCTAAAACCCATGAACCATCAACAATTTATAAAGATAGAAGAAAAGCATCCTCTTTGGATTTTTTATTTACCACATTTTCCTCCTTGTCTCCATCTGGTTTATCTCCTTCATTTTTCTTTCGATTCCAATAATCTTTCTTTTTATGACCTAGTTTCCCATAGTACCACCAGTCATTTGGTCCTCTCGATTAAGACCTCCTCCCTTTGACTTTACTCTTGATTTCTCACGATTTCTAGAATTACTTCCTCTCTCAGTTATTATGCCCCTGCTTTGTGCATTCAAAGCACTTCCTAATGTATATCCACTTGAGGATTTCTTACAAGTTTCCTCACTCAAAATAACACTGATCACATCATCATATTTTAGGGTACTAGACCCAGAAACAAAATTACTCACAGCCAGTACCAAGTCATTCTAGCTTTTAGGAAAAGAACACAAAATCAAGAGAGCCCTAATTTCTTCTTCAAAATTGATACCCACAGAAGATAATTGACTAGTAATAGTATTAAACTCATTTAAATGATCTAAAATAGGTCCACCTTCTACCATTTTCATATTAAATAAATGCTTCATGAGAAATACCTTGTTTGAAACGGAAGGCTTTTCATATAGTATCACTAGGGTTTTCATCAACTCTTATGTTGTCTTCACTTTTGTAATATTAAATGACACTGATTATGCCATGCATAATCGAATGCTTCCAAGTGCCTTTCTGTCCAAAAAATCTCATTCATCATTTGACATAGATCCTTGATTCTTGGCTTTGCCTTCTAATAGCTTTCATAAATCCTTCTAATAAAGATAGTCTTCCACTTGCATCTTCCATAACTAGAAGTTCTACCCATTAAACCTATCAACCCTTAGCTTACCCTCATTTGCCATCGCTCCCACTCAACCATGAGACTCCCATTCAACTGTGAGACTTTCCTACAAAGGATAACTGAAAAAAAAACCTTGCTCTGATACCACTTTTTAGGATTAAACCACAGACATAAATAAAAATCACATGCAAATATAACTAATAACAAAAAATAATAAAGCACACAGAAAAAAACACAGGACACCAAGATTTAATGTGGTTCATCGAATCCCTAGGCTACATCCACCAAACAACAAGTCTGATATAATTACGATCCAGTGATTACAACCTGATTACAATTTGTAATCCCTTAGAGCTCAATACCACCACAAGAACCAATTTCACATCACCACAATGAAATAATCCCTAACCCTAAGCCCTTTTATACAGGTATTTTTATGCCGCTTTAGGGTTATAACATGCTTTCCATATATCGGCCACAACATCGACCATGGCCCAATTTTTTTTTATGAAGTATGTATAGTACTTCCTTGATCAGTCACCACAAACTAACAATGTTCTCATGTTTCTTCCAACACACATGATACTATACAAATTAAAGATCAAGAGACAAGGGCTAAAATTGAACAGCCAAAACATTTTATAGATATAACTCAAAGTGAATTATTTCAAACATTCAAGCAAGAACTTTCAACTGTCAAAATATGTCAAAGAATGTTTGAGACTTTGCATCCTTCCTTTGTACACATAAATAAGATAGATGAAACTTTTTGTCGAAATCATGTTGAATTTGGTCTACACTTACAATCATATGAAAAAGTTATGGTAGTACTTGATCCTAATTTGGTCATCCCTAGTAGTACAACAAAATTTGTGAAGTCCATGTTATGTGATAAATTAGAAGATTCAAATGAGTTCAAAGTGCAATGCATCAAAAATCAGTGTAAAGATTATAGAAATTTACGTAAATTTTCAATGCAAACTGAGAATATTAATGAATCGACACCAGTTTCATGGATGAGATATGAATATGAGACATATCAAAATAAGACAGGAGATGAATCCAAAAAATATGTATTGAAGGAGAGTGAATTGTGTTATGATGAGTTTATGACCAAGTTTCGTCCATTGATATATCCTCACATCCAACATTGTCATGGTGCACAATGGCAAGCTAAACAATTTCGTGATTCAAAAAATTATTTTCCACTTGTTTGTTTACTTTCAATTGTAGATTTTTATAAGAAGAATACCATTTCATCTCAAACAGAGCTTCAAGGACAATATTTTCATTCTAAACAAGTTGTAATATTTGTGCAAGTGACCTATAGACATGCACAATTTGAGGTCGATGAGATAGAAAAGTTGAATGAAAATGAACGCATCATCATCAAAGAGGTTCATTTCTACATTAGTGATGATAGAGTTCATGATAGGAGTTATGTGGCTCATTGTTTTGCAATGTTCTCTAAAGATCTTGAAAATCATGGAATAAGTGTTTCAGAGCACTGGATTTGGTCTGATGGTTGTGCAGGTTAGGATACATCAACTTACACATTTATTTAACTTATATTTATTTGTATATGCCTATTTTGATTTGATACATGTACACAAATAATTGTTTCTACTTATCATTTCGTGTTCACAAGACAATTTAAATCTACAAAAGCATTTAATTGGGTAGCAATGCAATATGTTAGAACCAGTGTTAGGTTTTTATGGAATTTCTTTGAAAGTGGACATGGAAAAGGGGAGTATGATGGAGCAGGAGCATGTATAAAGCATGCACTTTGACAACATGAACTTGTAGGTAAATATGCATTTAATACATGCATGTTTAATACTAGTAGTGCTCATATATATATATATATATATATATATATATATATATATATATATATATATATATATATGGTATATATTTTAAATTATATGTATGCATGTTGTATGTACATGCAGGGAATAGGATAGAGAGTGCAAATCAAATTTTTGAATGTTGCAAAGTTCATTTTGTTACTCGAGATACTGAATACAATGAGCATTACTTTTGGGAAGTTAAAGGTGAACTTTCAAGTTTTTTATTAAATATTCATTTTGAAGTATGACAATTACTTTTTATATTTTTAACATATATAGATCGATCTAATCCTTACAATTGTCAAACAATTCTTGGTATTAGAAGTTTACATCAAGTGATGACTACAGGAAACCACAAACCTCTAGTAATTAAAGTAAGAGAGAAAACATGTTTTTGTGATGACTACATTAAGGACAATCTAGTGAGTGTATGTGAAAATATTGCGAATGGATATGTTTCACATTGGAATTTGAAGGAGATAGTTAGAAAGCCTCCTTTTGAAGATGCTGACATTGACATTGACATTCATGATCCTGCATATTCAGCTGATTATGAATCTATTTTTGATTTATTTATGGTAGGTTTGTGTGCATATACTTACATACATACATGTATATTCATTTTAAAATTAATTTATATTTATCTATTTTTATATACATGCAGGAGATATTTTTACAGTTCAAGCCTTAGCAGATAATGTGGAAAATGTGGACTATTATCATTTAAGATGCATAAAAGAAAAACACAGGTTGTTGGAAGGAACTATAGCTATTGATGAACAATCATATCCAATTGGATCAGTTGTTATTAAAGGAACGTATTATCAACAAACAAGGGTAACTGATAGTGGTATTGAATTTATTAAATACAAGCCTGAAGGAAAATTTTTGCATTACAGTAACCATGTTATAGCAACAAAGTTACAATTTGAAGCAATACAAAGAAGAGGACATCGTGAAAATCAAAAGTGAAAATCGTCTATTCAAGAACATGAAAAACTTCTAGAGATACTAAAAATTAGAGAGGATCCTAACAATACAATGTTTGTGAAGCTCTAGTTTACCTATGTACTTATTGTGGAGCTCGAGTTCAGCTATGTCTATATAGCTCTTATACTTTCACATTTAATGTTGACAAGATATTTTTTTTATAAATTTATATACATTGGATCATTTATCTTGGATATGCGAAATTAGACATGTTTTGTTATTTTTATTTAAATTAGACATGGATATCTCATTTAAGACAACCTCTTAGGACCTCCCCTTAGGACGACTTATTACCTAACCTCCCCTTAAGACCACCTATTACCTGACCTCCCCTTAAGACCACCTATTATGGCATCCCCTTAGTACCACCTTTAAGGACCTCTCCTTAAGACAACCCCTTTAGTATTTCTATGTATTTATATACATTGTTTATGTTTTCTTATGATTGTTAATGCTCTTATGTATTTATGTATATAATCTTTATGTTCTTATATGTATTAACTTTTATTAATTAAATGTTGTAACATGTATTCTTTAGGTCATACTCTTTATATGTTCTTATGTACATGTATATGTTATATTCTTACCTATGCATTAATCTACATTCTTATATATGTATAATTTAGGATCTCCCCTTAAGTCATGTCATTAAATATAGTTAATTATACTTAGATGAAGGAATTAAAAAAAAAAAACATATACATAAACATGAATATTGAAAACATACATTTCTACACTTAACATGAACATATTTACATACATTTATGAAATAAAATATACATTAGCCTACATTCTTATGTATAATTTAGGATCTCCCCTTAAGACATGCCATTAAATATAGTTAATTACTCTTAAATAAATACATTAAGAGCAATAACATATACATAAAAATGTGAATATTGAAAACATGCATGTCTACTTTTAACATGAACATATATACATATATCTATAAAATAAAAAATACATTTTAATCTACATTCTTATGTATAATTTAAGATTTCCCCTTAAGACATGTCATTTAACTACACTTAGAATAAGGCATTAAGATGAATAACATATACATAAACATGAATATTGAAAACATACATGTCTACATTTAACATGAACATATATACATATATCTATGAAATAAAATATGTACATTTTAATCTATATTCTTATGTATAATTTAGGATCTCCCCTTTAAGACATGTCATTAAATATAGTTAATTACACTTAGATTAAGGCATTAAGATGAATAACATATACAAAAACATGAACAACACATACATAAACATAAAAGATTAAGACATTAAAAGATCAATAACATGTACATAAACATTAATAAAAATATGAATATTGAAAACATGCATGTACATTCAATATGAACAAATGTACATATACATCTATGAAATAACATCTGAGACATGTACATATATATAATAAAATATATCTGAACAATAATGTACCCATATCAAATGTATAAAAATATCATGTATCAAATGTCTCAAAATATCATATCAAACATGTATCCAAATAACATATAAAAAATATCAAAGTCTCCATATAAACATGTATCCAAATAACATATAAAACATCAAAGTGTCCATATAAACATGTACATCCAAAATACTATACCAAATGTCTCCAAAATAACATATAAAAGAAAAGGCCATCTAATCAACTACATCCCCCTCCTGATCCATGTCCCCAAAAGGGTCTATCAGTCGTGTCTAAACCCTATGCCAATTGATAGTGTCAAATTATGCATAGAAAAATTATATCATACATATAAATCAAATATATATTTAAATTGTAACATACTTGAGACTCACGATGTGTAAGATCTGTTGATGTCTACAGATCACCAAAATGTAACATACTATCACTTAGACCCTATAATAGACACACACACACACACACACACACACACACACACACACACGCACGCACGCACGCACGCACGCACGCACACACGCACGCACGCACACGCACTCATGTACACACAAGTTAGATTGTATCAAGAATATATGTTTGTTCCTATATGTTTAAGTGTAAATTTTACCATAATTAAAATAAATTTAAACATATAGACATATTTACCGTAGCATCATGTAATGTTCTACCAATCTGATCGATATTTGAATCATGTAATGATAAAGCATTATTAGCATCCAAGTCGATAATGTCATCTGAAATCATAGAGGTAAATAGAATAGGCTGTCTAGCAGTGGAATCCTAAGTAGAAGGGGGGGGGGGGGGGGGGCTATAGGGTTTTGAGTACCTGGGGATGGTGCTACAGGGTCGTGGGTGGCTAGGGCTGGTGCTGTAGGGGCCTGTATAGCAGCAGGTGCAGTAGAAGGTGTAGGAATGTCCTCCTACCTCTGCGAACCCTATGATCCTGTTGTATATGATAGAATATGACTGATTTAAGTGTCAATGTCATGAAGTGGAATCCCTATGACTTTAGATAATACTCGATATGAATCCAAAAGATTAAATGCTAAACACTATCCCAAATGACGCAATGCATCCACATCTAAGACTGCAAAAACATCTAGTGGAGAAGGTATGTCTGCTACCCCATATGCATCATCAACACCTATGTTAGATGATGTAGCTATGGGATGGTACCTCGAGACCATAACATATATCTACCACACTGATCAGAAGAAATCTCGTGTAACTACGCAACGATGGTGGCAATGCTCAAATTAATCTGTCTTGATTATGCCATTAAGAACACTTAGGCCTGCATCAACCATCTTTGGACCTCTCAGCATAACCAAAAGGTTTGGACCCACCATTTCCTATTTATTAACAGGTGCAAGAGTGTCCATGGGTCTGAATCTCTCTAAAAGTCTACCTAGACCCTACCCAACATGACTTAGATAATTTGTGTAAACAACATTGTGGTGTAAATGAAATTCTGCAAATAATTGTTTGCAGAAATATAGAGGGAACTCATCTTTTTGTGGCCATCTATGATGAGTAGCCAACCAATGAGGACATATAAATGGTGTGACAAACTCATCAATACACTTCATCGTAAAGTAGCCTCTAACTCTAGCTCTATTTGTATAAAATGGAAACATGGTCTTCACCATGGTAGTGGAGACCTCAGTGTCAACCTGTCTATACTTCACAGTGCTAGTGACACTGCGAGATAGAGAAGAATAAAATGTCTCATTACTAATATAATCAAAAGGGTTGTATGATTCAATGGTATAAATCATGTGAAACAACTCCTCTTGCATCACTATAATCTTCTCCCTATTAGGGAGGGTGGTTGAAGAGGAAAGCGAGGAGTCTAGAACCTCTATAGCATGAGATAATCTGGCAAGTATATCTTTAAATAACTATTGCCTATCCTTAGTGGAGGATGTGGATGTGTGTGTTATGCTAGACTCAACACTTTGACCCCCTCTATGGACACTAGCATCCCTTGAGGATGCAAGAGCATGATCCCCTAAACCAGATGCCATAATGTATATATGTATATAATGTATGAGGATATGAATGTGAAGCTACAAGTGACAAAATCTAATAAATATCTAGAGATCTACACATGCATATATATACACATACAAACATACAAGTGTATAAATTAAAATAATTAAAAGTTAAATTTAATTTGAAACACACGTATATAAATACACAACATTAAATGTATGGTGCTATTCAATCATGTACATGTATTTTAAAACAAATTATCTTATCTAGACCATATCTAATGTATTTTAATGTGCAAATGTGAAAAATAAATATTATACATTTACATGAATATGTGATAAAAAAATTAAAATTCTTTATTAAATTATAACTAAGTGTACACATGTAACTTAAGTTTTTTACTAAATTAGATTTTGATTTAGCTATTGAGTTAAACAAATTTTCTAAGTTTCATATAAATGTACAAGTGTTGTATAATTTTTTAGAAATTAATGATAGGTTTTAATTTCAAATTTGAATATTAAAAAGTCAAATTTTTAAATTTTTACCTAATATTTGACTACATTTTACCTAATGTATTTCTACATTTTTACCCAATGTTTGACTACATTCTTGCTTATGTTTTAAATAATTTACTAAAAAATATAAAAAGTAATTTAAATATATTAAAAAATTAAGAAATCTAAATACTTCACTAATAAAACACGTAAAAACAATTAATTTGACTAACATTAACATTTACTAATAAAAAAACACTTACAAAAAAAAAAAAAAAAAAAAATGCTGACCTGTTATGACTGAAACACCTTAACCACTCTCCAAGAATCTCGTAACTGCTACAATGAAAATGATAGCCAAAAAATGATTTTTGGCATTTACATAAAGTGGTAGGGTTATGACCAAAACCCTTTCGATCGAAAGGGTTTTGGCCATAACAATACATGCCATGTCGACAGGGAAACCTACCACGTATGTATGGCTGGAACATGTTCGTTCATAACCCGTACAATCGTAAGTGTTTCGGTCATAACCCCTTAGATATCACAAAGGGTGACACAAGTTTTTACTTTTTCCCTACAACCTATACTATCTCCTTTTAGTTCTATTGAATCCTAGAGGATATCCATTGCCTGAAAAGAAGGTCATCATGTCATCCATCCAATTCCTTGGATTATCATTTCTTAATTTTTGCTACTCTATCAATACCAAGAAAACTTCCTCATTTGATTCCTGAGATGAGATCATCTGTTTGCACAATCTATTTCCCCTCACCAACTTGGCAATTTGAATGTCCACATCATACTCCATTACCTTAGTGATCCATAAAACTCTCTTCTCACTAATATCTTTACTCAAAAGAAAGTCTTTCACACTAGGATGGGGTACTAACAAATGGATCTTGCTATGAGACAGAAGGTGTCTAAATTTTGTCAAAGCTCTTATGACTACAAGGGCTTGCTTTTCTACATAACTATATTTGTCTTCATATTCCTTAAGCCCTTCATTAAAGAAGGAAATATGTTACTCCTCATTCTTATCATTTGTTTGAGTCAAGACAACAGAAATGCCTAACTCACCACCTAAGGTATAAAGAATGAAATCCTTCTCAAAATTCAGATTGATGAGAGTAGGGGTTGAGGCTATGGTTGCTTTGATCTCTTCAAAACTTACATTCCCTTCCTTGGTCAATAAAAGGAACATATTCTTCTTAAGCATGGTTGTAAGAGGTTTCACTATAGTATCTATATTAGGGATAAATCTCCTTACAAAATTTATTCTACCAAGAAAAATTTGAAGACCTTTCTTATGAATGGGAAGGGAGAGAGAAATTATGGATTTAGTTCTCTCTAGATCAATGGTCAAACCATCCTTTGATACAATGTGTCCTAATAAATTTCTTTGATTGGTGGAAAAGACACACTTGCTGGGTAAGGGATGCCCCAAACTCTCTACATCTTATGAACACTTGTCTGAGATGACCAAAATGATCTGCTATATCCTTTGAGTACACTATGATATCATCAAGGTAAACCAACACAAACCTTTCAATCATGTTTTTGAGGGCCATCTCCATTGCCTTTTGAAATGTGGCACTTGCATTTGCTAGCCCAAAAGGCATTTTACTATAAGCATAATACCCCACTTTGATGTGAATGCAGTCTTGTATCTATCAGCCTCCTTGACCAGCACTTGATTGTAACTAAATAATCCATCAAGAAATGAGAACCTCTCTAAACCACTAACCTTGTACAATATCTGCTCCATGGAAGGAAGGGGATGATGATCTTTAAAGGAAGCTTGGTTAATGTCCCTAAAGTCTACACATAATTTGATTTCTCCATTCTTCTTCCTAACATGGACAAGGTTTTCTACCCATTATGAGTTCTTGATAGGAAAAATTATATTAGCCTCTATCAGCTTCGATAGCTCTTTTCTTATTAGTGGTTCAATCTTAGGATTCACTAGCCTCTATTTTTGTCTTACTGGTTCAACATTTTCTACTAGATCTATGGTATAATGAAATAGGATTGGGTCAAAACCTTTTAGATTATCATATGTCCAAGAAAATACATCATTAAATTCTTGACATAGATGAATGATATTCTATTGTTCAGTTTTAGAACATACCTTCCCCATGTTTAAGGTTTTCTCTTTATCAACCTTGATTGGTGTGTAATCATTTTGGTCAGTAGCTAGGTTCATGTCTCTATTTCTTGCATGGTCATCAAGGTTAAAGACACTCTCTAAGGTAATGAGACCCTTAGGAAACTTATTAGAATTGAGGTTGATGATTTGATCCCCATACTAGTCATGCAACTTGGATTGGTTTCTCTCTGAGAATTCGACTTCATTCTGCAAGAAACTCACAATTTATGCATTAGATTCAAAAAATTGCCAATTGGTATTGTTTTCAGGAATTGTAGGTCTACCTACCACTCTGATTTATTGCTTCTTCTCCTCCTTAAGATTCTCTAGCACATCATAAGATGCACCAATAGTTGCAAGTCTATCAGAATATCTATTCTCTTTTATAGGGATAATCTAAATATTGAATGGATTGAAACCTTCAAGAAAATCTCATACTCTATATTTATAAGACTTGAACAAGCTATTCTTAGTGATATTATGATTTCTTACCTGATTAACCACCAACTCACTATCTCCATATACACTTAAGGCTTGAATTCCTCTTTTTTAAGCAAGTAGAGGACCTTGCATCAAGGATTCGTACTTGGCCACATTATGGGCTAGATTCGATATTGTATCCAACTACAATAAGTAATTAATTAGATTGATATATATGTAATATATTACATCATATCCAAACATGAATATGAATATATGAGAATAAGTAAAAGTAGATAAGTGTGAGTTGAAGAAGGCTACAAGAAGTATATGGTAAAGCATAGACTTATCTATCATAGTTAGGTGATCATTGTAATTCAAGGACTCTCACACAGAAAGTTAAAGTTTTAGATCAAAGATCAACCACTGCTTCATTCTAATAGGTGCATCAATCAAATCCTTTAACTAGGTGGACTTAGCAGTCTTTTGTTAAATCTCCTAACAGAGTGCATACTTCACTGTATCTTTGTAAATCCATTAACAAGATGTACCTAATAGTCCTTATTGCTCCTAACATGGTAGATCACTAGAAGTGGTCAATTGTAAGCCTTAACGAGCCAACTTTATGCTATAGTACTAAAGATTGTGGGTATCATTTCGACCTGAGTTTTACTTTTTATTTGGAAGGTTTTTGGGTCGCCATATCTTGTGTCAAAGTGTTATGAATGTTTTATTGCTTTCACTCTTCCATGCATGCAATTACATCATAATAATATATGATGGATTAATAGGTGAAGTGATTTAAGATTTTATTGTTCTTAATTCACCCCTCCCCTCTCAGTAACCTATCCTACCTTATATTTCAAACAATTGGTATCAGAGCTATTTGGTTCTAACATCAAAGTTTAACAGCTTGAGAAAAGATCAGAGGCAATGGAGGTATATAGGATAGAGGAGACTATTGAGAATGAAAATTTGGATCTAGAATTGGCTATTGGACAACACAAAAAAGCAAAGAAGCAACTTTGACATTCATTGCAAAGAAGGAAGGATCTTGCAACATATATAGATGAAAATCTCTACATTGAAGAAAGAATTGAAGACTTATGCCTAGAATGAAATTTAGATGAAGCTGATGGAGCAATCAAAGACCTACTTTAGAAGAATCTCATTCTTCAAGAAGAAGTCAGAAAGATGAAAAGAGAGTAAGAAATTCAATCGGCCATTTTGAGCTTTCATAATTGCTTTATGAAGAAATAACTTTTAACTCAATTATATGAAAGATAAAGACAAAAAAGTTGACCTATAATATCACTCATCAATATTAATTCAAAAGGTGAATGCAAACAAGATTATCAAAGAACAATGTATAAGATCAGATTTTGTGCAACATAACTTATTATTGTTAATCTAACTATTTTAAAATAAAGAAAAATTGTATACAATCATTTTAACATGATATGACCAATTATTGTTAATCCAACTATTTGAAATGTGAAGGCCCATAGTCTACTAATGGACATTCTATAAGATATTTTTTTGCATAATGTAATTTTTCATTGTTAATCAAACTATTTGAAAGGTGAAGGTGAAGATGAAGATGAACATGTTTGTTAAAAATTATATGAAAGACTATTTTTTGTGATATCAATCTTAATCTAATGTTTAAAAGTAAAAGTGACCATAATTATCAAAGAAAACTCTATATAATCATCTTTACATAATATCATTAACTGTCACCAATCAAAATATTTGAAAAATAAAAATAGAAAAATCAAAAGACTGTGTCTTACACAATATCACTTATCGTTATTAATGCAATTATTTGAAAGATGGAAATTTACAAATTTTAAAAAGATCCATATTCTATGTGAAGTCATGGAAAAAAAAGACAAAGTGAAAGAAGAGATAGAAGAAAAGGACAATGAAATTCAACAACTATCCTTTAACAAACATACTTTATTGATCAACTTAATGATGCAAATCAATAACTTATCAATATGAGGACAAAGAATGAAAGACTGCAGAATGATCTTAGCATGGAAAAGAAAACTAGTGGTAGAATGATGAAATATCAAGAAACCATGAATCAATTGAATTAGAATCCTCAATATAGACACAAAGGCAAAGCTAGCTTAGGATATACAGATGAAGGTGAATCATCTCAACAAGGAGCTCAAAAGAATAAAAGACCTACTTGAAATCATTATGGTAAGGTGGGTCATACATCAAATAAGTGTTGGAGTAATGGTAAAGCAAAATTCAATGGAAAGTGTTACAACTGTAACAAATATGGTCATAGAGAAAGCGAATGCATAAAGAAACCAAAGTTTGGTGTCATAAATGCAACAAAAAAGGACATAAATCTTTAGAGTGCAAAAACAAGAAGTGGAACCAAGTAGAGAAAATGGTAAAAGTAATATTTGGTTGGGATTACAACACATGGTGTAGATGTCACTACTCTGGTGAGTTTGGGCATACTTGAGCAAATTGTGTAAAGCATCACATGAAGAAAATATACAATACAAAGACATGTTTTATTTGTACAAAACTTGGACATCTTACCAAGAACTGTATGAATAGAGGTAGAGTTGAAGATAAAAAGAAAGCCAAAGATGAAAATATCAGAAAACAAATGAGGCAATAATGGGTGTAAAAATCTCCAGAGAATGAAAGACAAAGTCCTAAAGTTTTTGACACCCAAGTCAATGAGTTGGGTAGCACAATCACCTCGACTTAGTTCCCTATGTAGATCACTGAAATTTTGATTTAGAAGAAGACATCTAACATCAGTTCTAGCTAGCAAGTAGAAATATCCATATTAGCATTTGAGATGCACAAGGATCACTGAGTGATGATCGAAATTCAAGACCTTACTGAGCAAGGTAAGGTCAAAAGACCTTACTAAGAAAGGTTAGGTCACAAAACCTTACTTAGCAAGGTCAAGTTGTATATCTTTTCTAGAAGGAGATGTCGAGTTGGTTACTCTATCATGTACCAAGTTTAGACCCAGTGGTGATAACCTTACTGAGTTGAAGGTGTCTTTCAAGTATTAAAGATCAAGTTGAGTGGAGGACAACCTATCAGTGAGTGAGTATGTGTACAAATCTTTATTGGTGATTGAAAAGACAAAATCTATTAAAAGGAGGAAATCAAATGTATTTTTCACTATAAATTATTAGGGCATAGAGCAAAGAGAAATTCAGGGCCTTGAGCGATTTAAGTAGTTTCTTTTGAAGATTTATCCTATGTTTGGAACCCTACTAAGTGATGACATCAACAAGATTAAGAAAGGTTCTAATATTTTGGTTCATGGAGTCGATTGTAAGGCTCCTGTGTTCAAATTGACACCAGCAATTGCAGAGGCTCTTGACCCTGGAGGAGTGCAATCACAAACTCCACCTAAGGTATTCCTTGTTCATGGAATTTGATCATTTTAACACTATTCTATTCAAAAGATTGAACCCTAGAGATGAAAGAGGCATTCAACCAAATTTATGTGGATGGTCTTCTGAAACTTGAGCACAAACATTTGGAGACAAAGGGTTTGATGCATATTTTACATATGTTGAAGGACTGAGTGAAGTGGATCAAATTCATCTTAAGCCATGTTCATAACATGTAGTTATGGTTGGATCATCCTATTTTAATAACCAAGAAGATGATACATAGGATCACTATATTGCCCATGTTCAACAAAGAAAAGACCAGAAAAACCCTAGGTCAGATTGAATTGGCAAAATAGACTTTTGTTGAATGGGATGGAAGAGGCATGAAACTAGGTAGTGTAACTAACATGAAATTGAAGTTTGGGATTCATGTGATAGCTCACAAAATCTACAGCTCAATCTCATTGAACAATGTATAATGTGAATTAGTTGATCTAACATACAAGGTGGTAAAGATCAATGTATTCTTTGACCTTGCCAAAATGCTGCTAAATCAATTGAGCAAGAAAATGGAGAGTGTTGAAAATCTAATTGAAAAGCTCATTATTGAAGATCAAAGAGGGAGATTTTTTCAAAGAAGGAAGATTGATGTTTTCAATCATTATTTCGTAATTGATGTCAAACCTACTACTTGTAGGAATGACATTTTCTTATAAGATCCAAGTACTATCACTTAGTTGATTGATGAAGAGGATTTGATCAACAAAGATGTAACAAGAGAACCTAAGGGAAAGGTTGAGTTATGATGTTGTGATAAAGTGCAAGGAATAGTTAAGACAATGGTCAAATGATGTATTGATAACATACTCAAAGATACAGAGGTTGGTCACACTTAGAAATATTGGAGGAAGAAGTTGTAATAAGGTTGACTGCAAAGCTTAAACTAAGATCATTAGTGGGTGCTGAGCAAGTTAGTTGAAGCTGAGAAAATTCTTAGTTGGAGCTGAGTAATAGGAAAATCTAGTATGTGGCGAGTGATCTTCAGGTGCTGAGTAAAGATCAGGTGCTGAGCATTAGAAAATTCACAGATGATGCTAAGTGATCTTCAGGTGCCAAGCATTAGGAAAAATACAGTTGATGCCAAGTAACATAGTATGTGCCAAGCACTAGTATTTCAATAATGTCGAGCTACTACATTGTTTCAAATGACAAAAATTCAACAAATCTAAGATGACAAAGTGGTTACCTTGAATTTTGTGAATGAGTTGGAAGATAAGGATGATGAGCTGGTTGCATAGAATTCTATGTAAACTGATTTTGGGAAAATTCTAAAAGATTATTCAAGAAGTTTCTAGAGGAAATAAAATATGGGTTAGATGCAATGAATCCTACCTAATCTATATGAAATTGAAATTAAAGAACGGAAGAATCAAGCAAGAAAAGAACTCCAAGACTTCTATTTAAGGAGTCATAGACCAAGAAGCAAAGAGCTATTGATACTGTTGTTGCTGAAGAGCCAAATCTACAAAGTGGTTGGAAGGGTGTCAAGGAGGAGACATCTAGGAGAAGGAAGAGCACAGAGGCTCTACTTCTAGAAGTGGTCATGAAAGGATGATTGCACTGGTACATTAAGCAAGGAGACCCAAGGAAACTAAGCTTGAAAGGAGGGAAAGTTGTTAGAGTTGTAGAGATTGAAGGCAAGGCAAGGGTATGAGCTGAGAGGTGATCTAAGATCTGCAAGATAAGTTGTATGTTATAGTCAAGTCAAGATTTTTCTAATACTCTTTAGCAATTATATTAGATCTGGAAAATCCTATGGACTTAGGTTGGTCTACAACCATTTGTAAAACTTTTGACAGGGTGACATTCCAAGTGAATGTTCTAAAGTCCTCTAACCAGGCCCACTTTTAATAAGGTGGTTAAATCCTCTAACAAGATCACATTTAATAGTGTGTTGTAAGCCTTTAATAGGGTAGACCTTTCATAGGGAATCACTTCAGAAGAGTTAGAATTGAGTAGCATGTTAATGGTGGTTTTTCTCAAATTGGGTTTCTACATAAATCACTATGTTATGTGTTGATTTCTTATGTGTTATGCTTGCATGTTGATTTACAGTAACTTGCTAGTTAGAAAAGTTAAAGCTTAGAAGAATGAATGATTGAATGGGCTCACTATACTTAGTGATAAGTTTGAATAGGATATTTGGACCTTGAATAATTGATTCAACCCCCCCCCCCCCCCCTCAGTTATTCTAAAACATTTCTAACAATTGGTATCAGAGCCATCTACTAATTTTGTTTGAAGGTACTAGAAGCAGGAAGATCAAGATGTCCAAGAGAGAAGTTCCCAAGCTCAACAAAGACAACTTTGCTGCATGGCAGATTCTAGTGAAATTGCACCTTGGACCAATATGTGACTATGCATAAACTTCAATTGGGATAGAACATGTGAATCTAGTAGGACCTCTTATTGTAGAAGATTTGAACAAAAAGAAGGAGCATGATCAAGCGATGTTGGAGATTGTCTCTGCACTTAATTATGCAGAATATGATGACATCAAAGATTGTGACACTGTGTTCAAAATATGGAAAGCCTTATCAGATATCTATGGAGGAGATCAAAATGTCTTAAGAGAAAAAAGAGAAAGTCTAAGAGGAAAGCTTGATGACATGAAAATGGAGGAAGGTGAAAATGTTGCTCAATATGCTGCAAGAATGAAAGAAGTGGTAAGTGCAATATGGAGTCTAGGTGGTCAACTGGAAGAAGAAACTATCATCAGCAAGTACTTAAGAACTCTGCTCCCTATCTATGCTATTAGAGTTTTAGCCATCCAAGAGCTAAGGTGTGTACAAAGAAACACACTAACCTTTGAAGGAATAGTGGGAAGACTTATTGCATTTGAGCTATCCAATTTTGACAACTACAGGCCTAAGAATCTTAAATCTTCTTTCAAGGCCAAGATGACAATAAAAGACATTGGGGAGGAAACATCAAGCAAGAAGAGAAGAAAAGGAAAACATGCATCTAGTGATAGCAGTGCAGATGAAGAAGATGTGGAACATTTAGAAGCACTACTAGCTAGGAGATTCCATAGAGGCAAAGGTAAATTCAAAGGTAAGCTCCCTATCATATGTTTTAAGTGCAATGAAGTAGGTCCTATTGCTGCAAGATGTCCATAGAAGAAGAACTACAAAGAAGGAAACAAGTACAAGAATAAGAGGGAAGATGATAGAAAAGACTACAAGGAGAAAGACAAAAGATGCTACATTGTTGAAGAAGATTCTGATGAGAATGATGATGAAGTATAGTCTATGTAGCTATGAAAGATGAATCAAATAAAGATGAAGATGAAGCAACATCATTGGTTACATGTGTGAACAAGAATGACAAGTGGATCATAGATAGTGGATGCTCACATCACATGATAGGAGATAAAAGTAAGTTCATTAACTTTACTTAATATGATGGAAATAGTGTTAGATTTGGCAATGATACACCATGTCAATTCAAAGGAAAAGGCTCTATTAAGCTCATAGAAAAAATTTCATGTAATAATTGATACTATGTTGAAGGATTGAATTATAATTTGTTAAGTGTATCATAGTTAGGCAATCTAGGTTGCAAAGTTGAATTTGGAATCAAAACTGCTAAGATCTATGACACTGATGGAAAGCTGATAGGAAAAGGTGAAAAAACTAAGAGTAATATGTTTTACCTATATATGGAAGATGCAACATGTCTTGTTGTTAGATTTGATGATCTGTGGTTGTGGTACAAAAGGCTATGTCATGTTAACTTTGATAATTTGATTAGCATTAGCAAAAAGAACAAAGTCAGAGGGTTGCCCAAATTGAAGAAACTTGAAAACACAATGTGCAAACAATGTCAACTAGGGAAGATGACTAAGTCTAGTTTCAAAAGTAAAACATACACTTACAAGGAAGTAATAGAGTTAGTCCATATAGACTTATGTGGTCCAATAGAAGTGCAAAGCTACCTAGTAGACAGATACATAATGCTATTTGTAGATGACTATTCCAAGATGATGATTGCTATGTTTTTAAAGCAAAAATATGATGCATTCCAAATGTTTAAGTGGTATTTGGCCAGAGTTGAGAAGGAAACAAGAAAGAATCTAAAATGCCTAAGGTTAGATAGAAGAGGTGAGTTCACATTAAAATAATTTGAAATATTTTGCAATGCCAAAGGTATCAAAAGGAAAACATCAGCACCAAGAACTCCACCACAGAATGGTATTGTTGAAAGAAGGAATAGGTCAGTGATTGACTGTGATAGAACCTTAATGATGGAGAAAAATGTTGCACTAAAGTATTGGAGAGAAGCTGTAAGCATTGCAGTCTACACACTGAATAGAGTCCAAGTCAAGAAAGGTATAAATTCAACACCTTTTGAATTATAGTATGGTCATTCACCTAATGTTAGACATTTCAAAGTATTTGGTTGTAAATTCTATATTCTAAAAGACACTAGAAATGGAAAGTTTGATGCAAAAAGTGATGAAGGCATATTCCTTGGATATTCCACTAGAAGTAAGGCATATAAGTGTTTGAATACTAACACTAACAAGATTGTGGAGAGTGCAAATGTAAGTTTTGATGAGCATGTAGAAGTTCAGGTTGATGAGTCCAAGAAATCAAAGGATTATAGATCCTTTGTATACTTCTATGAAGGAATGATTGATGAAGATAATTTTGCAAATCAAGTTGGGAATCAGCAACAAATTTTAGTATCTGTCGAGTCTCAACTAGTGAATGCTAAACTGCATTTAGAAGCTGAGCCGCAGAATGTAGAAAATGCACATTATGATTTTGAAAATAGTATACGTGAAAGGAATGATGAAATTAAAGATGAGGAAGAATAAAATGACTCTAAAGCTGAAGGACCAAATATGGAGAGAAGGATAGAACCCAGATTAGCTAAGTATGTGAGAAGACATCACCCTGTAGATCAAATCATTTGTAATAAGGATCATAGACTAATGACAAGGAATAGAATGAGGAATGAATCATGTCTGCTGAGCAAGGTTAAACCTAAAATAGTGAAAGGTGCACTACAAGATGATGACTGGTATGAAGCCATGGAAGAAGAGATAGATCAAATTGAGAAGAACAAAACATGGTCTCTAGTTCCTAGACCAGCTGATAAGAATGTAATTAGTACCAAATGGGTGTTTAGAAAAAAACTTGATGAGAATGGTGAAATAACAAGAAACAAAGCTAGATTAGTTTGCAAAGGCTATGGACAAGAAGAAGGACTAGATTATGGAGAAACATTTGTCTCTATTGCAAGAATGGAAGGAGTAAGAACATTACTTGCATATGCTACATACAATGGTTTCAAAGTCTACCAAATGGATGTGAAGTCAAATTTTTTTAATGGTATATTGGAAGAGGAAGTCTACATAGAACAACCAAAGAGATTTGTTGATGAGAAGAATATGGACATGGTCTACAAATTGTGCAAAGAACTTTATGGATTGAAGCAAGCACCAAGAGCTTGGTATGAGAGGTTGCATAAATATCTTGTGAAGATAGGATTTGAGAGAACAGATGACAAAAAATTATACATCAAAGTTAAAAAAGGAAATGAAATTTTGATATAAAAAATCTTTGTTGATGATATAATATTTGGAGGAAAAGATGTTCTATGCAAAGATTTTGCTAATCAAATGAAGCATGAATTTGAGATGTCAATGTTTGGAGAGATCAAATTCCTTGTTGGATTGCAAGTACATCAATTGAAACATGTCATATTTTTGACCCAATCCAAATATATCAAGGAGATATTCAAGACATTTGGATTAGAAGATTCAAAACTACTTAGCACACCAATGGTAACTGGACATAAGCTATCCAAGAATGATGTGTCTTCTGAAGTAAATCAGACATTGTATAGATCAATGATTGGAAAGCTACAATATGTTGTACATAGTAGACCAAACATTGCATTAGTTGTTGGAATAGTGGCAAGATTTTCTGCAAATCCAAGTGAAAATCACTTAATGGCAGTAAAAAGTATATTGAGGTACCTTAAAGGAATTGATGATTTTGGTTTATACTACAAGAGGAGTGAAAATTTTGAATTGAGAGCTTACACTGATATGATAGAAAAAACACTAGTGGAGGAGCACTTTTCTTAGGAAAAAGGTTGATTACATGGACTAGCAAAAAGCAAAACTGCACCTCACAATCCACTGCTGAAGTTGAATATGTGGCAGCTACTATAAATTGCACTAATATTGTATGGATCAAATATTTGTTGCAAGGTATAAAGGAAGAAGTAATTGATCCTGTGATACTTTATTGTGATAATAAAATTGCTATCAACATATCAAAAAATCCTGTAATGCATGCTAAAACTAAACATATTGCAATCAAGTATCACTATGTAAGAGAGTTGGTGGAAGACAAACAAGTGAAGATGGAATATGTTAGCTCAAAGGAACATATTGCTGACATCTTCACAAAAGCACTACCTAAAGATTCTTTTGAGTATCTTAGAGGTAAGTTAGGGGTGATACCCCTAGCCAAGGCTACTTGAAGCAAAAAGTAAGAATGCCCTACATCAAATTAGCTGATTATTAAAGATCTTACACATTGATGTAGAGGATGTTTAATTTAGGATTCATGCCTAAAGTAGTAGAAGTGTTGAGGTTCCAAATCAGTTACAAGCAAGGTGATAGAGGGAGAAATAAAATGAATTTGCATAACCAACACTTGCATATTAAGATGCTAATATGTCTTTGGCATTATTGTCAAAGAGGGAGAAATAGAAAAAAACTAATCAACAGAAGGAGTTGTGATCAAAGAAGATAGAGGGAGAAGTTGATTGAAGTAATTAGATGTTGATCAGAATAGCAAAAGATGAGCAATATAGAGGGACAAAGACAAAGAACAAAGATATAGTAGCAAAGAAGGAGAAGCAAAAATGAAGCAATCAGAATAGTAGAAGGAGATGTGAAGTTACAATTACTTTTTAGCATTTGACTTACTATTCTAACCTAGTTAGCTTGTGGTTGAATAGTTTAGTTTGATGGTTGATCAGTTTGGTTTGCCATCAATACCAAAGAGGGAGATTGTTTGAAATTTGATTGAAAAGCTCATTATTGAAGATCAAAGGAGATTGTTGCAAAGAAGGAAGATTGCTGTTTTCAATCATTGTTTTGTCGTTGATGTGAAACTTGCTACTTATAGGAATAAGATTTTCTTATAAGATCGAAGTACTATCACTTAGTTGATTGATGAAGAGGATTTGATCAACAAAGATGTAACAAGCACACCTAAGGGAAAGGTTGAGTTATGATGTTGTAATAAAGTGCAAGGATTAGTTAAGACAATGGTCAAATGATGTATTGATAACATACTCAAAGATAAAAAGGTTAGTCATGCTTATAAATATTGGAGGAAGAAGTTGTAATAAGGTTAACTAAAAAGTTTAAACTAAGAACATTAGTGGGTGCCAAGCAAGTTAGTTGAAGCTGAGAAAATTCTCAGTTGGAGTCAAGTAATAGGAAAATCTAGTGTGTGCCAAGTGATCTTCAGGTGCCAAGTAAAGATCAGGTGCCAAGCATCAAAAAATTCTCAGATGGTGTTGAGATTTTTAGGTGCTGAGCACCAGGAAAAATACAGTTGATGCTGAGTAACATAATATGTGTTCAGCACTAGTATTTCAATAATGCCAAGCTACTACATTATTTCAAATGATGAAGATTCACTAAATTTGAGTTGACAAAGTGGTTACCTTGAATTTTGTGAATGAGTTGGAAGATAAGGATGATGAGCTGGTGGCATAGAATTCTATGTAAACCAATTTTAGGTGAATTCTAAAGGATTATTCAAGAAGTTTCTAGAGGAAAAAAAATATGGGTTACATGCAATGAATCCTACCTAATCCATATGAATTGAATTTAAAGAATGGAAGAATCAAGTGGGAAAAGAACTCCAAGACTTCTATTTAAGGAGTCATAGACCAAAAAGTAAAGAGCTGCTAGTACTGTTGCTGCTGAAGAGCCAAATCTATGAAGTGGTTGGAAGGGTGTCAAGGAGGAGACATCTAGGAGAAGGAAGAGCACAGAGGCTTTGCTTCTATGAGTGGTCATGAAGAGATGATTGCATTGGTACATTGAGCAAGGAGACTCAAGGAGACTAAGCTTGAAAGGAGGGCAAGCTACCAGAGTTGCAGAGATTGAAGGCCAGGCAAGGGTATGAGTTGAGAAGTGATATGAGATCTGCAAGATAAGTTGTATGTTGTAGTTAGGTCAAGATTTTTCTAATACTCTTTAGCAATTATATTAGATTTGAAAAATCCTATGGACTTAGGTTGGTTTCACAACCATTTGTAAAACCTTTAATGGGGTGGCATTCCAAGTGAACGTTCTAAAGTCCTCTAACCAGACCCACTTCTAATAGGGTGGTTAAATACTCTAACAAGGTCACATTTAATAGTGTGTTGTAAGCCTTTAACAGGGCATCACTTTAGAAGAGTGAAACTTAAGTAGCATGTTACTAGTGGTTTTTCCCAAATTGGGTTTCCACATAAATCATTGTGTTATGTGTTGATTTATTATGTGTTATGCTTGCATGTTGATTTACAATAACTTGTTGGTTAGAAAAGTTAAAGCTTGGAAGAATGAATGATTAAATGGGCTCACTATACTTGGCGAAAAGTTTGAATAGGATATTTGGACCTTGAATAACTGATTCACCCCCCCACCCTCTCTCATTTATTCTAAAACATTTCTAACAAGAGAGTATCTAAGTCTCCAAGAATAATCTTTGTAATTTTGGTTCTCACTTAACATGTTTTTTTTTCTATGTTCAAAAGTTTTTTGATAAAATTGATGAAAGATCAACCTCACAGCTCCCAAGAATCACCTTCATGCAAACACCTATTACAAGAAAGAGAAGCAAAAAAGCTATGTAGGTAGGAATTGCTAGATCTATAAATGAGACATTCTTGATGAGCAAAAAATATATTGCTCTTATAAAAATCTAAATAAATTAATCTCAATTCTCAATTGAATGTTTACAAAGAGAGATAGTCCTTATAAAGGAGATCAAAACCCTAAAAAGGTCTAACCTAGGTTGCATCAAAATAATTAATAAAAGAATTAATTATTAGATGCCTAATGTTTAGCTTAAGCAACTAGAGTTAATTAGGAAATATCTAATTACTCTAACACACCCCCCTGCCCCTTAAGATAAACATAGGGAGTAGTTAAAAACCTAGAAACTACTACTAAAAGTTGAATTGAGTCTCGACAAACAAGGCCTGATGAGGTACCCAAGTGCAACCAAATTTCTAAAAAGAGGAAAAATAGAGAAAATCACATGGGAAAAACCCTACTCCAAAAAGAGATGGCAAAAATGCTGAAAGAAACTAGTGAAGGACTGAAGAGGCCTCCAAACTAGGGAATGTCCTAGAAGATAGGAACAAGAGATGATAATGAAGAACATCACTGAAGCATGTAGAAGTTGCAAAACTTTGTCGAAAAGTAACTGCTGATATGAAGAACCTCTACTAAAATAGAACATGACCAAGTAGAGAAGATATAATTTGCATCAAATTAGGAGGCACATAAAGGAAAACAATTGAACTTGAAGATAAATATGACATGAAACACAAAATTCTAAAGAGTTGATCAATCAAACTAAGGAAGCATGAGAAACAATAGAAGAAACCCCCTAATGCAGATAAGGGTGAAGTGACAGGCAATTGGAAAAGTGGGCCAAAAGAACTGCATGTCAAGGAACCATGATTGAGATGCACAAAATAGTACATATGTGTGTATTGAGGTGATCAATCTTAGACATGTCATGAGGCTAATGTCATGGAAGGGACACTCACTGGATAAAGGAAGGTGGTAAAAAAAGACAAAAGCATCAACCCCCCATGGCACTTTAATCATGAATAGTGCATGTACAATAAAGCACAATATATGGTGAATCCCAAGAATACAATAATCTACATGAGTGTCCTTAGATGATGTTGCTCAAATTAGAAGGTAAAACAAGGCAAACAAAAGAAACAAAAATAGAGATGCAATATGAAACTTTAACTCAGTGCGTTTGCAAGAATGCATACAAATGGTGTCTAAATAGACCAAAAGAGACATAAGGCTGATACAAAAGATAGTACAAGTCATGAAAAATCATATAAAGCAACAAAATCAATATTTGGAACTAAAACAACCAAGTTATCCACCAGAATGCAAAATTGAAGACGACTAAATAGAATGTGCCTAGAGAAAAATCTAGAAAAACAACCAGCATCACTGAAAAGATCTTAGAAAGAGCTTTCCAATGATATAAATAATTCCCAAATTGAAGATCACATGCTCAAGATATGTCTCCCAAAGCATAAAAAGGAACTCTGGACTTTAATAGTAGAAAATGCTATTAAAACAACATCAAAACTAAAAGCTAACTATACCATTATCATGGGCTCAAAACCATCTTTTTGGCAATATCTTGTTTGCAAAAAATAGAGTCCTTATGCCCAAGATATGAGCAAAAAAGAAAAGGTGGGTCTAAACAGAGGCCAAAGAGGTGATAGGAATGTTGATGCAATACTAATGTGGCATTGAAATTAGCAAGTGACAAGCCCAAATTTGATAGTCAAACGACTGTTGAGGCAAAAAAAAGCCTGAAAATGACCCCTATCAGAAAAAAAATATCTGACCACTAGAAACATACAGCCAGGCAAAGGGCTGGTGCTAGAAAAAATAAATTAGGTGGCCAAAAAAGAATAAGGCATATGTAAAAAAAGAAGAGTCCACAAATAGAATGCATAGGCCAAAAGTGAGCATTAGAAAATAGTGCATGGGAATCTCCAAAAAAATGAACACTATCCAACATGTCCCACAAAAACTGCATGTAAAAAGGTAAAGTCCATTGGTTAACGTGAAAGAACCACCATTGGCAAAAAATTGTCCTTGAATCATGGAATCATGCAATGAGACTACTTGTTTTAATAGGCATGGTGTGGGTGTTGATTGGCCAAAAATACACCAAATATCATGGAAATTGTCCATTGTGAAGGACCTAAAGTCCATTTTTAACAAACCATGCACGGGTCTCTAGATTGGCACCCAAGGAAAAAACACCAAGAAAAGAATGCAATCCAAAAATGTGGATGCAAATCCACACAAAAAAATAAGGCGATGATACCTCTATGTGTGCCAAAAAACACAAGGCCCTACAAAAAAAGCCACAAGGATTATATCAAGGTGACTGTATACCTTTGAAAATAAGGGAAGAAATGTGGAAATTAACTTTAGATTATGCCAAATGGAAATTGAAAGCCTCAAAAAATGTGTCATTGGAAACCCTACAGAGCCACTGATTGGGCAGGACAATCTTGGAGATTGGCGACACAAGTCCACTTCGAGGTCATAGATCACGTAGCACAAAGGCCAAAATAGAAGTAGCCTAAGGAGGAGGGCATGTGGATGAAATTAGCACATAGGAGCTCCAAACCATAGTGCAGAGTCGAGGTGGGCTGGAATACTCGGGTAGGAGATGTGAGGCATGCATGGGTTATATGCCTTGTTAGCCACACCATCCATTGCATCCCAATCATGCAATTTGACACATGATTGCATTGTCATTGTCATGTGGCCCCAATTGTGTGTATTTAGGTAGAACTCATTTCTTTCATGGTATTATGGAAGATATTTATTAAACATATTAAAAAGAGCATAATTAAAAAAACATGCCCAACTCGCAAACTACCATTGGAAAGAACAAAACCACCCAAAGTAGTTTCACTTTGTTGAATCCCACCAAGATCCTGAGCCCCACTTTGACCAACACACAAGTGTATATCAATAAAAAAATTCTCCCATACATCATAGAGGTGGCAGAGAGGAGGGACATAGGGTACAACCCTGCATTTTGAAAAAAGTCAGTGACTTCCATAAAGAGCCCTCAACATAGAGGAAAGAGGAGGGCACAAGCACCACAAAACATGACAGACCATTGAATAATCCATATTTTCAAGCAAATCTTCATGTGCATAATGGCTTCCAAATACTTTTGCAAGAATTTTTGTAAAAAAAAAATTTGCAATAAAAAATTTGACAAAAGATCAAAAAAATATCGCCCTCTAGATTTGCGTACCCATTTGTGTACCCAGGTCAATATGGCCTGGGTACAAAATTTTTTTGCCTATAATTTCAACAATGTTTAAACTAGATGTATTTTATATGGAAATGAGGGTTTTTGAGCACTTTGAGCTCAATGGTGATGTCCCTTTAGACTCACAATGCTCCAAAATATAGGTCCCCCTAAATCCAATACAAAATCCTCTAAAAGCCACCAATCTGAAAATTGATGCCAAATCTCTCAAGAACAGAATAGGGACATGAAGATCCGGAGATTTGATACCATGATAAAGTTGATGAAAGATCAATCCCATAGCTCCCAAGAATCACCTTCATGCAAAAACTTGTTACAAGAAAGAGAAGAAAAGAAGTTATGGAGGCAGGAATTGCCAAATCCATAGATGAGACATTCTTGATGAGCAAAAAAGATATTGCTATTATAAAAAATGAGTGAATTAATCTCAATTCTCAATTGAATGTTTACAATGAGAGATCATCCTTATAAAGGAGATCAAAACCCTAAAAAGGTCTAACCTAGGTTGCATCAAAATTATTAATAAAAGAATTAATAATTAGATGCCTAAATTTTATCTTAAGAAACTAGATTAAATTAGGAAATATCTAATTACTCTAACATTTTTCACTTCTAAAGGAACTATAGTATGGATGAAAGATATTCCAATATTGTATCAGATCAATAAATTTATAGTAGAGATGGTAGAAAACTTTGATAGTATTATGGATAATTACTTCGATACATTCAAGGAGAAAATTCAAAGGAGATATAGGATACCCAGGAAACTAGTAGAAGATTATGAGCAAGATATCTATTTTATAGTTGACTATGACAAGGTTTACATCTAAGCAGCCAAGCTTAGAGTGTCATGGGTTAAAACTTTGGAATATGAGGTTAACATAGATGACACCAAGGATATTATTGAGGTTCTATTGAATGAGCCTATGGATCCTAAGGCAACATATTTTGGAACATATGATGAGGCTAAGGCTAGAATTGAGCTTGAGATTATGTTACCCAAGTAGTGAGTAAAGGAAGGAAAATGATAGAGAAAATAATAAAGAACACTAAGAAATCAAGATCTTTTCTCATGCTAATAGAGGGAAAAGGAGATGATATAACAAAAGAAGATGAAGAGGAGGATGCAAAGGAAGAAAAACCTAAGGAAGAGGGACCTCCCAAGAAGAAAGGGAAGGTGATAATAACCAAACCTGCCAAATCTTTTCCTATTGTGTTCACAAGAAGATCCATCAAATCCAAGAAGAAATTAAGTTAGGTGAAGAGGATGAATTTGAAAAAATTATATTTTAGAGGTTTGCCTCTACCCTTCAAGAAAAAATGAAGAAATTGGAATAGGGAATAGGTATGACATGTTTTAAATCTCTCAAGTATGAGACTAGGAGCCCAAAGGAGAAAAAGGAAATTGAGGATGCCCTTGTGGAAAAACTAGGTAAGTGGAAGTACTCACTTGATGAGTTAACACAACAAGTTCCTGATGTACTTTTGAAAGTAGTAAAACCTCAATGGGACAATGCAATGAAAGTTGCTAAAGACATCAGTGAGAAAACCTTGAGAAAACTTATGTTGAGTCTTAGTGAAAAAGAGATGAAGGAATCATTGAAATCTAATGAAAAGAAGCTAACACCTAAATTCAATACATGTCTAATATTACTAAAGGAAATTGAATCTGTAGTGAAGTTGACTATTACCACATGGAAAAATATTTATGGTTACACAAGCCTAGTGACCTTTTTGTGCATGTAGATGACAAAGATGTTGAAGAAGATGATGTGGAAGAAGAAGTAGAAGTCAAAGATGATGAAATAGACAATTTTGATATTGATGATGAGGAAGAAGAACAAGAAGCCACTGGAGGAAGTCTTCCAAAAATTTAGAGTATTGAGGAATCTAATGCAGAAAAGATTGAAACAAAGGTTATGACTTCCTTTCGTCATTCTTTGAGCAAAGCTTTAGTGCAATTAGGCTCAAAGAAGGTTTTTACTGAGTTGGTTGTGATTACAACTAGATCACCTATTCTACCTAGCACCCAAACAATCTCTTGAATTGCTCTACCAAGTATTTCAATGACTAAAGTGCCCAACACTTCATCTGTTGAGTAGCAAGTCTTTCCAACACGAGGCTTGACCCAACAACAACAAGGTATTAATGTTGTCAATGTTATTTCTACTATTAGTACATTTGTTGCTATTCCTAATTTTTCAATTATTGTTTCCACCATGGCTAGTGCAATGACAGTTGAGACCTAGTCTCAACCAAGCACTAAAGTTTTGAATAAGGGAAAAGAAATTGTTCATTTTGTTCCAATAGAAAAGGGTAAAGAAGAGGAAGACATCAATCTAGATGAGGACATTGTTATTCCAAATTGGGATACCTCTAACCTCACTCCTAAACAAATTAATACCCTTGGAGAACTTTGGAAGAAGAGGGGTAAGCAACAAAAGCTTAGAGAAGAGAAGAAAAAGAAAAATCAAGTCCTTGAGGACATCAAGAGCATATTTGTTGATGCTCTAGATATTGAGGTTGATGAGAAACAACCTATTCTAGATTGATTAGTTGAAATTGTCCACAAGTACAATGAAGAACTAAATAGACAAGGAAAACTATTGCAGAAAGAAGAGATAAAATTTAAAAATTAAGTTTTGGAGCAAGTAGCATGGAAGATTGTTAATGATAAAGTAGAACTATCTACTATTCTTGCTACATTAGAAACATTTGTAAATAATCTTGTTTCTTTATTTATTAAATTGAATGACACATCTATCTTTAAAAGGAAATCATAGATAAATTATCCAAGATAGATTAGGATATGAAGGAAAGTGCACATCAACTGTCACTTGATCCTAGTTGTAGCTCTATGCACTTTACAAAGATTAGATACTTAACAGATCTACAAGCAGAATTATTGAGGGAAGAAGCCAAAATTAGGGCTACACTTGTAGAAATTCAGGGCATGATTCTTCCAAACATGGATGCAATGCAAAAACATTGGTCCATGATAATAACTTCTCCATAGCTGACCACATGATGGAACTATTAGTGGAGGTACAGATAGCCTTGCATGGAAATAAGGTATTGCAAGAGAAGTAGGACAAGACCATGACAATCATTTTGAAGGTACATATTGATTTCTTGTCACATTTTGGTATTAACTTGTAAATATTTTACACCTTTGGCATTTATGTCAAAAAGGGAGAGAATATCATTGATAAAGGGGGAGACAATTATTTATATAGAAAACACTATCATACTCTGGATATATGTATAGGAGAGATATATGTATGGTGGAGTAGTAATATGATGCAGATGTATAGATAAGAAGAAAATATGTTTAAATAAGCAATTTTGAGAAATAAAAAATAAAAGAGTAAAACAAAGTAATAGGTAACTAAGATACAATAGTAGACATCAGTCAAAATTAAGTTGAAGGCATAGATTGTTGACGAAGGAAAGTTTTTAGAATTCAAATTTTTGGTATGACAAGTGTTTTTGTCACTAATTCCAAAGGGGGAGATTGTTGACATTAAGGTCAATTTATCTAGTGACTTAACACTTAGTTAGCTAGTTACATTGTTACCGAGCTCTATAGTTGCTACCAATATTATCATTCATGTATTAGTGTTAACCAAGTGTTTTAGTTGCTACCGAGCTAAGTAGTCATATAAAATTTTATGTCAAGCTTCACAATGTCTACCAAGCATCTGAGACACTTTACAGTATCACCCAAGTGTAGTAGAGTCTACCGAGCTATCTAGTACAAGTGATGAAGATCTTAGTGTTAACCGAGTTCTACCAAGCTCGCAGTGTTAACAAAGAGAATCCAGTGTTGACCGAGTCATGTAGTGTCAACTAAGTGATTCAATATCTATTGAGTTTCTCAAGTTCACCAAGTCATATAGTGTTGAACAAGTTCCAACTACTTGAAGTGATAAGTATGAACCAAGCTTCAATTTCAACCGAGTGCTAGAGTTTTTTTAGTGTTGACAGTGTTTGTTGAGTGTTAGAACATCACCAAGTTGACTTTAGAACCCAAGTTATAACTGTGGGCTGAACTTGTGAATTATTATAAATTTGGTATTATAGCCGACTCTAGTAAGTAACTAATTGGATTGATATATATGTAATATATTGTATCATATCCAAACATGAATATAAATATATGAGAATAAGTAAAAGTAGATAAGTGCGAGTTGAAGAAGGCTACAAGTAGTATATGTAAAGCAGAGAATTATCTATCATTGTCACATGATCATTACAATTCAAGGAATCTCACACAACAAATCAAAGTTGCAACTAAGAGATCAACCACTAATTCGTTCTAACAAGTGCATCAGTCAAATCCTTTAACTGGGTGGACTTAACAGTCTTTTGCTAAATCTCCTAACAGAGTGTATACTTCAATGTATGTTTGTAAATCCTTTAACAAGGTGGACTTAAGAGTGGTTATTGCTCCTAATAGGGAAGACCACAAAAAGTGGTCAATTGTAAGCCTTAACATGCCAACTTTATACTACAGTACTAAAGCTTGTGGGTATCATTCCCACCGTAGTTTTACTTTTTATTTGGAAGGTTTCTGGGTCACCATATCTTGTGTCAAAGTGTTATGAATGTTTTATTGCTTTCATTCTTTCATGCATGCAATTAAATTAGAATAATATATGAAGGATTGATTGGTGAAGTGAGTTAAGATTTCATTGGTTTCTGGTTCATCCCTCCCCTCTCTATAACCTAGACTACCTTATATTTCCAAAAAATTCATCTCATCACTTTCCTTGTCTTGATTAACAAATTTCTTCAACTCTATTATGCTTGGTGTACCCTTCTTTTTCACTTTGGCTATTAGTAGTAGTAACCTTCTTGCTCATCCTTGATATAGACACTATTTTTTTCACTTAATCTCCTTCATCAAGATCTCCATAATTTCCTCACATCTATTCAATCAAATCCCATGTTACATAAGTTGAATCTATTGATGAATTTTTTTTTTATGGATCATGCCAACTATATCTTCACCTTAGGACTTATATGTTTCTTGGATCACAAACCTTTCCTTAAATATTTTATATTTTATCTTTTACCTGATTAATTTTATCCATTGATTTCACTAATATGATTCTTTCCTTCCTTAGGATCTTTTGGATCAATCCAAATTCTCAATCCCACAACTACTTTTCTAAAAATTGTTCATCTTCACCGATTTGTGTTCTTGTTCAATCGAACAACATCATCTACTCGATTAAAATTTTTCTCCTTATTTGTAATATATGTTGGGTAACACTTGTGTTCTCGATATATTAACACATCCATAGTTTACTATCACCTATTTGATAAACTTCACCAAACATTAAACTTTTCTACTGAATTCCATATCTATCTCAATAACACACACTTATTCTATGACTTTTCACTTCACAACTTCATTACTTTATTACCAACCAATGTAACTAACTTGTACATTATTCTTACACTTCATCGAATCATGTAAATAGATTAGACCAATATTACCTTATCAAAGAGTGATTCATCAATTTTGTATTTAAAATCACATACTTAACATCATTAAAATCACTTCTTTATTTAATCTTGTATCTTTAGGAACCATTTGTTCACTTAACATCTCAGACTTGAAATGATTTGACAACTTACATAAATCAATAAGTCTATAAGATTGGTATCAATGACAACTTAACAAATTATCCAATTCTTCTAGATACCTTTCATTGCTATCTAACCTCAACATCAATTTGAGGTCATCAACATCAATTGGGGTAAAAACTATATTATTAGTCATTGACTTTGTGGAAATCTATACTCCTTCTCAATAAGAAGAAGTTCAAGAGCAATACCACAATCCAATGAAACTGGCTATCTTTTTTCACATTTTTTATAGACATGCACATGAGTATAAAAGATGAAAGAAAAATTGTGAGGGAGTATCATTTCTATTTGAGTGATAATTGATGCATTATTCAATGTTTATTTAATATTATTTTGGCATATTTTATATTAATTTCAAGAGGACAAGAAATCCAAATGAAATAAATTTTCATATGGCTAGCTAATTACACATGATGATTAAAGAATGTTTGAATATTTTATTGTTTTAGTAGAGCTCACAAGAAACCCATTATAACACATAAGTGGATCTCTTTTTATGTTAGTCATGGTAAAGGAAAACATGACGGAGCTAGTGCATGCACTAAAAGGATTTTGGCTAAGGAGAAATCAAAATTTAAGGTTGTACTCAAATTTAGATATACGTGCAATTGTGAATAGACACACTTTAAAATGGTCTGTAAGATCAACTGATAACTCTATAATCCAACAATTTTTTTGGTTAATTGAAGAAAAGAACATTCCACCTAGAGTAGATTGTGACACAATTAGTGGATAATATAAAATTACATTTATTAATTTAAGAGTGGAAGCAAATATTAGATGCACCTACTCAAACACATCAACAATATGAAATAATAATTGAAGACAATGATCAAATATTTGCATCATATGATAACGATCCTATTAAAGATCTTGTACAAGAAATTAATTATATTTTTAATATCAATATCTATCTATCTATCTGTGTGTGTGTGTGTGTGTGTGTGCGCGCGTGCGTATGTGTGTACATATATGTATATAAATATGTGTGTGTGTGTGTATATGTATACACACACACACACACACACACATACAAATTTTCAATTTTTTATCTAATCTTTTTTTGGTAATTTAATTTTCTATAAGTTTTTTCACATGTCAATTAACCATTTATTTTTTGCACCTAACATGTGTATGTTATTGTTGCACCTAAGAAAAATGAAGAGGAAGCAATGTATTGGCTAGCTAGATGTGTTGAGACTAAACACATGTAAGTAGGACCTTTAGAAGTGTAAGGAAGCAAAGGTGTGCGAAATTGCTTCCTACACTAATCTTGAGAGGATGATTATGCAAATTCAACTAACTATTGCAGAGATCTCAAGAAATGCATAATAATATAATCAAAATAGAAATGAATGCATAAGACAATGATTACCATGTGGAAACCCTTCTAGGAGAAAAATCCCACCCTCCAAAATCTACACAATGTATTCTCAAGTCAAGAAGATTACAATACACTTGTAATGCAAGTTCTTACAAGAGCACATCACCACAACTCGAACTCAGAGAGACTCCTAGCACCTAGTCTTACAAATAGAACTTGATTATTCAAACATCTCCCCAAGCCCTCCTTTTATAGTGATTTACAACTTGGAAACTACAAAACCATGGGGCAAAGCTATGGACAAAACAACAATGCCACATGTTACCCACTTGTCATTTGTAACTCCAAGAATAGAATTTTTGTCCATAATTTTTTCCTCTAGTTTAGACCCCCATAAAATTCATATAATGAGTTGTTTATACTCTAAAAATATCCCTCCTATATTGTAATAGGGACAAGACACATTTCTAACAATTCATACACCTTTTTCCAACTCATAAACATGTGAGGAACTACCACAAAAAAATTCTAGAATTTTCTAGAAAAAGCTTGCAGGTTGAGACACAATTCTCAACAACAACAACAAGATGATGAATTCAATTATTCACTAGGTTTGGTGGTGGTTGTTGGCACATGGATACAAAGAGTAGTAATGGTTTTCTTGCATTCAAAGACTATGAAACACATAACAAGATTATACACTACTCACATTTGGTTGTGGTAATAAATATAAAGCTAGTCAAATATCTTGGGAGACCGACTAATAAAGAGTTGTGATCAATTTCTGTGGAAGAACATGAGACAATTATAGGTGCATTGTAGAAAAAAAGGACACATATGGTATAATAGAATAAGTCACTACATGTATTTATATATATGTACTTTTACAACTTATGATAACTTGACATATAATTTAATTTGTTTTTACATTTCCCTAACATATTTTAATCCTACATCATCTAAAGTTATCCTATATTTAGACCTCCTTAAAAAATCTTAGAATTGTACTCCTTAAGCCATCCTAGAATTGCATCCCCTCAAGAAATTCCAATAGCAAATCCCCTTAAGATAGCTAAGGATTGTATCCCATCATGCCATCTTAGAATTACATCACCTTAACAATTCCCCTTATTAATTCCATTCTAGTTTTAGATCCCCTTAAGAAATCTCCTTCATAAATCTCATCAAGACATCTCCTTAAGACATTATGATCCAAAAATCAAGTCATCTTGGTGGTGGACACCAATATCAAGCTTGTACATGATCACATAAAAATGAACCTACATTAAATATTTATACAATTAAATCATACAAATAAATAACTGAAAAGAAATACATGCCATCAATATTTTATCTATGAAACATATTCTAGATAATGTATCAAACATAACCAACATAATCAATGAAATATTGAAATTCTATGAATAATTTATTAAGCATAATCTACATTAACATCATTTGTGATACATTAAGGGGTATTAAGAGATCCTAAGGGGTTGTAGAAGTACTATTAGATCTTAAGGGGTCATGTGGGGTTAAATATATTCGGGGATCCCTGAGGAACACCTATGAATTATGGACTAAACAATTCATCAATGCCAAACTCATACATGATCATTTAAAAATGAATGCGAATTAGATATTTATTTAATTGAATTAAAATTTATATGTATAATTAATTTGAACATTTGAATAACTATAAAATATACATGTAATTCATATTTAAACAATGAAACATAATCTACATAATCTATGAAATGTTTAATTTAATCTATTAAACACAACCAACATAATCTATCAAACATGATCTATATAACATCAACATAATAAAACCATCTATCACAACTAATATATTGATGAAGGGTACTCCCCTAATTAACACAATACATGTAAAAACACACAGCATAATAGAGAAATAACAACAATTTTTCAAGAATAGGAAATTGGTTTCTTATTATCTCTAGTAAAATATAATATATTTTGAAATATGACATGAAAAGCCATATGATCATTTTTCTTACAACATTTTGCAAACCAAAGCCACCACATACATCCCTAAAACTATCCTAGACAACCCTATGAGCCTTTTTTATATAGACAATTTTTAACTACCCAAGAAAGCTCTAAAATTTTTAATCCTAGACTCTAAGGCCGACTAACTCTAATATATTATTATTTAAATTTTATTATATTAGAGTAGGCCCCAACCAGCTTTAGAACTCAAATAAATTTTGAATAAATTTCATATTTGTCCATTTCACGTAGGACAATTGTCTGAGAACATATCTATAGTTCTTCTTCAAATCCAAATCAATAAGGAATTGTAATGGTAAGTATATCTTTCATTTTTTGTACTAAATTATCAATTCGAGATTACTAGAGCTTAATATGTGAATAATATATGTGGTTAAAATTCATGATTATATAGTTAATTTAGCATGATATCATTGGGAATGAAATTATAACTAAGTGCAAAGTATTTATTAATATAATTTTTATATTTAAGATGGAAATAGATTTATCTTGGATTAACATATAGATTGTATCCTAGATTAATATATGTAGTGATTAATACTAAAAGAGTATAAAAAGAAAAAGAAAAAGAAAAGATAATTGTTGTCTTAAAATCTATGGCATAATATCATTAACTAGAAATGATTAGTTATTGTGGTAGAACCTATAGTCACTACTTTTCGATGTGTATGAGAGAGAGAGAGAATTAAATGCACATATTTCTGATAAACTACACGTGTGTATGTGTGTGTGTGTGTGTGTGTGTGTGTGTGTGTGTGAGCGCGCGCATGTGTAATATATATATGTATGTGTGTGTGTTTGTATATGTATATGTATATATATGTATGTATGTATGCATGCGTAATATATGTGTGTGTGTGTGTGTATGGTGTGTGTGTGTGTGTGTGTGTGTGTGTGTGTGTGGCTAGTTTCATAAGGTAGAAGAGATATATTAAAAGATGAAAATAATAATACCAAATAATCACACAATGAGTTTGGAAATGTCACACCTCATTGTAATTAAAGGAAAGTGGTTACCAAATTAGTTTCTAGTAAGACACACAATGGTTGGGAGACATGGATTTAAGTTTACAAGCCTGCACATATATAATGGGTACAAGAATCTAAAAATAAAAGGAAAGAAGTGGGTTCCTCATTACTTTGAAATATCATCATCAGTCATGGGAATTGATACAAAATGGTGGGCCACTAAGGGTGCAATAAAAATGAGGAGAATCCAAAAAAGAAATGGAGGACTAGAGAGTCTCAATAGATAAGTGGGAAGAGTTTACAATGAAGTTATGGCATTAAAAAAAACTATGTAGAAAGTTCTATTCATCGATACTAAACAAGGAGACCAAAAAAAAAAGCCATTAAAGGAAGAATAGGATGGAAAACAGGAAGCAATATGAAGGCCTTATTATTAGGGACACATCCACCTTCATTAAAAAAATTTATATTTAATTCATACTCTAAATGCAACACATTGGGAGTGATTTTAGATTCTAACCAAATATGAAGCATAAATCATGTCTTGACAAGAGTTCTTGATGAGCTAGAGTCCCTGCCTTTGGTAAGAGTGGACAACTAAATGTACGATTTAAGAAAGTGGTAAATGTAAAAATTGAAAATGTTGTATCATGAGTACTTCTAGGGCATTGATTAGTAGCATAGGAAATAATTTTGTGTGGCCTGTAGTACCAAATGCACAAGTCATTCATCCTTAACCAATGAGCCTAAAATCATTGATCCAATGCTAAATATATATGTATGTCAAATACATCCAAATTATATATTTCAATGAATTAAACAATAATAACTTTCAAATCACTACTATTTTTGTATTTTATTAAACATTAAATCAAACAAAAAACAAATGTTTTACCCCAAAAAACTAATGAAAAACAACTAATATGTGTAACAAAGGAAAACACTATAAGAATTGTCCAACACAAAATATTATTTCTAGCATGGCAATATTTTTGAAAAAAGAACTCAACATTCTAGTCTAGAAATTCATATGGGAGAAACTCTCTCTGAAATTCATGACAAAAATCTACAATCTGAATTGCAATTGATGCAATTACCAGAACAATATTATTTTTGAAATATTGAGTGGAAAAAATTGGTGCAAAATAATTCTACATGTACTGTAAGAAACTAGAACAAATGAGAAATTATTCCAAAGCAAGAAAAGGCATATTTTTTATTTTCCATTTATTGAAAGTTGTATACAAATTTATAGTTGCAGATTACTTTTTTTAATCTACAGATATAGCTTTAGGATCATATAAAATATAGAAAAATTGTTGTGTTATTTTCACAATAAGCAAGAAAGCAAAATGTTAAGTTCTTCTTTAAATATAAGTTAGATTGAGCATGATTATTTACTACTTGGAAGAGGCTACTAATGCATGTGTTCATTATTCTTGCAATATATCAAAGCAAGAGGAGTAGAAGTGGTCTTTAAGGTAGTTAGAACAATGTACTATGAGGTAGTAGAAGATCTCTAAATTTGTTATTGAGTATGAGTTGTGGTATTGTATGTGATTAGTCTTACCTTAATGGCTATTATACAATCCTGGAAAAATTATGTTTGATTCATGGGCCCAGCTCGAAGGAACCTATGTTTGATGATCATCGAAATTTCTACTGATTACTGAACAATGGTAGAAGAATCACTTCTAATCCTTTTTTCATCTAGGAAATCAAATCTACAGATAATGACCTAGAGAATAGTTAATAGTAACAATTATTTTAGTGTAGTTAACAAGTCAATTTTATACTCCATAGCAAGGTAAATAAAAATTTAATTGTGCTTTGTGTCATGAAATAAAGTGAGGTATATTAAATTAAAATATATAAAAGAAATTATATAATAAAAAAAAGAATCATTATTTTGGAGCATTATTTGTAATAATTTTCCCAAGGCAATGAATGTAACCCCAAGATCTAAAAGCACAAGAGAGAAAATAGATGATCAAATGAGAATCTCAATAACAATAAAATGATAATTGATGAATACATCATATGTAGTGGGTGTATATAAAGGAAAGAAATATGACTAGGATTCGTGCAAGAGATAAGCATAATAACTAAACACATGTCCACCAAGAGTGGATTATCCTCCATTATGCATGAAAGTATGTGCAACAATGAGAGGATAAGAATACAAAGGTGTATCTCATAAAGAGATATAGTAGTCAACGCATGCTTAATTATTGTGAAAACTAATATGCTTTCTACATGAAAAATCATATCAATATGTAAACTCCTACGTGTCTACATAACAACTAATATGAAAATGAATTAACCTAAGTAAACTTAAGTAAAGTGTAAATAGTAAATACTTATTTATACCAACACCTTGGTTTAAGTGCAACTTAGGGGAATGCACTTAAGATCACAAAGGCTAGATGATAACGCAAGATGGGTCTCATTTACTAGGCCATGTTAGGTACACATGTATGAATTGCAAGTGCAAAAACAAATGTAATGCAATCTCTGATAAAGCGGAGCAAGAGGGAAAACCACATGGGAAAACCCCTTCCAAAAAGAGAGATAAGTATAATAAGAGAAAATGAGGGAGAAGAAGACCTCATGTGAGGGAAAGACCTCCCCTCCCCTCCTAAGAGAGAAGAAGAGGAAGAGACCAAGTAGTCCCCCTTCAATGTAAAATGTACACACGTGGTAGATGATCCAAGCTCAATGTAGAAATTGTGCCATGAGTGTAGAACAAAATTCCTCCCCTTAGGAAGAAACACAACCATTTTTGTATCAATGAAGCCTCCACTTTCTATAGGAAGAAACCTCAAAATGTATGGAATCCACGAAACTTGCTAAAGTGTCCCCATGTCAATACTAACAAGTGCCTCCTCAAAATCATGTGTACTATGCCACTTTGCTCAAGAATACAAGTTAGGTTCAACTGAGGATGAATGTAGAACATGTATCAAAGACTCAAGTGTCTCCTTTGAAGAGAAAGTGACCTCCTCCAATTATTGTATCAAATTATCCACCATCATGTCAACCTTGAAAGAATGATCAAGGAGATAATGAAGATAAGAGCTAGAGTGTTCAGTTCCAACAATTGAGGGAAGGTCATCTTAACCAAAGAGAAGATGGATTTAATCAATAGTGTCTCCCCAAGTCTACAATATAGGACTCCACATACAAACCTACAATTTTTGTCAAGAAGTCATCCCATGGAACTGAGATTGGAAGATAAGGAATATTCTATTGTACTAAATGACCTAAATCCATGGTTGTGTGAATACAAGCATCACCAAGAACAATAGTAGATGCAATCTCAATAGGAGGAGAAGAAATGGAAGGCTTAATAACTTGATCATATGTGAGAATAACCAAGTTTAGGTAGCCAAATTCCTCCTTGAAGTATGAATCAACACTAGAAGTGTGATCAAAATATGTTGAAGAAAATATAGAAGAACCATTGTCACCATCATGAACAAAGTTTGAAAATTAGTATAGTCAAGATGCATGATACCACACCTATAGAAATGAACTCTCTAGTCTCCAAGTCTTTGATAAACACCAAATCAGGTGTGAATTCTACAATCCTCCTTGTATCCCCATGAGTGAGATGATAGATGGAAATAAGGTTGTGACTTAGGCAAGGTACACACAACATATCTTTGACATATATCTCCCCCTTATTGATAGTTCCTTTCCTAATCACATTCATGTAAGTATGATTTCCCATCAAAATAGGAAAAGTATGACAAGGATTAAATGATGAAAATATATAATGTGAAGATGCCATATGATGAGAATCTCCTAAATCTAGAAGTCATCTCCCTAAATAATGAGTTGAAATTGCCCTTGTGATTCTTTTCATTATCATAATCTAAATATGAAGAAGAGGATGAAGTAGTCAATCTTGAAGGTAGAATTATTTTATTCTTCTTGAGAAGATTCTTGAGTTCATTAATTTATTTCTTATAGAAATAATGTTCTTCATGTTCATCTTCTTGCAATATGCACAACTTTTATTTTCCCTCTTGTTGAAGTTCTACCCCTTCTAATTATTGTTGGAAAAGGACTTTCCTTGTTGTGAGGAAGATTGGTGTGTGTCATCTTGTGGCTTAGCCTTCCACTAAGTTTGCCTTTTAATTGGAATTATTACCACCTTGATTTCTTGATTCTCTTTATTATCCACCAAAGATTTGGATTTGGAAGACTTGGGAATCCCCATAGTCACTAAGTCTTCATGTTCTAAGACCAACATTTTTCAAAATGACTCAAATTAAGGCTCAGTGAAGGTATATCCCATTGTCAACTTGTGAGTATTATAACTTGAAACAAAAGTTGCATACTCAGGAGGAAGATGAATCATCGCATGCTTAATCAAGTTTCCATCCTTTATGGGTTCATCATAATCCTGAAGTTGAGTACTATACATGTCTACTTGAGTGAGATAATGTTTTATGGTGTCAAAATTTATAGGATCCAATCTGAGAAGATTATCCTCAATGGTGTAGACCATATCTTCATCTATTATTCCATACAATGCTAAAGTTTATTCCAAGCTTCTTTTGCATTGCTAATATTTTTGAGGTGGAATTAAATAGGTTCTAAGATATGTCATAGCAAGATTCCTAAAGCCATATCTTCATTTGCATACCACTTTTCTTTCCGAGATTCTTCAACATCATAATCAAGTTTTATTACACAGTACCTTTCACATGATGAGTTAAACCTTTACCCAATATTTCTTCCACACATTTTCTTTCCAAGTAAAATAATTATGTGGTGTTAATTTTGCAAAAGAACCCATAACACAAAAGAAAGAGCACAATATCAAGGAGACACAAGAACATAAGACACTAGACACCACCCCTTTTCACTCAATCAAAGAATCCCCCCACCTGCCCCCCAAAAAAAAAAGATGATTTGGCACTTCAAATAAAGTGCATGTACAATAGCCACTTGCCAATTTTGGGCCAAATTAGAGCCTCTATTTTAATTTTTACAACTTATTTTTTGTGGCCAAACTAAATGCTAATAAAAATAGCTCAAAATGAAATCAAATCTGGTGCTTTACAATGATCCTATAAGACCAAAAAGGACCACTTTCTGAAAGTGGTCTATTTTCACCCAAACAAGGCTACAAGAATATTGTAGATCTGGAAAGTACACAAAAAATGCACTTTCAAAAAAGATAGAACCTAAAAATGTGTCTAGGTGAGCTCAAATGAAGCCTTTGAATTTGCAAAATGCAGGATCTCTCAGCTATAGTTACTAAAACTTAGAATTTCTGCAAAATTTGTCCACCAAAACTAAAAAATAACACCACCATTGAAAAGTTTAGGAATATTTAACCCAATTAAATAAAATTTCATCCAATTTAGAGCCAAATGAGTGAGATATGGCCTCTCAAAGTTAGAGTGCAAATCTAAAAATGAAATGAAGATGGGTATGACTTATCAACACTAGATAATGTTAGCAACACATTATCTTAAAATTGGCACCTAAACAACCTTAAGGCAAAACAAAAGTACCCAAAAATGACAGTCAAAAGACCCCTAACTCTAACATTTCAAATTGATGTGTTAGGAACCTGTGTGTTCCTTCTGTTTATTTTGTTAGAGTAGTGTTGTTGGACGCATATGCTTTGTAAGTCGTCCCGTGAGTATATTTTATTATCCCACATGCATAGGTAGTATTACTTTTCTAGATCGTACCCAGTATATAAGAATAGGTTGAGGCCCTTAATGGGCACAGACGAATTTATTGTATTGAGCTTGCTCAAAGGAGGTTACCCCCTCAAAGTGGCCTGCGATCAGTAGATTCATTCTGAGTTCTGCTATCACTTTGTATTCTGTTATTTCGAGCATTCTCACGATATTGCTATAAGGAGGGTCTTCACATCTGGTATCAGAGCACTCTCTTGGGCTCGCTGGGTGGAAATTACATCAAATTTTTTTTTTCTGTCGTGGCCTTCAGGTTCCTCTCACTTCTAATATCTCTTGAGAGTAAAAATTTTTCTGTTTTTTAGTCGTAGCTTCCTTGTTTGCTTTCTGTTTCTGCTCATACTTCCGCAAAACATCTGCAATATCATTTCGCATACTTCCTTCCTTGGCAACCCAACCCCAAATTTTACATATCAAAGCCCTAAATCCCTCATTTATCTAATTTTAGGGTTTTCCCTATCTTTTTCACCTCTCATCCAATCGCCACCAAACTGAGCCACAAGATTCAATTCCTCATTTTGCTCCCTTATCCCTCTTGGACTGTTCGCCTCATTTCGCCTCCCTACCCTTGAAACCCTCATTTTTCTTTTTCCCTTGTCCCCAGATAGTCTCCCACCACCCGTCGAACACCCATTTCCTATATGAGTTTTACCCAAATCCAAGTTTGCCGTAACTAAAAAAGTTTTTGTTTCTCATCTTCTACCCATTCCAAAAAAAAAAAAACCTTGTTTTATGGTTGTTACGCGTACAGGAGCAAAAATCATGGAAGAGGAAATTGCATCCCTCAAAACTAAACTTCAAGATCTTGATGACAAAATTCTGGGTCTTAACTTTCAGCAGTCAGCCATGAGCCGAAACCATTCAGGAGATACTGGGTCCTCTTCTGGCAATTTCCGTGGACCAAAGCTTGATTTTCCACGCTTCGATGGTTCTGATCTGACTGGATGGATCTATAGGGCAGAGCAGTATTTCAGCTTGCATAATACTTTGGATAACCACAAAGTCTCCCTTGCATCTTTTCATTTGGAACATGAAGCTCTTCAATGGTTCCGTTGGTACATCAAGGCTAATGTAGGCCCAACGTGGAGAGAATTGTGCACCCTCATTTTGGAGCGCTTTGGCCCTAGTTCCTTTGATGATTTCACAGGAGCACTCACTAAACTGTGTCAAACAGGCACTGTAAGAGAATACCAGACAGAGTTTGAAAAATTAGCTAATTACACAGAGGGCTTGTCTGATGAATTCTTCCGTAGTTGTTTTGTCAGTGGTCTGAAGGATGCACTTCGCTCAGAAGTCAAAATGTTTCGACCTACTACAATGATGGAAGCCCTTGGGTTGGCTAAGTTAGCGGAAGACAAGATTAGTGCTCTACAACGCTCCAGATCTAATTTTGTTCCATTCAGAAATACAGGTTCTCACAACCCTCCAGTCATACCAGCTCCCAGAACTACTCCGATCAAGCACTTGTCTGAAACAGAGATGCGAATCAGGCAAGACAAAGGGCTTTGTTATAATTGTGATGAGAAATGGTCTCGGGGCCATAGATGTGTTCAGCAAAAGCTCTATCTCTTGGATGTGGATTCTCCACCGGAACTGGAAGACTATGTAGATGCTCAGGAAACAGTGGATGATGAGGTTGAGCCTCACCAGCCTGAACCTCCTTCACCAGAAGCTCCACCAGAGATATCTGTCCATGCTTTGGCAGGAGTCACTACTCCACAAACCATGCGGGTCCAGGGTTTCTTCAAGAAGATCCCTCTTACTATACTCATTGATTCTGGTAGCACTCATAACTTCATTGATCCACGAATAGCCAAACAGGCTGATTGTTTTATCCATCCCTGCTCTAGCTTTGAAGTCATGATTGCCAATGGGGGCACTTTACCTTGTAAAGGGAAATGTCGCAATGTGCGTCTCTCTATTGGAGATTATAACATGCGCTCTGACATGTTTGCCTTACCCTTAGGTGGCTGTGATGTGGTTTTGGGTGCCCAATGGTTACACACTCTTGGCCCCATTCTCTGGGATTTTGCTGAACTTTGGATGCAGTTTTCTGCCGAGGGGCACCAACACACTTTGAAAGGCTTACAACCAGGGTCTCTCAGCATCATCAGTTCACACCGTATGGAAAAACTTCTTAAGAAGAATTCACATGGTGTCATCGCTCAGCTCCATTCCATTCAGATGCAGCCATCAGCAGTCTCTAGCACTCCTGCCGATCTCCAACACATTTTGGACAAGTATTCTGGTATATTTGCTGAACCTGTGGGATTACCTCCTTCTCGTCCAGAGGACCACTGTATTCAGCTCCTTCCTGGTAGTGTTCCGCCCAACATCAGGCCCTACCGCTACCCATTTCATCAGAAGACCGAAATCGAGATACTTGTCCGTGACTTACTGAAGCAAGGTATTATTCGCCCTAGTACCAGTTCCTTTTCTTCTCCAGTTCTGCTTGTTCGCAAAAAAGATGGGTCATGGCGACTCTGCATTGATTTCCAAGCACTTAATCATCTCACTATAAAGGACAAGTTTCCCATTCCAGTTGTTGATGAACTTCTTGATGAACTTCATGGGGCTCATTTTTTCTCCAAGTTAGATCTTTGTTCTGGGTATCATCAAATTCGGGTTAATGAGGAGGATATACCTAAAACTGCCTTCCGCACACATGATGGTCACTATGAATTTTTAGTCATGCCCTTTGGCCTCACGAATGCTCCTTCAACATTTCAGGCAGTGATGAATAAAATATTTCGACCATACCTCCGGAAATTCATTCTGGTCTTCTTTGATGATATCCTCATATATAGCAAAACTTGGGCTGAGCATCTCCATCATCTGGAGCTTGTCTTGCAACTTCTCTCTGATCATCAACTCTGTGCAAAACTATCTAAATGTGTGTTTGGCCAGGAGGAAGTGGAGTATCTCGGGCATATTGTTGCACACCATGGAGTGCGGGTGGATCCTACAAAAATAGATGCCATGAAAACTTGGCCGCATCCTAAAACTCTCAAGAGCCTTCGGGGTTTTTTGGGGTTGACTGGCTACTACCGCAAGTTTGTCAAAGATTACGGGAAAATTGCAGCACCATTGACAGCTCTGTTAAAAAAGGATGCCTTCTCTTGGAACCCTGTTGCTGAGACTGCATTTGAACAACTGAAACAGGCTATGTGCAGTACACCTGTTCTCGCGATGCCAGATTTTTCTAAACCCTTCACTATTGAGAGTGATGCTTGCGGCAATGGATTGGGTGCTGTTATCCTGCAAGATGACCATCCTATTGCGTTCACTAGCAAAGCCCTCTCTGGTAAGAATCTAGCCCTCTCTACTTATGAAAAAGAAATGATGGCTATTTTGCATGCTGTACAGAAGTGGCGGCCATACCTCTTAGGGAGTCATTTTTGCATCAGAACCGATCACCAAAGTCTGAAATACTTCCTGGAACAACGGGTATCCTCTCCTACACAACAAAAATGGGTCAGCAAACTCATGGGGTATGATTATGAGATCACCTACAAGAAGGGTAAGGAGAATATTGTGGCAGATGCTCTTTCTCGCACATTTGATAATCAAGCTTCCCTTTCCGCTATTTCTATGCCCATTCCCAATTGGTTAGCGTCTGTTCAGCAGGGCTATGACAGTGACTCTTCTTTATCTCAAATCATTCACCAGCTAGCCAATAATCCTTTTGCTATACCACATTACTCTTGGGATGGTGCTTCTCTTCGATACAAGGGTCGGCTAGTGCTTCCTCAGAACCCAGCTCTACATCAGGCTATTTTTTATGAACTCCATGCTTCTCCTTCAGCAGGGCACTCAGGCTTCCTCAAAACTTATGAGCGAGCAAGGAGAAACTTCTTTTGGAAAGGGATGAAACAGACGATTCAACAAATGGTGGCTGAATGTGATACTTGCCAATGCCACAAGGGTGAAACGACCCTCCTTCCTGGCTTGCTCGAACCATTGCCCATCCCTACACGGATTTGGACTGATATTTCTATGGATTTCATTGAAGGGCTTCCTAAATCCGATGGCAAGACAGTGATCTTGGTTGTGGTTGATTGTCTCTCGAAATATAGTCATTTTTGTGCTCTCAGCCACCCCTATACTGCCTCCTCTGTTGCACAAATCTTCATGGACCGGATATTTTGTCTTCATGGACTCCCTTCTTCCATTGTCTCTGATCGTGATGCAACTTTTACCAGTCATTTTTGGACTGAACTGTTTCAGAAAACTGGCACCAAACTGAAGATGAGCTCGGGCTATCACCCACAAACTGATGGTCAAACTAAAATTGTCAATAAATGCTTGGAAACTTATCTTCGTTGCTTCACTTCCGAACAACAACATCAGTGGGCCAAGTGGCTCCCTTTAGCTGAATGGTGGTACAATACCTCTTACCACACTGCCTCTAAAATGACTCCATATGAAGCAGTCTATGGTCAGGCACCTCCAGTGCTCCTTCCCTACACTCCCAACAGCTCACCAGTCCAGGCAGTTGACATAGTTCTCTGCAGCAGGGATCAGATTCTTCGTACCTTACAGGATAATCTTCACATGGCCCGTAATCGGATGAAACAGCAAGCAGATCAACACCGTTCTGAGCGCTCATTTCAAGTTGGGGATATGGTTTTTCTTCGTCTACAACCATACAAACAATCCTCCCTAAAGCTGAAAGGGCGTCATAAGCTCGCCCCAAAATTTTATGGGCCTTATAAGGTTCTGCAGAAGATTGGTTCAGTTGCTTATAAACTGGAACTTCCTCCTTCTTCCCGCATTCATCCAGTCTTTCATGTTTCTTGTCTAAAGAAAGTTCTGGGCACCACTGTCAGAGCACAAACTACTCTCCCTGAAATGGATACGGAAGGATCCATTATCCTGGAGCCGGTGGCAATCATTGACCAGCGCACTCGCCAGCTTCGCTCTCGCTCCATCTCTGAGGTCTTGATTCAGTGGCATGGCATGCAACCAGAGGATGCTACCTGGGAACCCCTTCTTCAGATTCAACAACAATTTCCACACCTTAAGCTTTGAGGACAAAGCTTTTTTCTAAGGGAGAGGGGATGTTAGGAACCTGTGTGTTCCTTCTGTTTATTTTGTTAGAGTAGTGTTGTTGGACGCATATGCTTTGTAAGTCGTCCCGTGAGTATATTTTATAATCCCACATGCATAGGTAGTATTACTTTTCTAGATCGTACCCAGTATATAAGAATAGGTTGAGGCCCTTAATGGGCACGGACGAATTTATTGTATTGAGCTTGCTCAAAGGAGGTTACCCCCTCGAAGTGGCCTGCGATCAGTAGATTCATTCTGAGTTCTGCTATCACTTTGTATTCTATTATTTCGAGCATTCTCATGATATTGCTATAAGGAGGGTCTTCACATGATGATGTTAGCTAAAGTCATGGTCACCTGATGACATGAAAGATGTGTGGATGTACAAAAGTTTATGTGTTACTACAGAGATGGTAGCATGGCACTAATGTGGTAGGCTTGTGTGTTTGGTATGGTTTGATGTGGTAGTATGAGCAAATGGATTAATGTGTCCTGATGAATGGATACTATTGTGCACTAATGTAGTGGCACTGGTCGGATCCATGTGGTTATCTCTAATGAAATCTACATGGCGGGGATGGCTGTCATGTTGAGTGAAGATGGATTCGCTAACTTGGGCGAGAAGGGGAGTGATGGATATGGGTTTCTCAATCCCATATTCACCATGTTGTCTTTTTTTTAATTGTTTTTATCTAAAAGTGTGCAATGTATTGGTCGGTGAACAAACACCGTTAAGAGGTGTGTGTTGAAAATGGGGTTTAGTTTGATGGAATATTCAGTCACTCTCTACCTATGTGATATGATGTTGACAGTAAGGATTCAACTGCCTGATCTACCTGTACAAACCGTTTAACCCAGCAAATAAATAGGCCTAAAAGGCCAAATTTTTTTACAATAAAATATTTAAAGCAATACAAAATATATAGATCCAAAAATAGTTGCAGAATTTATGAAAAATTAAATCCAAAAATTAAATTGACAAAAATGGAATAATTACATATTGAAAATTATATAAAAATTCAAAATCATAACAATTTGCAAATCAGGTCTTAGGGTTCCAATTTGCAATTTTTTTCCCTTAGATTTGACTTTTTCCCAAGGTATGAAAATTTATAGTCAAAATTTGTCAAAACAATCACCCGAACACAATGGCGAGTTATGTTTTTTCTCAAGATGCTCTCACAAGAATGCTAATCCCAAATTTGAATCACGTGCCTCCAAGATGTGAAACAATGAAGCTCTCTTACAGCTAGCAAGTATACGCTCCTATGGATCTAATATCATTTGAGAATTTTACTAAGGAAATGAGTGTAATGTCAAGATCTAGAAGCACAAGAGATAGTAAAAGAGAGATAAGAGATTATCAGATGGGCATTTCAATAGTGATCAAATAATAATTGATGAATACATCATATGTAGTGCCTTCGTATAAAGGCAAGAAAGATGACTAGAATTCATGCAAGAGATAAGCATAACAACTAAGCACATGTCCACCAAGAGTGGATTATTGTCCATTGTGCATGAAAGTACGTGCAACAATGAGAGGATGAGAATACAAAGGTGCATCTCCTAAAGAGATGTAGTAGTCAACATGTGGTCAATTGGTGTACAAACTACTATGTTGTCTACATGACAACTCATGTGAATATACAAACTCCTAGGTGTTTACATGACAACTAATATGAAAATACGTTAACCTAAGTAATCTTAAGTAAAGTGCATATAGTAAATACTCATTTACACCAACATTATTAGTAAAAATAGATAGGAGTAAATGTAATGCCCCGCCAAGGGATCCAAAGAATTAACCTAGTATTTCACTAAGTTTGGTAGCATTTTTTTTTTTTGGAAGTAATTACCACATACAACTTATGCACAATAACGGAAGCAATAGCAATGTCCATCTAAAGAGTAAACATATCATACATAACAGACTACATTCTTTAAGATCCCTTAATGTGAATTACATACATGATTACAACATCCACATGAAATAATAATGATAAGTCCAATGTTCAATTATTACATATCCAACTGCTCATTCATCCACTGTACATGTCACAAGGTATGAAGGCTTAAAAGAATATACATATGTAGAATAAGGTACATCATCCTATTCTAATCCATGATACATCAAAGTAAAGATAATCACATGATACTCATGATACATAATCATAAAAGTCATTTACATCTATCATAAAGATCAAATAAATAAACTAAGTGCACGGTTCCTCCCAACCGTTAATAGCATCATTAGACCATCGTGGATCCTAGCCATCCCTCCGTGCGTAACATTCCAAGCACTGAAGAGATCATCGGTATTATCATAGTAGGAATGTCACTCCTAAAACATCCTACTAACATAAAAAGTAAGCATAAGATATCATCATCTAACATATGCTAATCATCAATGAAAGGATACATATCCACCATCACGAAGGACGCATTAACCACAATGTCTCAATGAATCTCAGATGATAAGAGTGGAAAATACACTACCACCCGACCGCGTGGTACCTAAGTGGTCCACTCCCACCGTGCTGAGGAGATAATCCCAAGTCCCAAACAGGCTATCAAAACCACATAGCACAAATCTCTAAAGTCCAGGAATCCTAAAAGTATACTAACTCAAAGGTTCCAATCACCAAAATAGACATCTACTTCCTAGAGGCACACAATGACATGTAGGAACCTACTATGCAAGCAGGAAAGTGTCATCGCATTTATCTCATACAAGTTACCCTAGCAACTAGCTAAACTCCACGGGTCCATATAGATCTCATGCAGCCACTAGTATCCTTTCATACTGACAAGGCATACTATGGAATGCAAGGTCGCAACCATGCGTTCTCTCTACTCCCATCCTAGCCTATACAAGCACTCAAGGCATGGGCGAGAACCAAAAACTCTTATCTTTTTAGGTTCATTCAGTTAGTATTAAGTGTGTGAATGTTATCACTTATTAATCCAACTTACAATGAGTTACCCTGGCAGCCTCTTAGGGCCCCGGCCCCCATTGCAAGCCACTTCCCGACACTACATGCAGATATCCTACCCTAATGCTCATGGTATCATAATCATAAAGAGAGTCCATAAAATCATCAAATATCCACAATAAGAATCATCATGATAAAATCATCAAATATGCATAAAGGCATCAAATCACCATGAGCAAACATCCATAGAAAATCATGATCACAACAGCTCTCTATTGGCAACTGAAGCATCACTGATAATCAAAATATCCATTGGTTCTTAATAACCAAAATATATCTCAAAATCATACTGATCGAAGACTCCAAAATGGTTGAGTCAAACATGTCACAACATGACATCATCAATAATAAATCCACATATTAGTCCCATCATGGCGACAAGAATATATCCAAGGATAACTGATCGATGACCAAAAATAATGGTTAAGTCAAGGGTCTCAGACATAAGAATCTCAACTATAACAATCAGTATTCACAACCAATACATAGAGCATTCCATCACATAATCATGGTTGGGTTTATAAAGATCGAGATTAAAACATCATCAAGACATCACATTCACATAACCCCCAAGCCTTTGGTAGACGTCCTATACCGGTCAACACTAGTCAACCCAAAACCCAAAACATTAGCATAATGAATACACAATGTAAACACATGTTTTGGTTTTGCTAAGTTTTCAAATTTGAATTCATATGCAAAATCTCAGTTTTTGTATTCCAAGTTTAGAGGAAGAACATTTTCCTACGTTTTTACATGTATTAATTTCTAGATGGATTAAAAATTCCCTCTAAACTTCAGTTTCCAATTATAATATTTAAAAGACATTTCCACTAACTTAATTTTCATATGCTTCATATATTTTATAATCTTAAACTATTAATTAATTCATAATAGTTAAAATTATAAAATTACAAAACTATTCATCATTAAAAAAAGAGATGAATTCATAAATCTTTTATTATCAACTTTAAATCTTTTAATAACATATATATATATATATATATATATATATTACATATATACATATATATATATATTTATATTTAAATATATACATACGTACATATATAATATAATATTTTTTTTTTTTGCTTTTTATAAAAAATGAAACCGAATTTTTATTAGTTTTCGATTCATATCACATAAAGGAAATCGAATAACAAAATTTCCTTAGAACAAAGCCGAATCGAATATGCCGTCGGCTGTCACTGTTGTGACATTTTCCGCGGGTACCCTGCGACCGATACAGTCGCAGGTACACTGCATAGCAGGTACCGCGCGACCGTTTAAAGCACGGGTACGGGGTGCGATTCCGCCCCCACCCAAACATGCATTAGTATTTGTTTAATCATACAATCGCAGCGTGATTTAATAAGTTGCGAAATACATTTATTAAAATGTTTCCGCCACAGTAAAGTTATGATTGTATAAATATATATTATATATGTACTCTTGAAAGAGAGGTCACAAGTTCAAATCCCACTGGGGGGTAGGGTATCTATGCCTTGTTCGTAGCGCCAAGCGCCTCTCGAAAAAGAGTACGAGGTAGTCCCATATCACTGTCACCATATGTAAACCCAAAAACTATGGCATATTGTCGTGGACTATAAAAACCTCCTTTCCTTTCCTTTCCTATATATATATATATATGTATGTATGTATATATATATATATATATATATATATATATATATATATATATATATATAATATACAGAATCTCAGTATGTTTATAAAAATACAAGCTTTCATTTTCAAAACCTCTCTATGAACTTGTTCTTTAAAAATTCTCCGATGACTAATTCTAATGGGTTTGTCCATGAATTGCAACCCTAGTCCGTATTATTTTCAGATCTAAGCATATAAAATCCTTAAATAAAACTTAATTGCCCAAATTGAAAATGCACATTGAAGACATATGGAAAATACGAAGAAGACAAGGGAGAGCAAGATGTAGAAGTATCATAATGAAACCACAAGAATCTACCCGGATTCTGATGCTAACTCGCTTATCCTCAGACAACCCACAGAGCAAGCTCCCCTTCTTCAGAATTTTCCCGAATCCTCCAATGCTTCAACTATTCTCCACGCTAACCACACTATCCACGCTATGTCCAAGCTATTAAGGTATGCCCGTATATAAAGAGCTTTCAGGATAACCCTAGAATGCTTCTAGAACTAGCTGGAAGATATTGCCAACTAAGCATGGACCTATTTCCAACCTTTTTGATAAGCCCTAGGGTTGTAGACACCATGTGCTTAATTGATGCACTAACCCCCGTGTTGTTGACACATGAGAAATAGAGAACTGCGTTATTTCCCATGCAAACTTATAACTCCAATAACTTTTTAAATTAATTTTCATTTAAATATTTATAACTCCCACTTTAATCTTCATAACTTTTATTTTAATTTTTATAACTTTTATCATTAATATTTGTTTATTAATTTATTAATATTTTATAATTATTATTTATTTTAATTTCTAATTTTCTTTTAATTTAATTCTTTTATTTCTCAATTAATTCTCCTTGAATTAATCATAATCAAAATATCAAAAATCATGATATTTAGTCTCTCAAATAATTAATTTATTAATTAAATCTATTTGTTAAGACTTAATTAATAGAAAATTCACCATAGACCTTCATGATAAAATATGAAAACCCATCATAGGACAATTCATACGAAATCAGTCTAAAGGATTAAAAATCACAAAATATGTCATCCGACACATTCAGTGGGTACTCAACTCAGATACTTGTCCTAACTCACTAGGAAAAATGGTTTTAGGGTTTGGAATTTGGACTTGAGAATTTATCTCTCCTCTCTTATCATTGAGATAGTATAATAGGGTATGCTCATCCTGGCAATTCAGGGAAGTCGATACCCGGTACCTGCAACCTACAGAAAAGTCATGCATGTACATGCTATATATATAGTGCTAAGCTAAACAGGCAATGGCAGGAAGTGGTGCATCGTGTAGATCCCAACTAAGCAGGTGACTACAACTCCCCTACTTAACCACATCAGAAACGCCATACAATAAGAAAACACACACACCATACACATGCAAGTATGGGGTAAGTATCCATAATAAAACTCATGAAATAATAACCATCTAACTAATCATCAACAATAACTAAAAATAATATAATGATCATCATACATACATGAAATGTAAAGTCTAAATGATCTCATCATATAATAACTGAATCCATAACATAATGTCTGATAGTGTCAAAACAATACCACTAATCCATCTACATAGTACTAATCCATCAAAGTCTGATAATAATAGCAATAATATGTCCAGAGAAGATGTGAATGAGGGTAGGCACTACATCCACCCCCCCTTGGGTTAGGCTTACTCCTAGAAGCCTACAAACAAATAGGGATATAACTCCCTCAATCTAGCCGCATCCTCCTAGGTAGCTGAAGAATCATCAGTAGGGTCCCATTGGACCCTTACCTGCTCGATGGTTCGACCCCTGAGGGTCAACCCCCACTGCTCCAGAATACGAATTGGCTCCAAAGCCAGCTGCCCGTCCTCTACCTGCAATGCATTCCAATCAAGAACATGCACAATATCAAGAATATACTGCCTAAGCACTGAAACATGGAAAATATCATGAATGCGAGCTAGGCTAGGCAGTAGAGCAAGGCGGTAAGCAACCGGGCCAATCCTCTCCAAAATCTCGAATGGTCCCACAAAATGAGGTGCTAGCTTAGAACCCTTTCCATATCGGATCGGACTCTTTCGCGGTCGCACTCTCAAGAAAACCTTATGTCCCACTACAAACTGCTTATCAGTCCTATGAGTATCAGCATACTTCTTCTGTCTATCCTATGCCATAGTTAAATGCTCGCGGATACGCACTACCTATTGCTCCATATCACGAAGCATCTCAGGACCCAACAGAATGCGATCCTCAAGGTTGTCCCAACTCAAGGGTGTATGACAAGGACGACCATATAATGCCTGAAAAGGTGTCATGCCAATAGAACTATGATATCCATTGTTGTAAGCAAACTCCACTAGATAGAGATAGTCCTCCCAATATGTCTGCCTATCCATCACATACATTCGTAACATATCCTCCAAAACCTGATTCACCCTCTCTGTCTGACCATCAGTTTTTGGATGATATGCCGAACTAAAGTTTAACTGCATTCCAAGCTCATGTTGCAACGATGTCCAGAATGCAGATGTGAATACAGGATCCCTGTCAGAAATGATCTTTCTAGGAATACCATGTAATCTCACAATGTCACGCATGAAGACATTAGCTACAGAAGCTGCTGTGTAAGAAGACCTGATAGGTGAAAAATGCGCCACCTTAGTCAACCGATCAACTGTGACCATGATAGCATCATGACGACGAACTGTCATAGGTAATCCTACAATGAAATCCATGGAGATAATATCCCACTTCCAAGAAGGAATGAGATTTGGCTGCAAAAGTCCAGCCGGGTGTTGATGTTCTGCCTTGACTCTCTAACACTCAAGACACCTAGCCACAAAATCAGCAATATCTCGCTTCATTCCGGACCAAAAGAACAAATGTCTCAAATCAGCATGCATCTTTTTAACACCTGGGTGTGCTGAGTATGGTGTACGATGGGCTTCCGTTAGAATCAAGGTGCGAAGCTCATCCATTAAAGGCACATAAATCCTCCCCAAATGTCTTAAAAGACCATCTGATTCTCGAACATAGCCTGCAAACTTTCCTTCCAAGGGTCTTCCTGAATCTATCTCTCTACACACTTCCTGATACCATGAATCCGTAGGAATTTCCTGAAGAATCCGACCCCTCAAATCGACACTAAGAGTCATAGATGATACCACATGTCTCCTGCGACTCAAAGCATCTGCCACCACATTCTCCTTACCTTGAATGTACTTAACCTCAAAATCATACTCGCATAGAAACTCCATCCATCGTCTCTGGCGAGCATTCAAATTAGGCTAAGTAAAAATATATTGAAGACTGCGATGATCGCTGTGTAGCTCAAATTTGTGCCCCAACAAGAAATGTCTCCATCTTGTCAAAGCATGAACTACTGCCGCTAACTCAAGATCATGCGTAGGATAATTTAACTCATGATCCTTGAGCTTGCGTGATTCATACGCTATCACCCGTCCATTCTGCATCAACACTGCCCCAATACCTTCAAGAGAAGCATCTATACACACCATAAAATCTCCCTCTGGATCAGGTACTGCTAAAATGGGTGCACTAGTTAAAAGTTCCTTGAGCTTCTGAAACACTTCCTCACATTTCTCTGTCCACACAAACTTCTTTCCTTTCCTCTGAAGAGAAGTGATAGGATGTGCTATCCTAGAGAAGTTCTGGACAAATCTACGATAATAACCAGCTAAACCCATGAAACTATGAATCCCTGACATGTTAGTCGGTGTTGGCCAATCTATTATCACTTGAATCTTTGCAGGATCCACTAATATACCATCACCTGAGATAACATGCCCTAAATATTGAATCTCTGATTTGAAGAATTCGCACTTGGCTGCATTAGCATAAAGCTGGTTGTCTCTCAAACACTGCAATACCAACCATAGGTGTTCCTCATGCTCCTTCTGATTCTTAGAGTATATCAATATATCATCAAGAAACACAAGTACGAACCTGTCAAGATATGATCGAAAAACACCATTCATCAAACTCATGAATATTGATGGAGCGTTAGTCAACCCAAAAGGTACCACTATGAACTCATAATGCCCATAGCGAGTTTGAAAAGCGGTCTTGTGAATGTCAGCTTCCTTAATGCGAAGCTAGTGGTATCCTGACTTAAGGTCAATCTTGGAGAAAACTGTAGCCCCCTTGATCTGATCGAATAGGTCATCAATCCTAGGCAAAGGATACCTGTTCTTAATAGTCACCTTGTTCAACTGTCTGTAATCGATACAAAGGCACAAAGAACTGTCTTTCTTCTTCACAAAGAGCACTGGAGCTCCCCATGGTGATACACTAGGTCGAATGCTCCCTTTGGCCAGAAGTTCCTCTAACTGAAGACGTAACTCTCCTAGTTCTTGCGTAGTCATTCGGTAAGGAGCTTTAGAGATAGGTTCTGCTCCAGGAACTAGATCAATGCTAAAGTTGATATCCCTCTTTGGAGGCATGCCTGGAATCTCACTTGGAAAAACATCTGCGTGCTCTTGCAAAACTGGGTGATCTAAAGTCTTCCTCACATTATCTTCTTCTTCAAGATCATTTACCATAACAACAAATATTTGACATCCCTTACGAAAACTTCGCTTCATTTGCATAGCAAAAATCATCCGCAGAGATATAGGCCTTGGTATCCCAACTATCTTCACATCATTCCCTTGGTCATCTTGGCACATAATAACCTTCTTCCTGCAATCTATACTGGCTTTATGAGTTCCAAGCCAATCCATGCCCAAAACCACATCATAGGAACCAAGGGGTATGACTCGAAGATCCACTACAGATATAAAGCTTCCTAAGCTAAGCCCACATTTATGAACTACAGAGTTTGTGGAGACTTTGATACCTGAGGCTAGTTCCACTTGCCAACCATGATCTTGCTTCACCGCATCCAACTTACACTTAGAAACTATACATGGTGAAATAAATGAATCTGTAGCTCCTAAATCAAATAATACTGAAAGAGATATACCTCGAATAGCACCTGTGGTCTCAACCACTGTACACTGATGATCCGCCTGACGGTGATCAACTGCTGCAAATACTCTATGAGCTCTACCTGCATCACCTACTATAGGCTCTGAGGCTGTAGGCCTAGGTCCTGAAAACTGAGGCGCTCGCTGTGGACACTGAGCTGCATAATGACCAATCTGTCCACATGAAAAACATTATGTATTCCTGCCAGACCCTCTACCCATAGGTGGTACATTTGATTGCCGTCGGCTGTTCCTACTAACAAACGACTGACTACTCTGAGCTGGCTGATTGGGTTGATTTTGTTTATTGTGTTGAGCATTGCAATTGTTCTTAAAGTTAGAACCTTTGCCACCACCTTGAGCCTGAGAATTAAATCCCTTCTGTTGTTGCGTCTACCGAGACTGCTGGTGAAACTGTTTTCCCTTAGAAGAGAAAGGCTTCTTGTTGCCATCTGAATTAAAGTTGCTTTTAGATCTTGATGCTGCTGGCACTCCTACAAAACCACCATGACCAAGGTTGACACTTTGCTCAACAAGGATTGCTCGATGTACCGCATCCTTGAGGGTTTTTGGCTCAAATACTTTGACACCCCCAATAATACGGTTGTTCAAACCCCTAATAAAATGTTGTGTCAACTAAGCTGAATTTTCACTGAACCCTGAAAAAGACATGAGCTCATAAAACTTACGCTCATACTCGGTCATTGACATAGTGTACTGCTTGAGATTATGAAATTCGTCTGCCCTTTGCTATTTCCATTCCTCTGGTAGGAATCGTTCTCGAAAACTCTCCAAAAATAGTTCCCAAGTGACACTGCTCATATCGATCCCTAGTTTCTTCTCCTCAATTGTCCACCAAGTGGCTCCAAAGTTCTCTAAATTGGTGATCGCAAATCTTGCCTTAACATTGTTGTCAAAGTCTTGCATAGCAAAAATCCTGTCGAGAGAAATAAGCCACTGCTCGGCCACATAACCATACCCTTGCCCATTGAAAGGCTTAACCTTGGATCTTGAAAGATCCTTCATCTGAGTGGACACAATGGACCTCTGACGATCCTTTCGAGGGCTTCTAGATTTGGGTCTATGCTCTTGTTCTGTCTGATGCACTTTAGGCTGTTCTTGAACAGGAGGTAGACGTTCTAGAATAGTCTGCATCAACTGTCTCAGACCAACCTCTTCAGACTCAGCTTGTTCCTCTCTTTGGCTCTCTTCCTGCTGCCTATTGGAGTGCTCTTCCTTGCTCTCCATACGAACCGATCCCTCATGGGCAGACTCATGGGCACTGACGGTTCTGCCATGACCACAGCCTCTTCCATGGCCCCTACCTTAGCCTCTAACAGAAGACCTAGTCCCAGATACCATCCTGCAACAGTACAGAGTACTATTACTATCAAGAGACACATGTTACAATAGACTAAGTTCAGTTCTATGTTTAGGTCTAAGTAAAATTTCAGTTTTGACAACTAAGTGTTGAAGTATGAAAAACATACAAGTAACAGTTCAAGTTCAGTTTTTCTTTTCAGTTCACCTAGTTTCAAATTGAAAAGATACACTTAATAGCTCAAGTTCTAGTTGTTCCAAATTACCCAAAGATCCCAATGTAGAAACTCGGGCTCTGATACCAAATGTAATGCCCCGCCAAGGGATCCAAAGAATTAACCTAGTATTTCACTAAGTTTGGTAGCATTTTTTTTTTTTTTGGAAGTAATTACCACATACAACTTATGCACAATAACGGAAGCAATAGCAATGTCCATCTAAAGAGTAAACATATCATACATAACAGACTACATTCTTTAAGATCCCTTAATGTGAATTACATACATGATTACAACATCCACATGAAATAATAATGATAAGTCCAATGTTCAATTATTACATATCCAACTGCTCATTCATCCACTGTACATGTCACAGCGTATGAAGGCTTAAAAGAATATACATATGTAGAATAAGGTACATCATCCTATTCTAATCCATGATACATCAAAGTAAAGATAATCACATGATACTCATGATACATCATCATAAAAGTCATTTACATCTATCATAAAGATCAAATAAATAAACTAAGTGCACGGTTCCTCCCAACCGTTAATAGCATCATTAGATCATCGTGGATCCTAGCCATCCCTCCGTGCGTAACATTCCAAGCACCGAAGAGATCATCGGTATTATCATAGTAGGAATGTCACTCCTAAAACATCCTACTAACATAAAAAGTAAGAATAAGATATCATCATCTAACATATGCTAATAATCAATGAAAGGATACATATCCACCATCACGAAGGACACATTAACCACAATGTCTCAATGAATCTCAGATGATAAGAGTGGAAAATACACTACCACCCGACCGCGTGGTACCTAAGTGGTCCAATCCCACCGTGCTGAGGAGATAATCCCAAGTCCCAAACAGGCTATCAAAACCACATCGCACAAATCTCTAAAGTCCAGGAATCCTAAAAGTATACTAACTCAAAGGTTCCAATCACCAAAACAGACATCTACTTTCCAGAGGCACACAATGACACGTAGGAACCTACTATGCAAGCGGGAAAGTGTCATCGCATTTATCTCGTACAAGTTACCCTAGCAGCTAGCTAAACTCCACGGGTCCATACATATCTCATGCGGCCACTAGTATCCTTTCATACTAACAAGGCATACTATGGAATGCAAGGTCGCAACCATGCGTTCTCTCTACTCCCATCCTAGCATATACAAGCACTCAAGGCATGGGAGAGAACCAAAAACTCTTATCTTTTTAGGTTCATTCAGTTAGTATTAAGTGTGTGAATGTTATCACTTATTAATCCAACTTACAATGAGTTACCCTGGCAGCCTCTTAGGGCCCCGGCCCCCATTGCAAGCCACTTCCCGACACTACATGCAGATATCCTACCCTAATGCTCATGGTATCATAATCATAAAGAGAGTCCATAAAATCATCAAATATCCACAATAAGAATCATCATGATAAAATCATCAAATATGCATAAAGGCATCAAATCACCATGAGCAAACATCCATAGAAAATCATGATCACAACAGCTCTCTATTGGCAACTGAAGCATCACTGATAATCAAAATATCCATTGGTTCTTAATAACCAAAATATATCTCAAAATCATACTGATCGAAGACTCCAAAATGGTTGAGTCAAACATGTCACAACATGACATCATCAATAATAAATCCACATATTAGTCCCATCATGGCGACAAGAATATATCCAAGGATAACTGATCGATGACCAAAAATAATGGTTAAGTCAAGGGTCTCAGACATAAGAATCTCAACTATAACAATCAGTATTCACAACCAATACATAGAGCATTCCATCACATAATCATGGTTGGGTTTATAAAGATCGAGATTAAAACATCATCAAGACATCACATTCACATAAACCCCAAGCCTCTGGTAGACGTCCTATACCGGTCAACACTAGTCAACCCAAAACCCAAAACATTAGTATAATGAATACACAATGTAAACACATGTTTTGGTTTTGCTAAGTTTTCAAATTTGAATTCATTTGCAAAATCTCAGTTTTTGTATTCCAAGTTTAGAGGAAGAACATTTTCCTACGTTTTTACATGTATTAATTTCTGGATGGATTAAAAATTCCCTCTAAACTTCAGTTTCCAATTATAATATTTAAAAAACATTTCCACTAACTTAATTTTCATATGCTTCATATATTTTATAATCTTAAACTATTAATTAATTCATAATAGTTAAAATTATAAAATTACAAAACTATTCATCATTAAAAAAAGAGATGAATTCATAAATCTTTTATTATCAACTTTAAATCTTTTAATAACATATATATATATATATATATATATATATATATATATATATATATATATATATATATATATATATATATATATATGAATATATGTAATATATATATATATATATATATATTACATATATTCATATATATATATATATATATATATATATATATATATATATATATATATATATATATATATATATATATATATATATATATATATATATATATATATATATATATATATATTACATATATTCATATATATATATTTATATTTAAATATATACATACGTACATATATAATATAATTTTTTTTTTTTTTGCATTTTATAAAAAATGAAACCAAATTTTTATTAGTTTTCAATTCATATCACATAAAGGAAATCGAATAACAAAATTTCCTTAGAACAAAGCCGAATCGAATATGCCGTCGGCTGTCATTGTTGTGACATTTGCCGTGGGTACCCTACTAACGCAGGTACCCTGTGACCGATACAGTCGTGGGTACACTGCGTAGCAGGTACCGTGCGACCCTTTAAAGCACGGGTACGGGGTGCGATTCTGCCCCCACCCAAACATGCATTAGTATTTGTTTAATCATACAATCGCAACGCGATTTAATAAGTTGCGAAATACGTTTATTAAAACGTTTCCGCCATAGTAAGGTTATGATTATATAAATATATATATATATATATTATATATATATGTATGTATATATATATATATAATATATGTATGTATATATATATATGTATATATATATATATATATATATATATATATATATATATATATATATATATATATATATATATATATATATATATATATAATAAGGTTTATGTATATATATATAATATACAGAATCTCAGTATGTTTATAAAAATACAAGCTTTCATTTTCAGAACCTCTCTATGAACTTGTTCTTTAAAAATTCTCTGATGACTAATTCTAATGGGTTTGTCCATGAATTGCAACCCTAGTCCGTATTATTTTCAGATCTAAGCATATAGAATCCTTAAATAAAACTTAATTGCCCAAATTGAAAATGCACATTGAAGACATATGGAAAATACGAAGAAGACAGGGGAGAGCAAGATGTAGAAGTATCATAATGAAACCACAAGAATCTACCCGGATTCTGATGCTAACTCGCTTATCCTCAGACAACCCGCAGAGCAAGCTCCCCTTCTTCAAAATTTTCCTGAATCCTCCAATGCTTTAACTGTTCTCCACGCTAACCACACTATCCACGCTATGTCCAAGCTATTAAGGTATGCCCGTATATAAAGAGCTTTCAGGATAACCCTAGAATGCTTCTAGAACCAGCTGGAAGATATCGCCAACTAAGCATGGACCTATTTCCAACCTTTTTGATAAGCCCTAGGGTTGTAGACACCATGTGCTTAATTGATGCACTAACCCTCGTGTTGTTGACACATGAGAAATAGAGAACTGCATTATTTCCCATGCAAACTTATAACTCCAATAACTTTTTAAATTAATTTTCATTTAAATATTTATAACTCCCACTTTAATCTTCATAACTTTTATTTTAATTTTTATAACTTTTATCATTAATATTTGTTTATTAATTTATTAATATTTTATAATTCTTATTTATTCTAATTTCTAATTTTCTTTTAATTTAATTCTTTTATTTCTCAATTAATTCTCCTTGAATTAATCATAATCAAAATATCAAAAATCATGATATTTAATCTCTCAAATAATTAATTTATTAATTAAATCTATTTGTTAAGACTTAATTAATAGAAAATTCACCATAGACCTTCATGATAAAGTATGAAAACCCATCATAGGAAAATTCATACGAAATCAGTCTAAAGGATTAAAAATCACAAAATATGTCATCCGACAGATTCAGTGGGTACTCAACTCAGATACTTGTCCTAACTCACTAGGACAAATGGTTTTAGGGTTTGGGATTTGGACTTGAGAATTTATCTCCCCTCTCTTATCATTGAGATAGTATAATAGGGTATGCTCATCCTGGCAATTCAGGGAAGTCGATACCCGGTACCTGCAACCTGCAGAAAAGCCATGCATGTACATGCTATATATATATATTGCTAAGCTAAACAGGCAATGGCAGGAAGTGGTGCATCGTGTAGATCCCAACTAAGCAGGTGACTACGACTCCCTTCCTTAACCACATCAGAAACGCCATACAATAAGAAAACACGCACACCATACACATGCAAGTATGGGGTAAGTATCCATAATAAAACTCATGAAATAATAACCATCTAACTAATCATCAACAATAACTAAAAATAATATAATGATCATCATACATACATGAAATGTAAAGTCTAAATGATCTCATCATATAATAACTGAATCCATAACATAATGTCTGATAGTGTCAAAACAATACCACTAATCCATCTACATAGTACTAATCCATCAAAGTCTGATAATAATAGCAATAATATGTCCAGAGAAGATGTGAACGAGGGTAGGCACTACAGTAAATCGTTGCTAAAAAAAGGTTTTAAAAATTACATATTGGACAGTGTGGTTGACTAAATTGTATACTTTTCAGAGTGATCAAAGCCCTCATCACCAGTATCGTCATGCAATAGTCCTTTCTTAGTGGTTTCCAATTTTTAAATTTTTTTAAAGGTGACAAAGGAATGTAGTGAGAAAAACACTTGTAAAATTTTAGGTATGGGAAGAGTTGTGTTAAGTAACAAGAAAATGTTTTTTTTTCAATTAGGAGCTTTTAGTTGGCTTTTGTTTGGCACTTTGATTCACAAGTTTTTCTTAGTGTTAGGGAATGTTACAACTGCTTTCAGTATATAAAGAACAAAAAATGGATGAATTGGGATAGGTTAGAGTTTCTTGTAGTATAGAAAAAAGAAAAAAATGGTAGAATTGGGGCAACAGATGGTGCAGTTGTCTAAACTAGTGAAGAAAGCATTTGAAGATTCAAAACATTCACTAGGATTGTGAAGATACAAAACTAATTAAAGAATTGATTTGTAAATTACTATGTAATTCTTTCTAGAAATCCCTATGAATAAATTTTCTAATAATTCTAGCCCTTTGAATGCCATTTGAGTGAGTGCAATGTAACATCAGACTTCGTGCAACATAATGTTCTAACATAAGAACCTTTACTTCAGAGCTTTATTCTAATTTTATCTTTTTCAAAATTTTTCACTTACCAAAACAAATTTGGTGGTATTTAAAAAAAATACTAAATCAATCAAATCAAATTACATTACAAACTTTCATTCAATCTCTTAAATTCATGATCCAGTACAAAAGCTAACAACATGATTCGACACAAGTTCTATGTTTAAAGCATTGTTGCTTCTCCAAATTTCAAAATGTGGGTTTATAGAGGGCACCTATCATGTGTTTAATGAAATGACTAACATATCTGTCCCATCAAACACACAACCAAAGCTTTCAATAACCAATCTCTAAGTAATACCATAATTCATTTTTCCCTCTTTACTTCCACTCCACCTGTTCTCAACTAGGTCTTAGTCAAGACACTCCATGTTACTCCCACTAAGGTCGATAAGATCATAAAGAACTTTGAGATGAGTTGGGCATTTCATTTTTTTAAATGTGCCTCAAATTTGAATTGAATGCTTCTATACCCACATCTTGTAAAAGAATAAAATAACATCTCAATTTTGTTTCAAATGTGTTTTTCAATTATACTACCCATTTTTGAGTGGCTTCTTTTTGGATTACAATATCTGGTAACATAGTTTTTTTGGGAATATTTTTTTAGTTTTTTTTCTTTTTGCTTGGTTGGTCTTTTAATGATGAATTTATAGTTAGGAGTCATTGTTGAGAAGATGTAGAGCCTTTTAATAGGGGACCATACTAGTATGAATAACATTATTGTAATGATTTAGAATAACTAAGAGAGGGGAGGGGGTAATCAATTATCCTTGGGTCCAAATGTACCAATTCAACTTTTAAACACTTAAAACAAGTTAAACAAACTCAAATACCCACCTGGTCTCTATAGCATATAATCAACAATTTAACATTTTATGCAATATATTAACTCTTTGTCTTTATATGTGTTGACTTCCAATAAATAAACTATTGTAAAATATAGCATACAAAACAATAACATTCACACATGAAAATAACACTTTTGACTCTAGGATTTAATGTGGAAATCCAATTTGGGAAAAACCACCAAGTAACATGTGACTATTTTTTCACTCTTTTGAAGTGAACTTAGCTAGGAACCAACCCTATTAAAGGTAATACAATACACTATTAAATTTGACCTTGTTAAAGGATTTAATCACTTTGTTAGGAGTGGCCTTGTTAGATGACTTTAGAACATTCCATTACAATATCACATTGATTAAAGGATTTAAAAGATGACTGTTAGGTCAACCTTGATTATAGGGTTTTGGACTAATAAAATAGTTATAATGTAATAGTAGGTTTGATTTGTAAAGTACAACCCACCTTGTAAATTTAGATCTCCATTCACTTATCTATTGGTTCATTGACTGGCCTCTATTCACATCTCCATCACTGATATGCTTGGCACCTCCTCAAGTAATCACACTTCACAAACTCTTCACACCTCATCTCTATTTTTCTCCTCTTTGAAGATTCTCCTTGAGATTTCCAATAAACCACAAAACAACCTTAAAATTCATCCCCTATGCCTCCTTGAATAGGTAATTTTGATTTTTTGATGCTTAAGTATCACTATTGATCTTAGGATTAGGTCAAATTCATCGAATCCTTGCACCTTTTTGTTTTCCTTCTTTTAGAAACATATAATCAAATCCTTGACTTTGATTGTGTAACAAAATCTCCCTATGTATTAGATATGTCAACTCATTAATCCTTATCTTCCACATGCTTTGAATAATTCAAAATTCCATATGTATCGGCCTTAAAATCAGATCTTTCTCAAACTTTAACTTTTATTGTCACTTGGCAATCACTATGTTCTTTAGCTTGGTTGTTACTGTGTAACTTGGCACACACTATAATTTCTCACTTGGCATCAACATGCTTTACCAACCATTACTATGCTTTGTTGCAACTACACTTTCTTGACAATAACTAACTACTCGATGTAAATTATTTTTCTTGGCTTAGACTACTAAGTTCCTTAATCGTTTGCTTCAACTCCTTCATTGACCGTACAACACTGATACTTGATCAAGCTTATCCTTATGACTTTTTTCAACTGTTAGCTTCATCTAATTATCTTCTTCACTTCATGTATTGATCGAAAAATATATTATCTTGTCAAGGACTAACTTACCAAGTGCCTATTGTATTTCCATGATACCTAACACATCTCAACTCAACCTTTCACTAGCTCATCACAAGATCTCTCCTTTTCAAATCCTCTTCATCAATCAAATTCTATGACACTCTACATTATTAGTAAATATCTCTTGCTAGCTTTGACACTTTGTCTTACCAATAGGTTTGACATGAATGACAACATAACAATTTCTCCAATTGTAGTTTCCAACACAGTAGTACAAGGAATTAACATGATGCTCTTGGCTTCTATGAAAAAGACAAAAATCACATAATGCATGACTAGAATAGTGCCAAGGAGAGCTTACATGGAGAAAATTAGATAGATGTTCATTGTACAAAAGAAGATCTCTACAATTCGAGGGTAGATTCATTAGTAAGAATAGTTATTGCTACCAAAGCTCAATGGCAGTCATCCACAAAAAAAAAGCAATCAGAATATACTAGCTAGAAAGAAGGAAAAAACTAGAATGTAAAACCATATACTATTGAACCCTATGTGCTCCTACTTATTCCTTTGTTACTAGTCACTTACAATAATGCCTTTAAGAAAAAAAAAATGTTGGTGTTTTGGAAGATTTAATATTATTAATGCCCTCTATTTTTTTCCCAGTGGAACTTCACCCTTACTATTACATCCATGATAAATGCATCCTAGCCTCAATTGTGCTATCCTTTCCAAAAAAAAATTCCCATTTTTTTGTACATGATAAATCAATTAAACCTCAAGAAATTAAACATAGACCAATAAAAAATTAGGAATTATCATTTGATTGTTTTTTTTAATCCAACCTTTCAAAATTGAATCATGGCACATGATTAGCCAAAAAATCAAATAGAAAGGGGTCAACCAAAAATATTAGTTCCCTTCCTTTTATAAGGCAGGGACTGATAATCATTAGTTGAATTGGTTTAAGGTTGTGACAATGTTGATGACAAAATCATTACCATGATCTTCAAAAAGGTATCTCAATTTCTTTGTTGCCTCCTTTTTGTTTCCATAGATAGTATGGTGAATATAGATTGTATTGATATTTGTTGGCATCTCATCTTTTGAGCATGTTAGTAGTAATTGCAACTATATATAGATATTATTTCTTTGTTCATACACATTTATAGTACTCAATTCCTTAACTCAAAATGTTAAAACATTAACCATTACATCATACAAAATAAAAAAAGTTATGTAAATTGAATTGAAAAGTCTAGACATAGGGGAGATACCCTAGTACTTGAACACTTTAACTTCACACTTATCAAAATCTTATGGCAATAACTTAATTAGTGAGTCATCTACTTATAACTAAGATTTCAAGTCAACGTCATCAATTATGATACCATATTAGCATGTTTTTTGCCAAGTTGGCCAAAACAACCCAAATAAAATGTGAAACCAATGGTCATGTAAAAATGGTACCAATACTTGCACAACTGATGTAGCATCAAGTCATTGGTTTCTCTCTATAATTGAAAGTAAAATTCATTCAATTTTGGGTAGTCATCATTGTACTAACAACTTTGAAGTCATAAGTATTGGTGCAATGCTGTAAAAAAAAAGGACATTAAATTAATAAGTGTAGATATCAAGTCAACAACTCCTATCACAACCTTTGGAATCTATTCAATTACTAGGTCCTCTCACCTAATGAAAGGAACCCTTCAAGTAAAAAATCACACTTGGCATCATTTCATGATCCCTAATTATGTTAAATCTGAAATTATAGGAGGGGTAAATAAAAACATTTTTAGAATTAGCAAATTATGCTAATTAATAGTTTAAAACATTAATGATATTGAGAAGCAACATGCATAGGTTTTAATTACGCTTTTTTGGTGGGAAATATATGACAAAGATTTGTTAACCTAGTTTAAAGTAGAAGGAAATATAGAAGCATAAATTATTGTTAATAATAAAGAGTTGTGTAAGGTTGATTGTAATAATTCTTAGCTCTCTCACTATCATCTTGATGATGGATCATTGAGTATGATACAAGACGTTGATGCTAATAAAAATCTCACACAATCTCACCCAGAAGCTTGAACATAATATTTGCAACACATTAAGTATAATATTGGAAATTTGGAATAGATAACTATCATAATTGAATAATTGGATAGATGTAAGTCCAATTTTATTAATCATATATAGTCAAATAAAAGAGTTGTATCAATTATCCTAAAAGATTTATCTTACTTGTAGTTGAATTATTATTAATGTTGGAAATTACATTTTAATAATAAGAGTTTTAGGAATGTGAGGGTATAATATTGATTTTGTCAACTCGTGTAAAGAAAAATGTGTCCCTAGAACTTAAAACTTTTATATAGTCCTTCCATTAAGATCTTAGTAATTTCCTTACAATAGAACTGAAGAGGATTCTATTTTGACTTCTCTTTGGTGTCAATCTAACCTAAGGTTAATTAATGACCAACTTATTATTTTAAATGCATTAGTAGGTACTGTAAATAATGTATTACAACCATAGGGTATGTGCAAGATCATGGTGTACCAAACTATGGCCTTAAGTGGCAGTGAAAAATCAACAAATCAGGTTTATGTCAACTTGACACATAATTTTGAAGTGGTTATGGACTTTATATCAAAAAGTTGTAAGAAAATAATTTGTAGAAAATTGAATGTAGTTTCTAAACTACTAGGCCTTATCAGGAGAAAAAAATAACTGATTGGTCAAAAGTTTGAATTTTAATGCAGTACTAAGAAAATTTCAGGGCGAAAATAAAAAGTAGGTGTATGTCTGACCACCTTAATCAAAATCAAATCATAATATTTTTTTAATATAATTATAGATATGAAAACTATACTCATGCCCGGATGTGACGCATATTCTTTGATATTTTTATTCCGAATAAATAATTAAATATGAATTTTCTACCAAAACTTTTTCGGATTAAAAAAAGTCCCGTGTCTGACCACCCTAACTAATAGAAAATTTGATCAAATTTTTATTTTTTTATTTTTTTCTTATACTAGGCGAAGTATAAAATGTAACGCAACTTTTAGATTTAAAAAATGTTATACCGTTTGAAAGTTATAGCTATTTTTCATTCAGTATGTCAATCAGCACTTTACAATAATCTTCATTGATAATTAACTAATAAATACTTATCGAACTCAGAATTTGACAAAAATTATATTGATGGAATCTAGAGAGCGATATTAAAAAACCCATTTAGTTTCATTCAATTTCGATAAAAATAACATTGTCAGACGGCTACCCGAAGTCTGAGTATCACTAAAACTCTCTATAAACACGTCTTTGGGGTTGACCGGGCAGGCTTGGTAAATACCAAGCCTGATCGGATATCCGATTTGACATCGGCTATCCGATATGGCTCGGTAGTCAAATTCCAAAAATCTTCAAATTTTGGAGGGAAATTCGATTTAAACGTTCTAGTTTTTTATTTTTAAATTATTTCACTTATATTAATATGTAAAGGCATATTTTAATATATTATATATATATAATAACGTAATGTAAACATACAAGATATAATCAAGTAATATATAATAATATCTTATGTTAATCTTATTACAATCTATAAATATAATATATATTATTATTATTTTTACTAATTATAATAACGTAATTTATATATATATATATATATATATAAAATACGTATTATATATTATTATATTAATATGTATGTTATTAATATATACAATAATGTAATATTTTCATTAAATGTAATATGTATTATATATTATTATATTAATATGTATAATAATATAATATTTATATAACAACGTAATATTTTTATTAAATATAATATATATTATAAATATTATTATATTAATATGTATGTTATTAATATATTTATATAATAACGTAATATTTTCATTAAATATAATAATGTAATATGTATATATATATATATATATATTATATTGATATGTATATTATTAATATATATGTATATTATTAATATGTATATTATTAATATATAAGAGTCAAAGGGGGTCATAGGGTGACCTATAACCCTCTTTGACCATTTAAACAACGATATATGTCTCTAGGGGTCCTAGGACCCCTAGGGACATATGTCGTCCTTTAATAGGTCAAAGGGGGTCCCTTTGACCCATTAAATGACGACATATGTCCCTAGGACCCCCAGGGACATAGCCGAATCGTTCATATTGGTCAAAGGGGGTCATAGGGTGATCTATGACCCCCTTTGACCCATTAAAAGACGACATATGTCTCTAGGGGTCCTAGGACCCCTAGGGACATATTCGAATGGGTATTATGGGTCAAAGGCCCTATGACCCTATTTGACCCATTAAACGATGACATATGTCCCTAGGGGTCCTAGGACCCCTAGGGACATAGTCGAATCGTTCATATGGGTCAAAGGGGGTCATAGGTCACCCTATGACCCCCTTTGAACCATTAAATGATGACATATGTCCCTAGGACCCCCCAGGGACATAGTCGAATCATTCATATGGGTCAAAGGGGGTCATAGGGTGACCTATGACCCCTTTTGACCCATTAAACGACGACATATGTCCCTAGGGGTCCTAGGACCTCTAGGGACATATTCGAATGGGTAATATGGGTCAAAGGGGGTCATAGGGTGACCTATGACCCTCTTTGACCCATTAAATGATGACATATGTCCCTAGGGGTCCTAGGACCCCTAGGGACATATTCCAATCGTTCATATGGGTCAAAGAGGGTCATAGGGTGACCTATGACCCTCTTTGACCCATTAAATGATGATATATGTCTCTAGGGGTCCTAGGACCCCTAAGGACATATTTGAATGGGTAATATGGGTCAAAGCGGGTCATAGGGTGACCTATGACCCTCTTTGACTCATTAAACAACGACATATTTCTCTAGGGGTCCCGGGACCCCTAGGGACATATTCAAATTGTTCATATGGGTCAAAGGGGGTCATAGGGTGAACTATGACCCTCATTGACCCATTAAACAACGACATATGTCCCTAGGGGTCCTAGGACCCCTAGGGACATATTCGAATGGGTAATATGGGTCAAATGGTGTCATAGGGTAACCTATGACCCTCTTTGACCCATTAAACGACGACATATGTCCCTAGGGGTCCTCAGACCCCTAGGGACATATTCGAATCGTTCATATGGGTCAAAGAGGGTCATAGGCTGACCTATGACCCTCTTTGACCCATTAAACGACAACATATGTCCCTAGGGGTCCTCGGACCCCTAGGGACATATTTGAATCGTTCATATGGGTCAAAGGGGGTCATAGGGTGACCTATGACCCTCTTTGACCCATTAAACGACGACATATGTCCCTAAGGGTCCTAGGACCCCTAGTGACATATTCGAATCGTACATATGGGTCAAAGAGGGTCATAGGGTGACCTATGACCCCCTTTGACCCATTAAACGACGACATAAGTCTCTAGGGGTTCTACGACCCCTGGGGACATATTTGAATGAGTATTATGGGTCAAAGGGGGTCATAGGGTGACCTATGACCCTCTTTGACCCATTAAATGATGACTTATGTCCCTAGGGGTCCTTGGACCCCAAGAGACATATTCGAATGGGTAATATGGGTCAAATGGGGTCATAGGGTGACCTATGACCCTCTTTGACCCATAAAATGATGACATATGTCCCTAGGGGTCCTAGGACCCTAGGGACATATTTGAATTATTCATATGGTTCAAAGGGGGTCATAGGGTGACCTATGACCCCCTTTGACCCATTCAACGACGACATATGTCCCTAGGGGTCCTAGGACCCCTAGGGACAAATTCGAATGGGTAATATGGGTCAAATGGGGTCATAGGGTAACCTATGACCCTCTTTGACCCATTAAACGATGACATATGTCTTTAGAGGTCCTAGGACCCCTAGGGACATATTCGAATCGTTCATATGGGTCAAAGGGGGTCATAGGTCACCCTATGACCCTCTTGACCCATTAAACGATGATATATGTCTCTAGGGGTCCTAGGACCCTTAGGGACATATTCGAATGGGTAATATGAGTCAAAGGGGGTCATAGGGTGACCTATGACCCTCTTTGACCCATTAAACGATGACATATGTCCCTAGGGGTCCTCGGACCCCAAGGGACATATTCAAATGGGTAATATGGGTCAAAGGGGGTCATAGGGTGACCTATGACCCTCTTTGACCCATTAAACGACGACATATGTCCCTAGGGGTCCTAGGACCCTAGGGACATATTCGAATCATTCATATGGGTCAAAGGGGGTCATAGGGTGACCTATGACCCCCTTTGACTCATTAAACGACGACATACATCACTAGGGGTCCTAGGACCCCTAGGGACATATTTGAACCGTTCATATGAGTCAAAGGGGGTCGTAGGGTGACCTATGACCCCCTTTGACCCATTAAACGACGACATATGTCCCTAGGGGTCCTAGGACCCCTAGGGACATATTCGAATGGGTAATATGGGTCAAATGGGGTCGTAGGGTAACCTATGACCCTCTTTGACCCATTAAATGATGACATATGTGTCTAGGGGTCCTAGGACCCCTAGGGACATATTCGAATTGTTCATATGGGTCAAAGGGAGTCATAGAGTGACCTATGACCCTCTTGACCTATTAAATGACGATATATGTCTCTAGGGGTCCTAGGACCCCTAGGGACATATTCGAATAGGTAATATGGGTCAAAGGGGTTCATAGGGTGACCTATGACCCTCTTTGACCCATTAAACGACGACATATGTCCCTAGGGGTCCTAGGACCCCTAGGGACATATTCGAATGGGTAATATGGGTCAAAGGGGGTCATAAGGTGACCTATGACCCTCTTTGACCCATTAAACGAAGACATATGTCCTTAGGGGTCCTGGGACCCTAGGGACATAATCGAATGGTTCATATGGGTCAAAGGGGGTCATAGGGTGACCTATGACCCCCTTTGACCCATTAAACGACGATATATGTTAGGGACATATTTGAATCATTCATTTGAGTCAAAGGGGGTCATAGGGTGACCTATGACCCCCTTTGACCCATTAAACGATGACACATGTCCTTAGGGGTCCTAGAACCCCTAGGGACATATTCGAATGGTTCAGATGGGTCAAAGGAGGTCATAGGGTGACCTATGACCCCCTTTGACCCATTAAACGACGACATATGTCCCTAGGGGTCCTAGGACCCCTAGGGACATACTCGAATGGTTCATATGGGTCAAACCCTATGACCCCGTTTGACCCATTAAACGACGACATATGGCCCTAGGGGTCCTAGGACCCCTAGGGACATATTCGAATGGTTCATATGGGTCAAACCCTATGACCCCGTTTGACCCATTAAACGACGACATATGTCCTTAGGGGTCCTATGACCCCTAGGGGCATATTTGAATCGTTCATATGAGTCAAACGGGGTTATAGGGTGACCTATGACCCCCTTTGACCCATTAAACGATGACATATGTCCCTAGGGGTCCTAGGACCCCTAAGGACATATTCGAATGGGTAATATGGGTCAAATGGGGTCATAGGTTAACCTATGACCCTCTTTGACCCATTAAACGATGACATATGTCTCTAGGGCTCCTAGGACCCCTAGGGACATATTCGAATCGTTCATATGGGTCACCCTATGACCCTCTTGACCCATTAAACAATGATATATGTCTCTAGGGGTCCTCGGTCCCCTAGGGACATATTCGAATGGGTAATATGGGTCAAAGGGGGTCATAGGGTGACCTATGACCCTCTTTGACCCATTAAACGATGACATATGTCCCTAAGGGTCCTAAGACCCCTAGGGACATATTCGAATGGGTAATATGGGTCAAATGGGGTCATAGGGTAACCTATGACCCTCTTTGACCCATTAAATGATGACATATGTCTCTAGGGGTCCTAGGACCCCTAGGGACAAATTCGAATCGTTCATATGGGTCAAAGGGGGTCATAGGGTGACCTATGACCCTCTTGACACATTAAACGACGATATATGTCTCTAGGGGTCCTAGGACCCCTAGGCACATATTCAAATGGGTAATATGGGTCAAAGGGGGTCATAGGGTGACCTATGACCCTCTTTGACCCATTAAATGAAGACATATGACCCAATGGGTCCTAGGACCCTAGGGACATATTCTAATCGTTCATATGGGTCAAAGGGGGTCATAGGGTGACCTGTGAGCCCCTTTGACCCATCAAATGACGACATATGTCCCTAGGACCCCTAGGGACATATTTGAATCATTCATATGAGTCAAAGGGTGTCATAGGGTGACCTATGACCCCCTTTGAGGCATTAAACGACGACATATGTCCCTAGGGGTCCTAGGACCCCTAGGGACATATTCGAATGGGTAATACGGGTCAAATGGGGTCATAGCGTATCTTATGACCCTCTTTGAGCATTTAAATGACGACATATGTCTCTAGGCGTCCTAGGACCCCTAGGGACATATTCGAATCGTACATATGGGTCAAAGGGGGTCATAGGTCACTTTGACCCATTAAACGATGATATATGTCTCTAGGGTTCCTAGGACCCCTAAGGACATATTCGAATGGGTAATATGGGTCAAAGGGGGTCATAGGGTGACCTATGACCCTCTCTGACCCATTAAATGACGAGATATGTCGCTAGGGGTCCTAGGACCCCTAGGGACATATTCAAATGGGTAATATGGGTCAAAGGGGGTCATAGGGTGACCTATGACCCCCTTTGACCCATTAAACGATGACATATGTCTCTAGGGGTCTTAGGACCCCTAGGGACATATTCGAATGTGTATTATGGGTCAAAGGGGGTCATAGGGTGACTTATGACCCTCTTTGACCCATTAAACGACGACATATGTCCCTAGGGGTCCTCGAACCCCAAAGGACATATTCGAATGGGTAATATGGGTCAAATGGGGTCATAGGGTGACCTATGACCCTCTTTGACCCATTAAACGACGACATATGTCCCTAGGGGTCCTAGGACCTCTAGGGACACATTTGAAAGGGTAATATGGGTCAAAGGGGGTCATAGGGTGACCTATGACCCTCTTTGACCCATTAAATGATGACATATGTCCTTAGGGGTCCTAGGACCCCTAGGGACATATTCCAATCCTTCATATGGGTCAAAGGGGGTCATAGGGTGACCTATGACCCTCTTTGACCCATTAAACGACGATATATGTCTCTAGGGGTCCTAGGAACCCTAGGGACATATTCGAATGGGTAATATGGGTCAAAGGGGGTCATAGGGTGACTTATGACCCTCTCTGACTCATTAAACGATGACATATTTCTCTAGGGGTCCTTGGACCCTTAGGGACATATTCGAATTGTTCATATGGGTCAAAAGGGGTCATAGGGTGACCTATGACCCCCTTTGACCCATTAAACGACAACATATGTCCCTAGTGGTCCTAGGACCCCTAGGGACATATTCGAATGGGTAATATGGGTCAAATATACTCGATGACCCTCTTTGACCCATTAAACGACGACATATGTCCCTAGGGGTCCTCAGACCCCTAGGGACATTCGAATCGATCATATGGGTCAAAGAGGGTCATAGGGTGACCTATGACCCTCTTTGACCCATTAAATGACGACATATGTCCCTAGGGGTCCTCGGACCCCTAGGGACTTATTCGAATCGTTCATATGTGTCAAAGGGGGTCATAGGGTGACCTATGACCCTATTTGACCCATTAAACGATGACATATGTCCTTAGGGATCCTAGGACCCCTAGGGACATATTCGAATCGTACATATGGGTCAAACTGGGTGATAGGGTGACCTATGACCCCCTTTGACCCATTAAATGACGACATATGTCTCTAGGGGTCCTAGGACCTCTAGGGACATATTCAAATGGGTATTATGAGTCAGAGGGGGTCATAGGGTGACCTATGACCCTCTTTGACCCATTAAACAACGACATATGTCCCTAGGGGTCCTTGGACCACAAGAGACATATTCGAATAGGTAATATGGGTCAAAGGGGGTCATAGGGTGACCTATGACCCTCTTTGACCCATTAAATGACAACATATGTCCCTAGGGGTCCTAGGACCCTAGGGACATATTCTAATTGTTCATATGTGTCAAAGGGGGTCATAAGGTGACCTATGACCCCCTTTGACCCATTAAACGACGGCATATGTCCCTAGGGGTCCTAGGACCCCTAGGGACATATTCGAATGGGTAATATGGGTCAAATGGGGTCATAGGGTAACTTATGACCCTCTTATACCCATTAAACGATGACATATGTCTCCAGAGGTCCTAGGACCCCTAGGGACATATTCGAATCATTCATATGGGTCAAAGGGGGTCATAGGGTGACTTATGACCCTCTTGACCCATTAAACGATGATATATGTCTCTAGGGGTCTTAGGACCCCTAGGAACATATTCGAATGGGTAATATGGGTCAAAGGGGGTCATAGGGTGACCTATGACCCTCTTTGACCCATTAAACGACGACATATGTCCCTAGGGGTCCTCGAACCCCAAGGGACATATTCGAATGGGTAATATGGGTCAAAGGGGGTCATAGGGTGACCTATGACCCTCTTTGACCCATTAAACGACGACATATGTCCCGAGGGGTCCTAGGACCCTAGGGACATATTCAAATCGTTCATATGGGTCAAAGGGGGTCATAGCTTGACCTAGGACCCCCTTTGACTCATTAAACGACGACATATGTCCCTAGGGGTCCTAGGACCCCTAAGGACATATTTGAATCGTTCATATGAGTCAAAGGGGGTCGTAGGGTGACCGATGACCCCCTTTGACCCATTAAACGATGACATATGTCCCTAGGTGTCCTAGGACCCCTAGGGACATATTCGAATGGGTAATATGGGTCAAATGGGGTTATAGGGTAACCTATGACCCTCTTTGACCCATTAAATGACGACATATGTCTCTAGGGTTCTTAGGACCCCTAGGGACATATTCGAATCATTCATATGGGTGAAAGGCTCTTGACCCATTAAACGACGATATATGTCTCTAGGGGTCCTAGGACCCCTAGGGATATATTCGAATGGGTAATATGGGTCAAATGGGGTCATAGGGTGACCTATGACCCTCTTTGACCCATTAAACGATGACATATGTCCCTAGGGGTCCTAAGACCCCTAGGGACATATTCGAATGGGTAATATGGGTCAAATGGGGTCATTGGGTGACCTATGACCCTCTTTGACCCAATAAACGAAGACATATGTCCCTAAGGGTCCTAGGACCCTAGGGACATATTCGAATGGTTCATATGGGTCAAAGGGGGTCATAGGGTGACCTATGACCCCCTTTGACCCATTAAACAACGACATATGTCCCTAGGAGTCTTAGGACCCCTAGGGACATATTTGAATCGTTCATATGGGTCAAAGGGGGTCATAGGTCACCCTATGACCCACTTTGACCCATTAAACGATAACATATTTTCCTAGGGGTCCTAGGACCCTAGGGACATATTCATATGGGTCAAAGGGGGTCATAGGGTGACCTATGACCCCCTTTGACCCATTAAACGACGACATATGTCCCTAGTGGTCCTAGGACCCCTAGGGACATATTTGAATCGTTCATATGAGTCAAAGGGGGTCATAGGGTGACCTATGACCCCCTTTGACCCATTAAACGACGACATATGTCCCTAGGGGTCCTAGGACCCCTAGGGACATATTCAAATGGGTAATATGGGTGAAATGGGGTCATAGGGTAACCTATGACCCTCTTTTACCCATTAAACGATGACATATGTCTCTAGGGGTCCTAGGACCCCTAGGGACATATTCGAATCGTTCATATGGGTCGAAGGGGGTCATAGGGTGACCTATGACCCTCTTGACCCATTAAACGACGATATATGTCTCTAGGGGTCCTAGGACCCCTAGGGACATATTCAAATGGGTAATATGGGTCAAAGGGGGTCATAAGGTGACCCATGACCCCCTTTGACCTATTAAACGACGACATATGTCGCTAGGGGTCCTAGGACCCCTAGGGACATATTCGAATGGGTATTATGGGTCAAAGGGTGTCATAGGGTGACCTATGACCCTCTTTGACCCATTAAATGACGACATATGTCCCTAGGGGTCCTCAGACCCCAAGGGACATATTCGAATGGTTAATATGGGTCAAATGGGGTCATAGGGTGACCTATGACCCTCTTTGACCCATTAAACGACGACATATGTCCCTTGGGGTCCTAGGATCGTAGGGACATATTCCAATCGTTCATATGGGTCAAAGGGGGTCATAGGGTGACCTATGACCCCCTTTGACCCATTAAACGACAACATATGTCCCTAGGGGTCCTAGGACCCCTAGGGACATATTTGAATCGTTCATATGAGTCAAAGGGGGTCATAGGGTGTCCTATGACCCCCTTTGATGCATTTAACGATGACATATGTTCCTAGGGGTCCTAGGACCCCTAGGGACATATTCAAATGTGTAATATGTGTCAAATGGGGTCATAGGGTAACCTATGACCCTCTTTGACCCTTTAAATGACGACATATGTCTCTAGGGGTCCTAGGACCCCTAGGGACATATTCGAATCGTACATATGGGTCAAAGGGGGTCATAGGGTGACCTATGACCCTCTTTGACCCATTAAACGAAGACATATGACCCAATGGGTCCTAGGACCCTAGGGACATATTCTAATCGTTCATATGGGTCAAAGGGGGTCATAGGGTGACCTGTGAGCCCCTTTGACCCATCAAATGACGACATATGTCCCTAGGACCCCTAGGGACATATTTGAATCATTCATATGAGTCAAAGGGTGTCATAGGGTGACCTATGACCCCCTTTGAGGCATTAAACGACGACATATGTCCCTAGGGGTCCTAGGACCCCTAGGGACATATTCGAATGGGTAATACGGGTCAAATGGGGTCATAGCGTATCTTATGACCCTCTTTGAGCATTTAAATGACGACATATGTCTCTAGGCGTCCTAGGACCCCTAGGGACATATTCGAATCGTACATATGGGTCAAAGGGGGTCATAGGTCACTTTGACCCATTAAACGATGATATATGTCTCTAGGGTTCCTAGGACCCCTAAGGACATATTCGAATGGGTAATATGGGTCAAAGGGGGTCATAGGGTGACCTATGACCCTCTTTGACCCATTAAATGACGAGATATGTCGCTAGGGGTCCTAGGACCCCTAGGGACATATTCAAATGGGTAATATGGGTCAAAGGGGGTCATAGGGTGACCTATGACCCCCTTTGACCCATTAAACGATGACATATGTCTCTAGGGGTCTTAGGACCCCTAGGGACATATTCGAATGTGTATTATGGGTCAAAGGGGGTCATAGGGTGACTTATGACCCTCTTTGACCCATTAAACGACGACATATGTCCCTAGGGGTCCTCGAACCCCAAAGGACATATTCGAATGGGTAATATGGGTCAAATGGGGTCATAGGGTGACCTATGACCCTCTTTGACCCATTAAACGACGACATATGTCCCTAGGGGTCCTAGGACCTCTAGGGACACATTTGAAAGGGTAATATGGGTCAAAGGGGGTCATAGGGTGACCTATGACCCTCTTTGACCCATTAAATGATGACATATGTCCTTAGGGGTCCTAGGACCCCTAGGGACATATTCCAATCCTTCATATGGGTCAAAGCGGGTCATAGGGTGACCTATGACCCTCTTTGACCCATTAAACGACGATATATGTCTCTAGGGGTCCTAGGAACCCTAGGGACATATTCGAATGGGTAATATGGGTCAAAGGGGGTCATAGGGTGACTTATGACCCTCTCTGACTCATTAAACGATGACATATTTCTCTAGGGGTCCTTGGACCCTTAGGGACATATTCGAATTGTTCATATGGGTCAAAAGGGGTCATAGGGTGACCTATGACCCCCTTTGACCCATTAAACGACAACATATGTCCCTAGTGGTCCTAGGACCCCTAGGGACATATTCGAATGGGTAATATGGGTCAAATATACCCGATGACCCTCTTTGACCCATTAAACGATGACATATGTCCCTAGGGGTCCTCAGACCCCTAGGGACATTCGAATCGATCATATGGGTCAAAGAGGGTCATAGGGTGACCTATGACCCTCTTTGACCCATTAAATGACGACATATGTCCCTAGGGGTCCTCGGACCCCTAGGGACTTATTCGAATCGTTCATATGTGTCAAAGGGGGTCATAGGGTGACCTATGACCCTATTTGACCCATTAAACGATGACATATGTCCCTAGGGATCCTAGGACCCCTAGGGACATATTCGAATCGTACATATGGGTCAACCTGGGTGATAGGGTGACCTATGACCCCCTTTGACCCATTAAATGACGACATATGTCTCTAGGGGTCCTAGGACCTCTAGGGACATATTCAAATGGGTATTATGAGTCAGAGGGGGTCATAGGGTGACCTATGACCCTCTTTGACCCATTAAACAACGACATATGTCCCTAGGGGTCCTTGGACCACAAGAGACATATTCGAATAGGTAATATGGGTCAAAGGGGGTCATAGGGTGACCTATGACCCTCTTTGACCCATTAAATGACAACATATGTCCCTAGGGGTCCTAGGACCCTAGGGACATATTCTAATTGTTCATATGTGTCAAAGGGGGTCATAAGGTGACCTATGACCCCCTTTGACCCATTAAACGACGGCATATGTCCCTAGGGGTCCTAGGACCCCTAGGGACATATTCGAATGGGTAATATGGGTCAAATGGGGTCATAGGGTAACTTATGACCCTCTTATACCCATTAAACGATGACATATGTCTCCAGAGGTCCTAGGACCCCTAGGGACATATTCGAATCATTCATATGGGTCAAAGGGGGTCATAGGGTGACTTATGACCCTCTTGACCCATTAAACGATGATATATGTCTCTAGGGGTCTTAGGACCCCTAGGAACATATTCGAATGGGTAATATGGGTCAAAGGGGGTCATAGGGTGACCTATGACCCTCTTTGACCCATTAAACGACGACATATGTCCCTAGGGGTCCTCGAACCCCAAGGGACATATTCGAATGGGTAATATGGGTCAAAGGGGGTCATAGGGTGACCTATGACCCTCTTTGACCCATTAAACGACGACATATGTCCCGAGGGGTCCTAGGACCCTAGGGACATATTCAAATCGTTCATATGGGTCAAAGGGGGTCATAGCTTGACCTAGGACCCCCTTTGACTCATTAAACGATGACATATGTCCCTAGGGGTCCTAGGACCCCTAAGGACATATTTGAATCGTTCATATGAGTCAAAGGGGGTCGTAGGGTGACCGATGACCCCCTTTGACCCATTAAACGATGACATATGTCCCTAGGTGTCCTAGGACCCCTAGGGACATATTCGAATGGGTAATATGGGTCAAATGGGGTTATAGGGTAACCTATGACCCTCTTTGACCCATTAAATGACGACATATGTCTCTAGGGTTCTTAGGACCCCTAGGGACATATTCGAATCGTTCATATGGGTCAAAGGCTCTTGACCCATTAAACGACGATATATGTCTCTAGGGGTCCTAGGACCCCTAGGGATATATTCGAATGGGTAATATGGGTCAAATGGGGTCATAGGGTGACCTATGACCCTCTTTGACCCATTAAACGATGACATATGTCCCTAGGGGTCCTAAGACCCCTAGGGACATATTCGAATGGGTAATATGGGTCAAATGGGGTCATTAGGTGACCTATGACCCTCTTTGACCCAATAAACGAAGACATATGTCCCTAAGGGTCCTAGAACCCTAGGGACATATTCGAATGGTTCATATGGGTCAAAGGGGGTCATAGGGTGACCTATGACCCCCTTTGACCCATTAAACAACGACATATGTCCCTAGGAGTCCTAGGACCCCTAGGGACATATTTGAATCGTTCATATGGGTCAAAGGGGGTCATAGGTCACCCTATGACCCACTTTGACCCATTAAACGACAACATATTTTCCTAGGGGTCCTAGGACCCTAGGGACATATTCATATGGGTCAAAGGGGGTCATAGGGTGACCTATGACCCCCTTTGACCCATTAAACGACGACATATGTCCCTAGTGGTCCTAGGACCCCTAGGGACATATTTGAATCGTTCATATGAGTCAAAGGGGGTCATAGGGTGACCTATGACCCCCTTTGACCCATTAAACGACGACATATGTCCCTAGGGGTCCTAGGACCCCTAGGGACATATTCAAATGGGTAATATGGGTGAAATGGGGTCATAGGGTAACCTATGACCCTCTTTTACCCATTAAACGATGACATATGTCTCTAGGGGTCCTAGGACCCCTAGGGACATATTCGAATCGTTCATATGGGTCGAAGGGGGTCATAGGGTGACCTATGACCCTCTTGACCCATTAAACGACGATATATGTCTCTAGGGGTCCTAGGACCCCTAGGGACATATTCAAATGGGTAATATGGGTCAAAGGGGGTCATAAGGTGACCCATGACCCCCTTTGACCTATTAAACGACGACATATGTCGCTAGGGGTCCTAGGACCCCTAGGGACATATTCGAATGGGTATTATGGGTCAAAGGGTGTCATAGGGTGACCTATGACCCTCTTTGACCCATTAAATGACGACATATGTCCCTAGGGGTCCTCAGACCCCAAGGGACATATTCGAATGGTTAATATGGGTCAAATGGGGTCATAGGGTGACCTATGACCCTCTTTGACCCATTAAACGACGACATATGTCCCTTGGGGTCCTAGGATCGTAGGGACATATTCCAATCGTTCATATGGGTCAAAGGGGGTCATAGGGTGACCTATGACCCCCTTTGACCCATTAAACGACAACATATGTCCCTAGGGGTCCTAGGACCCCTAGGGACATATTTGAATCGTTCATATGAGTCAAAGGGGGTCATAGGGTGTCCTATGACCCCCTTTGATGCATTTAACGATGACATATGTTCCTAGGGGTCCTAGGACCCCTAGGGACATATTCAAATGTGTAATATGTGTCTAATGGGGTCATAGGGTAACCTATGACCCTCTTTGACCCTTTAAATGACGACATATGTCTCTAGGGGTCCTAGGACCCCTAGGGACATATTCGAATCGTACATATGGGTCAAAGGGGGTCATAGGGTGACCTATGACCTTCTTGACCCATTAAACGACGATATATTTCTCTAGGGGTCCTAGGATCCCTAGGGACATATTCGAATGGGTAATATGTGTCAAAGGGGGTCATAGGGTGACCTATGACCCTCTTTGACCCATTAAACAATGATATATGTCTCTAGGGGTCCTAGGACCCCTAAGGACATATTCAAATGGGTAATATGGGTCAAAGGGGGTCATAGGGTGACCTATGACCCTCTCTGACCCATTAAACGACAAGATATGTCGCTAGGGGTCCTAGTACCCCTAGGGACATATTCGAATGGGTAATATCGGTCAAAGGCGGTCATAGGGTGACGTATGACCTCCTTTGACCCATTAAACAACGACATATGTCTCTAGGGGTCCTAGGACCCCTATGGACATATTCGAATGGGTATTATGGGTCAAAGGGGGTCATAGGGTGACCTATGACCCTCTTTGACCCATTAAATGATGACATATGTCCCTAGGGGTCCTTGGACCCCAAGGGACATATTCGAATCGGTAATATGGGTCAAAGGGGGTCATAGGGTGACCTATGACCCTCTTTGACCCATTAAATGACGACATATGTCCCTAGGGGTCCTAGGACCCCTAGGGACATATTTGAATCGTTCATATGAGTCAAAGGGGATCATAGGGGACCTATGACCCCCTTTGATCCATTAAGAGACGACGTATGTCTCTAGGGGTCCTAGGACCCCTAGGGACATAGTCGTGTCGTTCATATGGGTCAAAGGGGGTCATAGGGTGACCTATGACCCCCTTTGACCCATTAAATGACGACCCTCTTTGTATTATATATTATTATATTAATATGTATAATAATATAATATATATATAACAACATAATATTTTTATTAAATATAATATATATTATAAATATTATTATATTAATATATATGTTATTAATATATCTATATAATAACGTAATAGTTTAGTATATGTAACGTAACATTTTAGGATATACTATTTATACTATTTTAGGATAATAATTATAATATAAATAAACACTAAATATTAATATTATTATATGTATAGTAATAATAATAATACTATTATAGCTATAATAATAATATATATTAATACTATATATTGTAGCTTAATATAAATAAACACTATATATTTACACTATTATATCTATATTAATAATATTAATACTATTATAGGTATAATAATAATATTGATACTATAGGTATATTAATACTATTTTATATTAATATTATTGATATTTTATACTAATACTAATATACTATTAACTTAGTTATAAATTAAAGTCGTTTGCCTCCAAATATTTTCATAATATTAATATTATTGTGGCAAAGGAGGGAAACCTTAGCAAGTTTTCCCCCCAAAAGTTCTTTTCCTATATCGGATATCCAATTTATTATCGGATATCCGATTATACTGGCATCAATTTCAAATATTTGACTGTCCCTACAGACCCGACAACATTGCTTTTTTACCTCTTTTTTCACGGGATTTGTAAAAAGTCGTGTTTTGGGGCCCAACTAATCGAAAAGAATTCGAAAATATAACCTTAGGTGTTCAAATTTGTCATCTGAATGGGGAGCAACAGTCGTCGAAAGAATAAACGTAAAAGGAAGATATCCAATGAAAACATTGCAACATATAGGGAAAAGGACAAAATGAAACACCGAAAAAAAAGACAAGGTATGCTAAATATCAATCAAGTTGATGATGAATTAATAGAAGGTGAAATCATAGAGTCAGATAATGAAAATGTACAGTTGGGAAATGAAAATGTACCTTTTGAAAATGATAATGCGGAAATTGAAAATGTAGAGATTGAAAATTTTGAAGAAGAAATGCCACCAAGTCATAATCCAAATTGCATAATTGACCATGTCGAAGATGACAATGCACAGCAACTTAATGCACAAGAACCTTACATATCTCCTAATTATAATCGACATGAAGGTTCTAAAACACCAAAATGGATAATTGAAATTGATGAAACGATTATGACTAGTTTGGAAGGAAAAAAATCAGAAAGAACCATTCGGTTATGGGCTTCAAGACTATATCAGATGTTTTTCGGCAACAAGACAGTGGTAGAGCAATTTCAGCTTTTCATGCACTTATTAAAGATGCAAAAGATGAGACCTATGCTTTCCAAATTGAAAATTCGTGTCAATAAAAAGTTGGAAAGAAATGCCATTATTGTGAAGAATCTTTTCAGTGCTCTCAATAGCGTTGGGAAAAATAGCAGAGAGAAGGATAATAGAGCTGCTCGAAGGGTTATTACAACCTCTTTGGTAAGTCATCATTTGAGAAAGGGTAGATATATGATACAAACTTGTATTGATTTGAATCTAAATCGTACTACTTTGAGAAGAGCACTTAGTCGACGAGAGAAAATTGATGATCCTCTTCAAAATGAAACATGGGCATTTGGTGGGAGACTTCCATGTTTTGATAAGAAGCTATCCGATGATGTGAAAGAAGAAATTATACAATTTTGGCACTCTAACTCACGAGTATCACCCAATGCTAAAGATGTCTTAAAGTTGAGAATTGGCATCAGAGACCGCACGCCACATCCTAAACACTATTTGGAGGTAAGTCAAACTATGTTGTTCAAACAATTTAGAGAGAGTCATCCAAGTGTTCATATATCACAAAGGGCTTTTGAATCTTTGAAGCCATTTTATTGTGTGCCACTCAAAATTCAAAATACATGTTGTTGCAAATATCATGTTGAGTTTTCTATGCACCATGAACTATTATGCTCCATCCGTTCTACTTTGCATAGTAAAGAAATGTTGGAGGATTGTGGGGCTAGTGGGCTTCCAAAATCATCAAGAGACTTGTTAGATCAACTCTTATGTCGTAGAGTTGATGGTTGTTCCTTTTATAAAAATGCTTGCTTAAATGAGAAGTGTTTAGAATGTGGTGGCTTATCCAAGTTTGACACATGTTTCCATGAGGGGTGTGAACAAGATCTTGGAAAGACAATAGTGAAAAAAAGGGTCTATGAAATGGTCAAATACACATTGAAGAGTGGGAGTGAGAGCTCTAGATGTGAATTGGTTGGAAAAGATATCAATGTGGCTAATTTTATTTCAGATTTCAAGGCAAATCTTTTTTACAAGTATGCAAGACATAGTCACAGGTCTCAGTGGTTGGATCAACAATTTAGAATGTGTAAGGAGACTTTTCCCATTGGCACTATTATATCAGTTGTTGATTTTGTTGAGAACTACACATTGCAACCTCAAAATGAGACACAATCTCAGTATTACAACTCTATTCAGATTGCAATTTTTGTTCACATAACATTTAGACATGCCCCTGATAGTGCGGAAGATAATCAAAAGATTATTAGAGAGTATCATTTTTATATGAGTGATGATAGATCTCACTCTCACGAGTTTGTGCAACATTGTTTCGAGAATTTTTTTATTTCTTACACGAGCATGCAATTGCTATGGATAGACATATCATTTGGTCAGATAACTATACAGGTCAATTCAAGAATGCTCGCATGTTTTATTGGTTGTGTAGGATGCACGTAGAGAGAGGGGTGCCTCATATTTGGAGTTTTTTTGAGTCTGGCCATGGAAAAGGGGAACATGATGGAGCAGGGGCATGTGTGAAGAGAGCTCTAGTTAAGGAGCAACTGAAGATTTCAACAACAGAGCTTCTTGATGCTCGTAGCATTGTTGATTGGTGTAGTTTAGCATTATCACAGGGGGGGACTCTTAATTCAGTGGTACGCAGGTTCTTTTGGTTGGTTGAGGAAGGGTCCATAGGTGATAGATCAGATTGTGCTACAGTGACAGACTCATAAAAAATGCATTCATTTCGGAGCTCTAATTCTAGTACATGGACCATTTGGACACGACAACTAGCTTGTTTTTGTCGTACTTGTTTTCAGTGTGATTGGGATCACTGTGAGTCAAGTGAGTGGGTGGACACATGGGCTCCACATTATCTTACTCCGTTGTCTATCATACCCTCTATCAAAAATGATGACATGGAAAGTTCACTTGAGCATAATCATCTATCAGATCTACTTCAGCCAGGACATGTCTTTGCATTGGTTGCACCACAGGGGAATGATGAGAAATCCGATTATTGGTTAGCACGTTGTGTAAGAGGAAAACAAAAGCTTGCACGACCGATCAAAGATGATGATGGATTCACGTATCCTACTGGTTCAGTGGTTGTTGCTGGAACATGGCTGTGGACATACATGCTTAGAAGGAACGAAATTCCTGCATTCGAAGACTATCAGAAGCACAAAGTAATTCTCATATATTCGCATCTTATTATAGCAACAAATGTAAAGTTATTGAAGCATCAAGGAAGACCAAAAGTAAAAGAACTTTTTACTATTGCTAATGCTGATCATGAAGCCTTGTTGGAGACCCTAAAATAGAGAGAGGACCCTATTGGAATACTTGACTAGGTATATATACTTCTTATGTTATATTCTTCATAATGATTTAATGAATTGATGATTATCTTGTTTAATACAATAAGTTACTAATTTTTGTATGATATTGGAATGTAGGTACATCATGAAGAGTTGGAGGGGGGTGGTATTGGGGAGAATTTCTAAAATTTATGATGTATTATGATGTAAAATGTGTAGTTTTTTGTATATGGTTTTTGTATTTTGGTAGGTTCTTTGTAAGGAATTATAAGAGGAAGATATTGAACAAGTTCTTCCAAATCATATTTGCATGTGATACAAGGCTATAACGACAATTTTAAGAGCATTCATAACTATATGAAAGATAATTGCATGCGGATATCTTATTACAAATTTGGTTTTTTCCTTATTTGACATAAAGCTGACATTATGATTATTAAAAGTATTTTTATCAAACTAATCAAATAAGAAAAATCCATAAAGTACGGATGAACAATTAGAATACTTGATTTCTTCCATTTTACAACCAATCATAGCATTTGAAAGCATAAAGAGTCATAATATTGTATAATGTATTGAAAAGTTGTATGAAGCACATTTGGGATAAGCCATAAAATCCATGAAAGAAGATAGCATGTAGGATAAGCAATTAAAGCCAATAAGCAAGATAGCACATGCATACTGACATTATATGAAGTTGGATATGAAGGCTATGAGTGGATGAGTCATTAGAGGTATCAACAATCCCATCATAAATGAGATCTTGGATTTTATGTTTCAATATTATGGAATCTTTAGTTTTATGAAATTTTCTTCCATGGAGATTAATTTAAGAATGCCCCGTGTGTATGTAAAGGTCTTAAGAGAGATTAATTTAAGAATGCAATATTCTCCTCTAACCTTTTCTCAAGTTTAGAATTGATTTCTATCATGTGCTTAGAGAGATGAAGGTAAGAAAGATTATTTGTCTCTTCTAGCTCTTTGTATTGAACATATAGAAAGAGAGATGACAAGTGAACAAATTTAAGTGTAGTCAATAGATCAAGGAAACCATTTAGTGAAAGAAATTCTTAGTATGCATATCATAGACCATGAAGTTAGAAAATACCAATAGCTCTAAGACCAAAGAGCCATTTTAAGTATGTTCAAGCACTAGAGACATAGAAAATCAAAGTCAATTTATGAAACTCCCCTTAGCAAAAAACGCAAACAAATATTTGCATTTGACATTTTGACTTGGTTGAAAAAGTTTGACAATAATTGATAATATTGCAAGCTTGATGTTCAAAAGCAATTTATTTTCCAATAAAGATAGTGACACATGGAGTAGTCTTCAAACAATCATCCATCATTTGCGGCCACCCCGTACCGAGGAGTCTCCAAGGTGCTCTAAGTGCATTTGGAGGTCGATCTTTCGAGGGTCATAACTCAGAGCTCGTGAGGGCTATTGATGAACTGTCAAATGCTACAGGATGATGATCCTAAGGCCTAAAATAACCTATCTCATTTTCGAGAGATCACATTCCATTTGGATTCAGCACAGCAATCTCGCTCGATGCCAAAACTCGTAGTGTGCCTCAGTTCATAGGTGCACCACAGCGTAACTTTGAAACCGCTGATCTTGGCATCGAATCGTCAGTGCCATTAGCTCCGGATGGGCGGGTGAACCCTAGTCACACCCTTGTTCTGGCCACGAAGACCATCCATCATTTGCGGCCACCCCGTACCGAGGAGTCTCCAAGGTGCTCTAAGTGCATTTTGAGGTCGATCTTTCGAGGGTCATAACTCAGAGCTCGTGAGGGCTATAGATGAACTGTCAAATGCTACAGGATGGTGATCCTGAGGCCTAAAATAACCTATCTCATTTTCGAGAGATCACATTCCGTTTGGATTCAGCACAACGATCTCGCTCAATGCCAAAACTCGCAGTGTGCCTCAGTTCATAGGTGCACCACAGCGTAACTTTGAAATCGCTAATCTTGGCATCGAATCGTCAGTGGCATTAGCTCCGGATGGGCGGTTGAACCCTAGTTACACCCTTGTTCTGGCCACGAAGACCATCCATCATTTGCGGCCACCCCATACCGAGGAGTCTTCAAGGTGCTCTAAGTGCATTTTGAGGTCAATCCTTCGAGGGTCATAACTCAGAGCTCGTGAGGGCTATCGACAAACTGTCAAATGCTACAGGACGGTGATCCTGAGGCCTAAAATAACCTATCTCATTTTTGAGAGATCACATTCCGTTTGGATTCAGCACAACGATCTTGCTCGATGCCAAAACTCGCAGTGTGCCTCAGTTCATAGGTGCACCACATCGTAACTTTGAAACCGCTGATCTTGGCATCGAATCATCAGTCCCATTAGCTCCAGATGAGCGGGTGAACCCTAGTCACGCCTTTTTTTTGGCCACGAAGACCATCCATCATTTGCGGCCACCCCGTACCGAGGAGTCTTCAAGGTGCTCTAAGTGCATTTTGAGGTCGATCCTTCGAGGGTCATAACTTAGAGCTCGTGAGGGCTATCGATGAACCATTAGAGGAGACAAGTTCATAAGGATGGAGTGGCTTAGTGTTTTTGCTAAAATAAGTTAGTGGGAAGGCTTTATTAGAGGGTCTTGGCCAAACTAGTGGGGTGTTTGCCAAAATTTCTTGTTTTATTTCTACTTGGTTTTGTTTTCTTGTTTTGTGCTTGAGTATTGTTATGGGATTGGTACTTACACTCACCCTTGTGGGAAGGGAAGAGAAGTCCAGGGTGAAGGGCTTAAGTTGGGTTCGAAAAATGTATTGAGAACCTTGGAGTATGGGCTCCATTGTATGCCATAACATTTCATATCTTGCTGGGGGTGATAAGGAAAGTATGATGTAGAAAGGAAGTTTGAGGAGTTACAACTGATGGTAGTGGGTTTGGAGGAGGAAATGTGGAGGCCCCGAGAGGGCATTAAATGGTTCATTTATGATAGCCCTGAGAGGGCATGAAATTTGGTGAATTATGATAGCCCCGAGAGGGCATGAAAATTGTTTATTACAAATATGGTTTGGTATGGAAAGTCTCCATTTTAGAACACACCTTCACCCTATGTTTATGGTTCCATCTGTGAAGCCATTGTGAAATAGTCTTGGGGGGAAATTGTTCAAGTTTGAAATGTAATGCTTATGCATTGAAAGATTGTATGTGTATCCCAGTTTGAGCCTTGTTCCCTAGCGCGGGGGTGGTCTCTTTGAGGCCTATGGTTGGGTGGAAAGCACCCATGGTCCTTGTTATTTTGTTGTGTTGCATATGCAGATTTGTGTCCAAGGGAGCAATGGAAATGGCTTGGAATGATCATCTTGCAGATTGATGTTGGATGAGAAAACTTGACATTGTGCCCTCATTTGTGAAGGAGGATTCACCAGCTTGTTCATGTTCTCAACGATCATGTTGGACAATGTTCATGCTACTCATTGTCGATATCTTTCAATGTCCATGTTCCTTATGATTTTGAAAAGTCCCTTATGTTGCCCCATTGTGATGGAAGGAGATTGTATCATTGTTACCTAATGTACGTGTAGAAGAAAATATTGATAAGGTTGTATATGCATGTTTCATTTGGAGTTTATATTGTTATGAAAGCATTTGTATGAGTCACAGATTTGCTTTGACATCATTGTTATCATTTGAAAATGTGAAAGAAAGTTTTCTCCTTGTGGTATTGTAAATGCCTAGTTGATAATAACAATACATAGATGTTATGTGATACCATTGATTGTATAAATTTAAAACTTAGTAGATTGCTTACAATCTTGTTGTGCACTCAATAATTTGGTGAGGAAGCAATGTTGATAGATAATGAGGATATAGTAATATACTAATTGTCACATTAATATATATTGTAATGATTAATGAATGTGTGTACATTGGTAATGAGGATAATAAGTAATTCTGATCCCCTTCCCTTACATGCTAGAATCACAACCTAGTCCATATGATACAACTGACAGACCCTAATAGAATATTAGTATCAGAGGCTTGTTAGGATATGAATTACCTCACTAATTTATGAGTGTTGTATCTTGAACTTGCTTGTTTGACTCGTGACGCTAACTTGAACTAGACTGTCATCCAATCTATTTGAAAACCACCTGTGACTAAAATGTTAACACCTTCACACTATTCACATGAGTCTTGAACTCCTATTCAATGATAACCTTGTTTTACAATATGTAATTTCTTATGCGACTTCATAAGCTAAAAAAAAAAAAAAAAATTGTTGTGTTTTTACTAGTAAAATTTAGGGCATGACACATGATCCACGATAAATTGAACAATACTAGATACTAAATTAATATGTATATCATTGTGCACGTAAATGATAAAAATATATATCAAAATACATGTATCCATAGACAAAATTTTACACAAATATATATCAAAGATCATGTATCCATAGACAAAGTACTCAAATATATATATATATCAAAATACATAGATCCATATACAAAATGTGGCTGATCCTGCCATCAGAATGTGTATAATATCAATGTTTCTATATACAATGTGGCATATGCCATCTCAAAATGTCTCATGATGCATCCTACAAAAACTATACTATCCTAGGGTGCTAGTGGATGATCAAAATGCAGCCTCTTCGCTGCACTAGGTGGATCGGATGCCTCCTACATAAACAAAAAAGGAAAACCCAAAGTTAGACTACTAAATTTATATGATTCTACGTATCTAACATTGAATTACTCAAAAGCATAATGATCTTTTCCGTATTGGAGATTAATACTATCAAAATTTCATAATAAATACCTCTCTCGTCGACCTCCTGCACCGGTCAGGAGTCCTCTCGTATACCCTCGGCAATGCTGGTACCTCTGTGATTGTGGGCTGTATATGTTCAAATACCTTTGTCAGATGAATCTACAATTTAAACTATAACAATATAATTCATAGCATGCTAAATTTATAACATATTTAATCATGAATTCAAACTACAACTTACTATTGTAGGCTCCTCCTCAGGAGTGAGTGGCCGTGTCATCAAATCTACATAACTGTCCCGTCGAACCTCATGTGCACTAGGAGTCTCCTATGAGATACAAAATAGTAGTTGTTAATATCACAGAAATTAGTTTTGAATTTATTTATGAAGATAAGTGATGCAAGAGCATCCCATGCTCATCAGGGGAACATTGAAGATCCAAGGCATTACAGAGGTCATGGAACATCTCTTGAAGTCAATTGGGCAATCCTTGCACCAATTATGGCTCATGGAAGCATACAAAGTTATAATGTTGGACTCATATGTGGAAGAAAGTTGTAATTGGGCATGAGATAGGATTTTAGGATTTCATATGGTAGATGTGTCATTTGATAGGTTCATGTAGGTTGTCATGATCATATCTTGTCATTAGACAAGTCAAAACGTTCTAGAATTGAGTTTTGGGGTTTGAACAAGCAAGCCCTGGTTTTTAAGCCATTTTAAGGAGGGTTTTGAAGTTTGGGTGTTTAGGAGTGTGACCAAGACCTATAATCTTGAAAATCCTTAGTGTGTTGGTCCCTTTGTTGAAGCCTTGGTGTGTCTAATTCCTCCTTGTGTGTCCCAGAGTTGAAAGGTACATAAGTGGTGTCTAGAGATTTCTTGGTGAGGAAAGAAAGAGAATCAGTGAGTTGGCCCTTGGGAAGGAAGAAAACTTGTTGTGAAAATGCCTCCTAAAAATCAAATGGCTAGAGAACTTGAAGAATTGAGAGAAGAGTTGGCAAAAGAGAAAAGAGAGAGGAGAGAACTTGAAGCATCTAGAGTGAGGGAAGAAAGACAGATGAGAAGAGAGAGGCTGAAGCTTATTGTAAGGATAGAATCCTTAGAAAAGGAAAGACAAGAACCTAGAGGAGAAGAGGTTAGAGGAAGAAATCATGGAGAGAACCATGAAGAAGAAGAGGTTGGTAATGCAAGGCAAGAGCATGAGACAACAAATGATCCTGAAGAAAGGAGATTTATGAGAATCATTAAGGCAGTACAAGGTAATGGTGGGAAGAACCATATTGATTTTCCAATATACCAGGGTAAAATGGATAGTGAAGAAGTGCTAGGGTGGATAGAGGCCCTTGAGAACTACTTTGATCTTGAAGACATAGAGGCAGATAAGAAGGTAAAAGTAGCAACAACAAGACTGAGAGGAACATCACTCACTTGGTGGACTAGTGTTCAGAATGAGAGAGAGGAAAGGTGGTGCAGGGCAACTAACCTATGTGGCAGGGGGGAACAAGTATCTCTGTTGCCGGACACCTTGCCACTCCATGAAAGCGAGGATTCAAGTAGATTAGGAAGTTGGAATAAAGGTTTGGTCCATATTTTACAAGTTGGTCTATGTTTTGTAATAAAGGCACATGTAAGGCCCACAAGTATTTTGGTGTGGTTATAAACCAAGTGACTCCATGGGACCAAAAGGCCTTAGAATAGGGTATTTAGAGTCTAAACAGTATTAGCAAAAAGTGGTTGTTTGTTTGTTTTATGGTTGGGAACGCCTATATGGTTGTTCCAACGGTCATGTAGACCTTTATATATGTCATATGTGATCTCAGTTGAAAGGGGGAGATCAGAGTGTACGGTGGTTTGGAGAAAAAATAATAAAAACTTCAATTTTTTGGAAATTTACTTAGTTGCATTTAATAAATCCATATGACCAATTTTGAGTCAATGGAATAGTTTAGAAAGTTAGGGAATGCATAAAAACTATAGTTTTAAATTTGAATTTCAAATTCAAACGGTCATATTAGTTTTGGAGGGAAAGTAGTAATTTGGTATTTGTTTGATTAAATAAACCTTTGTAACCAACTTGGTCAGTTGGACAGGTGCATATAAGCCTATTTAAGTTGTAATGAACATATGCAAGACATGAATCATTATTGGTACGGAAAAAATCATAGAAATTGTATAGAACAACAATCATACTTGCCTCTGCATCAATTAAAAAAATAAAAAATAAATGATACTTATACATACAATGGGGCTCTCTGTGCGAATGAAAATCTCTGATGATCTAGGACGCCGAATCTGTACAGGCTCATCGCCAGTAGCCACACCCTATATACAATAAATAATTTAATTAAATGAGATTACCACAAACATTTTACAAGAATGCATCAATATTTAATCAATTAGAAAACATCTAATTACCTTTCTTTTGTCAATGCATGCTGGCTCACCCCCTGCACTTTGTCCCCCCGGGGCAGGTGGTATCTGCAAGATAAAAGAAAGATTTGCAACCATATATGCTACAATATCAAATAGAAAAAGAAATGCGAACACAACATAATGTACCGTAGATGTCTCAAGGCCAAGTGAAATGGCTGAGAGTGTAGCATCATCTATCTGTCTGAGCTCCTCCTCGGTCATCAACTAAACATGAATGAAGATCACATACATGTAAAAGTCAGTATGGCTTAAAAATTAAAATTACTCTATTATAAAAATTAACTTTAAATCACATATGTCATAACAAAAAAATGTATACACGTACCGACATCGAAGGAGTCCATGCCTCTACATTCCCCTCCTCTCTCGCATCAGGGTCTGTAGCCTTTGCACGTGTGTCTGGTGTATCCTCGTCTAATACAAAATGATACTCAGGAAGATCACCTATGGGACCTAGGAAAATATTCTTGCATGTAATGCAAGTGTGAGGCACACAAACGTGTGATGAGCTAGCCGATGATGAACTGGCACCAACATCATCAACACGAGGAGGCAAGACTGACCTAGCCTGAGATATCATTAGGCTACTTAGCCTATGAATGGCTCTGATGGTCTGAGAGCTAGCCTCTGCCATAATATCTGGATGCTGCACTCGAGGAGGGGGGGAGATATCAGGGGGGGGGGACAAAAGTGCCAAGTTTCTTCCGCTGGGAAGAGGGTCTATCCTGACGAGCTCCTAGTCCTAAGCCCATGTTGGGCTTCATGCTCCAATAGTTCACTTTAAGTTTCAACACAAATTTTGCATATAATTTTTTAAGGAAATAAAATGGTATGTCTAAATTTCCATGTGGAGGGATATCAAAGACCATCCACCAACGGTCCCAAAAATTTGCACGTATGGCGTCATTTGTGCACCATTTAATTGATAGTTTGGTTTTTTTTGGGTGAACTGGTATACCCGTTTTTGGGTTAGCAAAAAGGCTTGCCAAATAGTCTTTGGTTATGTTGAGGGCCGCGACCTCATCATAATCCAAACCATCATCAACATCTGGTGCATTTCATCACGCCAACGAAGAGCAGCATTTTGTTGGTTTGTAAGAGTTTCAATGTTATCCATTATGGTGTTTAATGTGGATAACATAGGAGCTAGTGTAGGTACATTATTGTATGTTCTATGCAAACCTCTCAACTCAGTGAGATTTTCATTTATCAAATCCTCGATTCGAGGAGGGTTTTGAGGAGGTAGAGGATCATTTGGTGGACGGTTTTGTGGGGATACTAGATCGTTTGGTGGTGGGTTGCGAGGAATATTATTCCCTGCCTCAGTGTCATCATTTTGATTAGCCATTCCTATTGAATTGAAAAACATAATATATATTAAAAAAAAATCTAAATTTTAACCATTTTTGTCAAAAAAACCCTAGATTCAACTAAAACAAACAAAATCTTGTTAAAATCTATTAAATTTAGGTTAAAAATGAGTCGGGGGGGGGGGGGGGAACATACCTGATATCTGATATCCGATTTGCTATCTGATATTCGATTTATTATCTGATATCCGATCTGACTGGCCCAAATTCACGTGAAAATAAGGGCCGCGGGTTTGTGATTTTGTGTTTAATCCATGTGCAGGTATCGGATATCCGATATTATAATATATATAATATAACATATATATTACATTTTATATATTTTTATATTATATTTTATATTTATTATATTAATTTACTATATATTATAATATAAAATATTATTATTATACTATATTATTATAATTTATAATATATTATACTTTTTTATTATATATTATATTATAAGATATTACTTTTTATTATTATATTATATTATATATATATTATATTACATTACTATATATTATAATATATGAAATATTATATTATATTATTATAATATAATATGTTATTATAATATTATTATTATAGTATAATATTATATGATATTAATATAATAATAATAATATTATTATATTATAGTATAATAATTATTATAATAATAATATTATTATATTATAGTATAATAATAATTATAATAATATTATTATATTATAGTATAATAATTATTATAATAATATTATTATTATATTATAGTATAATAATAATAATTATAATAATATTATTATAATATAATAGTATGATATATTATTTAATATTATTATTATTATTTTATATCAATAATAATAATATTAAATAATATATCATACTATTATATGATTTTAATTATTAGTCGGATATTGGATTTAAAATCGGATATCCGATATGATATCGGATATCTGATAAGGCTCGGCTTAACCTTCCAGGTTTGGTTCCTGGATAGGTAAAAAAAAGTCAGAGTGGATTTTGAAGCGCTTTTAGGCGTCTTCAAACTCTTTTTTTTTCACATCGCCACTTTTTGGCACACCATGATCCTGCACATACCCCATAGTTAGAATCATTGTTATGAATTAATATAGATATTTCCTTATGATTGGAAATTTTTCATATGAATTTGTATGATGATTATCAAATTTTAGCCAACATGATGGTATTTATAGTTTATGGTTAGTATGTTTCATGGCCACTTACAATGGAGACACAAATAATCATTTCTTAGTTTAATCTAGGTTGTTGTCTCATTACCCATTAATTTGCATATTTATCATTGTGAAGATCCACGATGAGAATTGTTTTAAGAGAATCACTTATACCAAATTATTATCATCTTATGATTAATATCATTCCCCTTATATTTATAACTGATGCTCCTTCCCCCCACTATGGTTGACACATATGCATACTAATATATCTCATGGTTATTCATAACCTTATTCTTTTAGATGACGCTCCAATAACTTAGGTTTATTTGAAATTAAGGTAAGCCTTCCTAAATTGTTTGTAGGAAAGGAATTATTCCTTCTCTAATTAATGATTGACCAAATTCTTGTGAATACATACAATATTGATTGTTCTTTGTTTTTCTTGTCTTCTTTACCATTGAGTAGTAGTTGACAAGCTATACCATCTAGGGGCTATGCACTAGAAAGTCTTGCATACCCACTTTGTATTTATGAAATATTATAATGATTTTATGATGCGTCATATACCATTATTTGGTGAGTCACTACAATATGAATCATGATTAAAGTGTTGAACTACGAAGTCTCTGAGCGTGAATGTAAACAAGGCCATTTTAGATGAGCCCCTAAGGCGTTGGTCTAGTCCCTTCGATTTTGTCTTCAAGTTTTCAATACTATTATTTCTCTTCTTAATTAATAGCTTACATAGCTAAAATATTAATGAATTAATTTCTTATGACTAAATGTATCTAATTTGTTACACTTGGTTAGAATGTGGGTAGTTACAGATGTTGGACATAGTGGTCTTTATGAAACAATGAGCTAACAATATCTAGGTAGGTAACATTAATCATGGTTAGCTAAACATGTCGACTAGCACAATCTATTACCTCTCTCTTCTACCATGATATATTGAAGAAAATGTAATCTTAATATGTTGATTAATTTATTAGTACAAATTATCAATTAGGGGTTCCTTGTAAGATACATTTGTGACTATGATTTGATAGCTTAGCAATGTAATTAGGGTTGTTTGAAGTAGCACTATCGTGGAACCTTTGAGGAAGATAGATGGATTGAAATTCTTTAATATTTAATAATGAGTTAATGTAGTTATAATTTACCTTGCTTTCACTTTTATGTTGTAATAAGTATGTCTAATGATAAATATTTTTTATTACATCAACTTTTATGTCTAGTCATGCTACTTTCTCATGGGTTCCTGGCGGGGTGTTATAATAACTCATCGCAAATTGCTCTGATTAACTATTATGACCCCATTTTGGATACCAAAAATTGTTGTACAATGCTAGACTTGTGCAAGTTAGCTAAGGTTTGACCCTCATTTTGGAGTATCTAAAGCCTTCAAACTGAGTTCAAATTTTTTGTACCCTACTACCAATATAGAAAATTTTCAATATCTTAAAAAATAGACATGATCTTGCATTGAAGCTTCAATGGAAAGTTGATATATTATGAAAGAAATTAGAACATTTTGAACTCCAACAACTAATTTACTAAAAATAGTAAACTTCTAGAAATTGCAACTCTCTAGTAAGATAGATCTTATTGAAAAGACACACCAGATAATATTTTTGGGTGATGTAAGATTTCCCTTACACCCAAGATGCTCCAATATCAAATACTAACAACCAAAACTTGATGTATTGTGATCAAATGCATCTTATCATTTAGATAATCACAACAACATAGCAAGTGTATATCTTATATCAAAATAATCACATAACAAAATGCAACTATGGGAGGCACTACGAGAAATCATTTTCAACATATGGAAGTACAAGAATTCTTTTTTTCTTTTTTGAACAATTTAGTTAATTATATTTTTTCTTTACACTAAGATAATGATATGTTCTAATGTGCTTATGCAAAGCCAAGTGTAGTCCATTAAGGTTGCACTTGAGGTAGCACATCTTTAGGTATTTTTAGATCGCTATGGCAATGCCCTATACATTATTCTTAAGATTTCTTTACTCTTACAAGATGAAATTCTTCGCCTCATAGACATTGTTGAAAACAAAGTTCATCTATACATAGTAAACATGATGTTCATTCCCACACTTCTCAACCTCTTCAAAAAAAGAGCCAAGAGCTAGTCTTAGTGAGATGGTCTCAACCTACCCATCACACTTGGCTTCACTTCAGGCTCCTAGCCATGGGTTCAATTGTTTAGCTAATATTGACAAAGTGTTCTTACCTTGCTTTGGATTGTAATATTTAACTTCTTAGTATAACACTTTGGAAATTGACTAATTATTAGTTGATAGGCTTTCCCTATGAGGTTGCTTACAAATGGAATTTGTCTCACACTGATGAACAACTGTTGTAAACCATTTAATGTGAAATAATTGTTTAACCCATTTAACATTCATGATTATGGTTTGGAGTGATCTATACAAATCTTGAATGATAGAATAATATTAAATCTACATTTACTACATTACATCATTCACTGCAATCTTCCTGTGTATGCTATTTCGCTACTCCTCCCCACATTATTTCTCAGTATTATACTAATGGTTGACTGGGGCATGTTTGTGTGAAGAAAAAAATTTGTCGGCAAGTTTTGTATGAGAAAGATCAGTTGTTACTCCATATGAGAAAGAAAAAGGTAGCTTAAATCCCATAGTTGCAGGGAATGGATTTAGTGGTAAGTTGCACCATCAAAATTACAATGATCTAAAATGTGCCCCCAAGATCTTCTGGTTAGAGGATGTGAGCTCCTAAAATGCACAAGAAAGGTCTCTCTGAAGCCTTCCACCAAACACTTCAAACACAATTTGTGCCACCATTGTTGCGGAGCTTAGAAATGAAATTTAGCCAAATAGTGGAGAAAAATATTCAGTTACATACCTTGGCAGGCCATGTAGAAAAATCCTTGACCTTCACCAAAATGAGGTCACCCGGACTCTATTTCTAGCAGGTGGAAGCTTTGCCTACATGCCTTTTAGCCGGTGCCATTTTATAGAAACCCTTAATAATGTTAAAAAACTCAATATCCACTATTGTTTCCCTCAGAAACCTAACCTTCTTATCAAATATAATATCCAATCCTCGTCCTCTGAAATTCCCATGTGATACCAAACTTAGACATCCCTATCAATGCTTTCACAATGAATTGCTTGTGCAATAAAATAATTATCTGAGTTGTTCTTATAATTCCTTCAATTTAGCTTATATCCAAATCAAATGTGTTTTTGCTCTGTTTACAGTGTTTTCAAAACTTGAATGCTGAAAACATTGTTAAAAGGAGAAAGATAAGCAGTGGCGCTTTTTGCAAATGCTTGTTTTGGCTCCAAAATTGTTTGTAAAGATAAATAGACTATAAAAAATCTGCACTAAAATTAGTTGGCAGTTAAATGAAATGACAAAATGAGTAAGATGAAATAACAAACCTCTATCATGCACTTGACTCGAAGGCTCTTGAGTGGCCCTCTATTAGAGTGAGTCCTACAATTTCTCGTGTATGTTCAGCAGTTGGGAATTGTAAAGGGCTTGGGAACTCACTAGCGTAGTTGACTATATAAATGGTGTAAGATTGTGAAATCTCTTCATAATCTAAGCGTACAACATTCAAGCCTTTCTGTTAATCATGGCACAGGTTTGAGTCTTGATCTGACTCCTAGTGGTGGTTTTCTCTCCTAGGGAGTTTCTTTCTATTACATTCTGATAACTGGATCTATCATCTTACACAAATTTCTTTTCATTTCTTCTATATTCACACTTATGTTTTATACTCAAATATAACACATGAAGATCTTGAACTTGACATAGAAGTACGCCTTACAATTAGACAAACATACACAATGGCTAAACCACACATCTCCATCTCTTCTTATTCTCTCTCAAAGCCTCAGGAAGGTGAGGACAATGGATAAGACACTTAGGAAAGAAAACATTGGAAGAATTAGATAAGGCCCTAAACTTTGAAATTTATTTGGTTGAGGACTGAAATTGAGCCAAGGTTTCCAAAGTAGGAGGAGAAAATAGAGATATGGAATGAAATTGTAATGGCTTTGAAAACAAAACAATTTTGGCTAAATACCCAATAGTACCATGGATCTACATGTCATAATCCTCATTTTCTCCTTCCTCAGCTTGTTGTTGCCTCCTAAAGCACCCACGACAATTGTATATGGTCTCCACAAAGAACCTCATTCCTCCAACAGTTGTAGAACATGCAAGAATATCATTGCATTTTTCAACACATCCAAAAATGAGTCAATGGTGCCTGCAATATGCAATTTGAATCAAGGCTATCTACTAAGTTTTATGCAAGATTGAGCTCTTAAATTCTTGCATTCTAAAACTAAGCTTCTATGCTGTCACATCTTTTCTTGTTTTACAAGCGAGGTAAAAGAATGGAAAAGTGATTGTTATTATTATTAATGAGATATATGCAAGGTGATGGGAAGTGTTATTACTGGAACTTTCCAACTTTCTAATCACACTTAAAATAGTAGGTAGAAAAAATAGTCTATTTTTGTGCTTTTAACTTGATTACATCTTGTATTAATGAATCTATTTGCAATAACTAATCTCAGGCATTCACGCTTTGGTGGGTTTTACTTGGTACAAAATATATTATTCTTTTAATCTGTGTATTGTTTTGTCTTTTAATATTTTTGTGTATCATTCTCCTTGCAACCTACTTACCTTTCCTTCCCAGCATGAGCATGTAGGGGCCAAAAAATAAGAGATTATTCTAGAGTAAAATAGAAACTTTTTCCATGGATTTGAGTAACTATAAAAGTCTTGAGGAGGGATTGCTAAACCATTACTAATAATAATAATAATTATCAAAGGCTTCTAGGACTTCTAATTAATATGCTATTAAATTAAAAATGTATACTTTCATTTTAATTTCAATTAAAAAAAATTAATAGGATATTTTGAGTGTAAAAATAGCTAAATAAAATATTGAATTAAATATATTCAAGTAAATATAGTAAATTTAATTATTAATTTGAATAGTTTGTATTTAGTTATTTTTGGAAAATATGAAAAATGAAAGGAATACATAATTTTTTTCATAATATATTGATTTGAGTATCAATTATAGGACATATGCAATGCATGTTTTGAAAATAAATCATCATCTGAACATAGACTTATCAAATTATTTTTATTTTTATTTTTTCCTTTTTCACATCATTTAAAATTTAATGCATAAATATTATGATTATATTATTATAAGCCATACAAATTTACAATGTTTTTAGAAAAATTATGATCATGAAAGAAAGGCAATAGTATAGATTATAAAAAAATATTTTTTGATAGTGTAATATTATTTATTTTGTGTTCTATTTTTAATGTTCTTTTAATCATATCAATGATCTACTTTACTTAATTAAATTTCAATAGATCATCTTTTTCTTTTAATGAATAGTGAGCTTTTTGATTAATAAAATATACTCAGTTTACAATTCACAAAAAAGGGGCCTGGGGATACAAGATCACCCTACGAAAGAGTTCAAATGGATGAAATCAGACTAAAAACATAGCCGTAGCCAGAATCAGAAACTATTCATAAAAAAAAAACATATAAGGCAACCTTAGGCTGCCAAAGTAGTGCCAGCCGAGGTGGTGGATCATCTTTATCTTAAAAATTCCAATCATCTTTAGGATTGGGGGTAGGCTAGGAACAGTCTAGCCATTGTCACCAGCACTGGCAACAGTGGCAACTTTCGCATATTTCACCTCTTGCCACAGAGGAGAAATCGCCAGGTCCAGGCGAGGCCACTTCCCTGAGTGCGCACGATGAGAACTAGAAGGAGGAGCCGAGGACCAACCAGTACTACCACGTGGTGGGGAAGCTGAGCGACGCCTCCATCCACCATCACCACTGCTAGGAGAGTGGCAGCGCGAAGCCTAGGAGTGTAGGGTGTGCGAGTGGCAGCTGAAGGAGTGGTGTTGAGGACGGGGGTTGCAGGATGTCGAGGTCTCCGCTGAGGCATCGAGAGGAACTCTAGCGACAATACAAGGAGCATTGCCCCAGTGATTGAGCAACTCTTGTAGGTAAGCAACTTCGAGTGCAACTTTATTAGCTTGCACCTAAATCTGCATAAGTACATTATTACAAATGCATGCCTTAGTATACATAGCAATGTTAACATCCAAAAAACTGTGTGTGAAAAGAACAACATTCCTATCTTTCCACAGAGAAAATAGAATCTCCAGTCTGAAGGTATGCGAAATCTAGGTGAACTTTCGAGGAAATTTGGGAGAGTCACCTAGTAAAATCATATGCCAAGAGAAAGACTCAAGTCTGAATGGCTTGAAAAGATCATGAATCCAGTGCCTATAATTCTGAGCACGGTTGCAGAACCAAAAAATATGCAAGAAAGACTTTGGTTGTCCACAAAAGGGGCATCTAGGGTTAGGAACCCTAATGTGTTGGAGCCGAGGCCCCAGGGGAAGACCTGGAAGGCCAAGCACCAAGAAAAATGCACAATATTGGATTCAGTTATAACATTCCATATGGTGTCAAAGCATTTTCTCCATTGAGAAAGAGAAGATTGCAAATGTCATCTGCGGTTTAGCATATCCACCATGGGAAGATGAAGTGAAAGCCATTTGTAACCAAAACTTGGCTTGTAATTAGAAAAAGGAGTGGTAGGAAACCACCTCCAATCAAGCCACCAAGGGCGAACAAACTGAATCCCCACTTTATGAACTAAGTGAACAGGATTAAATTGTTCCCATTAAAAACTATCGAACAAATTTAGAAAAAAGTAAGCATACTATGTCAATTTTAAAGTATCTTTTAATTGTTTGATTATTAATCTATTTTAATTGACATAATTAAAAAAATTTAATCGTTTAAGTAGTATTTTAAGTTAACTGATATAAATTTCATGCCAAGGTTTATTGGAGCTTTAATAATTAAAAGTTATCTTGTTAGTTTTTTAGTATCACTTGTTAATGTCGATGGGCATTCTACAATGGTAGAAAGGGTGGAATGAGATGTTGTGAGTGTGTTAATGCTAACTTTTTTCTTTCTAGGTTAAATTTGACAACCATCTATACGTCAAAATTTTATATTGAATGGAGAATAAAAAAGTAAACAACAATAGTACAAGTGTATACAAAATATTTTGCAATTCCCAAGGAAGACTCTGAGCATTTTGAAACCTTTTGTTGGAGTGAATTGCTCTTGTACAAACACTTTCATGAGATCCACATAGATATAGGTGTGGACAAAGATGACATTATTAGACATTAGAAGCAATTAAACCAGAAACATATAATGTTTGGCATGTGGACCGCACTTATCAAGTTGAAGAGATCTCGAAAGAGGAAAATGAATCAAATGATGACATGGATATACAAGATTCATTACAACTGAATGAGTGAGAATTTTTGTCCCAACCGAGCCTTGCTAACAATTGTAGCATAAATGATCTTGACATGTTGGGAAAACATGACTTTGACAACAACCATCTATGGGAAGACCTTAATGTTCCTTTGAATTTGCACAACCATGCAATTCAATTTACACATAGAAACAAAAATTGTTGGACCAATTCTTTGCTCTTCTACCTCTATCTCTGCCAATAGCTACAATTTATCATGTCATCAACAAATTGCACTTTCTATCTTTACAAACCACTTCGGATTTAATTTCTCCATACAACCTTTATACATGGTCATACAAAGAACAATTGGAACTGGGAAATAATATCTTATCAACTACATAAGAAATGCACTACACAATTCAATGCTAAACACAATAGATCCACTCCTTGTTCTTGCACCCATAGGCATGGCAACTTTAAATATCCATGCATTAACCATACATGCAGCCCTCAAAATTCTAATTCGAGAAATGAAATCACTACAAGGACAAGCATTAACAAAATACCAAGAAGACATGAAAAATATTCAATACATTTTAATAGATGAGATGAGCTTCATAGGTCCCAACCTACTGCTTAAAATTGATTCTAGGCTATGTGAAGCTATATCCCAAAAATAAAACCTTTGCTTCGGTGGCATGTCGATGATTCTTGTAGGTGGCCTAGCCCAACTTCCACCTATTGTACAGATAAACTGCTCTATGCATCTCATACTAATGCAAAAAAATTGTAGCACAATTTTAATGCACTAGTAACATTAGAAAGGATATTTAGAGAAGAAGGTGATGATCCACTTCAAATACAATCACGCAAAGCACTAAACAATATGTGCAATGCAGAACCAATGCTTCATGATTTGGATTTGTTAATGACTCGCACAAACAAGAACCTTACTCCAAATGAACAAATTGAGTTTGACCGTGCAACACATTTGTTTGCTTCCAATGAACGAGTTTCACTTCACAACAAAAAAATACTAAAAGAACTAAATGTCCCTATTGCACTGTGTACTGCAATAAATACACATTGTAGGCTTGAGGAACTACTAATGATGACCAATTACCCAGAGAAGTTTTATTATGTAAACTTCAACGTGTCATGCTTAGAAAAAACCTCTGGGTCGTTGTTGGTCTTATTAATGGATTTCTTGGAGAGATAAAAGATATAGTGTATTCGATAGGCTCTAAACCTCCTTTGTTGCCTTCATATGTCACTATAGAGTTCAGTAGTTATATTGGTCCACCTTGGGATCCTAAAAACCCAAAAACCATTATGATACAACCTATTTCTTGAGGCAATCGTACACAAATACCTCTTGTCATAGCCTAGGCTATCACTATACACAAATCACAAGGTCTAACCTTAGGTAGGGCTATGATTGATAATGTGAACTGAAAGACAAGGCCTTACCTTCACAACAATTGTTAGAGTAAAATACATCCAAGGCCTTTGTATAGGGCCTTCCTTTTCTTTTGAGTGCTTTTGTAAGATGCAAAAAAATCCATACAATATTATTAGAAAGAAAGAAGAAGCATGTTTACACTCAATCTCACATCAAGACCATATCTTTGAAGCTACTTCTATAGAAAATGGTGATGTTTGCCATTCTACAAATTTCTATTTTTCATATACTCAATTATTTGTGTGGCTTCTTGAGTAATTCATTACTCTTTTGTATAGGTTGACATTTGTTGAATTCAAAGAAGTTGTTCACACACAAAAAAAATGCTCCAAAACTTTCATGTATGTTAGGTTTCTTTTGATTGCTTCTAGAATTCCACTACTTCTACATTTAGTAAATTGTCTCATATGTACTTCTTATTAAGAATTATTTTATTTTTCTTTTACATACAAGTTTTTGCTGCCTTGCCACAAATAGGATTCTTATTACTTTTCTATTTACATTTTCACTTAAAAATTGAAAAAATGTACAATTCAAATAAACTCCTCAATTAGGATGTTGTACATTAAATCAAATATTGTACATTGTTGAACCTCTACACTATCAATTTGAAATCTTTCTTCTAAATTTACATCTCTTTAATTGTCTTTTCTGAAAAACTAACAGCGTACCCCTTGCACCTCTTTCCAGAACAAGTGCTCGTATATGAAGTGGATAGTTAACGCACCCCTTTTCCATTTGACTAGTACTGCCCTTGCCAATGCCGTATAGTAATTGCTCGTGGAACCATTTGAACTATACAGTCCAATCTTTTCCTACCCAGATTCTGCTCAATTCTATTCTATTTTTCAACTCAATCCTATTATTTGTAAAATTTGTATTCATAAATCTGTAGATACCAATCCAAATAAAGAGGGCGGGGCCATGGCAATTATCTTTTTGTTTGGCATTAACGATATGGACAAAGCGAGCTTGTCGCCTTTGAATAACAATGGGATATCCAGGGGTAAAGGCAAAAGACTAGAAAGTAAACATTTTCAGTGCGGTCCAGGAACAGATAATGCCACCACTTACCCAGCTCAGATTCTGTACGTGCTAACTGTCGATAAAGCCAAACAACCAAGGTGGAAACGAGAAGAAAACAGTAAGCGAATCAATAGGATTGATATTGTGCATGTGGTATCTTCTGCCACACTCTAAAATATACTCGAGGGTATGGACCCTTCATCATCATTCATCTCTGATTTCTGTACTTCATTACATCTGTTCTGAAATTAAGACTGAAACGTGGGGAAGGAGCAGCCATGATCTTCTAGAAGAGTACAAATATGACAAGGATAGATGCCCGATTGTCTTATTTAATGGTATTTTCTTTATAGTTTGTATACTACTTCAGGCGAGGAATTACTATATAAGTTCATGGTATCCAATGAGTATGTACCCCTTTTGAATAGGTCTGAGTGAATAGATAGATATCTGGATTCATGGTTTCCAATGAGTGTGTGCCTGTTTTTTAATGGCTGTAATGAATATTTATCTCTTTGGGAGCTGCAACATTTAGACAAGCATACCCAATTCAAAAAGGCACACCGACATTGCTTCATCGGTCTCGGCAATCTCAATTCCTCAGAAATAGACAGATAATGTAATGAAATGTTTGTTCGAATCGGTCCTGCCCTACAAAAATGGAATGCTGTTTAAACAAGGACATCGGATTCAAGGAACCGAACCAACATTCCTTCATTGCTTATAGACGAATTTCGAAGCGAGGGAGATTCATATAAAATGAATATATGGTGGCATGACCAAGGCCTAGGAAAATGGATTGCGGGCGCATGGGGCAATATGAAATTTATGTATGTCGGCGGTAGTCACGACCTTGAAAAATGGAATGCGGTCGCATGGGAGGGTTTGAGTAAAGAAACAGGGGATGTTGAATAATGTCATTGAGCAGTTAACATAATGTATTAGTGGGGTTGTCACTATTGGGTACAGTTCAGAGAATCGTAAAAGTCAAGAGGTGGTTGTTCTTGTCTTCAATGGTACATATCATCAACTTTTCCATTGTTTTGCAGTCTGTTGGGAGTTTCAGGCGGGCTCTGCTTATGCTTAATTTTATCAGAGGGTTAGATCAGTTAACAAGCATTGTTTAGACGGTCCAGAGATGCTGAGATAGAATTTTGAGGGCCATTTGCTTTGAAAGGCTTAAAAGCGGAAAATGGGGAAGAAAGGCATGAGAAAAGGCTTGCACGGCAATTCAGTGTGTCATGCTGTGGGCATCTGCAATCCCGCATGCTTCTTCTGCATCATGAAAGAAGAGAATCCTACCAAAAGGCATGCTGGGATTGTGAAATACTTGAAGGAAATGCCAACGGGGACTCGTAGGGATGATCATAATCAGGTGCTTGTAGTAAGTGCGTTGTGGAACATAGCAATGACCCGGCCCAATGATCCAGAGCTTCCGAAGCTCGGCATATTGGACTGCATGTCACGTCTCATTAGGAAAGGACTCAAGGACAGAACATGGCTTTTGAATGACCAGAATGTGTACATACCTTACTACGCAGCTCATGTAATAGGATCTTACACTATGAATGTGGAAGCATTTGCAGAGATGGCAGTAGAGGCAGGAGTAGTGTCGCCTCTAGTGGAGCTCTTGAGGGGGAGGCTAACATGGGTGGAGCAAAGAGTGGCGGTGAGAGCCTTGGGGCATCTGGCTACTTACAAGACAACATTTCGTGCTGTTTTTTCTGAAGAAGTTGTTGAATTGGCCATGGAATTGTCCTCCTGCTGTTTGGAAATCGTTTATACACAATTCATACAGTGCCCAAGCAAGAGGCTCATTTATCATTGTGATTTGCTGACGAAAGGAATGGGTGGAGCGGAGATGGAGAAGCGGAAAGCGGAGGAATGGGCTAGTCAGTTGCAGTGCTGGTCACTACATCTACTTAATTGCTTTGCATACAGGGACGAGTTTGTTCCAGTCATATGTAAGCCCGGTTTTCTTAATAAACTGCCAGGGATGTGGGGAGGGCTCGTTAATGAGAATTCCCCTGCCGGTGTTGGGCTTCTCAGGATACTATGTTATCACAAAGTGGGTAGAAGCTTTGTTTCAGATTGCAGTGGTGTAATAGATTCACTGTGTAATGTGGCCCGGTCTTCAGATGATTGGCAATACATGGCAATAGATTGTCTGCTGCTTCTGCTTCAGGATCATCACACAAGAAGTAAGGTCAGATTCACAATTGATAGCGGTGCTGTAGTTTCTGTTAAGAACCCATATCATTATTTCTTATACACCATGATTTCATATCTTGGCGAACAGTAGCATAAGTAAAACTGCAAGAAAGTTCAAACACTCACTAACACAATGATGCCTATCTACTAGACAACCTCATGAAGACAATTGAATCAACTAGATTCCAATGATATAGTATGTTTATAAACACCTCTATCCTTAACACACATACTTATAACACTATTTAGAGCTTTCTTATGATATTTTGATACCCGAGCTCTGGGTTGCTACACTGGAAGCTCAAGGGCCTACTGTGCTTAGCCAAAAATAATTATCCACCAAAGATAGTAGCTTTTGAGCCTTGTCCTTCCAGGTTCACTGGCAGGGCGTTACATAACAGCCGTATGTTATGCTGGTCTAATGTTTTGTTTTGTTTCTTGTTCAGGTGATTGATAAAGCGGTTGTACCATTGGTGGATTTAGCAGAGATGGAGACTGTGGGTGAGAAAAAGAGAGTTGGGGAAGTAATTATAGAGACTCTTCTCAAAGAAGATCCATATAGACATACACAGGGGTCTTCCAAGAAAGCTTCCTTGATACGGAAGAGGCATCTGGATGAGCTATGGAACTTGAAGCAAAGAATGAAATGGGAAAAGAGCATGTCAAGAGAAGATCTTCATGTGAAAAGGGCAGCTGCCATGGTAGTAAAGCTGGAAGGCAACTCAAAATTCTCATGTGGGGACCTGAAGGGAGCTGTTACCAAGTATACAGAGGCTTTGACACTCTGCCCCTTGAAGATCAAGAAAGAAAGAGTGGTGCTGTACAGTAACAGAGCACAGTGCCATCTTCTTCTACACGACCCGGACTCTGCAATCAGTGACACCACCAGAGCACTCTCCATCTCCAACCCAGTAAACTCCCATAGTAAGAGCCTCTGGAGAAGAGCTCAAGCTTATGACATCAAAGGTTTGGACAAGGAAAGTTTGCTGGACGCTATCATGTTCATCAATGAGTGCTTCATGCCAGATAACAATGGCCATAAGAATAACAAGTGTGTCAAGGTGCCCTATTATGCTACCCAATTGGTGAGGAAAAAAATGCACACAACTTGGCTCTTCAGAGATGCAGAACTGAAACATGGAAAGCTTTCAGCCTCTAATGGGCCTAGCAACGAGTCCAAATCAACACCATCTGCTTCACCATCACCATCACAATCATCATCAGAGGAGGAGGAAGAAGATGTGCAAGATGAGGAAGGCAAATCAGAGTGGGAAACTGTGAGTGACAACCATGAAGAGGAGACAATTAACACCAAATATAATCACCAGCCTGAAGCAAGTGGAACTGCAACTGCAAATGGCAATGGAAAAAATCAATACTTCCAGTCATCTTCATTGTCACATATGGAAGGTTTGTATGATAACAACCCATTCTCTTAATTATCATTTATGCTTCTCGTGTGATTATTTTGTATCGATGTTTTGAATCACACTCTGTGATTCTCTACTTTCTTATACTGATGATTGATTCTCTACTTTCCTATACTGATGATGGATCACAGAGTGTAATTCAAAACATCAATACAAAAATAATCACACAATCAAATTCAGAAACATAAATGATAGTTTCATATTAAGTGTGGAAATCTTCTTGTTCCCATTCACTTACACTTTAGTGAAACACTGCATTTTATTCCTTCCTTACAATAAAGGTAGTAACAAGAGCGGTAACCCCTTTACTTACCAACTTTCAACCAAGAAAAAGGACATCCAATTCAATGTGATTGGCAGCCATAACATGAGGTTCAGTCTCTCCCATGTCTTTGGAAGAAAATTGTGAGAAAAAGCGTTTGGTGGTCTGGTTTGGTTGGTGAGAGTTTCTTGTCACGAGGTTCAGTCGCTTCCAGTCCACAAGGTATTGGAAGGTCTGTTGTTCAAGATCTACCCACTACTGCAATTTATAAGGGGCTACCGGATTCTTGCACTCTAAATAAATAAAAAATAGTGTGAAAAAGGTTTTTTTCATCACTCAATTTAAGATAAAAATAATTAAACTCAAACTCTAGAAATATCATATCATTGGATGCCCTCTAATGAAAATCAACCAAAAATTGCACATTTTTAGTACTTATATGTGAGATTGAAATTCAAATGCCAATTTTCAGTATCTGTCTGATCCTCAAAAATGTTTTTTTCCACAATGTTATCAGGACTTATGGTCAACAATCAATCAGTGGAGTCAAGAACAAATGAATCAGAAGCAACTACCTCTGTGAATCATCATAATGCAAATCAAGGCCATGTAAATTCCAGTGCCATGATTATGATGCTGCCTACCATAAAGGAAGAAGCTATATCAGAGGAGGAAAGAAAATTAGAGCAAAAGAAGAAATGGGTCAACACTGCTAAGCATGAATACATGACAATGCTGAAAAACAAAAGGATCCAGGGAAGTACAAGCAGACATATGTTGCAACTGTAAATAAATACAATGATATTTTTATCTTGCAATCCGAGAAGATTCGCTTGGCTAGTTTTCAATGCTCACTTACATATTTTAAGCCTCACATTACGCAATGAATTCCAAATGAAAAACTCACATTTACGCTCTTTTCATACAAAGAAAGTTGGGTCGATGAAGGAATCACTCGAGATCCATTATAATGGATGTAGTACTTCGTTTTAATACAGATTAGTTCTTTTCAATTTTCTTTTAACTTGCTAAAACTGTTTTTGCTAAGGCATCTTTTTGTCAGTCAATTCATTTCAATTTCTTTTAACTTTATAAAGTAGTTTTAATGTCTCTCACTGTACTAAGATTTGAAACAAAGTAAGGATTCTTTGCTGTACTTTAAAAAAACTACTATTTACAAAGCAAGGATTTTTTTTTTGAGGTACATGTTTAATTTGATGAAAAATTTGGTACATGGTACTTTTTAATAAGAAATCATTGTATTCTAGGAAATATTTTGTTGAGTAGACATTCAATGTATGTTGATGTTGGACCACATTTAGTGTTCTCATATATATATATATATATTATAGTTAAAGTTTACTTTATATTTTTAATTTAATATGTAGAAAATTGATACTAATTATCAAAGAAATTATTATTTCATTTTTATTGTATTTTACAAAAGTTTGTTGAAGATTATTCTTGTAGAGTGTACATAATAAAGTCATATTTGAATTTTAAATAGTTTTGGAGTTCATATTTAGATTAATATTAATTAAGGAATTCAATAGTTCAAATTGTTAAAAATATAGATTTTACTTAACAAAAACAAATTATGAAAATCAAAACTCTCTATTCAAATGAAATTAAATATTAATGTGGTGAGTAATTGAATGTTGATTTGATATTTATACATACATTTAAAATATGTTAAACACTTTAACTAATTTGTATTATTTCAATATAACTTATTATTTAAAAACTTATATAAATACAACCATGTTTGAATGTGTTATACCATTTGTAATGTGTAGATGTTTGAATGCATTATAATATTATCAAATAGATCTTCAAATATGTGATTCGTATTTACACAATTTGGTATGGACTAAGGATTATCCATACAATTAATTTAATATACAAAATACAAAGTTTTAAAAAATGTTATAAGTCATTTTTTAAACTTAAAGTGTAATGTATATGGAAATTGGGTATTTGCGAGCTTATGTATGCAAATTAAGAATTAAGTCTATTTTTCTTTTGATTGCATTAAGAAGAATCCATTTGGTTCAATCTCAAATCTTATTGAAAAGGATTGAACACAAGGTGGATTTAATACTCTTTAACTGAGTTGAAAATAAGTTATTGAGATATATGAATTGGATGCAAGATCAAGGTGTTAGGATAAACCACGGACAGAAATAAAAACTACATGCAAATATAACCAATAACAAAAAATAATAGAACACACAAAAATGAACACAAGGCACCAAGATTAATGTGGTTCACCCAATCCCTGGGCTACGTCCACCAAACAACAAATCTAATCTTATTACAATCCAGTGATTACAACCTGATTACAATCCATAATCCCTTACAACTCAATACTGTCGTAAGAACCAATTTCGCACCACAACATAATGAAAAATACCCAACCCTAAGCCCTTTTATACAAGTATTAAACCGCTTTAGGGTTATAACATGTCGGCCATAATATGTCAGCTACCATGTCGGCCACGGCCCCGAACCCCACTATTTATGAAGTATGTACAGTACTTTCCTAATCAGTCACCACAATCTAACAATCTCCCACTTGGGGACTAATCAGGCTCCACACTAAACAACAATCTCCCACTTGGAGACTGATCCTGTAGCAATACCACTACCACATGGGGCTCCCATTGGAACAAACCACCCTGGACTCTACTGCTCTTTTATTCATGTTCAGTCTAAAAGACCAACCGAAGCTGAAGAGGAGTTCAGCTTCTCCCTTGTTACAACCTTTGTCAACATATCTGCTGGATTCTCATTGATATGTATCTTTTCCAGCTTTAACTGTCCATCCTCCAAAACTGACCGAATGAAATGGTACCGCAACTGTATGTGTTTGGTCTTAGAATGTAGAGCTGAATTCTTAGCAAGATGAATGACACTCTGACTATCTGTGAACAAAAAATTATTATCCTTCTAAGGATGTCCCAATTCTTCCAAGAAGAACTGAAGCCATATCATCTCCTTGGCTACCTTTGTAGCATCAACATACTCTGCCTCTATAGTGGATAGAGCATTAATCTTCTTTAACCTAGAAACCTAGCTCACGGCTGCCCCACCAACAGTAAAGACATAACTTGTAGTACTCCGCCTGGTATCAATATCCCCTACCAAATCTGAGTCAACATAGCTCTGCAAATCAATAGTAGAGCCCCCAAAGTGTAAACACTTATTGGATGTCCCTCTCAAATATCTGAGAATCCACTTGACAACATTCTAATGCTCAAATCCTGGATGACTCATATACCTGCTAACGACTCCCACTGCATGTGCAATATTTGGCCTAGTGCATACCATAGCATACATCAAACTTCCTACAGCTGAAGCATAGGGTACCTTGGACATCTTATCCTCCTCTTCCTGTGTCTTGGGACACATCTTCTTAGTCAATTTCAAATGACCAGGTAAAGTTGTGCTGACAGATTTAGCATTCTCCATACAGAAATGTTGCAACACCTTCTCAACATAATTAGCCTGAGATAGTGTCAAGGTTTTGTTCTTCCTATCTCTGCAAATCTTCATACCAAGGATTTGTTTTGCTGCCCCCAAATCCTTCATAGCAAATGCATGTGCTAACTGGCGTTTTAGCCCCTTAATATGATCCATGTTAGACCCAGCTACAAGCATATCATCAACATATAAACATAAAATAATGTAGCTATCATCATCCAACCTCTTAAAATAAACACAATAATCTAAATGACACCTATTATATCCATGCTCATGCATAAAATTATCAAATTTCAGATACCATTGCTGAGATGCTTGCTTCAAGCCATATAAACTTTTCTTCAATTTGCACACTAAGTTCTCCTTACCTTTGACCTCAAAACCCTGTGGTTGAGCCATATATATTTCTTCATCCAAATCACCATGAAGAAAGGCTATTTTAACATCCATCTGCTCTAAATGAAAATCTTCAGTAGCCACAAGACTTAAAACAATACGAATAGAAGTCATTTTAACAACAGGAGAAAATATCTCATCAAAATCAATTCCCTTTTTCTGTGCAAATCCTTTTACAACTAAACTGGCCTTAAATCTTTTCTTACCTCCTTCTTCTTCTTTCAACTTGTAAACCCACTTATTCTGTAAAGCCTTTTTACCCGCAGGCAACTTGCACAAATCCCATGTCTTATTTTTCAGCAAAGAGTCCATTTCATCTTTCATTGCAGACTCCCACTGAATCTTAGTATCCACCTGCACAGCTTCATCATAACTTTCAGGTTCACCAGCATCAGTAAGTAAAATAGAATACAAAAAGGGAGAAAACCTTTGTGGAGGTCTAATTTGCCTTATTGACCGTCTAACATTTACTGGTGTGTGTGGTATTTTTTGTTGCAGTTGTTGCACATCATGAGGAATGGCCGGAACATCAGCTTTTGGAGTATCATCTAGCAATACATAATCATCTTCTTTCTTCTCATGTTGCTGCAACAGATCTTTGTACAACACTTTCTCATTGAATATGACATCTCGACTTCTAACAATTTTAAGATTTTCAAAATCCCAAAGCCTATAACCAAATTCATTAATGCCATATCCAACAAAGACACATTTCTTTGATTTAGCTTCTAGCTTGGTTCTATTTTCAGAGTCTATATGAGAAAAAGCTTCACAACTGAAGGTCTCGAGAAAAGAATAACTCACCTTCTTACTAGTCCATGCTTCCTCTGGAATACCACAGCCCAAAGGAGTAGAGGGACCTCTATTAATCAAATATATTGCAGTATTGACAGCCTTCACCCACATGTGTAAGGGCAACCCAGCATGCAACCTCATGCTCCTCGCATGCTCCATTATAGTCCTGTTCATGCGTTCAGCCACTCCATTTTCTTGTGGAGTCCTTGGAACAATTTTTTGTCTACGAATACCATTAGTGGAGCAATAATCTTCAAATTCATGACTGCAATACTCACCACCATTATCAGATCTGAGACATTTTAATTTCTTACCAGTCTCATTTTCAACCAAGCATTTCCATTTCTTAAAAGTTTGAAATACATTAGATTTCTGTCTAAGGAAATAAACCCATACTTTTCTAGTTGCATCATCAATAAATGTAACATAATAATGAGAGCCACCAAGGGAATATACCTGAGCTAGTCCCCATACATCTGTATTCACAAGCTCTAATTTCTCCTTTTTGTTTTCCTTCCCAGTCTTTACAAAACTCACTCTCTTTTGTTTTCCATACACACAACTTTCACAAAATTCCATATTCACACATTTCAGACCTGGTAAAACTTTATTTGAATGAAGTACTTTCATACCTTTCTCACTCATGTGCCCAAGTCTATTGTGCCACAACGCTGTATTAGAATCTATAGCAGCTATTTGTTCTCCCTGCTCAATTGCAGCAATTGTTCCTGAACATTCAGTTTTCTCTGAAACAATCAAAGTAGAAGGAACAATATGACCTGTACAAAGATATAAGGTGCCTACTTTCACACCTTTTTCTACTACAAGGGAACCTTTTGAAACCTTCCAATTTTTATCATTAAAAGTAACTACACAACCCTCATCACCAAGTTGCCCTGTTGAAATAAAATTCCTACTTAGTTTTGGAACATGTCTTACCTCATGTAGTAGCCAATGATTCCCATTCTGCAACTTAATCTTAATTTTTTCCTTTCCAACAATTTGACAGGGTTCATTATCCCCCAAATAAACAAGCCCAAAATCCCCTTGGACATAATCAATGAAATAACCTCTATGAGGTGTAGCATGAAATGAAGCACCAGAATCTAAAACCCATGAATCATCAGCACTCTCTAAAGATAGAAGCAAAGCATCCTCTTCGGATTTGTTACTTACCACATTTGCCTCCTTGTCTCCATCTGATTTATCTCCTTCATTTTTCTTTCGATTCCAGCAATCTTTCTTTTTGTGCCCTAGTTTCCCACAGTACCAGCAATCATTTGGTCCTCTCAATTGAGACCTCTTCCCCTTTGACTTTCCTCTTGATTTCCCATGATTTCCAGAGTTACTTCCTCTTTCAGTCGTTCTGCCCCTGCTTTGTGCATTTAAAGCACTTCCTGATGTAGATCCACCTGAGGATTTCCTATGAGTTTCCTCACTTAAAATAACACCGATCACATCATCATATTTTAGGGTACTAGATCCAGGAACAGAATTACTCACAACCATTACCAAGTCATTCCAGCTTTCAGGTAAAGAACACAAAATCAAGAGAGCCCTAATTTCTTCATCAAAATTGATACCCACAGAAGATAATTGACTTGTAATAGTATTAAACTCATTTAAATGATCTGCAACAAATCCACCTTCTGCCATTTTCATATTAAATAAACGCTTCATGAGAAATACCTTGTTTGAAGCGAAGGGCTTTTCATACAGTGTCGCTAGGGTTTTCATCAAATCTTTTGTCGTCTTTGCTTTTGTAATATTAAATGCCACTGATGGTGCCAAGCATAACCGAATGCTTTCGAGTGCCTTTCTGTCCAAAAGATCCCATTCAGCCTCTAACATAGTTCTCTGATTCTTGGCTTTGCCTTCCAACGACTTCCATAAATCCTTCTGATATAGATAGTCTTCCATTTGCATCTTCCATAACTGGAAGTTCTGCCCATTAAACCTGTCAACCCTCATCTTACCCTCATCTGCCATCGCTCCCACTCAACCATGAGACTCCCACTTAACCATGAGAATTTCCTACAGAGGATAACTGAAAGACAACCTCGCTCTGATACCACTTGTTAGGATAAACCACAGACAAAAATAAAAACTACATGCAAATATAACCAATAACAGAAAATAATAGAACACACAAAAATGAACACAAGGCACCAAGATTAACGTGGTTCACCCAATCCCTGGGCTACGTCCACCAAACAACAAATCTGATCTTATTACAATCCAGTGATTACAACCTGATTACAATCCATAATCCCTTACAGATCAATACCGTCGTAAGAACCAATTTCGCATCACAACATAATGAAAAATACCCAACACTAAGCCCTTTTATACAAGTATTAAACTGCTTTAGGGTTATAACATGTTGGCCATATGTCAACCATAATATGTCAGCTACCATGTCGGCCACGGCCCAAAATTTTTTTTCACCCCACTATTTATGAAGTATGTACAGTACTTTCCTTATCAATCGCCACAATCTAACAATCTCCCATTTAGGGACTAATCAGGCTCCATACTAAACAACACAAGGGCTAAAGATGTAAAATTGATAATAATTAATATGCACATAAAGTTTTAGATTAAATATGCAAATATGGAGTACAGTTCTAGAAAGAGGGAACAAAGAGTGATATGTGTCTAAAATTTGAACTTTAAAGTGAGGGGCAATGCTAGTTTTGGGTGCCCTTATCTAGGAGTCTCAGATTCATACACAAAATGTGTGTTTTAGATCAAGATGTTATTTAGAACCTCCAAAAATTTCATTTGAAGATTGTTAATGACTTACAAAAAAGATTGACATTGTCCCTTCTTTTTTACATCTACAAAAGTTGTTTGTGTAGGCCTTTGTCTTCTCTTCCCAAACACACTTTTTTGTTTTCAAATCACATCACAACACATGCAAAAGAAATGAAATTTAGTTTGGTTCATAAGAGTTTTGCTAGGTCAAATCCCAGGTCTGGAATTAACCCTTGAATTAAAATTGATAAATTAAAAATAAATTTCTCAAGTAGAGTGTTGAATGTTATACCTTGACCTTGATAATGCAATTCTCTTTGAATGTGATCACACGTGTTAATATAATAACATGACAAGACAAGACAAAAAAGAAATCGATCTTGTATGCTTGTATGAAGATTGTCGTAAATTGTTCCACAATGCTTAGATCTAATGAATGCTTGAAGGATATGATGGGATGAATGTTGTCTTGATATGCTTGATGTCTTATGGATTGACAGATGATGTGTACATGTGATGTATGATATGAAATTAAATTGAAAGAATGCTCTTATATAGGGCTCTCAAGGTATTTTGTGAATGAAGCAAGCATTCAATGGTCATATCTAGACATTGTGATCTAGAAACAACTCGTGGGAACCCAATACTAACATATTCAAAATTTGGCCTAAATTGGAGTGACAATTGTGCCTCAAAATGCCATTGTCTAGGATAAGGGCACCCTAGGGAACCATTGTCCTCCCAAAACATGGTGAACAAAGTAAAAGTCATATGCACTCAATTCAAGATTGAGGTTTAAACCATCGTGGAAACTTATGACATGAGAACACCATGCAAACTTATAAGAACCATGACACACTAATTTCAAAAAATAAAGAAAATACAAAAATAGACTAAAAATAGACAACTAGACTAAACACCAAAAAATACACTAAAAATAGCATACCAACAACAGTCAAGGATCCATAGGAACATTAAAACATTCATAATACCTATGCAACATGTAGTATCTTCTAATTATGTATATTATCAAGTTTGATGTATTTCTAGTTAGAAATTGAGTTAGCTAACTAATTAGGAACCTAATTTGTTCCCTTTTAACGTAATATCACTTAATAACATTGAAGTCATTAAAGAATGTTTTTAAATGTGATCCATCAAAATTTGTGTCAAATTCTAGAATTAATGTCAATGATATGTAAGGAAGAGAATAATAGTTGAAAAATACTCATAATATAAATTGTATATTTTTTTGAAGAGTTTGAGATAATTGAAAGGACTTAATTGAAAGAAATTGAATTAATAGATAATTATTTTTCATTTATATATATATAAGATTATTGACTTATAAGTTGAAACTCATTCAAAAAAGAGACTCAAGGGCCTGTTTGGTAGTGGGAATACGAGTGGAATAGACATATGTAAATTCTTAAAATTTTGAATTCTCTGTTTGGGTGCACCAAATCGGAATTTCAAATAGGAATATAATAGGAATACACATTCCAATTTTGGTCCAAAAATGAGTATTTGCAAATAGGTGGAATTCCTATTCCAATTTTATTTATTTTAGAAAACATAAATTTTTGGGTCCATGAATTCTCCATCAAATTCTGGCTGAAACAAACAGAGAATAGGAATATGTATCCCTATTTTATATTCCAGATAACAATTCATATTCCCATATTTCTATTCCCGCAGCCAAACAAACCCTTAATATTGAAAACATATACTTTCTAATTTTAAATTAAAAATTATCATAAAAATTAATAATTTTTATCTAGTCTTAGAATTAGATATGATCACAAAATTATCTCACTCGTATGGTAATAATACTCAGCTATGAAGCAGACCTATTTGAGGCTTTCAAATTTCGCATTTTCATTTTATCTATTGAAGCCAACTGGTTTAAGCAATTTTGAACAAGAACTATATCCACGTGTTTGTCCAAATTATTAAGAAAATATGACAAACTGTACCTCTACATTGACAGGTCAAGTCCATGACGTCTGGTCTGAATTATTTTGGCACATGAAAACATGGATCACGATGCTACAATCTAAGATTAGCAACTCATAATCAAATCACGTCTAAGTTCGGTCAATTATTTTACATGTTTCAAAGGTCATAAAATATTAATGAGAACTTAATTCATTTAACATCTTGATCTGCATCCTGTTCGCCTGGCTTTTCTTTTTTGTTTCTAGCTTTTGTTCTTTGGCTTTGGGCCTTCTTTTGTCTCCGGCTTTTTATGACAGTTTTTTGTTTGTTTAGTCTGTTTCATATAGCTCTTTTCGCTGTAAAACTTTGAGTTTCAGATCCCTGTAAAACCTATTTTACCTAATCAAAAACATCTTGATCTGCATATTTTTTTTGGTCATATGATGAAATTTAAACTGCAATACACAAACGTGGCTTTGTCCTTATATCACCTTTCTTCTTACTCTGTCATAAGTAAACCTGAAAAATAACTTTGACAAAAAAGATTTGTGGCCATGCGTCGCAATTGCTGATGTAGTACAAGTTGTTTGTCAAATAGTTTGCCTGCTCAGTTAGGCCAAAGATCTAACAACTCTTGCAGACTTGTTGACTTAGGACAACATGTAGAAATATATAATGGGAAAATGATTTGCCTCTGTTATGATCTTGTGTCACATATTGACAATTGTAGAATAATATCTTGGACTTGTCAGGCTTCTTGAGTCAGACTAAGATTGTTTATTGGAACTGTTCAAAAATTTCAAACTTTTGCAGTAGTCTGATAATTTGTGCTTACCCTCTTGACAATGAAATCATTGAGGATCGTTTTTATCGTATGGAGAGTTTGAACTTGATATCGAAATGCATTCAACTTATGATGGTTTCAATTAAACACATAGTTAACACATACCTACTGCAATTTTTAAAAAAGAGGAAAAGGACAACTCATGATTTGTTAAATGTATTTTCGATGGCTTGAAATCAACATGTTCTAGAGAGCTCTAGAATCTACTGTTGTTTCTGCTCATAGAAACATATTATTTTAGTTGGTTAATTTTCTTTTTCTTTTGTGGAGCTTGTCCTAACTCAAAATAATCTTATTTAGGGTATCTAAAATGGGACACATCTAATTCTGTGCATTTATATTAGAAGAGAGCTAGTTGGTAAAAAAATTGAGTTGAATGGTACATTCCATGTAGTAGGTATCTAATTGATGCCGAGTTCAAATCTTCTAAAATTAAAAAAGAAAAAGTTAGCGCTTGCTAAGGACTAATGACTTTGTCAACCTAAAACTCTTTGATTTGATACTTATTGACTAAAATCTATTTCCTATTAACTTCCATTGGAATTCACTCAAATATGCCAAAAGACTCCAAACAAAGGGATATTAATAGAATAAGGGTCACTCACAAGAACAATTTCAAGCGATAGCTCCATTTTGTATGAAGATGACCAAATAGGGATTCCAAACAAAGGGCATTAGTAGAATAAGGGTCACTCACAAGAACAATTTCAAGCAATAGCTCTATTTTATATGAGTATGACCAAGCACCTTGAGATTTTTTTTTTCTTTTGGACATTTTATGACTGTTGTTAAGCACCTAGAAGTAGACTAAAAAATTATATAGCATTTTTGACAGATGACCACATAATTCTCATTAATAATATGTTGTAGTTATTTACCTAATTAAGAAGACAAGGTAATCAAGAAAGTAATAATATTAACACGTTTGCATACACACAATTTGTAAAATAGTAAATAATTTAGTAAAATAGCCATTTAATTGAACTCCATATGATAACTAACTTATTGTTGGAAAATGTGTGATCTTCACCTTGCATAATGTGAGTATAAAAATAAATATTATTTGTCATGTGTATAGGGGATCTATGGTTGCATGCATCACAAGGGTTAAATATTCTTGAGCCTAATTTGTATGTAACATTTGGCTAAATATGTACATAAGAAAATATTCATTTTTTGAAAGACTTTGTACCAAAAGAGGGAAATTTGGCATAAAATAATAAAATGAGGAGGAAATGGCTCATATGTTCATGGGATTAGTTGGATGGATTTTATAATACCACTTTGTGGTTTTGTGCAATTTTATTTCTATAAAATAAAGAACATGAGTAGTTGTTAAGGTTGGCTAGTTCCCCACCATAGTATGTTGCTTGTTCGCTAAGTTTGATTGAGTATCTCTTATAGGTTGCATGTAAGCAAGGAGTGAGATGTGCAGTTACATGACTCTCATTTATTTTCTCGCACGTGGAGTGCATGTAGGAGTTTGATGTTTCAAAGGTTTTCACAAAGAAACTATAAGTGTATTGTAATATTTATTCATGAGATAATATATTGAGTGTGAATACCATTGGAGGTTGACATTTCAAAGTTGTTTTGATGATATGTTTTCTATTCTTTTGCATTGTGGATTTTGAATACCTATTTGCAACATATGAAGTGATGATTTTATGTGGGAAATTAGTCCTTTATGGTTAAAATTTACCTTTCAACCTAGTCCTCAACCTCTCATTATTTGAATGACAATCTCAAAAGATTCACCAAATAGAAACTTCTTTGTTCTATTCCTTCTCAATATAGAATCATGAAATCCACCTCTTGGGGAAAAGTGTAGTCTTTACTAGAAACCGAGGGCCATCTAAGAGAGGTTGAACAAAATCTTAACAATTTGAAAGACTATAAAAATAATTCATTCACCAAAGACATAATCTTAACATAACTACATTGGTTCCATTTTCTCTTGGTTCATTTCTAAATATAATGAATGTTTGGCCTATTTGCTAAAATTTCCCAATTAGAGAATTCTCCATCTTATATGAAGCTCTATCAATGACTAAATGTAGGATCCAAAGAGAAAAAAATTTGATTGTCACCAACTAGAACTAAGGTTAAGGTTAGAGTACAAAACGAAATACCTTAATTAGGTTCCATCAATTATCATTAGCAAGTTTCACTTTTTCGACAAAATATATCTAATTAACTTTTATATTTTTTTAAAATTATTTTTTATTAATTCATAAATCTAAAATAAAAGACATGCTTATTACTAATTATTTAAGTAAAGTAAGTAAAATTTACAAGTAATATATTGATTTTAAGGTTGAATAGATGATTTTTTTAAAAAAATGTTTATATCTTAATGAGTTGAGTCACTAAATATAAATAGAAAGTTCAAAAGTACTAGTTAGCTTATTTTTCGTGATGTTAGCTATCAATGTAATTGATTTAATTGTATGATCATAAATTTTAAAATTGGACTTAGAATAGATTTATGGAAATAATTTATCTTTAACATCTACTTTATTATTAGATGTGCTTACATCTTTCCTAAATCATGTCTTGTCCCTTCTTGATGCACACATCCAAATTTCAGTTTCTTGTGTTTAGATGTGATGTGCATGTTGACTAGTGCAATATTAATAAATATTTTGAGAGATATGTTATGTTAGGATTAAAATGTGGAAATTCCTTAAGCTCTAGGACCAAACTCCTTTCATTAATTTTACAAGAGTTAGAAGTCCTTGAGGAACATTAATACACAATGTCTATGTAGTGTTCCTTTTCCAAACCTTACTATTTCTCTAATTCTGAAGGGGGAAATATTTAATCAATAGAGTGGAGTAGGATGTCATACAGTGGAATAGATATGCCCATACAAAGGATTAATGGAATTTCGTATGGGAATTTGGGAGGATGGTAGATGGAAGATGGTGATGGAAGATGGTGAATGGAAGTTGGGAGATGACAAATGGAAGGTGGGAGATGGAAGATGGTGGAAGGAGTACAAGAAGTACAAAAGGATAGAGAAAGAAGTACAGAGGGGTGGAGGGAGGATTACAGAGAGAGGTGGATGGAGGGAAGAGTATGTAGGGTATTGTATAGAAATTGGAAAGAGAATAAAACTCATATACAAGTAATATTAGAACACAACTCTATCAAATAAATGCCAAGCATGAATATATATTATATACTGATATTCTCTAATTAATAATCACAGACAAAGATGGTGCTCCAATTTTCATGATCCAAGCAAAGTAGTATAGACGACAGAATAGGGTGAGGGTTGAACCCCACTGAAATTGGAAAGCCAAGTAGGGAAGATCTTTTGCTTCCAATATGGTGAACAATAGAGAACTCCAACTGAAATTCATAATACAAAGAAAATAATCCAAATCACATGTTGGCCAACTACTACCTACATGTCATGCTTAAATACCCTTTAGAGGAACTTCTGAAGTTTACAAAGATAGCCGACAAAAACACCTATAGAAATAATAAAAATAAAAATGAGTCTAAGATATACTAAATCAATCAAAACTACAAATATGTAAGTATTATTAACTTTAACTAGGCATATTAATTAATTAAAGTAACTAATTAAATGTCCTTTTATTATATTATTTAAATTATGGGACCAATTAATTAATTAATTAAATTAAATTATTATATTAAAATTTGGGGACATGACAAATCCTCGCTACCCAAAGATTGCTTGCCCTCGAGCAATCTATCATTAAATGAAACACCAACAACTCCAGGGTCCCAAATTAAATGCACAGGTGAGACAAGTAAAATGACATCAATCCTTTATAGTACCACATTGCCATCAAACTTTCATTGTTCCATTCAAATATAAATATATCTATGTCCTGAGTCACCAAGATCCCAAAGATGCCAATCATAAAATACATCGATGTCATCATGTTCATCAATCTCTTCTAGAAACTCATAACTTTGGTAGACCCTATTGCTCTCATGCAAAAGACCCTCACATAAAAAAATTACAATTATACATGCCTTGAGCACGGTTGGAGGATAGACTCCATCATCAATCAACAACATTCACCCCATTCTCTAGGTCATGATGAACCATTCATGTGACTCTAGATTATTATCCATGCTCTCTTGTAGATTAGCAACCTTTCTGTCATTCCACACACTGAGAGTATTATGGGGGTTCACTTCAACATTAGCTATGTTTTTTGCATTAGGATCCCAAACCAAACACGCAGGCGAAATGAGTAAATTGTCATGAAACCTCCCTTGCCCCAAACTATTGTTAAGAATTTGTTGCAACACTTTGATATAAATATTGTCCCAGCCTTCACTCGGATCCCAAGGACACAAACTAATGAAATCTTTCATTTCAATATGTTCAAAAATCTCTTTGGGTATGGACATGCACACAGACATTGATGCTAGCACAAATTTAGCCACTTGCACAAACACAATGACCACTATTATATTCTTGACAAATGAAACCTTGACGAAGATAGCTTCGATGGTGAGAATGTTGGAAAAGAGGGGCTTGGTCATGAGTACCTTGGTGATAGGAGCTTTAGTGAAGGGTGTCATAATGATGGGAGCCTTAGCGAAGAGTACCTTAGTTAAGGGAACCTTAACAGAGAGTAAATAAACGAAGGGAATCGTGACCATGAGTACCTTGGCAAAGGGAGCCTTGGTAGAGAAAACTTCAATGAAGAGTACCTCAGTGAAAATCAAAATTTTAGTTGTAGATAAAACCTCAGTGCCACATAGAACCTTGTTTTAAGCCTCAATGATGGATAGAGCCTCGACAAAGACCAACATTTTAATAGAAACAAATGTAGCTATTGTGATAGACGTAGCCACACTGACAGACACACAATGATGATGAAGATAGCCATGATGATGTCGATGGACGTAACTATGGTGATAGTTACAAACTTGATGATAGATACAGACTTGATGTTAGTGACGAACACAATGATGTCAAAAGATGCAATGATGGTGATGGACATGATGAAGGACTCAACAATAAACATGGCAGTAGTGATGATAATAGACACAATGAAGATGACATACATGGTGAAAATGATGATGATGAATATAATGATGGACTCAGCAAAAGACATGGCAATAGTGATGACAAAAGACACAATGATGATGCTAGATATGGCAATGGTGACAACAAAAGATACAATGATAGTGGCAAACATGAACACGACAATGGACATAGACTCGATGTTAGTGGCAGTCATAACAACGATGACAAAAACAATGACGATGGCAGACATGACAATGGACTTAGCAACAGACACGATGGTGGTGATGATAACAAAAATGGAGACAATGACAACAACAGACACAATGATGCTGATAGACACAGTGATAGGCATGGTGATGGTGACAGATACAACCATAGTGACAGACATACAACCTCGACGATGGACATGACCATGATGATGGACATAGCTTCAGTGACAGACACACAGCCTCGGTAACAAACAAAACCTTGGTCACAAACACATCCTTAGGGATGAACACGATCTTAATGACAAATTAAGCCTCAACAACAAAGACAACTTCTATGATGGACATAACCTCGTCAACTGATAGAACATCCTCAATAGATAGTGCCTTGGTAATGGGCAAAACCTTGGGCACAACTTGGTGATGCATACAACTTGATCTGTCTATGTCTTCATAGGATCCATGCAAGAAACATCTTCATTTTTTTGATGTTATCCCCATGTTAGTGTAGTAGAAAGATTTAGCATATCCTCCTAGGGCAGCCCTGTAATTATGTCTTCATTCTCCTCATGTAATGCATCACCCTTATCATTGTCATCCATTTTCTCCCACTTGAGCAAATGAGATATTATTTTTTCTTCATAATGCTTGAAAATATTACTGACCAATCTATATGCTTCTATAGAGGGGATACATTCTAGATTACAAACAATGGTTCATATCATAGATGTGACGGGTTGGGATATTTCATCCATCTCTTCAATGCATAAAATCATAAGACTCTCCATAGCAATTGGAATCTTAGTATCATGATCTTCTATGATGGTGACCAAGAAGTGATGAAACATATCACAAAACAAAATTTTCAATTTGAGATCTAAGAGATAGTTACTTACGTTGACATTTGCACAATTCTCCAATATTGTAGAACTCCTACCAAAAGGGTCACTACTAAAGTCATCAAGACTCTGAAAGCTATCAATTGTCAAATGCAATATCTCTATCATGGTGTTATCATCATATGTTACTTTAAGAGCCAAAATTATCAAGACCTCATTGAGACATGCTGCAACTACCAATCTTTTATCCTTCTTATGGTGTCTCAAAATCCTAGGTTGACTTAAGGCATTCTTAATCAGTGAGAGGATTTTTTGTATAAATCATGAAGGTAATTGGTTCACCTTGCAGAAACATATTTCCAATATATCTAAAGGAAGATCAACACCCTTGTTGAGCTCTTTGTCGATCTTTTGTAGTACCTTCAATCACCACTCTCCATTGATGTTTGGTGCCATACTATGATCCTAGTGCCAAAATATCTCAATCAACTTTGATACCACTATAGTGTTCCTTTCCTAAACTTTATCGTTCTCTAATTCTGAAGGCGGAAATGTTTAATCCATGTGGTGAAGAAAGATGTCGTATAGTGGAATGAATATGCTTGTACAAAGGAATGAAATGTCATACAAGAATTTGAGACCTAATGGTAGATGGAAGATGGTGAATGGAAGTTGGGAGATGGAAGATGGCAGAATGAGTACAAGGAGTACAAAGGGATGAAGGAAGAAGTACATAGGGGTGGAGGGAGAAGTACAAAGAGAGGTGGATGGAGGGACGAGTACATAGGGAAAAGTACACAAGGTATTGTATACAAATTGGAAAAAGAATACAAACTCATATACAAGTAATATTAGAACACCACTTCATCAAATAAATGCCAAGCATGAATAGATATTGAATATTGATATTCTCCAATTAATACTGATAGACAAAGATGGTGCTTTGATTTGCTAGATCTGAGAAAAGCATTACAAGTGATGGAATAAGGTGAGGGTTGAATCCCACCAAAATTGGAAAGCCAAGTAGGTAAGATCTTTCACTTCTGAAATAATGAACAATAGAGAACTCCAACTGGAATTCATAGTACAAAGAAAATAATCTAAATTGCATGCCAACTACTACCTACATGTCATATTTAAATACCCTTCGGAGGAACTTCTGAGGGTTTACAAAGATAGCTGATAGCAACACCAATGGAAATAATTAGAATAAAAATGGGTCTGAGATATACTAAATCAATTGGAACCACAGATACAAGTATTATTAACTTTTAATTAAAGTAACTAACTAGAGGTCCTTTTATTATATTATTTAAATTTTGGGACCAATTAATTAATTAATTAAATCAAATTATTACATTAAAATTTGGGGACATGACAGTCTAAAGTGTAATATACACATTGATACAAATTTAGATCCAAGTATAGGATATGATGGACTCTCAAAATGATGACTCTATTCAAATATTTCATGGGATAATAGGGTATTTCTAACATCCTAAAAAATATCTTGATAAATGATATATTAGATGCTAATCCAAATACTTTGTCATGTAATTTGATAGAAAATGGTCTATTTTTGGAAGAATTTAACTCAAAATATAGGCAACAAGAGAGTTCTACAAAGAGTATATAATCATAGACATGCTTTTTAAGGATAGTTTTACATATTTAATTCAGTTTGGGATAGAAAATTGATGTGAATGAGACTTCATTTAAACAACTAGGGCTAAAATGGATGAAGCCTAAGAAATTTGTTGGTTTTTGTCAACTTGTATCTAATAATATGTTGAGTTGATTATCATAATGCCACATCTAGATACAAAGCCAAAGTGAGATTAAAAAAAGTGGGGAAATGAAAAAGTATAAAGGGATACTATATTTCTGAAATACTGAAGACAATAAACTAAATATCAAACATATTAAAAAATAAAGATACATGATGGATGATGCCCCTCACTTTTGTCACATTTCGGTAAGACTTAACTCTCTACACCTAAACAATTGTATATAACAAAGAGTCAACAAACTTAAACTAAATATATGGACATAAAAAAATTTGTTCTCGTAATCTTTTTTGTTAACTTAACAGTTAAAAGAGATGTGAGATTGGAGTCACATGGATTCAATTGACATGTATTGTATACGATTATTGAGGATTCAAGACTAGTTTATCCCCCTCAACTTATGCAAACATGAGTAAAAGAAAGATGACATGACTGTAATAGAATTTTAAGGAGTTAAAGCTATTGTGATTTCTTAAACTAACACAACATAAAACCAAGAAATGGCTAAGTTTGAAATCATCATGCATAAGTTTCTCAAGAGTTGAAATCAGTGAGATGTTCTCTTAACCTATGTATGGAAAAACTTGTGATGGTACGATAAATATAATATGTCCCCTCAAACTGGATTCCTAGCATCATCGTAGATGTGATTTGAAGATAGGAGAATGTAAAATGGTCACACTTGTCTACTATTATTTTAGGTTTCATTTAAGTTTAAAATTTATAATATTATAATACTTTTTTAATGTGAATTTATATTTAATTTATTTAAAATCTTAAAGAATAATAGTTCAAGGGTTAATAAAGAAATCTTAAAATTTAAAAGACTTAAAGACAGGAAAATATCCAATAAATACAAATTTGATACAATCCTTTCATAAGGTTTAGTAAAGTTAAATTTTAATGAAGCTTTATGTGGGAATCATGGGTTAGTTGGGGCTAGAGTTGTTTTTAGATTAGATAATAATAATAAAATTGTTTGGGTTCTCTATACTTTAGACATAAAATTAATAATCATGGAAAGTTGGAAGATAAGTGGTCGGAATGAAATTATTGTTCAAAAGTAGAGTTACATCTAAAGTATATATATATATATATATATAAAAAACAAAAACAACTTCTTATTATCATACTCTAAGGAAACTAACCACTATAATTAGAAGTGGGAGATACATCTAGAATAGTTAGACTTAACAAGTTCACATTTAAGAAGGTGAAATTAGAATTTTTCTAAATTTTTTTTCCCTTTAATTCATTTTTAGAGACTTGTTAAGAAGATTAAATTAATAATTTTGATTAATCAATGAATTTTATTTAGTATTAGTATTGTGGAATATATAATTGTGTAGTTAAATGATATAAGAGTATCTTAGATCAATGGCTATAAACATCAACAAGATATGTTGGTTTATTTTCTTCAACTTTAGTTTAGTGGTTTGGCTTCTCTCTATTTAGAGTGGTTCAACAAGTTAACATCTTGTTGCCATTTTGATGGTCAGTTTGTGAAGTGAGTTTGAGATCGTGGCATGGACATGGACGTTCATTTCTTATACTACTGCTTAATCAAATATAGATGGAACATGTGGCTGATTTATATATAAGTTTATCATGGATTGCAGTGATTGGGAAGATATGCAACAAGTGGAGATGTGGAAGACACCTAAGCCACTCTCAAATAAGTGAATTGACAGGTGTAAAAATATTTTAATTTGTAACTTCTCGCTAGCATCAATGTAAAGGAATTTTGTCAAATGGTGTAGATTTGACAGCCTTGGTAGATTTGTTCATAGAGTCAAGCTTAGGCAGGGCACATGAATTTTGCATTTTTTGTAACGATCCTCTTTTGAAAGCATTTAAGGAAGGTTCTATGAGTGGCAGAGAATAAAGAAAAAGGAAATAATGAGAAAGTGAAGGAAAATATGGTGGAAAAGGTTTACAGAGTAATTGTGATTAGAAAGAGGGAAGGTATTGTAAGTTTAAAGCGAGAGGGTAGTACCTTCTTGTGTCATTTTATTAACCATTGAAAAGATAATCTTCTTTCATGCATATGGGAGGAGGTACTTTTAAGGCATGAGACAAAGGGATTTCATTGTGCTTTGGCTTTAGTGGATTCTTTGATTTTAACACACCTTGAATTGCTTTGATATTGTGGGTTATCTATTGCAATATTGTAGTTATGATCCACAAGCATAGCTATGATAAAGGAAATGCTCCTTAATGAAAAGGTTGTGTGGAAGATCAAAAGTTGAGAATTGTTTCTAATTGTGGCAATATGAAGAGCATGTGGTTTCTTAAGGGTGCCTCTAAATACATATTAGACCTCGCACAAAAGTAAGAATCCAAAGCCTTATCTTCAATTTTTTTTAATGAAATGGTTAAGGAAGTAATTACAAGGTTGTGGCTTTGGTTGGTGCATTTTTGCTTATTGAATTGATTTGATGATATTGAGATAGTGTAATACCACTCCTTTTCGATCCTTGTAGACTTAGTTGTTAAAGTTCTATATGACTCTTCTATAGATGTGTTAACCCTTATTTGATATTTGAAATGCAATACTTTGATATGTTGAGTAATTGGTTATGTTAGATTGTAACGATTTCCTACTTGTAGCGATGATGCTTTAATTGCTCTTAGTTAGTTAATGAAATTACTTTTGTGACAATGTCATATGTTGTGTCTTAAAAATATGTTTATTATGTCCTCATGATGATGAGATGTTCTTGTTAGAATATGATATTATTTATTTATAAGATTTACTATTATACTTACCCCATACTTGCATGTGTATGGTGTGTGTGTATGCATTATATTTATGTTTGACATGTTTGATATGGTTGAGGGAGGGAGTCATAGTCACCTTCTAGTCGAGATCTACACGATGAACCACTCCCTACAATTGCTTGTTTAGCTCAGATATATATGCACATGTACATGCTTATTTTTATACAGATTTGTAGATACCAGACATCGGTTTCCCTGAATTGTCAGATAAGCACACTATCGCGATAACTCAATAGTAAGAATGGGAAGATAATGTTTAGATACAATCCCAATTATAACCTAATTACTTGTCCTGAGAAGGAGGACATGTATCTCACTTTCCACCCTTTTTAAACCCATGAGTTTATCTTTTCCTGTGATGTTTAATTTTGAGTTTTGGTAATGTTACTTTGTGGATTTGACTATGTGAGTTATTTGGTAAACGGTTTAATTATAATATTTGAGTTAATCATTTAAAATAGAGAGTTATTAAATATTATTTGATTAAAAAGAAATTATTAAAATATGAGTATATTTAATTAATTGAAAGCTAATTAAATATGTTCTTTAATTTAGAAGGCTTAATTCAAAAGTCCAATTTAGAAAATTGGTTAAAGAGAAATTTAAATATGATGATATTTAATTAATTATAAATTAATTAAATGTCTACTTTAGTTTAAAATACTTAATTTAAAAGTCTAATTTAAGAAGTTGGATAAAACAAGAATTAAAATATTAAAATATTAAAAGATTAAAGATTTAATATTATTTTAAATAATAAACTTTAATAATTATTATTAATTTAAATAATAAACTACACTTTAAATGGTACTTGCACTAATTAATAAAGTGGAGGAAAAGAAAATGAAAGAATATTTTACTTAAAAAGTTCTTTGAGTGTGCATGAAAGAATTAATTAAACAATTAATATTTTTAATAAAGTTAGTGGCTTTTGAAAAATGGGGGAATAGAAACCCTAGTTAGGATTATAATTCTTTATTAGAGGGTTGATAGTTTATTTGAGAGGCACGTGTTTTTTGGAGCAAAAATTCAGAATTGGACCAAAAGAATTGTTGAAAGTTTCGAAGGGTTTGGATTTGCATGCATTCACAAATTGTCTCAGACTTTAGCTATTGTTTTGAGGTAAGGTTTGAAAACCAATTGTAGGACATATGAATATATACAAAACAAAATAGCTAAAAATATTATTCTAGTTTTATCTGACATTGATGAATCGAATAATCTTCTGCGTGAGGTCGAATCGTTTGATTGCTCGATTGAACAGAAGGCTGAATTATGTATGAACTGTCGAGGTTTTGTTGATTGTGAATGAATAGAAGGCTCTGCTAATTGCGAATGAACATTTAGTTGATTACGAATGAATAGAAGGTTCTTCCAAAAAAAATTTCTCTCTTTTTCGGCGACCTATTCTTCATTTTCGGTGAATATCTCTGCTCTGCGCTTCTCGTTAGGCAGCGACCTAATCTCTTTGTTGCTGCTGCGAATTCAAAGATCTAACGTTGAAATTTTGATCAAACATTGTGAATTTGGAGGTGATGAGCAGATTTGAACTGAAAATTAATTAGACAGCGCGATTGAAAACTAGGGTTTTTATTTTGTGCGAAGCTTTCTGATCAGATCTGCTCCTTTTGATCTGCTTTTGATTTTTGATTGGGTTTGCGCCTAGGGCTTTTTCAAGGTGGCAACCTCTAGCAATGCCAATACTGATGGCGTATCCCTTTCTACATCCAGCATGAAAGCCTTTAATATGGCTAAGGTGAATGGTATTGGCAAGACTGTCGAGCAAGCATCAGGTATTACATTTTTGACGGCGACTAAATCTGCTCCAAGTAATGGCATTAGTAACCCAGTCTCCCATAGTAGCGATCGACCTAAGTCTTTTTCTGAGGCTGTGGGTCGATCATCTGTCATTAACGATAGGGCAAGGTTTGAGTTTGCAAGCACGGGTAACAATGATGTCTCCGACTCCGATAAGACCCCTTCGACTTCTCTATCTCCTTTTGCCATTGTTCCTAATCCTGAAATGTTGGATGAAATTGTTAAGGAAAAAAGTAGATTAAGAGATACTGCGATTTTTTTCTCAGTTGTTGAAATTGATAAATGTCTGCCAAGGAAATTTATGGATGATTGGTTCCATCATTATTGGAATAACAAACTTAGATTGCATATTTCTTTCTGTAGGCAAATACAAAAAGGTCTATATGTGATTTTCTTTGTGAATCATGATGCTCAAATAGAGGTTCTTAAAAAACAATATTGGAATGTGGGTTCAACATCTTTTAGGGTTATTGCTTGGTCACCATAGGCCGTCCATGAGGAGGTTCTCGCACTTTCAGCTCCGAGATGGATTCTGGTTAAAAACATTCCCCCTTTTTTGTGGCACTTTTTGCCACATTTGCTTGAGCCCATTGGTAAAATTATTCGAATGGATGAAACTGCGAGACTTGTCTCGCATATGGACGCTAGAATTCTTATCTCTCTCTTGCCTGGTAAGGACCTTCCTATCGATATTTCAATTAACATCATTAATGATGTGTATATCTATCCTATAGAGGTTTTGGGGGGGTTGAATGCCTATTTTCTCTGTCGCAAAGAAGGCCACCTCCGTAAGGATTGTCTGATCATTAGGAAAAAACCTAATTCCTCCAATGATTTAGTTAATAATAGGGTTAATCCTCCCGTCACCAGTAATCCTCCCCTTGATGATGCTCTTTGTCATTCAACCCCTGCTTCTTCTTCATCCCCATCACCTCCCACCGTAAACCCTAACCCCTCTAATGTTTCGACTAATGTTGTTCCTAGCATTGTTCGGCCTGAGAATGTTCCAACTAAAATTGTGCCTAACCCTCTCTTTGCTATTACTGTTTAGCTTGAGAACATTTTGTGTGATACCACTCCTACTTCTGGAGGTCTTCAAATGCTCCCTAGTCTTGATTTAGCTATTGATCTTAACACAGATGATGGTTTTACTGTTGTTTTAGATAGGAAAAAAAGACGGGGAAATAGTGTCTTCATGCCTAAAAATTCTCGCCCCAATAACTCTAATAATCATCATGTTAAATTGTTAACTGGTCCTGCTTTGACTAACGTGAATACTATCAGTCAACATGCTGATTTCAGTTGTAAGCCCCAAAATAGTGAGCCCTCTCAAAAATTCCCTGAAAAGATCTTCCAAGAGATTGGGGAGGATTATGAATTTGAAATTATTCCAGCTGCCCCCATTCCCTCGAAGTCTAACAATGGGCAGTGCATGGATGTGGATTCTCTAGCGGATATCGAAGATGATGTTAACACCTACTCTTCTACTATCAGGCAAAGAGGAAGACCACCTGGTTCAAAAAATAAGCCATCTGTGCCTCAACTAGGGGAGTCTTCAAATAATTTTTTGGCCCTTGCTGATCAAGAGGGTATTGCATGCTCCACCTCTAACATTTTGTCTCAATGAATTGCCTATCTTGGAATGTGAGGGGTCTAGAGTCCCCTGATAGAAAATTTGTTATCAAGCGATTGTTAAATTCTCTACATTCTATAGATTTCTTTATGATGCAGGAAGTTAAGTCTGTGGGATTCACTTTGGACTCCAATCTCAATTTTATTTGGAAAGATGCTATTAAGTTTTGCACTAACCATGAAAGAGGTAAAGGAGGAATCACCCTTCTTATTAGTAATAAATGGGAAAAGCATATTACTAATAATGGGTGTTCTCCCTGTCAGAGAGTAGTATGGGTTACTTTACAATTTGATGACAAGACCTTCGAGGTCTGTGCTATTTATGCTTCCAATGACCCTAAGGAAAGAATTGAGCTATGGAAATGGCTTATAGATCTCCCAGATTTGCCTTGGCTCTTTGGTGGAGATTTCAACATGATTGAATCCCAAGATGATAAGTCGAGGGGCATTCCCTTTCATTGGAAGGATAATGAAAATTTTTATTGGAATAGATTTTTAAACTCTAACTATCTCTTTGATCCTATTACTGGTAACAAGGAAACCAACCCTGGACTATGGCACACCTGGTGCAACTTTCAGCAGGGCAATGCTAGGATTTATTATAGGCTTGACAGATTTTATGCCAATAAGTATTTTTTCTCTTTTCCTCCTGACATTTGTGGATTTATTGCTCGAGTTATTGCCACCACTCTGTCTGACCATCACCCTATTTTGACTAAGGTTAATTTTAACAATAGTCCCCTTCAACACAAGTCTAGAAGCAGTAAATTCATCTTAAACACCAGCCTCCTCATGGATGAGGATGTCCTTGCTGCTATGCAGATTATTAGAGGATTAAATAAAATTAATCTTCAGAACCTATCCCATATTGATAGATGGAATACTAACCTCTCCTCCTGGAGGATCTTTTTGCAAACCATTGGGCAGAAAAAAGCTAAGGACTATAGGTTCATTGAAAAACACTTATCTTCTGATCTACAAGTTGTCAAGGAGAACATTCAAAATGAATCTTCCAATATGGATCTTCTCTCCAAGGTTATGGCTACCAAAGATGCTCTTAGGAAGCATCAGCATGTTAGAATTTGGGGAGCCAGGATCAGGTCTAGATCCCACTGGCTCCAATTTGGGGATAGGGGATCAAAATTCTTTTTCAACCTTCTTAAGCATAAACGTATTAAAGAGTCTATTGATAGACTTTCAGTTGATAACCAGGACATCTCTAACCCTAAGTCTATTATTTAGGCCTTTGCTAATTATTATGAGACTCTTTTTGCTTCAGAAGACTCTCCTGAGGCTTAGTCGATTAGAGTTCATTGTAGGAAGCTTATTCCTAAAAAGCTTGATCTTGATGATATTGCTATTCTTGCTAATAATATTTCTATTGAGGAGATTGAAGGTGCTATTAAGGCCCTTAATAATGGTAGAGCACCGGACCCTGATGGTCTCCCAGTTGAATTCTATAAGTCCAACATCAGATGGATATGTAAGGATCTCTTTGATCTTTATTCTGAAGCCTTGAATAAAGGTACCTTGGGTCAGGATATCAATAGAGGGATTATTAAACTTCTCCCAAAAGAAGGGGATAAAACCTTTATTAAGAATTGGAGGCCTATTACCCTTCTTAATGTTTCCTACAAGATTTTGGCAAAAAATATGGCTCTTAGGCTAGTTAATATTCTTCCTAAATTTGTTAATTCTACCCAAATTGGTTTTATCAAGGGTAGATATATTCTTGAGAATCTCATAACTAGCTGGGAAGCCATGGATTGGTCTAGATGCTCTCATCAAAACTCTGCCATGCTCCTTTTGGATTTTGAGAAGGCCTATGACAGGATTGAATGGAGATTTATCCTTATGATGCTGGATGCTTTTGGTTTTCCTCCTTTCTTTTGTAACATTGTGGCTATGCTTCTTAATGATGCTTCTTCTCAGGTTGAGGTCAATGGTACTCTTTCTGCTCCTTTTTCTCTTGGGAGATCCATTAGGCAAGGGTTCCCTCTGGCACCCGCCCTCTTTGTCATAGCTTTGGAAGCTCTTTATTATATCCTCAGAGATAATTCCTTATCTCCGGAGGTCAGAGGTATTTATCTGCCTAATAATGAAGAGCTCATCAATTGTCAATTTGCAGATGATACCGCTTTATTCCTTGAACTTTCAAAAAATAATTTCAGGAACACGCAAGCTAAACTCAATCTTTTTTGTTCTATTTCTGGGGCTAAGATATCTCAAGCTAAATCAATTTGTTTAGGTTTGGATGAGCGGCCCCTGGACTGGTTTCTCCAATACAATTTTAAATGGGGCGGTCCTAACAGGATCATTAGATATCTTGGCATCCCTTTCTCGGTGGAGCCTGATCTTAAAGACATGTGGTCTTGGGTGAAAGAGAAGATTGATAAAAAGCTTAACAAATGGCATAACAAGGCGTTATCATTGGCAGGCAGAATTCAAGTTTGCCAGAAGATATTGTCCTCATACACCATATATTATTCTTCTGCTTGGTGTTTTAATAACTATTAGATTTCTGAAATCCAGAAGTCCATCAGATAATTCCTTTGGTCTGATGGCAAAGGGAATAGAAAGATCCATTCTGTTAAGTGGGCTTGGTGCCACACTGACAAGACCCTTGGCGGACTTGGACTGAAGGATTTAAGAACTCAGGGTATAGCCTTGTCTGCCAAATGGATTTTTCAGTCCATGGAGGGTGATTCTCCTTGGAAAGTGCTAGTTAGGAGCAATATTGAGAGGGGTGTTCCTAGAAAAGCTAAGTCTTGGACTAGCCTCCCCTTTTGTGACCTCATTCTTGGTAATTTTACTGTCATGGTTCAAGGCTCCGTGGTTTTCAGGTCTATTTGGAAGGCTTAGGATCATGTTAGGAAATTCATCACTAACAAGGAGTTTCATTCCAATATTCAACTCCATGGTGAAAGATCCATTTGGTGGAATCTCCACCTAAATGGTAAACCTTTGGCCCTTACCCAAGGGTGTTCTGCCAGGCAGTGGGCTAATAAAGGTATTAAACAATTTATGGATCTCTTTGAGTATGATCAAATTATGCCTTGGGATGTTCTTAAGGATAAATATGCTATCCCGGATTCCCATAGAAGAACTTATAACATGATTGTGCAAGCTTTTGTTGGTCTTCCCACTGTTTGTCAGACTGATTCTCTCAGGTTTCTGAAGTGCAAATGGCCTGGTGGTATCATTACTACTCTACTCAAAGCTAAGAATATTTATAAAATCATTGATTGTAATATTGATATTATCAATCATATTAATGTTGTTTGGTACTCTTCTTATGATGCTGATGCTTTGAAAAAGTATTTTGATATCTTGTGGAAGAATCCTGTGGAACCCAAGATTAGATGTTTCAAATGGTTAGTTTTGTTGGACAAGCTACCTATAAAGAGAGATTTTTTTAATTCTGATATTTGTAACTTGTGTAGAGTTCCTAAAACTGGTAGACATATCCTTCTTGATTGTATTTTTGCTAAAGAAATATGGAAAATGTTTGGCATTGTTTATCCTATTAATGTTAATATTTTTGATATTATTTCTAGTCATATTAATGGTTTTCCTAAAGATACCAATTTATTTTGGAATATATTGTCATCTAACATTCTCTGGCAGATCTGGAAGTGCAGGAACAAGGAAAGGCATCAAGGTAAGCATAGGGATCTTACTGAGTTTTTTCAAAAACTCACTTTAAAATCTTCTTGCAGGTGCAGACTACTATGATGATTGAACGAGACAAAATGAGGAGGTTCCTTCGTAATGGGCATGCTACTCTTTACTACCTTGAGCTTAAGCGTGGGTACTAGTGGCGTAGTACTTTGGATGATTTGCATATTTTTGAGCAAGCTTGCAATAGATTGAACAAAGATATTAGAGAAAAAGGGAATGCTAGAAAAGAAGAATTGTTTATGTTGGTGCAGATTCAAGGGCATAAAAGTATAGTTTGGATGGAAGGTCCCTTAGGCTAGACTGCCTGGGTTGACAATCACTATGATCTTCTCAGCTAGATAGTTTTGCTTTTCCTCCTTTTGTTGCTTTTTATGTTCAGCTGATACTTTCTCTTCTGGGTGAGACTTGGCCTCCTTGTGTATATTCGTATTGATACTCTGGTTTTTTTTTGGTTCTGAAACTCTTATTTCTAATATAAAAAAAAACCAATTGTAGAATTTTATTGAAAGATCTGTCTACTTCGTATCTTCCTAGGTGCTTGCATAATGCTTATTAATTTATTATATTAATTTTTGGATAAAGAATTATGTTGTAAATTTTGAAAAAGGAACACTTATTTGATTAATTGAAGAAAATTGTAGAGAAATCTAGAAAATTATTATGATTGTATTATTTTAAAAAATAAATCTAATATAAGAAAAATTTGATTATAGAAAAATGAAAGAAAATAACAAATTGAACAGCTAAGTTGTCAACTTTAAATTTGTCATTAAAACCATGTGATTATCATGAATTTTCTAAATAGATATAAATAGTATTCTTATATTTAAAATCATTTGGTTGTGAAATTTATTGGAAAAACAAGGGATTAATTGAGAGGAAAGCATATTGTAACAAAACTTACACATGTATGTGAAAACAAATATACTAAAAACATAAAACTAATTATATTTGGTTGCATGATTTGAGATATCAAATACATGCAGAAATACTAATTGAATGTTTATTTTTATTTTATAAAAATATAAAATAAATTTTGTAAAAAATATATATTATTTTTAACTATTATTAATTAATTTTAGAAATTAAAAAAATAAAAAATTATTTATTTATTTTAAAAATGAAATAAATAAATACTATTTATTTTCTTATATGTGGGGTTTTAATATCAATTATTTTTAAAAGTCTTAGTGGAATATAATTTATTATATATTTATTAATGCAAGTGGAGTTACAAATTAATAAATATATAATTATGATTTAGTTATATTTTAAGAGAAGTTATAGTGGAGTTCACCATATAGTCATCTAGTTTTGAATATTTAATATTATGAGAGAAAGTGTAGATAATTTTATTAAAATTATAATTTCAAGTTTGAGTTATCTCTAGTTGCATTATGAATTAAAAGAAAAGTAAATATTAATTTTGGATTTAAATAAAAGTAAAGTAATATTTTATAAATGAAATTGATATTAATATTTAATCTAATAATATATATTTATGTTATTAGTTAAATTATTTAAGATTTAAGATTATTTATATTAATAACATGATAATGTTGCATGATATTTTATATGCACAAAGAGGTTTGACATTTAAATACTTATTGATTTGAATAAGCATAATAGACTAATAATTTATATTGACATGTATATTCTTTTTTTATTTTTGAACACATTCATATGACTCAAACTAAACAAGAGAAATTGATGAAATTAAATCATATGGCTGAAAATTATGTGTTTTCTTAAATATTTTAGTTATAGTCTTATGATGTTTATTTTCATGATGGTTTTTCTAAATGGGTTGTTTAGTTGGCCAAGTTAAAATATGCACCAAAGACATTTTTGATATTTCTTTTATGATTATTTGACTTGATGTCATGATGTACTTTATGATTTGAATTAATATTGATGTTTTATGAGCTTTATATTATTGAGCATTTATGAGAACTTGGGTTTTGAGAACTAATATTATTTTTGAGTTGCATGTTAAGGAACCAAATTTGATTAGTATTACTTTTGTGGTATGTGACACAATTGTGGTTTGTGAGTTTTGGGAAGGTAATCTAGGTGCATGTCTATAGGAATGGCTTGCAATGGGGGCCGAAGTCCAAAGTTGCCAAGGTAACTGACTGTAAGTTGTGCAATAAATGATAATATAGTAATTAAAATATTAAAAAGATAAGTTAGAGATTTTTCCTCGCCCATGCCTTGAGCATTTGTATAGGCTAAGGATGAGAATGAGATGATACCTAGTGAGAGGTATGATTGATTTGCCTCATCTTCATGTGTTGTGTTGAGGGTCCAGGGGCCAGAGTGACCAGTCCTAGGTAACTCAATGCTTGAGAGTTTGGGGTCTAGTGAAAGAACATTCTAGGGTAACTCAAGTAGTTTGACCACATGATGACACTACCTAGTATGTAGGCCAAGTCTACTTAATGTTTTCTTTATATTTGCCTCTGGTGGTGCATTTATTGGTTGGATGTATTTATTGCTAATGATTTACTTTCATTGATGATAGTTGGTGATCTGTTGGTTCTTGTACTTCTAACATATGACTTGTGACTTGTGACTTGGAGTGGATACCTTTCGTTGATGTTATCTCTTGGTTTTTTATACTTGGTATTTATATGTTGACTTGGTATGTGGTGATGGTATTAGGTAGAGTGCCTTTTCGATTTAGATTATCTTTCCTTCTTTGGTAGTTTATTACCCTTGAGGTAGATTTGGCTATCAGGATTCCTTGCCTAAGATTGTTTTATGGTTTGATATCTATTTGTGGATCGCTCATTATCTTCCCCACACGGTGGGAGTGGGGGACTAAATAGGTGACCACATGGTTGAAAGGTAGTGTCTTCTTACCATTTGCCCCTTGCCCCCCACCCCAGATTTGTGGATGTTGGATGCTGGTTGGTACAATTTTAACCTTTATCATTCTTATTCATATCTTGGAGACTTCTATTCAGTTTATGGATATATATTAACATATATCTTGTATTTTGATGTACTTGTATCTATTCTTGCATACCTTGTAACATGTGCAGTGGATGTTATTAATTAGATGAATTGTGCAAGATGTATTAATGATTACTCTTGTAAGATGATGTATTTGTTATTTCCGTGTGATCATGACATTTTACTTGAAACTTAAACTAATTATTATAAACTTATTTAATGTGACTCAATGTAAAGGAACCCTTGAGGAATGGAAAATTGTATTTGTAATTGCTTATGTGTATTGGATGTGTATGTTTATATTACTTCCATATTGTTATCTTGTGTTGTTTAAACTTAAAAAAATAATATAGTTCAGTAAACATTGGATCATGTTAGGTTGTTTGTCTTAGGTTCCCAAGCAAGGCATTACATCTTATCAAAGATTGAGTTTCAACACTAGGAACTCTGGGCATATTGTGTGTAATTAGTTAACAAGTAGTTAAACTTGCAACAAGATTAAATGACAAGACTTATCAATAGAATATATAAACAACTAAGTTGGAAACAATAGAAGCATGAAACTAAAACTTGGATTTATAACACTTGGTATTTCAAACGCTATTTTGTGACTATATATTTCATCTTTGTTATCTTAGTAGTAATAGTTGGTTTCCAGGAATAAGCCTATTTTAATGGGAGGAGGATGTAATACCCCTAATTTTCTATCATTGTAGACTTAGTTGTTGAAGTTCTACATGACTCTTCTATAGATGTGTTAACCCTTATTTGATATTTGAAATGCAATACTTTGATATGTTGAGTAATTGATTATGTCAGGTTGTAACGATTTCCTACTTGTAGTGATGATGCTTTAATTTCTCTTAGTGAGTTAATGGAATTACTTTTATGATGATGTCATATGATGTGTCTTAAAAAGATGTTTATCATGTCCTCATGATGATGAGATGTTTATGTTAGAATACGATGCTATTTATACAAATGATTTATTACTATACTTACCCCATACTTACATGTGTATGGTGTGTATGTTTTACATTTATGTTTGACGTGTTTGATATGGTTGAGGGAAGGAGTCATAGTCACATGCTAGTTGGGATCTACACAATGTACCACTACCCACCATTTTTTGTTTAGCTTAGATATATATGCACAGGTACATACTCATTTATTTTTATACAGATTCGTAGGTATTAGGCATCGACTTTCCTAAATTGCTAGAATGAGCATGCCCTATCACAATAAATTGATAGTAAGAATGAGAAAATAATGTTCAGATACAATCCTAGCCATAGCCTAATTAATTATCTTAAGAATGAGGAAATGTATCTCACTTTCCATCCTTTTCAAAACCATAAGTTCATTTTTTCCCGTGTTGTTTAATTTTGTATTTGGTCAGTTTTGGTAATGCTACTTTCATTTGGATTTGGCTATGTGAGTTATTTGATAAATGATTTAATTATAATATTTGAGTTAATCATATAATATTGAGAGTTATTGAATATTATTTGATTAAAAATAAAATATTAAAATATGAGAATATTTAATTGATTAAAATTTAATTGAATATGTATTTTAATTTAGAAGATTTAATTTGGAAGTCTAATTTAAAAAATTGTTTAAAGAGAAATTAAAATTATGATGATATTTAATTAATTAGAAATTAATTAAATGTGTGCTCTAGTTTAAAAGATTAAATTTAAAAGTCTAATTTAAGAAGTTGAATACAATAAGAATTAAAATATTAAAAGATTAAAGATTTATTATTGCTTTATTATAAATATTTAATTAATACAAAGATATTTGACATTTAAATACTTATTGATTTAAATAAGTATATTAAATTAACAATTTATATTAACATGTATACTCTTACTCTATTTTTGAGCACATCCTTATGACCCTAACTAAACAAGAGAAATTGAAAGAATTAAATCATATGATTGAAAACTATGTGTTTTTTTATAGTCTTATGATGTTTATTTTTGTGATGGTTTTTTTTGTGGGTTGTTTAGTTGGCCAAGTTAAGATGTGCACCAGAGGAATTTTAAAGATTTTGGGTATGTGCAGGATCATGGTCAACCAAACTATGCTCTTAAGTGGCAATAAAAAATTAGAAAATTAGGGTTATGTCAACTTGACATGTAATTTTCTACTTGTTAAATTAACTTTATATCAAAAAGTTGAGAGAAAAGAATCTCTAGCAAATTGAATCTAGTTTCTAAACTACAAGGACTTATCTAAAAAGAAAAAAAATTGATTGGTCAAAATTTTGAATTTTAATGCAATATTACAAAAATTTCAGAACAAAAATAAGAAGTAGATGTATATCTGACCACCTTAATCAAAATCAAATGATAATATTTTTTCATAATATTCTAGATATAAGTGGTAGACTTATACTTGGATGTGACACATATTTTTGGGTATTTTTATTGTAACTAAATAATAAATAATTAATTTTTTACTTTAGTATTTTTGGAATTAAAAAAATCTTGTGTTTGACCACCTTAACTAATTCAAAACTCTGCAAAATTCAATAATTCATTTCTTTTCCTTATAGTAGAAGAAACATAGAATGTGATGCATCTTTTGGATTTAAAACATGTTGTACCATTTGAAAGTTATAGTTATTTTACAAGCAGTGTGCTAGTCAACACTTTATATGTAACTCCATTAGAAAATAAGTAATAATTACTTACTAAACTCATAATTTGACAAACTTTACATTTATAGAAAGATAAGAACATTCTTAAGAAACCCTTTTCATTTCATCAAATTTTGGTGATGAAAAAGTCGTCAACTACATGTTTGAAGTTAAAATCACATAAAAATAGGCCAAATGCACATTTTTAGGATGTTTATAAAGTTGACCATATAGGTTTGGTATCAAAAAATATAGTAGACCTTATAAAGATATAAATTGTTTTCATTTAGTATCAAGGTGGGTAGGAAAAAAGTTGGAATAAATTTTGAAATGGTTTGAGATATTTTAGAACTACAAATTTTTCAGACTGCCACTTTTTGGCACACCATGATCCTACACATACCCTTTTTTAATGATTATTTGACTTGATGTCATGATGTATTTTATGATTTGAATTGAGATTTATGTTTTATGAGCTTTATGCTATTGTGCATTTATGAGAACTTGGGTTTTGAGAACCAATGTTATTTTTGGGTTTCCTGATAAGGAACCAAATTTGATTAGTGTTACTTTTGTGGTATGTGACACAAATGTTGTTTGTGAGTTTTGAGAAGGTAGTCTAGGTACATGTCTATGTGAGTGGCTTGTAGTGGGGCTTTGGGCCCAAAGTGGCTGCGAGGGTAACTCATTGTAAGTTGTGTAATAAGTGATAATATAGTAATTAATTTTTTTAGAAAACATTAAAAAGATAAGTTAGAGATTTTTCCTTGTCCATGCCTTGAGTGCTTGTATAGGCTAAGAATGGGAATGCGATGATACCTAGTGAGAGCTATGACTAGTTTGCCTTGTCTTTATGAGACAATATTCTAGTTCGGCATGTGTTACTTTGAGGGTTCAAGATCTAGAGTGACTAGTCCTGGGTAACTCAATGCTTGAGGGATCAAGGTCTAATGAGAAACCAATCCAAGGTAACACAAGTAGTTTGACTATGTGATGACACTCCCTAGTATGTAGCTTGAGTCTCCTTCCTATTTTTTTAATATTTTCCTTTGGTGGTGTATTTATTGGTTGGATGTATTTATTGTTGGTGATTTACTTTCATTGATGATAGTTAGTGATTTTTTGGTCGTTGTACTTTTGACATGTGAATTGTGACTTGGAGTGGATATCTTTCATTGTGTTATCTCTTGATTTTTTATACTTGGTATTTGTTTGTTGACTTGGTATGTGGTGATGGTATTAGGTTAAGTGTCTTTTCAATTTGGATTATCTTTCCTTCTTTGGTAGTTTATTACCCTTGCTCGGTACATTTCACTATCAGGATTTTGATTGTTTTATGGTTTGATATCTATTTGTGGATCTCTCATTATCTTCCCTACGCAGTGGGAGTGGGAGCCTAACTAGGTGACCACACAATTAGGAGGTAGTGTCTTCTGACTATTTGGGTCCCCCTCATATTTGCAGATGTTGAATTCTCATTGGTGCAATTTTACCCTTTATCATTCTTCTTCATATCTTGGAGACTTCTATTCAATTTATGTATATATGTTAACATGTATCTTGTATTTGGATGTACTTGTATCTATTCTTGCATACCTTGTAACATGTGTAGTGGATGTTATTGATATTCATTAGATGTATTGTGTCAGATGTATTTATGATTTTGATTATGAGATGATGTATCTATTATTTCTATGTGATCATGACATTGTACTTGAGACTTAAACTAATTATTATAAACTTCTTAAGCGTGACTCAACATGAAGAAACCCTTGAGGAATCAAAAAATATATTTATAATTGCTTATGTGTACTGGATGTGTATGTGTCTATTGCTTCTGCATTATTATCTTGTGTTATTTAAAATTTACAAAAAATATAGTTTTGTAAACATTGAATCATGTTAGGTTATTTCTCTTGGGTTCCTAAACAGGGCGTTACAGATGACAACAAATAAGGTTGGAAAAATGGTTAATTTTAAGAAGAACAAAAATTTGAGGAATCTTTAGTTATCAATTTACTAAATTACAAATCAAGAAAGTAAAAGTAGATGTAGATACAATAATGGTGTAATAATTTTTTTTAAAGTATACTATGAAGATGTAGCAAGCAACATAAGGAATTTATGATGAATCATAATAAGGATCATCTAGAGGTTGCAATCAACCATTTCATATTATTATTATGTGGGTAAAATATGCATAGGATTGAATGTAGGAGGGGATTAAGTTACAATGTCAAATTCTACATTCCTTAAATGATCAGCATAAGATTAGCAAGGAGAAAATAGTGAGAAGCAACGTAGTCCCCAGATGGAAGAGGTGGAGGGTTGAGGACGTAAAGGAACAATGGGAGGAATTAAATAATAATATCACTTCCATGTCTCTTGTTGTATCAACATAAGATTAGCAAGTGTAATATGGTGAGAAGCAAGGCAATCTCCAAGTATAAGAGGTGGTGGTTTGGGAAGTTGAAAGAAACTCTAGCATGAATTTCTAAGAAATTCTATAAGAGAATTTGGGAGTGGTGAATGGTTGTGATTTTAATTTCTGTGTAATAACTTGTCTCATTAGGTCATTGAATGTATTTTATTTATTTAGTTCAATTTTTTATTTTTATTTTCTTAATTAATGTCATACAATTAATTGTTTGACTATGTTGCTTGTCAAAAATATAATATTTAAATATTTTTTGGTGCATAAGCACCTAAGCATAAAGGTACACTAGGAGGCTACTGAAGTATAAAGATTATTAAATAATTCATTTGTGTTAATATTATGGTTTTGAATCTATTTGAATCATATGTGAGGCAATGTGAAGCCATTTGTACATTCTTAATGTTGTCTTATTAAGGTCCTAGTTTGGTCAAGAAGGTCAAATTATGAAAGAGTTCCTCATAAAGACTAAAATTGATTTAAAATGTCTATTAAATTCAAATTTAGGGTGATTCAATTGTCCATGAAAAGATTTATTATGTTTGGAGTTAAATTTGCAAAGTTGTCACATTGACATAAAAAGTTGTAATGTAAAAATGCATAAAATATTGTCAAAAGATGTAAGAATGTTGTAAGGGGAGGATTATTAGTTTAAAAGGTGGTTGGGAGGCTTTAAATTATCAAAAATTCCATAAAATAATTGTAATTGTTGTTCCAAATCAATAAGGATAAGAAGGAAATATTTTGGAGCAATTTTGGAGATTTTCTAATATTGTTGTTTTGATTGGTTTTTTAGTTTTTTGTTGTTTCCAAGTCTTGTATGAACTAGAAATAATATATAATCTATATGTTTTGATAGTATGATAAAATATATTCCCCCTCTCTTTGGTTTGGAGTAGCTCCATTCAATTTTGAGAAAGTTATGAGCATTTTGGAGAAAGTTGTTGTTTGCATATTTGAGAATCCTTGGTAACAATCATATTACAGTGTTTGATATAGACACGTGTGAAATATTTTGGCCTCTAAATGGATTAATTGGAGAGATATATGAATAATATGCCAGTTCCTTTTGGGTTCAGTCATTTTTATGGAGATTTATGCAAGTTATGGATCTTTTAGAAAAAATTTGTTTTTAAACACCTTCAATAGAGTTGGAGGAAAAGATTTGTTCTTATGTAATGATTGAAGAATTCAAAAACTTAATGGATTACATATTTGGAAACTAGATCCATAAAGGGTAATTGTAAAATTAGGTTTGAATTATTTGGTTTTATTTTGGGAAGGATATTATATGCCTTAGGTAGGGTTACATGTATCCTTTCTAGTTTGTGACAGTAAAAATGGGTCTTGGTGCAGAGACCATAACTTGTACATAAATAGTTGGATTGCGATCAACTTTGGATATATTTTAATAGACCTAGTTTGGAACAATTATACTAGAGGGTTTTGTGAGAATATGTCGGAAACAAAATTTTTGAATACTATAGTTAGACATAGAAATCAAACTATGCGAATAGTGAAATATTGATAAACTTGTGTTGAAATGCATTTTGTTTTACCTCATGATATGCCTCTAGATAATGAAATTGTTGAATGGATGTTGAAGGGATTAACATGGATCCTACTAAATGGCTGGTTTGTAGGATGACCTACATCATTTTTTCTCTATCGGTGGAAGCCCCATAAATCCTCCAAGTCATTATATATATATATATATATATATATAAAACTAAATTATGATGATAATTACTTTTTAATGATATGAAATATTATGTTTTTGGTTACAAATAAAATAGGTTTTTAAGGGATCTGAAACCCTTTAAAGAAACATAATGAAACTAGAACCCAAAAACTAGACGTCAAAAGAAACAAATAACCATGGGAATAACAAGGTCCTAAGGTCACAACATCGATTTTACCAACAAGCTCCCATAATTTTAAATGAAAGTTGAAAGAAAAAAGCCAACAAGTAGCCAAAAGCCAAAAAAGGGAGTAGAGAATACTCTAGCCCAACACATATAACTAAATTATGATGATAATTACTTTTTAATGATATGAAATATTATGTTTTTGGTTACAAATAAAATAGGTTTTTAAGGGACCTGAAACCCTTTAAAGAAACATAATGAAACTAGAACCCAAAAACTAGACATTAAAAGAAACAAATAACCATGGGAATAACAAGGTCCTAAGGTCACAACATCGATTTTACCAACAAGCTCCCATAATTTTAAATGAAAGTTGAAAGAAAAAAGCCAACAAGTAGCCAAAAGCCAAAAAAGGGAGTAGAGAATACTCTAGCCCCAACACTTTTGAATTTGATGATTTCTATTTTAATAATATAATGTGCAATAAGGTATTCTACAAATTATAATTTTTAAATAATTTATATTATTATGATGTCTTATTATTTTCTTGTTCTTCATACACCAAAAGTTTATTTAATACCTATTTTTGCTTGTTTACAAACACTCATTTCTATAACAAATTTAATTTGAGACAATGATTTCTTTGTTAAAAACGTGTTGATCATTTTAATTTAGTTTTTTTGTCTAGGGCATAAACATAAGATAGGAGAAGACTATCCTTATAAGCAAGGGTTCTTATCACATTATGAGTGTCCTCTTCCTTAGTACAACAAAATTAGAAGTAATAGTGGTTGTAATCGTAAAATTAATTCAAGATCCAATAGTTCATATCCTTTAAAATAAACCTTGTAGATTGACTATTATAATGCTACCACTTAGATAAATTGAAACTAAAATGATATTACAATTACTAAAATTCAAGATAGATAGAAACCTATCCTTACACAATGAATGCCTATTAAAAAATAGCTGAAGTGATATATTAGATAACCCACACCACCTCAAATGATTTGATAGTTTGCATATTTTAATAACAATTATTTATAATACCATTCTTCTAAATAGGGGAAGAGACCTAGTAATCGATAGGGGGTCCAATAATCATGATAGTTTTGTCATAGATACATCCAATTATTGTTAAGAAAAGAGCCCAAAACATGAAAACCAATATACTAATAGTTGATCACACATGTACCAATAGTCAATCATTGTTTTTTATTTTTTAAAGCTTTTTTGGTTGGTGATTGACCAATTTGTGCACTACTACTGAGATATTTCATAAAGACTACTGAGACATTTAACAACAAGTACTGATTTTTTTGAGCAAACGATATTGGTGCATGAACATAACAAATATCAAGTGGGCATTTTGAAATGCCACTTTTTGACCACTTTGCACTCCACAATCCCTACAGAGAGATTTGTGATACCAAAAAGTTGAAACCTTAACTTTAAGCTCTTCACTTGCTTGCGAAGGTTCAACGATTTTTTTTTTTTGACAAAATATGGCTCGCGGTTTAAGAAGTCTAGATACATGAAATTAGCATAGGTGACTATTAGATCTTTTGCCCTAGACCCTTAAGTCTCACCTTTTACCATACTTAAATAGTAAAATAATATTGTTATTCAAAGTAATAGATTTACTCTTTGTCTCTATTCAAATAATAATAATAATAATAATCTACCAAAGCAAAATCCCCCTCCACCCATTTTACCTATTTTAAATTAACTATTGAAATATAATTTATAATAAACTACACTATTCAATAAAATAAAAAATAAATCAAACATAATGATAAAAATATAAACTAACAATTAAAAATGAATACAATTTTAAATTAATATAAAAAAATTTACTTTGTTGCATGCAACGTAATTTAGTCAAAGTAAAAAAGAGGAGACAAGGTGTGGACAGGATCCCATAATCAATCACAATTGTACTTGGACCAAAAATATCGAATAATACCTATTCACGAAGTTAAGTTAGTGGGCTTTTCTAATCATTGGAAAAAGACTTGTAATATTTTGTGGGAACAATCTTTTCTTTGTTATTCCTCTTAAACGGGGCAGCACATGGCTCGGTGTGGTCCACTTTATACCTACCCCACTCCTTATATATAGCTTTCACATAATACATTAATGAAATAGACATAGCTAAAGGTAGATGTCATTTTTTAAAATTAAAATAAAACACGGGTTGTAATTTAATTGGTGAACATCAGATTTCAAGTTAGCGAGTATGTATCGAAACACTAAAGATGATTTTGTGGCTTTTTATTCTATTAATTTTAATTTTTTCTTGAGACCATGTTGTCATATTCAACTTTAATAAATATCCCTCAAGATATTAATCAGATATGTTTTACTTGAAATTCATACTCATATAGAACTTAAAATAATTTTACAAATAAAAGAATTTTATCAGAAAAAAACAAGTTAAATCTGGAAAATATTTTTATGTTAAAATTAAGTTTAAATAATTTTGATTATCTAAATCTCTCTACTCATAACTTTAAAAAAGATATTTCAGTCTTAATATATACTTTAAATATAATCTAAAATTAATATCATTAATATTTTATTTTTAAATTCAACTATTTTATAGATGTAAAAGCTTGAATCTAAATTTATCTAGCATCAAAACTTATTCTAGTGGCAGCTTTCAATGGAAATGATTTTCACCCAAGGTAAGGTGAATCAAATCCCTTTAATAAATTATGGTTGTTTAAGATATGACACTTGAAAAGGTTGTGTTCATGCTGAGAGGAGACAAATTTCCCTCAAATCCAACTCAATAATGTAGAAATGAGATTGACTTAACAGGAATTAATTATTTTCTTCCATTCACTTATGACAAAGTTGATTTGTCTCATGATACGACTTTGGTTTGTTTTGTGTGGAATACGGATTGTCAATATATGTGCCACAATTATTTGCGTTCTAAAAGAGATGATAATTGTATGCATGCTTTCCACATCTTTTTAACTTTTTAAAAAAAAGATTTGTTTTAATAATTTAAAGTTTAATAGTATATAGTAAACTAAGAATGGGCTTTTATTTTTATGTGAGTTTTTACCATTATTTTATGGTGATTTGGAGGGTATTGGTTATATGGATAAGTAATTATTGTTTTCAAATTTCTAAATATAATTAATTCTTCTACAAAAATAATAATAATTAAAGTACTAAACTTTAAAACTATTTTATTTTTAAACATATTTATCAGGATTATTTCTTTTTTCTTATTGGGTACTCTCAATTTAGGTAAAGGTTTCATTATTTTTCAAGTAAAAATAATTGCATTTTTCTCCTATTCTCTAATATCTCCCCGTGGTCTGGAAACTTCTTAAGAAGGCTGGTAGAAGGTTTTATGATGGATCAATTGACAAATTCAAACTTGTACGAGGTAAAATTTATTGGAGTGCTAGAGCCCTAGTTCAAGCACATAGGTTTGATTTTTATTTTGATTACTTATTTATTTAGTTTGAGGCTCTAAGGGTCGTAAATGGTTATCAAACCCTAGATGAAGGCAATATTGTATGGTAATTGTTCAAAACCCTAGATAACTGCAATATCATAGCTATGCTCCCCATTTTACCAAAATATGTTGGACATCATGCATCAATTATCTTAAAATGCACCAAGTAGCAAATATATTGCTATAGATGGAGTATAACTGAATCAAAAAGTTGTAAGGGCGATGTTTTATTGAATATCTACCCATAATCTTTTAAAACATTCTTTTGGTTTGCGCTAACATTGTATACTCATTCTAACTAATTTTGCGTCTTTGCAATGCCTCCATATTTTAGCAACAACTACATCGGGTTATGTGTTTAAAGGCTAGTTTGTGAAATTATTTTGAAGTTTATGTGGATACCCTTGTAAATTGAGCTGGTATTGCTTGGAGTTGCAAAGAATCATTCACTTTTTCCTGGAACCTTTGATAAACTTATATTTGTTTCATTTGAATAAGGTTATCTAGTGTTTTGTTTAACACAAGAAACTTTGAAACTTTCAGCTGGCATGATTATTTTGTAATAAGAGAACATGGAATTTTATCAAAATGATTTTTTTATATTCAAAATAGTGTTTGTCTTTTTTCCCTTCTTCAAGCATTGCCTTTGATTATTTTGAACATAAAACTCCCCTTGAACTATAGAGAGTTAACTCTGTATTTATTTGTTTTGGTGTTTTGCAGCCATCGAGCAAGAGTTTTTTTAGAGGGTGTGTATCTGATCTAGTGTCATATATACCATCAAGGATCCTCACTTTGTGGAGTCATATAGGCATTTTCTTTAGATACATGAATTTCAAATAATTATAAAGTTATTCTCATGATTCTAGAGAGATCAAAACTCACAAAGATGTTATAGGCTAGAACAAGGTGACCTAATACAAGAAATATTATACTTAAAATGATAGATACATAAGTTTATGAATCTTAAATTAGTAAATTGGATAACTATTAAATGCTCAAAATCTATCACACTTTTTAACAAAAGATAGGGACTGTAGCTTCACCGGGGCTTTTGTTTATAACTATTAATTTCTTTTTAGGGTGCAATGGGTACAATGAAGAAGTACAAAAGGTCAAATATATATTAAAGAAAAGATATATATATATATATATATATATATATATATATATATATATATATAGTAGTTTACAAAAATGATCGAGTAAGTACAAGAAGTTGGGTCTCACTTTTGGGCAAAAAGTGGAAGTGTTTTCCCTATTTTTTAAATTTCTTCTCAATTAATGTCAAAATTTGATGCATTTAGAGATTGAATACAAAAAAAATTCAGAAATAAAAATTGTAGTGTTTGGAATCTGGTTTTTGAATATGTAATGTATTTGTGTACCTATATGACAATTTTATTTTTTGGTGTGGATCTTTAAAAACTACTTTTTCAAAATGCATGTTTTAAGACCATACCACACTCATGTATGAACACCATAATTTGACACAATTAAATCAATTTTTGTAAATCCTTTTAAACCAAGTTACCTAACACACCAAAGATTGATGATAATTTTTTTTCTTAATTTTTCATTGAATAATTTATTATTATTAAATTTTTGATTGGCTATAAAGGTAAAGTTTAAAACCTCTTGTGTACGGACACCATAATTTGATGAAAATTTCATTTTTTTCAAAAATTCTTTTTTTTTTAACATCAAAAGAATTGTATTTGGATTGATGACATATAAATTAATTTAAAAAAATCATAAAATAAAAAAGTTATTATAGTTTTAGTGAGCCTCACTATTTTACATTTAGGTACCACCTTTGGTTAAAAATAATGCAAAAATAGTGAATACACCAAAAATATTATATTTCTGAAATCAGGACAATGAGAGCTCTAATGGGTTTTTGTTTCATACAAAAAATTGATCGGGAAGACCCTCTAAAAATTATGGCAAGGCATGAATTTGTCAGTTCAATGTCTTAGCCAAATCTTGAGAGGTCAAGGCACCAAGCCTATCCCGAACCAAAATTTGAGGGAGGAAAAATATTCTGCCCCATATTGTAAGAAATGGGCTCCCGTTATTTGAAATTAAAAAAATGAGTACCCATTTTGAAAAATTAAAAGCAACATTTAAAATGCATTCAGCCACGCACCTCCCCCTCCCCCCCCCCCCCCCAAAAAAAAGAAAAGAAGAAGAACTTTTTAGAAATAGGTACCCATTTTTTAAAGGTTAAAATGAGTACCTGATTTTTAAAAAATGGGCACCTATTTCTTAAAAATTCAATTTTTTTTTTTTTTCAAAAACAAACACCCAATTTTTAAAAAAATGGTTTCCCAATTTTAAAAAAAATGGTTTCCCATTTTTTAAATTTAGGATCGGGTACTCGAGCCTAAAACGGGTACCTATTTCTAAAATAGCATGATCTCAATCTATAGACTTCTATGGAATTGAGACCCAACTTCTTGCTTCTAACCGGTCCCAGTAAAGAATTAATTTCTATAATTTAATTATGCACATATTTATTGGAAACCAAACATGAGAAAAACCAATCCTTTGAACCAAGAAGATAATTGGACTACATTACGAACAAGCTCGTATTTTGTTTACAAGTGAGAGAGGTAGATAAATGGATATATAAAGAGAGAGATATTTCTAGATATAGGGAGGGGGAGAGGAAGAGTGGGATATAAATGGAAATGAAGATGGGGAATGAGAGAAATAGAGTGAGGGAGAGAGGGAGAGACGGGTCTAGGAAGAAGGAGAGGCGTGAACAATATAAAGATGGTGAGATGTGTCTAGAGACATAGGGTGAGATGAAAATAGAGAAAGGGAGTGAGGAGGAGACACAGAGAAATATATATGTATAGGAAGAGATAAAAATAGAGAAATTAAAAAAAAAGATATAGATGGAGAGGGAGAGCAATATGTGTCGACCAATTTGTAACCAAATCATCAAGAAAGATGTTGAAGTGTAGGTTGACATAGGTAGTATGATGGATACACCTTTGATAAAGATTTGAACTAATGGAAATAGTTTTAACAAAGTATTAAATAATTTGTAGTTGACATAGATAATGTCATTCTATTTTTTTGTCACATATGTACTACTTTAGCTCTTGTATCAACTTACACTTTCGAAGACAAAGTACATCTAATAATTTTTTTTAAGAGAGTGGCCAAGGAGAAATCTATTTAGAAATTTCATAAGAAACATCATTTTAATAAATGATGTCACAAAATGTTTATTAGTTTGATTTCATTAAGATTTATTCTATGGTATCTTTTTCTCATTTCTCTCAGTAGTTCCTACCATACTTATGCATTCACCCAATTAAATGTAAAACATTCAAGTAATCATCATCCATAATTAAAATAGATTTGCAGTAGTTTTTAAAGTTTATCATTTTTCTAAATTCCTATACATATAGAAAAAATCTTGCATTTGTAATTCTATTGGCTAAAAATACTCTAATAGTACTCTAGAGGCTTATTGGGATGACATCAACATTTCAAATGTCAAACTACCAATTAATGAGAAGCAATAATTAAAATCAATTGACCAACTTTTCTTATGATTGAATTTTTATTTTATCTTCATACAATAGCACTTTCATGATTCCATTTTGTCCTTTGTTTCACAATATTTGGATGATAAAATCATTTTCTTTTTATAATAAAATTTAAATAAATAACTTTTCCTCTCATTTCTTTTGACAATGATTTAAACATTTAATTTTTTTAGTATTAATTTAACATATCTAAAGTTATAAATATTATTTAATTATTTTAATAAATTTATTTAGTAATAATAAGATTATTATTTCTTATGTCATATTATATAAGAAATATATTTATTAGGTGAAAATATAATAAATAATATATAATAATCTAATATACCTTATACATATTATTGAATAAATATAATATATTAATTAAATATACATTACATATAATTGTATAATTAATAATAATTATTAAAAATAGAGTAATTCATAATAAATAGTAGAATCATTGCAATGAATAATAATAGGTGTGATGGATAATTATTAATACAAAATTGTTATTAAAATATGTCTATTATTGTCATTATCAAATAGAGTAATTATTACACGTGACATAATTATTATAATATTTGATTAGATAACATATTTAGTTGAACACATAATACTTATTATAATATAATCATTAAAGTAAATAGAATAATAATTGTTTTCATAATTGATGTTGTGATGAAAAGTAATGACGAGTAATGACATGGCACATATTTGATTGCATGACGATCGATCATTGGGTTGTTATTGATATCAATTGTTGACCTGGTGTTCCTACTATATTAGCTGAAATAAATCTAGTGAACACAAGGTTGTAGTGAGTCTTAATGGTTTTGATCATTCAGAGAGCATTTGTGATGTCTTTGAAAGCTCATGGCATTCAATTGCTACTATTTAAGTGAAGAAACACATGATTGATGAATTGACAATGCAACTGCTAGAATAGTTAGTGAAAAGCAATAGAAGATTTGATTGGTTTTTTAAATCTACGATGAGTGAAGTGGAGTAATGTTAGAATGATGTGAAGAAGATAGTTATGCTAATATAGTTATGATAGAAACTCATCAATATAAAAGATGAAGCCATAACATAATAGAAATGCAACCAATGAAATGGTGACAAGGATGATGAACAAGTTAATGAGTTAACAATCAATAAATTGTTGAGTAGTGGTTGGTGTTGAATATGTAATATGATTAGTTTAGATAGTAATGATCTAGTTTCATGGACTAATGACTAGAGGTGGTGATCTGGCATCACATTGTTCGAGGACTACATGTGGAGAATATTCTAGAGGAAGCAAATATTTGGTTAAAATGTGTTTCAACTCTTGGAACTAATTTCTATCAATTAGTTGGTGTGGTCTTGTAAATGAGTTCGCTAATTTAGGATTTCTCTTATAGTGCATTTTATATGAGAAGGATATTTGAATTTCATATCAGTAACATGTTTAGAGCTTTATTAGGACGATGGACTTAGAAGTCCAATATATATTGGTGAAGGATGAATAATATGTGTTGTTGACCATGATTGGGAAAGTGTAGTGAAGAAGTGAAAGGTGTGATCCAACTAGGAGAAACTTAAGTGTGTTGTGAAGTGAGTTTGAGTTCTAGTAGATACGATCAAGAAGAAGTAGTGCCATTCTATAGATAATCCTTTCTGCCTAACAATTACAATGGTAAGTCCACTAACTAGGTAGATCCTAACACATTATATGTTGAAAATTTTATAGGATAACACTTTAATTAGTCTTTGAAGTCCTTTAACAAGGCTGTCCCTAATATGATAAAGCTCCTAATAGGGCCCAAGGTAAATCCTCTATCAGAGTAGCACCTAATTGTGTATTTGTAACTGCTAACAACGTTAATCTCCTCACAAGGCGTACTTCAAAAGAGTGCACAATTTTTGGGTATTAATCCCCATTGCGGGTTCACTCAAGTTGGGTTTCTATGAAACCAATATCTATGTATCAATCTTGTTGATGGTTTTATGTGTTGAATTATTTAATTTAATTTGTTCTTGAGATAATTGTTTAAAGGTTGAAAATTTGATTATTTGGCTAAAAATTGATCCATTCCCCCTCTCAGTAATCTTATCTCTTGGGACTAATAATTGGTACTAGAGCACCAATCATCCATTGTGGTAAAGATTAACAACTTGAGGGAAATATCCAAAGATGATAAGGAAGGACAATCTTAAGTTTACAAGGGAAAACTATACTTTTTGGTCTGGCATTATGAAGCTTTATCTCAAAGGTATGGGCAAGCAGAATTAGAATAATTTAGTCACAAGATATGTTTTTAAATTAAAGAGTAGCTAAACAAGGGGATCGACCCTTACAAAAAAACTGGAAACAACCAACATATTACCACCACACAAAACTTCCCCTTACTACTATCAATCCAAAAACAACATATGAAGTAACATAATAAAAGTATTACCAGGCATCAAACTAATATTGCATGTGCCAGTATTACTTAAAATAAAAAAAATTATCAACAAAGGCATAGTGTTAAACCAGACTAACTTCCATAACCAACAAAACATTAAAGAAAGTGAACCAAGAGGGACAAGCCCCAATCCTCATTCGGGAAATCGAATAACATCCTAGAGTCTTCATTAGTCAAGTTCCCCTTCTGGTTCTCTTTTAGAAGGTGCAGAGTAGTGGCCCCAACATGTGTCACTTTGATAGTGAATTTAGCTAGGAGTCTCACTCTTTCCCCCAAGGTGTGCACTCTCTCCCTCAACTCACCGTTAGCAAGTTTGCGAGCCTCCTCGGCTCCTCTAGACCTCCTGCTCACCACTCGGATTACCATTCACCATGCCCTTGCCAATAATATGCAAAATTGAGGGGTTAGAAGAAGTAAACATTTCCTTAGATGAGACCTTGACAGGTGAAGACAAGGAACCCTTGATGAAAATTAGATAAAGACTCAAATGGAGTGTACAACTACTATGGAAGCTAAAGCTAACACAATTTTAGATACAAAATACATTAATGTGAAAGACCTAGAGACCGCTCATGATATGTGTGAGAAACTAAAGAGAGTCTATGGTGGAGATTCACATGTAGAGAAGGGTGACGTAAACATTCTAAAAGGAAAGTTTGATTAGATGAGAATGTTGGAGAATGAGAATATTAAGTAATACAAGCAAATGATCAAAGATGTGGTTGCTACTATTAGAGGTTTTGGTGGAACTCTAACAAAAGATGATGTGGTAAGAAAACTACTCATAACCTTGTTGCCTCAATATACCATTAATATTTCAACCATTCAAGAAGTTAAATCTTTAGATACTGGTGTTGTTACTTTGGATGTATAAATAGGAAATTTGATTTTTTTTTTTTTTGTGTTACATTGAAGCATCATTTAAGTCATTTATGAATATTTCTTGTGAGAGAAAAGGAAAGGAGATTTCAATTAGTCTTGTACTTATTGCTCTAATATTTATGAATCTATTCTTACTAAAGAAAAGGTACACAAAGAATTAGAAGTATTTCTTTCTAGAAGATTACCTATGAGAAGTGGTAAATACAAATGTATACTACCTTTAAAGTGCTTTTTATGAAAAAGGATTGGACATATTTCTTTTAGATGCCCTAATAAGGGAAAGAAAGAACAGGAAAGAAGATCCAAGGAGAACAAAAAGAAAGTGAGATGCCTTGTACAAGAAGGTGTTACCAATGATGGATCTAATGGAAGAGATGAAGAAAAGATTATGTTCATTATTGTAAGAATTTGGTATAGCTCTAATACCATGTAAGAATTTTCCTTAGAGAAAAATTCACCCAAGATCAAGGAACTCAAGCACAAGCACAACAGTAGAACAAGAAGAGTATGATCAATATGAGAATATATTATCTCAGGCATGTACATAAACACTAGGAGTGCTTGTATATAAAGTCCTCTAAGATGCATCTAGAATGTCTCTAGAAGGAACTAGGAGGTAAGCATGACAACTAAGCACATATCCTCCACAATAAGAGGATAAGCATGATGTGGTGTCTCACATGTGTAGATGTTTTAGACACCATGTGCATAATTAGAGTGCTAATTCCTATGTTGTCAACATGACAACTCACAAGAGTACACATACTCCTAGATGACTAACTAATAAATAATAAACTAATGCTTTAACCTATGTAAACTTAAGTAAAGTGTAAATAGTAAATACTTATTTACACCAAAAATTATTGTTAAAGAAGATCCCTCTAAAAATGAAGAAAAGACATTGATTTATAGTATTAATCACTATGGAGACTAGATAATCGACAAGGGATCCTCTCATAAAAAAAAATCATCAAGATGTAAAAATGTAATAGAGGATTGGTAAGATTCTGCAATTGTTTTCCTTGTACAGTAAAAGGTAAAGGTTCCATTTCTTTGAATGATAAAATGAATTATGATGATGTTTATTGGGTTGAAGGCCATAAATATAGTTTGTTACATGTTTCTTAGTTTAATAAAAAAAGGTACATATTGGATTTCAATAAGGAATGTTTAGAATCATTGAGAAGAAAGGAGAAGTGATTTATTTATACTAGTGAACAAACCAAAGGTACCTTATTCCATTTGAATTCTACTATGAAAACTTGTCTGATTCGTAGAATAGAATACAATTGGTTATTGCATATCATGTTAAATTTGATAATCTAATCAAAGCAAGTAAGATGAAATTAGTGGGAGATCTACCTATAATAGTGAAACTAGACAATGTACTATGCAAAATAGTTTAGCTTGGGAAGCTAACCAAATCTAGTTTCATTAGAAATAATTATTCTTTTGAAGGAATCTTAGATATAGTTCATACTAATCTATGCAACCCAATAGGAAATAAAGTTCATTATGGGTAAAAATACTTTATGTTGTTTTTAGGCTATTATTCTAGAATAGTGTGGGTTGTGTTCTTGAAATAGAAATATGAAGCTTTTAATATGTTGAAAATATTCAAAGCTAGGGTAGAAAGGGAGATAAGTAAAAAGTTTAAATGTCTTAATTAGACATAGGAGGTGAATTCACTAAATATTATGAAGAAAAAGGTCATAAGGTGACCATTAGCTCCCATAACACCTCAACATGATGGTATTATTGAAAGGAGACACAAATCAATCATTGATTATGCAAGAACGTTAATGTTGTTGAAAGGTGTTGTTTAAATTTTCTAGAGAGAAGAAATGAGTACTATAGTTTACAGATTATACAAGGTTCAAATATACAAGGGTACAAAGAAAAATCCATATGAATTTTGGTATGTTTGGTCACCTTGTGTTATCTATTTCAAAGTATTTAGAAGCAGGTGCTACATAAAGAAAGATGACTATTCAAGAAATTTAGACTCAAGAGGTAACGAAGGAATATTATTTGGGTATTTCTAACACAGAGGATGGTAGAAGGATTAAGTGGAATAAAATCAACATAAACCTACTAAAACCTTGCATAGATTACGCAAGAAATCCAAATAAATAATTGTAGAGAAGAGACCAATAAATTCATAAATTCATAGATTATCATTAAACAACATAAAAAATGCTCAACCATGAGCTCTTCTAGGTTGTGGACCTATACAAAGAATTACAACATCTGATTCCAAATGTGTTATCTTTATCTACATTCTACTTATCATAGTACATTCATGCTACTATTCTACTACTTTCCTATATCAAATTCAAGTGTTTATATAGCCATTTAGAACACAAGTCATCCAATTAGACATTTAATTACAATATAGGTCCAGTATTGGAGATTTAAGTCATAATCCAAGCAATGAGCATCAATTGTTCACATGCTCTTGAAGGTAAGTCCAAACACAATCTAGGAGTTAGCTCCCAATTGCGCAAGATGCCACATCATCATAGGAAATTGTGCTAAATAAAATAGCACACCACACAAGATATAACTATGAGACAACATTTGAAAAGAATGACATAGAACTCAAGAAATATGACACATTAGCACTTGCACTCTTAGGGTAAGGACTCAAAATAGGTCACCAACAACATGCTAACTATGCATAGCACAAAACTCAAGGAAACAAAGGTTGCAATGCAAATAAAAAATAAGTACAAAAAATAATAAATGTTTTTTTGGGTGATGCAAGATGGCTTGTTGACCCAAGATGCTCCTACTTCAATTTCACTAAGAGAAAATCATACAAATGCTTTAACAAGAAAACACACAAGATACTAGAAAGTGCAAAATGCTAGGATTTAAGAATACTTAGAGAAAAATCATGAATCCAACAAAAGGGAAGTTGTAGATTATTGTGGATTTGTCCATATGCAACTAGTTGAGGGGAATGTTGCAAAAAAACTAATGGGATAATAGGAGAATGAGAAGGAACTAGTCCAAGTGGTTGAAAATGTACCTAGAGAAGAACCAATATTTCCAAAGTATGTTAAGTTAAATTATTCTTATGATCAAATTATTGGTGACAAAAATGTTGGTATGCTAACAAGAAGAAAGGCAAGAGAAGATACCTACCCAATGTCTAAACTTGAACCTAAAACTGTAAAGGATGCATTGAAAGATGAAGATTGAGGAAAATTTATGGAAGAAGATCTAGAATATATTGAGAAGAACCATACATGGACATTAGTGCCTAGAACAAAAAATAAGAATGTAATTGGTTCCAAGTGGGTTTTCAGTAACAAAATGAATGAGACTGGTGAAGTGGTGAAGAATAAGGAAATACTAGTTTGTAGAGGGTATGCATAAGAAGAAGGCCTAGATTATGAAGAAATATTTACGCATGTGGCCAGACTTGAATGGGTAAGAATATTACTTGCATTTTTAATTTAAAAAGGATTTAAAGTATATCAAATGGATGTTAAGTCAACATTCCTAAATGGTATTTTAGAAGAAGAAGTATATATTGAATAACCTTAAGGTTTTTCTAATTCAAAAGGAAATAATATGGTGTGCAAGCTACATAAATATTTTTATGGATTAAAGCAAATACCTAGGGAATGGTACAAAGTTATGCAATCATACTTATTAAATATTGGGTTCATAAGTGTAAGAAATTTCCTTAGGAAAAAATTCACCCAAGATTGAAGAACTCGAACACAAGCACAATTGTAGACCAAAAAGTATGATCAACATATCACAGCATGTCCTCATACATCGCTCTGTGTACATACACACTAGGAGTGCCTGTATATAAAGGCCTCTCAAGATGCATCTAGAATGGTTCTAGAAGGTGCTAAGAGATAAGATAAGCATGGCAACTAAGTACACATCTTATCCTTCATTGTAGATGAGAGGATAAGAATGACAAGGTGTATCTCAAGTGGAGATGTTGTAGACACCATGTGCATAATTAGAGTGCTAACTCCTATGTTGTATACACCATGTGCATAAAAGAGGTGCCAACTCCTATGTTGTCAACATGACAACTCACAAGAGTACGCATACTCCTAGGTGACTAATAAATAAATAATAAAATAATGCATTAACCTAAGTAAACTTAAGTAAGTGTAAATAGTAAATGCTTATTTACACCAACACCCCCACTTAAGTGCAACTTAGGGGAATGAACTTAAGCTTACAAAAACTAGGATGAAATGCATAATGGGTCCTGACTACCAGGCCATGTTAGGTACCCATGTACAAAATGAAATGCAATCTCTTATAAAGCAGAGAAAGAGGGAAAACTTCATGGGAAAAACCCTCCCCAAAAAAGAGAGATGAAAAGACAAGATGCATGGATAGATGAAGTAATTAAGTGCCCCCCCCCCCCCCCCCCCCCCCACACACACACACCCCATTATGACATACATCAAGTATATACAAGTGAGAAGAATGAGAAGGAAAAAACCCCTTAAGAGGAAAAAGGCCCCCCCATAAAAGAGGAGAAGGAGAGAAGGTAGTCACCCCCCAAAGGTAGTGTGCCGATCAATGAGAAATGCTCCAATGTAGAAGTTGATCCATGACCACTATATAATGTTCCTCCCCTTTGGAAGAAACAATAGAAAAGGTACAAGTGAGATGCTTCCCCTGTGTCTGGAAAGAATCTCGATGATGAACAATGTCTCTGAAACTTGTTCAACTATTCTTGTGTCGATATTGATGATGGCTCCTTCGAAAATTGATAAGAAGAAGTGTAGATCAAGCAAGGATTGATGTAGAACCTATTTTAAAGAACAATATGTCTCCTCAAATGATAAAGAGACCTTCTACAACTGTTGTACATAAGGATCCACAATTACATCAGCCTGTAAAGATTGATCATGTAGAGAATGGACATGAGGGTTAGAGTGATCCCTCACGACAACTATAGAAGGATCATCTTCACAAAGAGAAGTAGTACATCATCAAAGAAGTCTCCCAAATTTGCTATGTGTGACTCCACAAACAAACTTGAAATATCTGTCAAGAAGTCATCACTTGAGGCTAGAATTGGAAGACAAAGCGTACCCTGTTGTGCTAAAGTACATGTATAATTCATTGTGGCAATGGATGAAGAATTCACCTCAAAGAGAAGACAAACATCATCAATGATGTCTCCTGCATCTTCAATGTGAGACTCCACAAATAGTTGTGCAATGTCTGGAAGTTGTTGTTGCATGAAGGTAAAGCAGGAAGACATGAAGGTTCCTGCTACACTAAATCCAAAGCATCTGTGGCTGGAACTAGATCAGTAGGAGAAATAAGAGCATCTGGAGGTGTGATCTCATCTAGAGAGGATGCAACTGCAACTAGAGCTAAAAGATCTTTTGGGAATGGAGGAATTTTGGATCTCCATATAGCTCCCAAAGATAGATTCAAATATCATATAGATTAGTGGACTTCAGGTCATCAAGTGAATCCATAACCTTCATATCCATAAATAGAAAGAGAGTACAAAAAATGAGGGAAATTGTGTCCTCATTGTAGGTAAATCCTCTCATATGGCAATGCATTATGCTGACTAAGATATGTGATAACCAATTGACTCCATTGCTAATAGATATTTGGGGTCAAGATAATCAAATCTTCCTCTTCCATGATGTTCTAATCAAAGGACCCCCAAAATGAAAAACAAATCAAAGAACCCCCCCAATGTATGATTCGATGCTTTATAAGTGATGCATGTACAATAGGCCACTTGTCAAAATGTAAAAAGTGGATTTCTAATTTTTCTAGTTACAAATGCCTTTTGAGGCCTAAATCTAGAACCAAGCACTGTAGCTCAGATATTCAACAATTCTGAAAAGCAATACAATGCTAAAAAGGCCCTAATGTTGAAAGTGATATTTCTATCCACACAACCCTATTATCTAAATGTAGATCTAGAAAATAGACAAAAATAATGCACTTTCAAAATAAAACTAAACCTAAAAAGAAGTCCAGATGATCCCGTATGGAGCATTTCAAGTTGCAAAATGTAGGATTAGACAGGTATAGTCACCAAAACCAAAAAAACAATGCTAATGAAGATTTTAGGAAATTCTACCCAAAATCAAAAAAAAATTGTACCTAATTTGGAGTCCAGATGATCGAGTTATGACCTCTCAAAGTTAGTCTACCAAATCAAAACTGCATCTGAAGAGGGGTTTGGGCAAAAAATTGTGATCTTAAATTTGATGGTTAAATGACTATCACAGTAGTCATAAAATTTGTAGAAATGATAGTCAGACGATTGTTGATTTTAATCCCATGAAATGATGATGTCAGCAAAAAAATCCCCATTGTTGATGTGACAGGTTGACTGGGCATACAAATGGTACAAAATTTTGACACATGGCTCTATGACACTGACTCAATGAAGGTACAAATCTTGTGTGTCACAAATGACATGTCCAATGACAAGGATGCCTACATATCAGATGTGTTGCTAACATAATCGATGGAGTTGGACAAGATCTGACATGGCAGGTTTGCTGACTTGTTCACGAGGCAAACTTCAAAAAAATTCATGTGGCACTCTACTTCACATGGCACTCTACTGTTGACCAGAACTATTGTGGACAAGGCTTTAAAAGGTACAATCATCCAATGATGATTACGGGCAGGAAGTTTCTACTCTGATGACAGAGAATGGACCAAAAGTTTGCAAATCATTGAAAACTATGCTAGAAATCTTAAAAACATGATGTTGATGTTATATATGATTTATCTCACATGCATGGGGACTGAGAAGTTTGCATAGTTTAAAAATTGTAGCCACTATAGTTGAAACAAAAGTGGTTACTGCTTGTGTAATGTGTTCGGTCCACTAGTGGTTAGAAGACTCAGCCAATTTTCTAGAAATGTTAAGTGAGCCTGCCAAAAAAAAAGAATATGTTGCCAAAAAGTAACAAAATATTCCTGTGTAGGGTTGGGGTGTGACTACCCAATACTTGTACAAAAAAAAATTCTCTGCAAGGGCACCTTGCCAAAAAAAAATTGAAAATTCTATCCAAAAAAGCAAAGAAAAAATTAGATCTAAAAATTAGTTAAACAAATCGAATAATGACCATACCATACTTGCAAATTAGGCCTTCGGGTTTTGATTTGCAAAAAGTTTTTGCCTCAAAATTGACTTTGGCCTAAGGTAGGAAAATTTATAGCCAATTTTCACCGGATCAATGTTCCAGATGTAATGGCGAGGTTTGTTCTAGCTCTAGACACTCCCAATGACTGTGATACTCCAGATTTGAGCTGAGGTGTTGAAGCAAAAAGATGGTCTCGAACAACTATGTAAGAGAGATTCTCCAAGAGCTCTAATACCATGTAAGAATTTGCCTTAGGGCAAAATTCAGCCAAGATTAAAGAACTCAAACACAAGCACAACAATAGACCAAAAAGTATGATCAATATATCAAAGCATGTCCTCATACATTTCTTTGTGTACATATACACTAGGAGTGTCTATATATAAAGCCTCTCAAGATGCATCTAGAATGGTTCTAGAAGGTGCTAGGAGATAAGATAAGCATGACAACTAAGCACACGTCTTATCCTTCATTATAGATGAGAGGATAAGAATGACAAGGTGTATCTCAAGTGGAGATGTTGTAGACACCATGTGCATAAAAGAGGTGCGAACTTCTGTGTTGTCAACATGACAACTCACAAGAGTACGCATACTCCTAGGTGACTAATAAATAAATAATAAAATAATGCATTAACCTAAGTAAACTTAAGTAAGTGTAAATAGTAAATACTTATTTACACCAACAATATAATGATTTGCGTGTCTTAAGGCTGAGAGCAATGACAAGCTACTAATTTCTGAAATATTTATGGATGATATCATATTTGGTGGAGATGATAGGATGAACATTGAATTTTCAAAAAAAATAAAGAAGGGTTTTAAAATGTCTATGATTGGTGAGATCAAATTCTTGATTGAACTTCATGTATACTAACTCAAGGATAATATCTACATAAGTTAGAAAAAGTATGTGAAAGAAATTCTAAAGAGGTTTGGGTTAGAAGACTCAAAAGTTGTGGGTATTCCAATGGTTATAGGTTGTAAGCTATCTAAGGAAGATGATTATAAAGTAGTAGATGATTGGAAATAATAATATATGGTGCACAATAGACCAAATATAGCATAGATAGTTTTTTTAGTGGGTAGATTTTCCTCTGATCCTAAGGAATCTCATTTGGTTGCATTAAATAGAATCTTAAGATATCTCAAGGGGACTAAGGATTATGGTTGGTGGTATGGACATAAAGGTGATTTCACACTGAATGTATTTAGATATGTTGATTTGATAGGAAATGTAAATGATTTCTAGAAGAGCACAAGTGGAGGTGTGTTCTTTCTTAGAGATAGGCTTGTATCATATACAAGAAAAAAGCATAATTGTGTGTCACTCTAAAAATGAAGCTGAATATGTGGCTTCTATAATTAATTTCACATGACTGAAATGGATCAAGATCATTCTAGGAGTAATTTAGGAGAGGATAATTGAACTAAAGGTTATTTATTATGATAATACATGTGTCATTACCATCTCAAGAATTAGTGATGTACTCTAAGACTAAGCATATAGCCATAAAAAATCATTTTTCCAAAGAATAGGTTCAACAGAAGGAAGTGAGGTTTGAATATGTTCCTAGTAATGAATATGTAGAAAATTATTCGCTAATTCATTGCTTAAGGATACATTTGAGTATCTAAGAGACAAACTGGGGGTCATTCCTCTACCTAAGATAAATTAGAAGAAGATGTAGTTGCATCAATTCAAATGCACTCATTGAATATATTTATAAATTGAATTAATGTTTAGAGCTACTCCTTTGGGGTGAAACTATAATGAGCACTAGTAAGTCATAATTCACACAATAGAAAAATAGGTGTGTATTGGCACCTTTGGAATTGTTGTCACAGGGGAAGAGAATGTATTGATGAAATAGGAAGATAATGTGTGTATGTAGAGGAGAGAAGTCTAGTGTAAGGGGGAGAATATGAAGATGTAGTGAAATAAAGAAGTGGGATTTTTTTGTTAATGTTTCCTAGTGTTATTTGCTAGTGAAAAAGTTTATGTGCAAAGTAGAAGTATAAGAGAGTGTTGCCATCAAATTCCAAAAGGGGAGATTATCAACATAATTTATATTATGATGATATGTGATTATAAGAAATGACATGAATAGAATTGATTTCTTGATGATCATTTATAGGGTTTTTATTGATGTCAACTATTGACCTAGTGTTCCTAGTATGTTGCCTAGCATAAATCTGATGAACACAGAGTTATAATGGTTGTGGTCATTAAGAGAGAATTGGGGATGTCTCTAAAATTCCATGGCATGACCACTAATATTTAAATGAAGAAATACATGGTCAAAAATTTGACAACGTAATTGCTAAAGTAGTTAGTGACAAGGAATATGTGATTTGATTGGTTTTTCAAATCTATGACGAGTGACGTGAGTGATCTTAGAATGATGTGAAGAAGATAGTAATGTTGATATAGTTATGATAGAAATTGATCAGTATAAAATGTGAAGCCATAACAGAATATAAGCTCACTGGTGAAGTAGTAGCATGAACAATTAGTAGGTTAATGAGTTCTTGAGCAACAACCAATAAATTGGTGAGTAAGGATCACTATTGAAGTTACAATATGATTAGCTTGTCTAGTCATGACATAGTGATGTGGACTCTTGACTTGAGCTAATGATCTAGTATCATATTATTCAAGGACATCATATGGAGAATATTCTAGAGGAAGAAAGTGTTTGGTCAAAATGTGTTTGAACTCTTGGCACTAAATTCTATGGATCAATTAATGTGGTCTTGTAAACAAGTTTCTTGATTTAAGTTTTCCTTATGGAACATCATATATGAGAAGGATATTTGAATTTCATATTATTAACACATTTAGGGATTAATTAAGGGGGTGGACTTAGATTTCCAATAAATATTGGTGAAGGATGAAAAGTTTGTGTTGTTGATCATAATTGAGAAAGTGTGGCAAAGAAGTGCAGGGTGTGATCTAGCCATGACAAAATTAAGTGTTTTATGAAGTGATTTTGATATTTAGTGGATTTGATCAAGAAGAGTTTGTTATTGTTGGCGATCTAATAGGGAAAGAAAGCTATTGAGAGGGAGGGGGGGTGGGGGGCTGAATCAAAATCTTGAAAACTTTGGATACTTCAAACATAAACCGTGTTCATATATAATTCTCTACACACCTCTTCTTTAACCTTGATCTTTTGCATGCACTATCATATTTCAACATGTGCTATCAAATATAACATATGATTTTTGGAATTACAATAGGAAAGGTAAACTTCTAAGAGGGGGGTTAAATTAGTAGTTTAATCTTGGACCCATAAAACTTTCATCACGCATCTATCTCATACATTCAAAGAATAACATATAAAACATGCACATTTAAATCATGTAAACACAAATAAATAATCACACACACATGACACTAGATATGATTACCTAGAAACCCTCCAAGTGAGAAGGTAAAATTGGTGTGGCGATGACACCCAAAAATCTTCACAACTGCATTAATAAAGTGTATCTAATGAAGGTTACAATGTTTTGATCATGAAACATGATCTACCCTATGAAAGGTTTTCCTTGTTAAAGGCTTACAAAGACTACCCTTTCCCTTTTCTTCAAAGCTGAAGTAGTCTTCAAATCCATGGTAATCCTAGATTTTACCATCTCATAATTTCCAAAAAAATTTGTAGTTTTGTCTATCTCTTCTGGTAGTAGAGTTGTTATAGCTACAAAGCCTTCATCCACATTAATTTCATAGCCTAAGGGTCTTAACCATCTTACCCTTGATGTGGTAGCTTGTACAAATCTATAATTAGCATCCACAAGAAAAAATACATCATTGTAATGTTTCTCAACTACAAATACTAGTTTTCTTAGTCTTTCCTTCATTGACTACTTGAAGTCTTGAAAGTAACTTGTCATCAAAGATTCAAAATTTTCTCCTAACTGCTCAATAAAATCACCAATCTCTACAACTATTTATCTATTTGTTTTCCATCCCATATTACCAAATCAGGGGAATGTGTTTTGCACATAAAATTATATACAAATCAATATAGAGCCCAATTTGCCTTGTGCACTCTTAGTTTTCTTGATTGCTCTAAGGTTTTCCATTAATTATTGTAATTGTAGCTCTGCTAGATCATATGTATGATCTTTCTTGACAATCTTGTATCCAACATCCAAAGCTATACAGGGCACACTATTTAATCTACTAGATTGATAGAACTTGTGTGATATAACCCTTACAATAAAGTTTATTAGAAGATCAATGATTGTGTCTATTGTTATACCTCTCTTGTTCTAGACATCTCCAGTGTTCTTTTCAATCACTTCCTTTGATTCACTTCTCAACATCTTAGGCCAATCTAAGGTTGGATAACTAGTAACCCTATCCCTAATGTTTCCTATCTTACATTTATTGCATTTTCTTACATCTTGCACCATTATTACATTCAACAGCATCATTGATAATGCACTAGAAGGGTCTTTCTTATAAGAAATGTTAGGGGTAGCTTTGAAAATGGGCTGCTTGACTTCATTACTTACTAACTGAACATTCAAAACTTCCTTTCCCTCTACATTCTTTGAACTTGATGCCATAATGTGAAACTAGGGTTTATGAAAATTAAAACTGCATAGCTTGACTCTTGATAAATACCTTGTGAAATATGACGAATGAATGTGAGATCACTACTAAAATCTTTTGCAATTTCTTGACACAGATTTCCAGATCACCTTATGCTCTTCTTGTTCTTCTCAGATTTGAAATAATGAAGAATGAGCTAAAATTGATAAAATACCCTTTGAAAAACCTACAATTAATGCTAAGTGCTCACACAACTATAAGCTCAGTATCAACCAATTCTCAGGCTCACTCGACATCCATTGACATTTCCATTTCTCAACAACAACTATGAGCTCAACATCAACTACCTAATCTGATAGCTCAACATCTTCTAACATTTCACTCGACACATATAGAAAACTTTTCATTCTCAGCAACAACATAAAAGAATTATAGATTTATTTTGAATTCCTGACAAAGTCTTACATCTTTGTTTATGCTAATATAGTTTTTTTAGTACTAGAACCTTTTGGAATTGAAGTATGATATAACTTTAAATATCAGTCCCATATACATTTTGATTGTCTAGTTTGATGAGGTATGATCTCTTCTCCATTTGATGTGTTGCAATCATCTTTCTTTTTCCATGTCTTATTCATCTCTTCTCTAATGTGTTCAACATTCACCTTGCTTTTGCGTTTATCAAATTCACAATTTGGTGCCTTCAACTTTGTTGGACAATACCTACTGATATGACCAATTTTTATATAGCTAAAACATGTGATTTGACTCAACCACCTTTGGCAGTTACCTCTAAAGTTTTTCCTAATGCAATTTTTAGGAATATGTCCATATTGTTGATACTAATGATAGCTATATCTTGTATTATAATCCTAGTCATAAGAGTTTCCATTGTTTCTTACCTTTTCTTGTCTATTTGATGACCACATGGGTTTGGATTTGTATTCAAAAGCTTTGTGTCCATGCTTCTAATAATTGTATCAATAACCTTCAAATCTTTGAGTATGTATGGTCTTGGTTCTGCATTCATGTGCTTGATGACCTTTCTTGTTACTCTTATAACAATGAATCATGTTCTTGGGCTTCACATTCTGATTTGTAGTCTTGCTTCTGCACTTATTAGTAGTATGTCCTTTCTTACCACAATTATGAAAAGTATGTTTGGAGTTCTTACCTTTTTTGTTCTTTCTTCTGCACTTTTGGATGATTCCCCTTCTTTAGTGCTTGTATATCCAAGTCCAAATGTGTCATTATTGGATCTAGGGGATGTCAACAATTGCTCAAAGTATTTGATGGCTCCATTTGGCTTGTTAAAACTTTTAACAAATTCCTTTTCTCTCTTTAGATCACTCTACAATTGTTCATTCTGCAACTTCAATGTAGTTATCTCAATGTCCTTGATATTTAACTCATATTTCGCATTCATCATTTGACTTAGAGTATCCAATTGCACATTGGAGATCTTGGTTAGCTCTATTGACTTCTCTTCCAGACTGTTGTTCAAGATTCTTTTGTCCTCATTAATCATGGCTTTGTCTTCCATAGCTCTCTTCTTTTGTTCAGTTACCTCACATAGTAGTATGGCTTCTGATTTCTAATTTCCTCAGCTCATACTATATTCTTTTCCATCAGATCTATTATTACTGCATCAAATTCATTGGATTCACCATTGAAAAATAGCTTAGTAGTGTCAATCTCTTTGTATTGTGTGTCATTTTCTACAATAGTAATTTCTTTCCTTCTTTTCAAGGACTTCTTTAGTTCTTCTCTTGCTTCATCCAATTGATATAGAATGAGTTGTATCTCAATTCCTTGATTTTTAATAATCTTTCCCAATTTTTAGACTTCCATTTCAAGATCTTTCCCCAAAGTAGCAAAGCTTCTCTTTCAGAGAACTATCTCTAATACCAAATTTTGGAATTACAATAGGAAAGGTAAAATTCTGAGATAGGGCAAGTGGTGAATCAGTAGTTTGATCTTGGACCCATAAAACTTTCATCACACATCCATCTCATTCATTCAATGAATAACATATAAAACATGTACATTTTAATCATGTAAGCATAAATTAGTAATCACACACACATGACACGAGATATGATTACCCAGAAACCCTCCAAGTGAGAAGGTAAATCTGGGGTGGAGATGACAGCCATACATCTTCACTACTGTAGCAATAAAGTGTATCCAATGAAGGTTACAATGTTTTGATCATGAAACATGATCTACCTTATGAAAGGTCTACCCTATCAAAGGCTTACAAAGACTGTTAGGTATCACTTATTAGAGGATTTCAACACCCTATTAGAAGTGTGCCTAGTTAAAGGACTTTAACTTACAATTAAGAAGAGATTTGACTGAAATTACTTGTTAGAATGTCTAAGCATAGATCCTATGATTAGCACTTGCTTTCCTGATAATAGATCACTTATGAACAATGTTTTCTTGATTCTTCTTGATTAGATGTCTTTTTGTTGTATCATTTTCTCTATCCTATGTTTTTCTCTAACTAATTATGCAATGTAGTTTCACTTCATAACTTCTAAGTCACCATGAATGCTCTATTTTTCATATGCAAGCTATCTTCTTCACTCCTTCAACACTCTTAGAAAGTTTAGGGTTTCATCCTCCTTAAGAAGACTTTGGTGGCTTAGGGTTAGGTATGAATCTTCAGCTAAGATTAATCCATTTTGTCACTTAATCCTTTTATTTTCTGATTGGTTGCATGTAATTGAATAGGGAATCCAACTAGAGATTCATCCTTATCTTCAAAATATCAAAATTCAATCTTAAGTCGGCTCAAAAATGGTTTACATATTTGTTTTTGCCTTTACAAACAAATATGTCAAAATCATTTTAATCAGCACCTAAAGTCTTTGATTGATGTAGTGCAAGGTAGGAGAATCCCCAAAGGAGATGTCCTGGCCCCTAGCAAATAACCACGTAGTGGAAACACAACAAGAAGAAGTAATAAGGTAAGATCTAATACCAAATCATAGCTCTTTATTCATAGTTATAACTAATTACATGCAATATGCCTAACTGTAAGGCCTTCTAAGTTAGGGCCAAACATAAACAACAATTACAAAACAATCAGTTTTGCAAGATCCAACAAGATCTAACTTACAAACCTAATCCCAACTAGTCTAGATACACAACTAGATAAGAACACCCAGAAGAATCCACACTTGTACCCTCAGGTCCACCAAACAATCCTCTAGTTTCTAAGTCATAGCCCTAGCTCTTCAAAATTTGCATCTCTCTTCCTTCTATCACTAAATCCCCAAAAGACTCAACAAGACCCTTATTTATACTTGCCAAAATGGCTTACGGAACATTTTAGAGCATACGAAATAGGAAGGATGACCCAAAAACTGTCAGGACACATCCCAAGGCAAGATCTAAACATAAATGCCATGATTAAAATAAATCTTGCAAGTTGGCTCACACCAAAAACATAGAAATCATGTCCAAAATGCTGACACTCAGCATAAACAGGAAAACTCTGCACATGAAGATTCACTTGACACATGAAGAGTCACTCAACACATGAAGATTCACTCAACTCACTATGGAAACTAGAACACATTGTAGAGCAAGATGGGATAACATGCTAACTTGAGTGTTAACATGATGTGGGATAACCTGAACTCAACTTAAACTGGAAAATTATTGGCACTTAGCAATTGTAGCAACTTGGCAATGACTGTAACTTGGCAACAATTGCCAAAATGACCACAAATGAGCAGGATAATACATGAATACAGGGATGCTCTTGCATTAGACACCCCAGGTTTAAAAAGATGTTCTACAAGCTAGAAGAACATCTTTTGGGATTTAACACATAAATCTCAAACTAATTCTTCACATACATGTCCTCTAGGTCTTCAACTTGCACACTCTTTCCCTTATTTTTCTTCTTCTTCTTCACATCCACCACAGGTGTTCCATAGGTTTTCTTTTCATGTTGATCTCCAACCTTCTTAGAATCTGCCAACTCAACTTGGCTTCCAATACTTAGGTTCCTCCTACTGAGCTCTTCATTTTGCAAAGGAATTAGGGAAACTTCCTGCCACCTTTCTCAACAGTAAATACATTCTTGACACAATCATGCACAACCCTATAATCATATTGCCAAGGTCTACCAAGTAAAACATGGCTATTGTTCATATCCACAATATCACACAACACTTGATCCTTATACTACCCAATCTAGAAATCATCAAGGTATTACTCCATCACTTCCAAAGCATGCTCACCTTGCAACCAACCAATCTGATAAGGATAAAGATGTCTCACTCTCTTCAAACCAATTTTTTGAACCATCTATTTAGCAACAAGGTTATCAACACTACCACCATCCATTATCACCTTGCAAATATTGCCACTAGACTTACAACAATTCCTAGACAAACTAGTCCTCTGACAAGAATCCAATGCCCTATCACCAACTAGTACTCGCTGAGCCAAAAAATTTATCCTTGATTAGTCTGACTATCCTAGACTTCAACCTCACTCACAATAGTATCTATCCTACCAATCGGACATTCAAAAGATCTATGCCCTTCTTTTCCACATTTGAAACAATTACCTTTGAGCACACCTCCATCTTTTCTCCTTTTTTGATCAATAGGTTTTGGTTCACCTTCTACACTTGGTTTAGCTTGTGGTGAGCTATCTTGCTTCTCTCTTCCTTGTGGGTTACCTTGATTCTTCCTCTTGAGCTTCTCCTCTACTCTCAAAGAATACTGATAAGAATCCTTGACTAAAGAAATATTCAACATACCAACCTCATCCTAAATATTGAATCTCAAACCATTAATGTACCATGCTACCTTTTCCTTCGACAATTCTCTATGCCCAAATTGAATAGTCAACTTGTAGAACTCCTTAGTATAATCCTTCATAGTCATATCCTTCTGGTTCAGATTCTACAACCTCTTACATAACTCAAGTTCATAATTGGTAGGAACGAACTCAGCCTTCAACTTAGTCACCATCAATCTCCATCTAGAGATCTTCATTTCACCTTCCACCAAAGAGAAGCATGTCCCTTTAACTTAGTTTGTGCCAACTTCACTCTGAGTGGATCCTTAATATCCTCAAGCTCAAAGTAGTCTTCCAATTCACCAATCTAATCAATCATGTCTTCAAGATTCAAAGTACCTGAAAAATTAGAAACCTCCATCTTATGCTTCAGCTTTAACTAAGATCCAGGTAGAGCAAATTGAACGACCCTAATTCCAATATGTCTCTCCACACAATTAGTTATATCTTCACCACTCAATATAGAAACTTCAAAGTCTTTAACAAATTCCTTATAACTACCTTCAATACCCACATGCCTAGGTAGGCCACCTAAAGCACTCATGATTTCAGCAATCATGTCACTCTTCATCAATGCTATTTGAGATCTGAAACTAGATTTAACCTCCTCCATCTTAGATTTGAAATCTCCTTTAACCTTCTTTGAGATCCATTTTTCTATAGCATCACTAAAATCATCAATTACCCTAGGGTCCAATCTTCTTGGAGGCATCTTCATTTTCACAAACCCTAAGCAATAGATCCACAAATCTAGAAGATCAATCAGCCCCACCAAATCAACCTTCTCCAACCTATGATCCTAGTGTAAACTACCTCAACTTCAGCAATCTATCTACACACTCAGGAACAACCTTCACTCTGATACCACCTGATGTAGTGCAAGGTAGGAGAAGCCCCAAAGGAGATGTCCTAGCCCCTAGCAAATAACCATGTAGTAGAAACACAACAACAAGAAGCAATAAGGTAAGATCTAATACCAAATCACAACTCTTTATTCATGGATATAACTAATTACATGTAATATGCTTGATTATAAGGCCTTCTAGGTTAGGGCCAAACATAAACAACAATTAGAAAATAATCAGTTCTGCAAGATCCAACAAGATCCAACTTACAAACCCTATTCTAGCTAGTCTAGATAAACAACTGGATAAGAACACCAAGAATAATCCACACTTGTACCCTTAGGTCCACCAAGCAATCCTCTAATTTCTAAGCCACAACCCTAGCTCTTCAAAATTTGCATCTCTCTTCCTTCTACCATTGAATCCCCAAAAGACTCAATAAGACCCTTATTTATACTTTCCAAAACAGCTTATAAAACATTCTTGAACATACAAAAGAGGAAGGCTAACACAACAATGGTTAGGACACATCCCAAGGTAATATCTCAACATTAATGTCTTGATTGAAATAAATCTTGCAAGTCAAATAACACCAAAAATGTAGAAATCACATCAAAAATTTTGACACTCAACATAAACAAGAAAACTCAACACATGAAGAATCATTCAGCACATGAAGAGTCACTTGGCACATGAATATTCACTTGACACACACTATGGAACTCGACACATACTATAGAGTGATATGGGATAACATGCTAATCCAAGTGTTAACATGACATGGGATAACTTGAAATCAACTTAAATTGTAAAATTACTGGCACTCAACAATTACAACAACTTGGCAATGACTGTAACTTAGAAACAACTACCAGAATGACCACAAATGAGCAGGATAACACGTCAATCCAAGGATGCTCTTGCATTACTGATGCTTTGCATACACTAATCTTTCTGTTGTGACTCGACACTTGTATTTCTCGGTATCCATAGTTTACTCGAATTATATGTCACTTGGCATATACTATCTTCTCATCACTTGAGTGACTTGGCACATGAGTGGCTCAAAAATCACTATGACTCTGCATGGTCTATTATTTACATGTTGTGCTCAACATGTACTATTAGTTCGGTATGAACTAAGTAGATGGCTTAACTGTGTTGACACTCACTTGTCAAAATCAAATGAGATAACAAGTTACTACCAAATTAACTTTGTAGAAATGTAAGCATGAAAAATAAAAAATTCAATAACACATTTGACATAATGATTTAACGTGAAAACCCAATTTGGAAAAAACCACCAGTAACATGATACTCATTTTCACTCTTCTGAAGTGATTCCCTATGAAAGGCCAACCTTGTTAAAGGTTATAATGCACAGTATTAAATGTGACCTAGTTAGAGGATTTCAATCACCCTGTTAGGATTGAGCCTTGTTAGAGGACTTTAAATCATTCACTTGGAAGGTCACCTGGTGAAAGGATTTACAAATGATTGTTAGTTCAATCTTAATCCATAGGATTTACCCTAGACTGGTATAATGACTAGAAGTATTAGTAAGGCTTGATCTAATAACAACTTACAACTCACTTGCAAATTAGAGATCTTTGTTTTAGTCATCCATTTTGCTTGGCTTTCACATACTTCAACTCTGATAGCTTGTTCACCCTTCAAGCATCCCTACTCTTAAGACTTCTTGCTTTGCTTTCCAATAATAGTCTCCTCTATTTGGTTACTAAGTGAAGAAATACTTTAGACCTCTTGTCTAACTTAGGTTCTCCAACATTGATCAACCTTGCTTCTGACCAACCATCTCTATAAATAGAAAATTAAGATATTTTGTCGTTCATCCTCTATCATCCATTTTAGGGTTAGGTATGATTAGGTAGAATTCAATGAATCTACCCATATTTTTATTTTAGTCCCTTCTAAAAAATTCTCCCTCAATCCTTTTTGAACTCGCCTCAAAATGGTTCACCATGAATTCTGTGCCACCGACTCATCGTAGTTATCTTCCACATGCTTCAAAAAATTCATGAAAACAAAATAGTCTGTTGAGATTCATCAAATCCATGATTTAACATGAATATTGACACTTGGCATAAATATGCTAGCACTCAGCAAACACTAAAGTTTACTAGTGCTCGACATCATCTAAACTTTACTTGGCTTACACTGTATCACTCGACATATGCTAAAATTTGACTTTTCTTGGCTCCAACTAATTTTGTGCTCAACTTACATTAAATTTTCTTGGCACTTACTATCCACTTAGTCAAGCTTGGAAAACTCAATTCTTCTTACTAGTTCTTCTAGACTTTGTTAGTGTATCCAACCTTTGAAACCTTAAGTAGATAATCAATGCACTATATTATCACTATCTTAACTAATCTTTGTACTCCTTTTATATACCATAACTCAACCTTTTCTCTAGGTTCTTTTGTTATCTCATTTGATCAAATCCTCTTCATCAATAAAACAAATGATAATACTTAAAATCAACTAAGTAGTTGTCTTACCAACAAGTAGCAGGTTTGACATCAGTGAAAAAAAAATGATTGAAACATATTCTCATACTTGTATTAATCTATTTTCAACATCAACTTGAAGAAATTTTGATAGTCAAAGGATAACCAAGTTGGACTCAATTTTGAAGATCAAGCAAGAGAAGTGCTAAGTTGATATGTTATTGAGTGTATTATCTAGAAGGGATCATAAGGAAGAAAGAGGAAAGAGATAGAGTCAAACAGAGTTGTGAAGTAACAAAGGTAGTGCTAAACCTAATAGATCATTTTACTATTGCATTCTAACTATTTTTGAATAAAATCTCTTAACCGAGTAGACCCAACAAGTCTTATTTGTAAATCCATTGTATGGTGACATTCAATTGAATATTTTGTGAGTCTTTTAAAGTAGGCCACTCTATAGATATTTCATGGAGTGATAAGGTCTAGATGACCTTGGGTGAAAAACCTTTAACAAGGTCACATTAAAAATATGTATGTAACCTTTTACATGGTTGGCTTCTAATAGAGTGTACTTCAAAAGAGTGAAATTTTGGGTTGTCATTTCTCAGGTGGTTTTTTTCTTAACAGGATTTTTGCATAAAATGCTTATGTCAAAATTGTGTGACTATTTACTACATTTTTTCATGTTGATTTTTTTTTTTTGCAACTTAGTATATATGAAGTTAATAGTTTTTTGGATTATTAAGGTGATTGTTGGATATGTTTACCGAGCTAGTGATCTAAAATTTAAATGAGTTAAGCTTTTGGAAAAGATTTCTAAGGCCTATAGGATAACTGGATATAAATGATTCACCTCCAACCCCCTCTTAGTTATCTAAAAAATTCATGCTTGTTCACATGGATTACTTATTTGTGGCTATGGCTTTGAAGACTTCTATTGTTTTATTGAAATGGTGTTATGCTGAATAATACATTGTGATGGTTGCTTTTGGAGGTTGGATTTTTTTCTAAGGCTTGTAGGATAACTGGATATAAATGATGTAGGATAACTAGATATAAATGATTCACCCCTAACCCCTCTTAGTTATCTAACAAATTCATGCTTGTTCACATGGATTACTTAGTTGTCGCTATGGCTTTGAAGACTTCTATTGTTTTATTGAAATGGTGTTATGCTGAATAATACATTGTGATGGTTGCTTTTGGAGGCTGGATTTTTTTTCTAAGGCTTGTAGGATAACTAGATATAAATGATGTAGGATAACTAGACATAAATGATTCACCCCTACCCCCTCTTAGTTATCTAACAAATTCATGCTTGTTCACATGGATTACTTAGTTGTCCATATGGCTTTGAAGACTTCTATTGTTTTATTGAAATGGTGTTATGCTGAATAATACAATGTGATGGTTGCTTTTGGAGGCTAGATTTTTTCTTCAATGAGGGTTTCCTAAGATATATTGTGTCATATATTTGTCAACATTTCATCTAATCTCTTAGATGTGGAATAAGAGTTTTTTCTTGCAGGCTTCCTTACAAGTGGTATGAGAGATATGATTTTTTTTTTTGTCACCCTAGATTAAATCCATGGGAATTCATGCAAGGTTAAAAGAAAGATAAGGATATATAGGTTTTGTAGGTTGTTTTTTATCTAAGGGTTTTGGATTTTATTTTTATGGTGGGTTGTTGGCAAATTTTGAGCATGTGAAATTGTTGGTCAAGAGGTTTTTTTGGATGTTTTATTTTAAATGAGAGTTTTAGGGGGGACCTTGTAGAAATGACCTCTTGCACAAAAATAGACCTCACCATTGGATCCAAGTTGGCCTTTCCATTAATTTTAATTATAATTTTCCCTAGTTTGGCCATGCAAAGAGAAAATGCAAATATTTTTTAGTTGCAAGTCATGACAACCATCAAATTTAATCCTGTCAAAAAAAATTTGTCACAAAAATAAAAAATAAAAAAGTAGTTTACATAAGGAAATAGGTTGTCTTGTTCAAACAACCATAAATTTCACTCAGGATTTTGGATTTTGAGCTTTGTACAGTCATTGGAAAGCTAATTCAAAGCACTGCAATTTGGTACAACTTTGATAGTGTGGCTTTGCAATTTTGTCAAGTTTAATGAATCCTAAAGTTATGTTATTTATTTAGAAGATTTTTGGGTTTAACTTGTGCATATATAGTTAGACTTTAGACTTTAAATAGTCAATAGAAAGCTATTAGAGAGCTCTACTAATTGGTTTGAATTTGGCATGCTTTATTTGTTGATATATTGAATTTAACTATTTATGGTTTATATGTACTATGGTAACGTTATGAGTTTATGGCATTATATGTTTTAGAGATTTGAGATTTGATGTCATTGTATACTCACTTTATATATCATATTATTCTCTTGTTGACATAGTTATTAGTATTTGATTTGGATATGTATGATGCATTGTTAGGTCTATAGGTTATGCACTATTGTAAGTGGTATATACTTACAAGTTGCATTTATAACTTTGATATGGGTTGTCTTTTCCCATTGATCTTTCATTATTGATTCATATTTAGATTGGTTCCTTGGATTTGGGATGTCTATGCCCTTAGTCATATGATTTTTTAATTTTTCTTCATGTAGAAGGGATGAGATGTTGTTACCAAGTACATTCATGTTGGAGGATTATGGTTGACAATTTTATGCTTATAGGTTGGACACTTTGAGAGTTATATTCTTAGTTCATGGATGTGATCATGGTTCCATAGATTTTTGTATAATATGATTGCATATACAAGTACTTTAATGAAGTTCACTAGTTTGGATTCCTAGTTTGGTTATAACAATATATCTTCTTGGTTGTGGATCATGGTTACTTGGTTTCTTTTGAGGAGCTCATGAAGTGCATTTTGATTTTTTGATGGTTTGATGCTTTATTTTATTCACATGGTTAGAGGATGGTTTTCATCATGATTCCATGGATATATTGGTTACACATTTTAGTGAGAGCTTGTGACAGTGATGATGTGGTAGTTCAAGATTAGTTCCTAGTTTGGTTTGTATCTTATTGGTTTGGAGATATTAGTCTCACTTGATACAAATAATTTTGGTTCTGTGTTTGTGTAGACCTAGAGGATCTTCATGCAAGAGATGGATTTTACATTTCCATGGATGACTTGGTACCAAGGTTGTGTGGGAGTTTTTGGCATTGATATATACATTGAATAATTGTAGATGTTGGAGGATGTCTTAGATCTTGTTGCTATAGAATCATATTTGACATTTTTATGGTGCACTTTTTAGTGGTGGTTATCTTCATGGTATGTGGATATTTTTGTATCTTAAGGACCCATAGGGTTCTTTATAGAGGTGTATTTTACGCTTTCATTTGACATATTATCCTTAGTGCTAGGATGTTTTCATAAGTATGTCACAAGTATATTCTTGATATATGTTTATAGTTTTGAAATGTTATGGTATGTTTGTATGGAACATGTTGTCTCTTTTCTTGAGATGGTTTTGATTATATTGTCATGTTTATGTTCGTAAGGCCAGGGTTGGAAATTTTGACATTGATATTGGTTTAATCTATTGGTATTGAGTATATTTATCATTTTCTAGATACTTCATGATATTTATATGTTGCATTTGGAGTTGGCATAGATTGACTTATTACAAGTTCTCATGGATACTTAGAGAAGGTAGTGATGTTGATTTCTCATTTGATTAGAGATGTATTTGTTGGGATAGTTTTTGGTTTCAACAGGAAGTCTAAGGGGCATTCACCTAATATGGACTTGAGAGGGGATTGTTCTTAGATTAGTCTTGGTTGGATACTTTGATAATTTGATGAGCATTCTCATTCCCTACTCTTGGTCTACTTGGTGACTTTACTACTTCAGTGGTATAAACCATTGTCTCTCTCAAGTGGATCATGTTTATGCTTGTCTTTCAAGCATATGGATCTTGAAATATGCTACATGAGATCTTTTTGGAGGGTTCATTCAAGAAATGATTTAGCATTGGTTATCTCCTTGTGCATATGTTGTATGTTGGTTGAGTTTGGGAGATGGTTTTATATTGGGAATATTTCTTGGCTTAGAAATGATTATTTCTTGATTTAGGAATGGTTTATGATTTTCATCTTCTTGTGATGGGCTTACATAATACCATATGTTATAATGTAAGACTCTCACAAGAAGATAAAAATCATAAGGATTATGTGTGTTGCATAAATTGTATAATATTATTTATATTGTATTATTTTATTTTATTTAGTAATGTTGCACCTTGGAACACCTAGATGGACATACAACATGGTGAGATTCCCATGGAAAATTCATGATGAGTTAATGTAATTATATAATGTTAGAGAAAAATAATTAAATACCCAATATTAAATGTGGGTTTATGGGAGTTTGGTAGCACATGGTTTATGTAATACTACTTGGTGGTTTTGTGGAAGCTTGATACTATAAAAGAAACTGCAAGGATATTTGTTGATGCAAGACAAAGCAAGAGAAAAATGAGAGACATATTAGCTAAGGGAGTATTTGTGGAGGTTGGAAGCATGTTGTGGGATGTTTAGATTCATGCTTGTTCACATCAATTTCTTGGTTATAGCTATGACTTTGGAGGCTTCCATGGTTGTATTGTAATAGTATTTTGCTAAATAATACATGGTGATAGATTCTTTTGGAGGCTAAATTTTCCCTCAATGAGGCTTTCTTAGGGTATAGCTTGTGTCACATTTTTGTGTGTATATTTCCTATTCTCTTGCATGTGGATTTGAAGTTCTTATGTGTTTCATATTTAGTATGGGTTATATGGAAACAATGATAATTTTTCCTTGCAATTTTCCTTATAGTGGTATCATTAATGTTGAAGATGTGGTAAGTTAAACTTTGAGAACCTATCTACCTACTTATGTCATCATAGTTTCTTATATTCACGAGTTGAAATTTTTTGACAAAGTCTACATTGATAGATTAATTGGCAAGCTAACTACTTTTGGGTTGAGAAATTATGATAATAGGGTTCGTAAAGTTGAATCAATTTCAAGGCCTTATCTTTCTCTAGGAAAAAAATGTATATAGAGAGGTTGATAAAGGCCAATCCCCTTAAAACTGCAAATACATAACATAAATAGAGAAACAACAACAATTTGCAAGAACAAAAAGTGATCTTCTTATTATCTCCAAAATACGGAATTAAAATTTTTGGACATACAATATGTGAAGCCACATGGATACTTTCCCTATAATATTTTGTAAGATAGAGCCACAAACCATCACCCAGAACTTCCCTAAATAACCTTACGATATTTCCTCATATAGACAATTTTCCACCACCCAAGAAGGTTCATGAAATTTATCCCTAACCCTTGAGACTAACCATCCCCAAATTATATTATTTTCACATTTCATTAAATATAGTTAGCTCAAAATAGTTACAAATTATAATTTTAGGTAGCCCAAATTTTGAAGACCATAACTTTTTAACCATATAGTCGATTGGCCATTATAGCCACTTTTTAGAAATATCAGCTCCCGATCTACAATGTTAGATGACACAAACATCCACCAACCAAAGTTTGACCTAATTTTGGAGCCTCTTTGACCTTCATGATTGAGCTCAAGATTTTGTATACCAAAAATTCTGAATAACTTCAACAATACATATGATATGGCACTAAAATTCAACTTGTAGGCTAATACTATCAAGATTAGCGAAAGAGAAATAAAAAATTACATGCAAATATAGCCCATTTTTAACAATTTAACATAAGAGAAAAAGATTTAACATGGTTCACCCAATCCCTAATCTATGTCTACCAAATAGTGAGTCCAATATCCTTATTATCTGGAGATTACAACTTGAATACAATTTGCAATCCCTTATGGCTCAATACCACTGCAAGAAGCTACAATCTCATCATACATTATGAAATCCCTAAACCTAAGCCATTTTATATAATTTTTTTGTTGCTTATAAAATTCAGGCTATAATATGTCATCCAATAGAGAAATATTAGCCAACGCCTTTTACAATAATAATGTCAATTGAGTGCACCTAGGGATCTTCTCTAGAACTCCTCAAGGGGCATTGCCCCTTGACCCCCATCTCGGGGGCACTGTCCACAAACCACCATAGTAAAATCTAGGAGGAAGCCACACCAAATAAAGTGTGGAAAAATTAACTTCTAAGTTTGATTAGGCACCACATCACAACAATCCCCCACTTGGAGACTAATCAGATTCCACAATAATAACAATTACAAATACAATATTGAAAGTAAACTCTTGAGGTTGGGTGGGGGGGGCGGGTTGGGGATGGGGGGGTGGGGTGAATCAGTGCTTCAAAAATTTAACCCTAAATTCATTCACCACACAACTATCTCACAATTTGCATGTAAACTGAAATAACTATACATTCAACACATGTATGACACAATATATTTAGTTACCCACAAACCCTCCAATAAGAAGGTAAAACTAGGGTGGGGATGACACCCACTAATCTCCACTACTGTAGTAATAAAGTGTATCTACTGAAGGTTACAATGTTTGATCATGAAACATGATCTACCCTATTATAGGCTTACAAGATTGTTAGATCTTACCCAATTAAAGGATTTCAACACCCTATCGGAAGTGTGCATTGTTAGAGGATTTTAAGTAAGCACCATGCTAAAGGATTTAAAACAATTTGTTAAGACTACTTTAAAAAAATATTTAACTAATTCACCTATTAGAATATCTTAGTAGTGATCCTTTGGTTAGCACTTTGCTGCTAGATAATAGATCACCTCTTTCCTAATTCGTACTTGATCATCACTAATCAAATGTATCTCTTCTATCCTTTAACCTTCTTTCCTATGTTCTCCTCTTACTAATTCTGCAATGTATCTCAATTTACAATACCTTATTGACCATGAATGCTCTATTTGTGCATGCAAACTTTTGTCTTTGTTGCTTCCACATTCATAAAAAGTTTAGGGTTTTTCCTCCTTATGAAGACCTAGGTGACTTAGGGTTAGGTATGAATCAACGATTGTGATTCACCCATATTTATGCTTAATCTTTCCCTTTTTATGATTGGCTATATATACTACATAGGGATTCTATATAAAAAAATTTCCTTATCATCTAGGATCGCAAAAAATCCTCAAGTTGGCTCCAAAATAGTTTATATAATAGTTTGTGTCATTACAAACAACTATGTCAAAACTGTATTACTCAACACTTGAAGTGGTTGATGCTTGACATCCATTGTCTCTTTAGTGTTGTAACTCAGACTCTAAATGACATGACATCAACTGATCAATTGACATCTAAATGACTCAACACTTACTATCTTCTCAGCACTTGGGTGACTTGGTACTTACTAGTTAGTTGACACATATTGAATATCTCTTGCCCAATATACAATATCTGACAACTTATGCTGGACATACTTTACTTTTTTAGCACGACCTAAGTAAATGACTTAACTATATCATCACTCATATGTCAAAACCAATATGAGATTAACAATCTCCCCCTTTGACATGAGTGGAAAAATACTTGTTCATGCATGAATAACTTTAGCCTTTCAAGCATAACTCAATTAATTTCCATTTAGTATTTTTTCTTAAATACAAATCTTCAAAAATTCAAATTTTTGCAAAACTAATGACTCATTAATCATACTTCAAAATTCAATAACTCCACTTGAGTTGATTGTTCTATTTTGAAATTGTACTCCTATTGAGTAGATTTTCTATGCCAACTTTGGTTCTGTCTCTCTTTGGTCTCCCCCAAAACTTATCTCACCATTCATGCATTCTCCCCTTTTATTTATTCTCCCCCTTTTGACACTTACGTCTTGGGCTATACATTTATAGTGTATTTTTTCAAGAAATTTTGATTGACCTCAAGTATTATCTTTAGAGCTGCATCTCATTTATCACAAGATATCTCCAATGATTTGATTTGGATGGCTAACTCGAAAGTAAGATGAACTAAGCCTTCAAGTGTAGAAAGATGGGGATTTTTTTAAATTGATGTCTCTACAAAGAGAAGCTCCTTATGAAGTATTTCCATGTGTGAGGTCAACATGGATTGGATGTTGATCAGTGTTGCTTGAATATTTGCATCTTGAGCATGCAGAGTTTCCAATTGACCTTGAGAATTTATCAAATTCCTAATGTGCTTATGAATCTAAGATGGAGAATGAGGTAGAGTTGTACCTGTTTTCTTCATATCTCCCTCCAAATTATGGTATTGAACTTCTTGTGTGAGCAGAGCTGTATCACACAACTTGGTGTAAAGTGAGCTAATGTTCTCTAATACTTTCTTTACACTTTCAATCTTGGTTGCCAACTCAACCTAACTAAGTGCAATAGAACTTGATATCTTTTCATTGACTTTTCCTTGAAATTTTCTTTTAGATCATTCAAGTAATTTTACATTGGAATCCAAGTCTACATCATTGATCTATTCTACAATGTTTACAACTGCTCCATGATAAGGTTTTCTTCTTTAGGTACTAGCAAGGTGAATACATCAAGAAATATATCCTTGATGTCTTGCAATTCTTGCTTCTACCTAAGCTCCCTTCTTATAATTTCTTGATGCTTTTTCCTTGAAAGTACATCTTGTAGTATGCCCATTTTTTCAATAGTGATTGTTACAAGATCAAACTTAGGTAAAAAAATCACTTCATCCAAGCTTACATCACCAAACAATGTATCCTTATCTACCTTGGATATACTAGGACTAGGCCTTGATGATTGTAGTGGTGTAGCTTCTACACTTGGAAGAGTAGTAGTTGTTGGAAAAGCAACTAGTATTTGTATTACTAATTGCTCCCCAGGCTTTGTAGTCAAGTTAGACTCTTCAGTCCTCTTCTCTTTTTGCCTTTTAATTTCAATTGCACCTTGAACTTGTTCTGTAGATACGAGAGTATCCACTTGGCCTATTGGAACTTGTTTTCCATCCTGTGTTTCTGTAGTAACTTCTAGTACTAACACAGTGTGCACCAATTTGTTGATTTTTTCATGGATGTCTCTTTTGTTTGATACAATACAATGGGTAATGTAGGTTGTATCATAGGTTTTTGATATGTCTTATGTTTCCACCTCTATAGATGTCTTATCTGCCTTCTTAAGTTTATATACACTCACCAATATAAGATGACTACATAGTTGTACCTTAGTGGTGGTGTCTAGCAATATTTTCTGTATGTCCTCCTCTATTAAGGGATTGATGTTCTAATTCACATTGTCAAAAATATCCTTGATCTTTATAATTTTTGTGTCTACTTTTGTCACATGTTGTTGAATGACACTCGACATTTGTATATCTGGTATAATTTGTTATGTTTTCTTCTCATCTTCAGTTGTTGCCTATGTATTTGCATTTTTCTTAGTGGCTTCCAAATGTGCATCATTCCCAATATCAACTTTAGTAACCTCAGTTACTACTTGTCACCTTTTTCATCACCTTCCTCAATAGGTGTCTACTCAATTGGCTCAGGTGTTGTCAACCCATAAATTACCTCCCATAATTGGGTACTCTATTGAACGACATCTTCAATCTTGTTCTATAAAATTTTGAAAGCTCAATAATTTGGAACAAATTCTCTCACATAATTCTCAATGGCCTTTATCATCTGAAATTTATCTAAATCTAGCATCACTCTTGCAAGTGTAGTTTCTCTAATATTTCTCTCTATTGTGAGGCTATACTTCCATCTTTTCTGAACTCTATCATATAAGTTTTTTGGTAGAGAGTTAGAAACATCAATTGGAGTCATCTTAAATGTTGTTATCATGCCATATACTGACTCTTTAACCTTATCCATATCTAACTTTCCAAGCTTATCAAATTCAATATGTGAAAATCCACTCAAATCTATATTATTCTCTATATTTTCACATAGATTATCCAAATCAGAGGAAGGACTGTGACTTACCACTTGGAATTGGCTATTATCATCAAATTTTTTCCTCTCCTCATCTAATTTGGATGGAGAAATGTACTTTCTCCTTTTTCTCTTCTCAAACTCATCATCTTGTATATCTTTCTTGGCCATATTTTCTTTTGGCTTTACCACTTCTTGAGCTTTCTTAGCAATGTGCTAGTTCTAGTAGCTGGAACTACAGGCTTAGGTTTTACAACCTTCTTTGGTTTGCTAACTACTAGAGCTTTAGCTTTCCTTTTCTTCTTTTATGTGACTATAGGTGCTTCACTGGCTTCTTCTCCCTTGGCACCTTCTTCAAGCTCAACTTCCTCTTCACCTTGATCTTCTCCTTGACCTTGGGTTAGGGCTAGTGTTACTTGAGTAGGGATAGTTTCTTCATCATCATCTTCATCATCTTCCTCTACTCCACTACATTTTTCTTTAATCTTCTTTAAAATTCTGTTGTTCTTTCTTATTATGGATGTTGTCTTGAAGTCCATAGTTATTTTTTATTTTACAACATCATATTTACCAAAGGAAATAGACTTATTACCTACTTCTACAAGAAAAGTTTTAGTTATTGCAAATGCCTCATCTACATTAATCTCATATTGTAGAGGTCTTAACCATCTTACCCTTGGAATTGTAGCCTATATGTATGTGAAATGGTATCAACTAGAAAGAAAACATCAGTAAAATGTTTCTCAACTAGTGACATTGGAATTCTATGTCTTTGTTTCATAGACTTCTTAAAGTCCTCAAAGTAACTAGTCATAATAGACTCAAAATTCTCTCTCATTTGCTCAATGAATTCACCTATTTTCACTGCAATAGATCTATTTGTCTTCCAAGCTACTTTACCAAAGGAAGGAAATGTGTTTTGCACATAGAAAAATATACATACAAGTATTGATCCAAACTTGCATTGTGCACTCTTGGTTTTCCTTATGGCTTTGAAGTTTTTTTATAATTGTTGAAACTATAGGTCAGTGAGGTCATAAGTATGATCCTTCTTCACTATCTTGTAGCCTATGTCAACAGTAATACAAGGCACACTACTCAACCTACTTGATTGAAAGAATTTGTGTGAAATAATCCTTACTACAAAAGAAATTAGGGGATTTGTGATGGTATCAATTTTTATTCCTCTCTTGTTCCACACTGCTCCTATATTTTTCTCAATAACCTTTTTTGCATCACTCCTCATGGTTTTGGGTCTATCTAGGGTTAGATACCCCATTACCCTCTGCACAATATTCTTAGTAATCTTGATAGGTCCATTATCTAACCATACATAATTATCATGAATTCTTCTCAAAACAATCTTTATCCACTCTATCTTAAAGATGTTGGAAAAATCTAGGCCATGAGTTAACCCTTTTCTTTCTATAATTTTGTATTCCTCCTTCAATATTCCATTTTCACATAGTTTTCCATATAGATATTTTATTTCCATGTAACTTATGCTACCCATGTTGCATGTGTAGCAACATCTCACATCTTGAATCATTAAGACTTGTGGTGGTATCATGGATAATACACAAGACGAGTTTTGTTTATAAGTGATGTCGGGAATTGCCTTGAAATTCGGTTGTTTAATCTCATTGTTGATTAATTGAACATTTAAAACTTCCTTTCTCTCTTTTAACTTAGTATTAGAATAACTAGATGCCATATTTAATATCTAGGATTTGCACAAATTCAAATAGCGTAGCTTGGCACACGATAAATACCTTCTCAAATTTGATTAATGGTATCAAAAAATGGTTGAATTCACTTTGAAAATGCTTGGAATGATCTATTCAATTTTCCTTTAGCTATTTTTGCTCTCTCCAAATTTGAATGATGTCGAATGAGTCAAAAATCAATCATATAGACCTTAAAACTTTGCAATTAATGCTTAGTTCTTACGCAGTTGTAAGCTCGATTTGAATAGAAATTTCAACTCACTCTACTTCCATGTAGTTTGTTTTACACTCAACAAGAACTAAAAGCTCAGTTGACACTATCACTTATGATAGCTTGGCATTAACTAGATTTCACTTGGTAGCTAAAGTGAAACTTTTCATGCTCGATAGTAACATGAAAACTGACAAACTTAAAGACTTCTTCCATATTCTAAATAACAATTTACATATTTCTTCATGCAAATATAATCTTTTTAGAACTAAATCCTTGCAAATGATGTATAGTATATCTTTTAAATATCAATCCCACACATACCTCTTGATTGCTTAAGTGGAGATGGTGTGATCACCTAGCCCATTAGGTGAAGTGATCCCATCTGAACTTCTTGTGCTATAATCTTCCTTTCTCTTCCATGTCTTGTTCATCCCATCTCGAACATTCTCAACATCTACCTTTTCTTTTCCTTTTTAGAACTCACTACTTGGTGCTTTTGACCTTGTTGGACAATTCATGCTTATGTGATTAGTCTTTAAGCAACTAAAACATGTAATTTGACTCAACCATCTTTTGTAGTCACCTTTGAAATGTTTTCTTATGCAATTTTCAGCAGCATTTCCATACTATTGAGAATAGTGACAACTATACCTAGTATTATAATCCCAATTGTAAGAGTTCTCATTGTGCTTTACTTTTGTCTTCTTGTTTGATGACCACTTGGGCTTGGATTTGCACTTATATGCTCTATGTCCATACTTATGATATTTATAGTAGTATCCTTCAATTTTTTATGCTTATGGTCTTGGTTCTACATTCATGTGCTTGATGTCCTTTCTTGTTTCATTTGTGGTAGTGAGCCATGAACTTCTGCTTAAGATTCTAATTTGCAGTCTCACTCTTGCAAACATTGGCATCATGACCTATCTTACCAAAATTATGACAAGTAGGTTTGTATTTCTTACCTTTTTTACTTCTCTCTTCATCACTTTTAGATGATTCTCCTTCTCTAGTGCTAGTGTACCCTAATCTAGTAGTATCACTGTTGGATCTAGGAGATCTCATTAGTTTCTCAAAATACTTAATAGATTCACTAGGTCTATTAAAGCTTTCAACAAACTCTTTTTCTCTTTTTAGATCATTTCTCAGTTGTTCATTCTGTAACTTTAGCATTGTGATCTCAATATCTTTCCCATTTAGTTCATGATTGGCAACCATCATTTGATTCAAAGTTTCCAATTTCATGCTAGCAATCCTTTATACTTATGATGTCTTCTTTTCTAGTCTGTTGGTCAGTATTATTTTGTCATCTTCAATCATGAATTTGTCTTCTTCAACTTTCTTTTTCTACTTGGTCAATTCACATAGCAATATTGATTGGACTTCTTGTTCTATCTTGAGATTTTTGACCTCTTTAGTTAAGGCTCCATTATTTTCCATCAGTTCTACAACCGCTACATCAAATTTACTCATGTTTCCATCTATAAATAATCCAATAGTATCAATCTCTTGGTAATGTGTGTCATTATCTTAATTAGCTATCTATTTTCTTCTCTTCAATGGTTGCTTTGACTCGTCTCTGTCTTCATTTAGTTGATGTAGGGAAAGTTTTATTTCAATCTTCTGGTTTTCAATAGTAGTTCCCAACTTGTATAGTTCCATCTTCAAGATCTTTCCTCAAATTTTTAAAGCTTTCCTTTCTAGAGAAAAAATCTCTGATACCAATTTTTGGAAATACAAAAGGGAAAGTAAACTTTGAGAGGGGGGGCAGGGGGGGGGGGTGTGGGGGCGGGGTAGGGGGGTGATGAATCAGTGCTTCGAAACTTTAACCATAAATTTATTCACCACACAACCATCTCACAATTTGCATGTAAACTAAAATAGCTAGCTAAACATATTTATCCAAAGTATGAAAGGAAATAACATTCAACACATGTATGATACAAGATATTTGGTTATCTAGAAACCCTCCAATGAGATGGTAAAAATAGGGTGGGGATGACACCCACAAATCTCCACTACTATACTAATAAAGTGTATCCAATGAAGGTTACAATGTCTAATCATGAAAAATGATCTACCTTATTAAAGGCTTACAAGATTGTTAGATCTTACCCTGTTAAAGAATTTCAACATCCTATTAGAAGTGTGCCTTGTTAGAGGACTTTAAATTACAATGAACTAAGCACCTTATTAAAGGATTTGCAACAACCTATTAAGACTACTCTATTAAGAGATTTAACTAATTCACATGCTAAAATGTCTTAGCAGTGATCATTTGGTTAGCACTTTGTTGCTAGATAATAGATCACCTCTTTCCTGATGTGTACTTGCTCCTCATTGATCATATGTATCTCTTTTATCCTTTACCCTTCTTTCCTTTGTTCTCCTCTAACTGATTCTACAATGTATCTCAATTTGCAATACATCAATCACCATGAATTCTCTATTTGTGCACGAAAACTTCTCTCTTTTCTCCTTCCACATTCATAGAAAGTTTAGGATTTTCCCTCCTTAAGAAGACCTAGGTGACTTAGGGTTAGGTATGAATCAACAATTGTGATTCACCCATATTGCCACTTTATCATTTTTTTTTCTAATTGGCTACATATACTACATGGGATTCTCAATAAAGATTCATCCTTATCATCTGTGATCGTAAAACAATCCTCAAGTTAGGTCCAAAATGGTTTACATAGTAGTCTGTGTCATTATAAACAACTATGTCAAAATTGTATTACTTGGCACTTGAAGTGTCTAATGTTCATTATCCAATAACTCTTCAATGTTGTATCTCAACCTTTGAATGACTTGACATCCACTAATCACTCAACTTCTGAATGACTCAACATTTACTATCTACTTAGAACTTGAGTTACTTGGTACTTACTAATTACTCAACACATATTGAATATCTCTTGCTTCACATATACTATCTGACAACTTATGCTTGGCATACATTACTTGTTTGGCATGAACTAAGTAAATGATTAAGTATATTATCACTCATATGTCAAATCTAGTCTGAGATTAACAATAACCTCCCACTTGGACATTGATTATAACACTACTAAACCTATAGCTCCACTGGAATGTAAAACCACTTAGACTCAATTTTTCTTTCATTTTATTTAGTATAGAAGACTAAATGAAGTTGAAAAGGAGTTCAACTTCTCCCTTGTCATTTCCTTTGTAAACATATATGTCGGATCATCATTTGTATGTATCATTTCCAACTTTAACAATACATCATCCAAAATTCACCGTATGAAATAGTACCATAACTATATGTATTTTTCCCTTGAAAGTAGAGAAAACTTATTTGCAAGGTGAATGTCACTCTAGCTATCTATAAACAAAAAATTGTCCATCTAAATACCGCAACACTTCTATGAAAAATTGAAGCCATATCACCTCTTCGATTGCCTCTATAGTAGCAACACACTTTTCCTCTATAGTGGATAAAGCATTAATCTTCTACAATTGATAAATCCAACTCACTATTATCCCAACAACAATAAATTAATATCCTATAGTACTCCTCCTGGTATCTATATCCCCTTCCAAATGAGTCAACAAACCCTTGTAAATTAGTAATAGATCCCCCAAAATTTAAACACTTATTGTATGTTCCTCTCAAATATCTCAAAATCCATTTGACTACATTCCTTCCAGGATGACTTGTATAGCTTCTAACAACTCCCATTACATGTGCAATTTCTAGCCCAATGCATACTGTAGCATACATTAAACTACCTACAGCTGAAGCATAATACACCTTTGACATTTTAGCCTCCTCTTCTTGTGTCTTTGGACACATCTTACTCAGTTTCAAGTGACCAGACAAAGGTGTACTAAAAAATTTTTCATTCTCCTTAGAGAACACTACAACACTTTCTCAATATAATCAACCTAAGATAATGTCAATGTTCTATTCTTCCTACCTCTACAAATTTTCATACCAAGAATTTATTTTTCTTCCCCAAATCCTTCATAGAAAATGAATTTGCTAACTATTATTTTAACCCCTTAATATGATCCATGTTAGACCTAACTACAAGCATATCATCAACATATAAAAACAAAATAATGTAATTTGTATCATCCAACTTCTCAAAATTAACACAATGATCTGAATGACACCTATTGTATCCATGATCATGCATAAAACTATAAAATTTAAGATACCATTGCCAAGGTGCTTACTTCGAGACATATAAACTTTTCTTCAATCTGCACACTAAATTATACTTATCTTTGACCTAAAATCTTTGTGGTTGTTCCATATATATTTCTTCATCCAAATAACCATAAAGAAAATTTGATTTTAACATAAAGCTACTTCAAATGCAAATATTTAGTATCTACAATAAATAAAACATTGTAGATAGAAGTCATTTTAAATCAAAATCAATGCCCTTATTTTGTACAAATATTTTAACAACTGATTTGGCTTTAAAGCTTTTCTTACCTCCATCCTCTTCTTTCAATGTGTAAATCCATTTATTCTATAAAACCTTTTTATCTACACGTAACTTACAAAATCTCATGCCTGATTTTTCAGAAAGGATTCCATTTCTTATGTTATTGTAGACTCCCACTAGATCTTTGTATCCACCTACACATCTTCATCATAACATTTAGGTTCACCAACATCTATTAATAAAATAAAATACAAAGAGGGGGGAAATATTTCTAGAGGTATACTTAGTCCTATTGACCATCTAACATTCACTAGAGTGTGTGGTATTTATTAGTTTAGTTATTGCAAAGCATGAGGGACTAGTAGAACATCATCCTTTTGAGTATCATCCAACACTACATAATCATTTTCTTTCTTCTCATGTTACTACAACTAAACTTTTTACAACACTTTCTCATTGAAAATGACATCACTTCTTATAATTTTATGATTTTCAAAATCCCAGAGCTTGTTTCTATTCTTTTAAATGTATTTGTGTGAATGCTTCACAATCAAAGTTTTTGAGAAAAGAATAATTCACATTCTTACCAGTCCATGTTTCCTCTAGAATACCACAACCCAAAGGAGTGTAGGGACCTCTATTGATTGAATACAAAATAATATTGATAGCCTCCACCCATATGTTTAAGGGCAACCCAACATGCAATCCCATGCTTCTTGCATGCTCCATTATTGTCCTATTCATGTGTTTAGCCACTCCATTTTCTTGAGGAGTCCTTGGAATAGTATTTTTTCTACAAATACCATTAGTGAGAAAATAATATTCAAACTTATTGTTTTAATACTCACCACCATTATTAGATCTAAGACATTTTAGCCTTTTACTAGTCTTATTTTCAACCAATCATTTCCATTCCTTAGAAGTTACAAATACATCATATTTTTGTCTAAGGAAAAGAACCATACTTATCTATTACATCGTCAATAAATATAACATAATAATGAGAGCCACCAAGAGAAGATACCAAAATTGGTCCCCATAAATCTGTATGCACAAGCTCTAAAATCTCATTTTTATTTTCCTTCCCACTCTTCACAAAACTAACTCTCTTTTATTTTTCATATACACAAATTTCACATAAATCCATATTAACACATTTTAGACCCGGTAAAACTTTATTTGAACCAAGTAATTTATACATTTCTCACTCATGTGCCCAATTATGTTGTACCATAGTGCTATTCCAAAATCTATAGCAACTATTTGTTCTCCCTACTCATCTACAACAACTATTCCTAAACATTCATTTTTCTCTGAAACAATCTAAGTAGAAGGAACAATATGACCTATACAAAGTTATAAGTTGCCTACTTTCACACTTTTTTTTACTATAGGGGAACATTTTTAAACCTTGCAATTTTTATCATTAAAAGTAATTGTGCAACCCTCATCATCCAATTTTCCTACTGAAATTAAATTCCTACTCAATCTTGGAACATATCTTACCTCTTGTAGTAGCCAATGATTCTGATTATGCAACTTAAACATAATTTTTCCCTTTTTACCAATCTGAGAAGGTTCATTGTCCCCCAAATAAATAAGCCAAAATCCCCTTGGACATAATCATGGAAATAAACTCTATGGGGAGTAGCATGAAATGAAGCCCCTAAATCTAAAACTCATGAATCATCAACACTTTATAAAGAAAGAAGAAAAGCATCCTCTTCAAATTTTCTATTTACCACATTTTCCTCCTTATTCCCTTCTTATTTTTCTCCTTCATTGTTCTTTCAAGTCCAATAATATTTCTTCTTATGCCATGGTTTCCCATAGTTATAGCAATCTCCTGATCCTCTCGATTAAGACCTCGTTCCCTTTGATTTTCCTCTTGATTTTACATGATTTATAAAATTATTTCCTCTCTCATTCATTCTACCTCTTCTTTGTGCATTCAAAACACTTTTTGATGTAGATCCACCTGAACTTTTCCTATGAGTTTCCTCACTCAAAATAAGACCAATCGTATCATCAAATTTTAGGGTATTAGATCCATAAACATAATTACCCACAACCATTACCAAGCTATTCCAACTTTCATGAAAAGAAAAAAAAATAAAGAGAGCCCTAATTTCTTCATCAAAATTAACACTTATAGAAGATAATTGGTTGGTAGTATTAAACTCATTTAAATGATATAGATAAGATCCACCCTCTGTCGACTTCATATTAAATAAATGCTTCATGAGAAATACCCTATTTGAAGCAAAGGGCTTTTCATACAATGTTTCTAGGGTTTTCATCAACTCTCGAGTCTCCTTTTCTTTTAGGTGCCCACTGATACAAAATATCCTAATACTCATCTATCATAGCAGTCAATTTCTTGGATTTTCCTTGCAATGATTACCATAAATCCTTCTATTTACATTTTCCATAACTAAAATTTCCACCCATTTATTTTTTCAATCTTCATCTTGCCCTTGTCTATCCTCACTCCCACTCAACTGCAAGAATCCCGCTCAACCATGAGACCATCCTATAAAGGATAACTAAAAAAACCTTGCTCTGATACCACTTGTTAGAATTGATAATACAAAAATAATAATTATATGACAATATAACCAATATAAGAAAATAATAAATCACAAAAAAGAGAACACAAGACACAAAATTTTAATGTGGTTCTCCCAATCCCTAGTCTATGTCCACCAAACAATGAGTCCACTATTCTTATTATCTAGTAATTATGACTTGATTATAGTTTGCAATCCCTTATAGCTCAATATTTTTGCAAGAAGCTACAATATTATCATACATTATAAAATCCCTAACCCTAAGACAATTTATACAAGCTTTTTGCCACTTACAAAATTAGGGCTAAAATAAGTTGTCGAATAGAAAATAGTAGTCAAAACCTTTCATGATAATAGTCACTTTAGCACAACTTAGGCTCTTCCTTGAACCCCACAAGGGGTGCTATCCCTTCACCCTATCTTATGGAAACTACCCCCAAACCCCTGTAGTGAAATTTGGGGAGAAACTACTCCAAATAATTTAGGGAAAAATTAACTTCTGAGTCTGATAAGGCTCCACATCACAAAATATATATCTAAGATGAACCTCTACCTATGAAATGAGTACATTATGAGCTTATATGACCAACTCACTAAAAAAAGTAAGTTTCCACAATTAGCAACTCTATAATGAAACAAACCTTACCGAAAAGATAAAAATTTAAAAATTTATAGGTGATATAAGATTTTCCTTACACCCAGGATGCTCTTGCATCATAAGTAGGTGCAAAGAGTTGTATTGATTATTTGATAATGAAAAGAAGCAAGGGAGTCTTGAAGCCATATTTCTAAAAATATTCCCTAGAGGTACTAGTAAGTACAAAGGCCTCTTTATATTTGGCTTTGGGGAAGAAAGATAAAAATACAAGTGGTTGCATAGAGCTTGATTTAATTCTTGATGATGAAAAGAAGCAACAAGAACTTGAAGCCCTACTTGTAAAAGTATTGCTAGAGGTATTGGTAAGTACAAAGGAAAATTATTGTTGAAATTTATTTAATCCAATAAAATAGGATATAGTGTTGCTAGATTTTATAATCATGATTAAAAGGATAATAACAAAATATTTAAAGATGAAAATGAAAGAAACAATGCTATGTTGTAGTAGATAAAGGTGATAGATGAAGAGTTAGAAGATAATGATGAGGAAGATGTAGTATTTTTTTGTATTCAAGGAAGAGATCAAAAAAGTTGAGAAGGAATTAGTCTTACACAAGGATAACTATACATATTGGGTCGTTGATAATAGATGATCATATCACATGGTCAGTGAAAAAATTTAAGTTCGTCAACCTAGAAAAGTTTGATGGTGGAGTTGTTGCATTTTGTAACAATACTTTTTGTTTGATAAAAGGTAAAGGATCTATCTTGGTGAATGGTAAGAGTAATCTAGATTATGTTTATCTCATGGAAGGTCTAAATAATAACTTTCTAAGTTTTGGACAGTTAAATGGTAAAGGATTGTTAAATAATTGGCGGGGTGGGGGAGGGGGGGGTGACTTAGTTATGTCCAACTATCCTACAGTCCCTTCAAATACTTTAGTACCAATAAAACTTCATTAACTTAAAAAGAAATAGCTCAATGATCTTTTTCAACTTTACAATTAACTTTATGATTAATTTACTACAAATTATTATCTCACTATTACTATTATTACTGAGTATTAGTAATTATTCTTAGCTTTTAGCTAGCTTTTACCTCATTTTAGTATTAATTTAATATCATGAAAATAAACTTGCAACACAAAAACAATCACACAATTAACACCATGGATTTTAAAATGGAAAACCTGTAAAGGAAAAAACTACCTATGACTGGCAACCCAAATAATTTTACTCTTTAGAAGTGAGATTTTCTAGGAGCCAACATTGTTAAAGGTTTATATGCACATTATTAATGTGACCTGGCTAGAGGATTTTAACTAAATGATCATCTAGACCTTATCACTCCTTGATCTTTTCTAGAGAGTGACATAATCTAAAGTAATTAAAAATATCATTAATTGATGTTACCATATAGGATTTCATAGACTTGTTTGAAATGCATAGAGGAAGATATATTTTATCTCCAAAACTCACAAATCTGAACTATATCTAAATATTTGTTTGCAAATCTTAGAATAAAATGACAAAAGGAATAAAACCCATAAATCTCCCTATAATCTAAGACAAAAGGACTTGGTTGACTTGGGAAGACATCCTACAACTAGGTTGACATAGTCCAATGATCTACAACTAATGACTTTAGAAAATTTTTGAATAGTAGGTTCCATATCTATAATCCTTTTCACTCCCAACCTGCAAATCAACATAGAAAATAAAGGTTTTGGGGTTGGGGTTTGATGAGGGCTTTCCTTGGCCAAGCCCTAGGTTAAGGAATTAATTGTAATTGATAAATATAAATATAAATAACTAAAAGATAAGATAAATTTAGGATTCAACTTTCTTGTATGTATGTAAATCTAATGTGAATCTTGAATTAGGAATGTAAGGTATCTCCAATTTTTACAATGGATCTACAATAATCATGTAATGGTGCCATGGATATAAAAATCAATCAATGAAGAAGATAATAAATGCTTCAATGTAGATCTATTAAGCTAGATCTTGAAGACAAAATTCTCACAAAGGATTCTTCAATGCTATATATAAACCTCCTTGCTTAAATTCTTGAAAAACTTGAATACTTGAACTCCTCAAGTACAATAGGAAAAAATCTTCACTTAACAATAATAGATTGAGAATATGATCTTTTTCTATGAAATGATATGAAAATTAAGCCTCCAAGTCTCCTTATATATGATTTTTCAAGCAAGAAAATAATAAAGGACAACTGGGTAAAGGTAAAAGACTAATTAAACCCTAATAGCCTTTCGGGATCTGAGCTCTAGAGTTGTCAAGGACTAGGTTGACCTAGATCAACTTGGTCTAGGACTAGGTTGACCTAGGTTGATCTATTCTAGGACTGGGCCAACCTAGGAGGACTATGTCAATCTGAGTCAACCTAGTCTTCAGTGCCATAGAAAGAAGGGGTAGGTGCTAGAAAGATAAGGGTGGAAAGATGGAAGAAGAGGAAAGAAAAGGAGATTGGGAACATGCATATTCATGGTCCATAGAGGGAATTATGAAGATGGAGCTAAAAGTTATTAAAGGGAAACTGTGTCAATTTTAGGATGGTACAGTTAGCCCCCACTATAGTGGGAGTATGAGTTTCCTCAAACTCATGGTAAATTAGAGAAGGAGTAAAAGAGAAAATCTTATCATTACTTAGGAGGAAAATAAATCATCAACCCCCCAAAATACTAGAGTCTCTATCACATCCAAAATCATAATAAGAGAGATAAGCACTATGAAAAGGGTGTATTTAACCAATAAGGTTTGTGTGCCTTATTGTGAAACACACAAGAAAAAGAAAAAGGAGGAAAGATCCCCGCAAAAGAAAAAGGGAATGACATTAAATAATATAGCAAGTATATGTGACATGGTAGTAAACCCATTGAAGATTACATAAATGGTTTTTCAATTGTGTGTGGCACAATAGTCAATCCATTAAGGGATTCAACTTCAAGGAAGCTCCATGTCTTGAAAAGAAGAAAATAAATGGTTTAGCAAGTGTGTGTGGCATGGTAGCCAATATATTGAGGGAACAAAATAATATAGAAAGTGTGTGTGACATGGTAGTCAACCCATTGAAGACTAAATAAATGGTTTAGCAAGTGTTGTGGCATGATACTCAATACATTGAGGGATTAAACTTCAAGGGAGCTCCGTGTCTCAAAAAGAAGAATAAAAAAGTGACCTAGGAATAAGGATGTGTGTATCTTTAAGGGATTAGAACAAGACTAGGCTTCCCACATTGTTAGTAGTCAAAAGAAGGGTCAAAAAAAGGATTGGATCTGCCAAACTACCAATATTTTAGAGAGAGATCCAAAAAGGAAAGAGACCAAGCCCTTAGGAATGGCTCCTAGAAACTAGAAGGAAAAAGAAAGAGAGGGGATAAAAATGAAATAACAATGCATAGATTTGGGTATACCTTAGAAATCATACCAAGAACTAAAGGCTAAACTACTCCAAGTTAAATAGAGAATTTGTACTTGTATTCCATGGACAAGGGATGAGCAGAGTGTATTCCCCCATGTTAAAGTGATTGCAAACACCTTAACAGGAGCAGTGGCTTTAAAAGAAGCATAAATGAATTCACTAGATAATGTTTCCACTATGATGTGCCCCTAATAAGAGAAACATATCAAGGGAAATGAGCACATAACAAAAAAAGAGAGCACAAATGGGATCTACTAATTTTGGTGTAAGTAATATCATATAATGATATTTAATATTATATCATCATTCCCTAAAAGAGGTAGAACTATAACATAATGGAGGAAAAGAAATAGAAGAACTATGAAGAAGAGTCATTTTGGGGAAATAACATGGAGACTAAAAAAATTGGCTTTACCATATCATAAGTGACCAAAAAATATACACAAGATCATTAGTATGAACAATAACACAAACACGACATAACACACAAAAAAACATAGAAGAAAATAGATACAAATAGAAGAATGTTTACAAAAAAGTGATTACTTTATCCTCTAGAGCACAAAAAAGAAACAATGTGTTGATCTCTAAGCCCAATTACCAATTAATGTTTAATAGTTATTGATTTCCAAGGTAGCATTGGATGGTCATAAGTTGAGTAAGTCAGAGGTTGTTGAGCACTCGAGTAGAGACCAGGACAACATACATGTTGAATAACATAGAAGAGGTTGACCATTTAGAAAGTCACTTAATGCTAAGTGATTCAATATATGTTGAGTATATAGAAGCTAAGTGAAAGCATGAATGTTAGTTATGACTGAACATGAGAACATTTAAGTACTGAGTAAACTAGTTTTAAAATATGGGTTTATAATTTCACAAACACTTATGTAAATCATTTTAGTTGACTTCTATATAAAATTTAAAGATTGTGGAGACATTTAAAGAGAATATTACACATTTTTTCATAAGGCATTAATCACAACAAAAGAAGATTAACCAATCAGAAAATAGAAAATGAAAATGACAAAAAAATGAAATAAGGATCGTTGCTCCTAATATAGAACTTTCTATAATTATATATTTAAGAAGGTTTCTAAGCCTAAATCATTATCAGAGTGGAAGAAAATTCAAGGAGCAAACACACTAAGTATAGAGAAAAAGAAGGCTAAGTCTGAAAGGAAGTCAAATAGAGAAACCTAGTAGTGAAGCACATAACAAAGTTATTAAATAAGGAGATCATATTAAGTTTTTGAAGAGAGGAGATCTATATTAATATTTTAGAGAAAACTAAAGGATTAGGTATTGAATTAGTTTTAAAAAATTGAGTTAGGGAAAATATTTTAATAGAGTGGTTCTAACATACCTTATTTAGATCTCCTAATAGAGTCCTTGTTTTATTATAAATGTAAAATCCTTTAATAGGGTAAGACCTAACAGTCTTAAAAACTCTTAGCAAGGCAGACCCCTCAAAGGGTAGATCATCATATATGATCAAATTGTAGCCCTAATAGGTGAACTTTGTTGTTGCAGTAGTAAATATTTGTTGGTTTCATCCCTACCCTAGATTTACCTTCAAATTGAAGTGTTTTTGGGTTACCAAAATCATTGTTTTATGTGTTCATATTTTTCATGGATGTTATGCTTAGAACAAGTCAAAGGTAACTACAAGAAATGGTTGAATGGAAACCTAGTTTGTTTTAGTTTTCTTAATGTTGGACATATTAGTAAAAACTATAGGACTCGAGCAACAACACCAAACAATGAAAGAAATAAAGGAAAAGAAAAAATTGAGATGAACAAAACATGGAAAGAGATAGTAGAAGTTGGAAGTAGTGGAGAAAGAAAAGATGAGATCACCCAATCCAATGGATTAGGTGATCACACCACATCCAACTAAGAAAATAATATATGTGAGGGACTGTATACCTAAATGTAATATCATACATCAATTCCTAACAAGAAAAAATTGTTAAAAGCCCATATTAGCATGAATCAAGATGCAGATCTAATTGAAATATCTTTTTACTATCAAGCGTTGAGCATTAGTAGTATAGTCTATATTTACTAAGAATTGCAATATGCACTAAGATCTTACATCGACCAGGCCAATGTATTGGTCAAACAAATCAATATTGACTAAGGAAGGTGGTAGTGACTAAGTATTTGATTGAAAATAGGCATGAAAGGATGAGACAACTATTATGCACCTATCTGAGTAAAAATACATTTATTATAGCCCTAAACAGATAGATTCCTCTCAAATTTTGACATTCATTCTCATTTTACCAAGTGATTTTCAGAGCTCAAGTGATTCAGAGGCAATTTCAATGATATAGAAAGAAAATCACAATGTGCCATTGGAAATTTGAAGGATCATAGTAAGTTAAGTTGTCAATGTTGAGTAAGTTGTTTTTGAGGTTATTGAAACAAATTTGTTTAAACCCTAGTTCAGAGATGACATCATTTGCATCTATATATGTGAAGGAAATGTTGAAGGAGATAAATGCAAAGATTGTGAGGAACAACCAGTGTCCTCCACCAAATTTCAAAGATTGTTTGAATGTTGCATTGAATGGTGATGAATTTGGCACCCTATCATCAATTCCACCAAAGTTATTAAAGGTTCATGATGTATGATCATGTTATATGTGTAAAGTGGCAGAGATTGGAGACTATGAACTTTGTGTAGCATATGAAAAATTATGTTACAATGAAGTGTTGAAGGATGAAAATAGAATTATTTTTGAGAAAGGGCTAATCAGTATTTTAGCCTTTCTAAAGGTTTTCAAAGTCAAGTGGATAATTTTTTTTTTTGAGTTGTGTACATGACATGAAGATATGGTTAGAGGGTGGACCAATTAAGATCAACTAGGCTATCACATATCGAGTTACTGGTTATCCTACTCTGGATAAACCTAAATCAATGAGAAGTGTCACAAGGGATGTTGTTGAGTAGTAAATGAAGAAGTGGAATGGTCATGGAATATCAATTGATGGCATTGATGACCCTATCATTGAATTTGCAATACATGTGATTGCACATAAGTTCTATCAGTCAAGCCAACTAAATAATGTGTCTTGCATTGCAATGGACCTCAAATACAAAATTGTGAAGAAAGATCATAGTTATGATCTAGTTGAGCTACAACTGTAACAATAGTCAAAAAATCCTGGAGTGATAAGGAAATCTAAGAATACATCATGTAATTTTGGTTCCCTACTTGTATGTGTATGTTTCTATGTACAAAATTCATTTCCTTCCAGACACCATTTTATGGGATAGAAGTAGAATAGCTATATAACACATAAGCAAATTGATAAGTCAATACAAAGAAAATTTTGAGGCAATTATGGATAGCTATTTTGAGAAATTCAAGAATAATATGAAGAATAGAATGAGGATACCTAAGTCAGCTGTGGATAATTATTTTGATAACATATGCCTCATCATAGATATAAATTTTATATATGTAGAGATATGTAATATCGAGGGTTGCATGGCTGAGGCTGATGCAATATGAAGTTAATATTGATGAAGTAACAACAATAGTAAATAAACTTATATCTAAAGAGATTGATGCAAATGTCAAGTCATTTAGTACATATGACACAACCAATAATAGAATGATATTAGAAACAAAAGATCCCAAGATTGATAGGAAAATAAAGAAGGATCTTAAGGGAAAACTTGGCAAAGGTAAAATTTAGATCATTAAAGGAAAAGGAATGTATGAGGAATCTAAAGAAGAAGTCAAAGTTGAGTCATCTAAGGGCAAAGAGATAGTTATTTCTGAGCCCAAGGAAACAAAGAAGAAGAAAATAGTAATTGTCGATCCAAATGTTAAAGAGGATCTAAAGAAGGGTGTCAAGAAGGCTATTACACCACTTGAGCTAGAGCCGAAAAGAAGAGTAACTACAAGATCAAAGGCATCTCAACCCCCAACTATCGAGGAGAAAATTAGCCCAGCAAAGAGGAAGGTGACCAAGACACCAAAGAAAAATCTACCTAAGAGGCCAAGGAGAAAAATGGTTGTGACACATGAGGATGCGGAAGATGATGAAGAAAAAAAGTTTGATGATCTAAGAAAGTTTTATATTGTACCTCAACTACCTCCAACAACTGTTGACCATGTATGCAAGACAATGAAAGAGTTAGCCAGTATAAAAGAATTAAAGACAATCAATTTTAATTATTTAAATAAAGAAGATCAAGAGAATCTTGAAAAAGCTATGATAGATATGATGATACAATTCAAATATACACCTATATAGTTAGGTCAAGGCATTCCTAAAAATTTATATAATTAAGTTGATTCTAAGTGGAAGTGGGTATTATCCACTAAAAGATAGATTAGGGAGACCACTTTAGCACAAAAAATGCCAAATTTGGGAAAGACACATATGTCTATAGCCTTGAAAGATTTTGTAAAGAAATTCATGCCTAAGCAGAGGGATTATAAATTTTGATGAACAAATCTCATGAATTTGAGAAAGAAAACATACATATATGGAAGGAAGCATTTGGATTTCTTGTTCCATCAGATGATAAAGATGAGGAAGAAGAAGAGAGAGGTAAAGAATTTAAGGAAGAGGGGGATGATACAGAGGAATTTTATAAACTTATAGAATAAATTAGACAATTGATAGAAGGGTGTGAACAACAAGATATTGTCACAATTGAGGACAATCCTAATTCATCCCCATAGAATCAAAATGTGTTGATTGAGAAAGATCTAAAAAATGCTACACTAGATGTCTTAGATCCCTCTCTACCATGCACACTAGTCCAGTGTTACTACAAGTATAGGATTATCCAAGGATTGAGAGAACAAGTTCTGAAGATTTCAATGTTACATTAGTTATAGTGGTTTTTGACATGAGTGTTGAGCAATAGGGCAAGGCAATAATTGTGTTTCCCTAATTTACCCATGTCATAGATGTCAAACTAGATGAGAACAAGGTAGAAGAAGAGAAAGGAACAAAAGAGATAGAGAAACCCAAAGAATGAGAGGCTATCCAAGATCTTATTCAACTATCAAGTGTCATACCTAAAGAGACTTTAACTATTACACCTATTCAATAGGTTATGTCAAATCAAAAGGAGAAGTCACCTGGATCGAGTGTAAAAGGAAAAAAACTGCATATATCACTACCTAGTGATAGCATCCCTTGATCTTAGATGATGGCACATGAAGATGACACAATAGAGGAAACAATTAGTTTAGATGAATCCATAATATTTCCTATATATGACATGAATAACATGACATTGGAACAAATGGAAGAATTGAAAACCTTGCTATGCTGCAAGACAAAGTAAGAATAGTTGTGGAGAGAACCAAAAAAGAAACAATAATTACATAATATCAAAGATATATTTGTTGATGCATTTAAGATTTTTGATGTTAATATGCATCATCCAATTTTGGATTAGTTAGTGTATATAGTTTATAAGGTTCAAAATGAGGATATATAGACCAATAATAAATTGATGAGATGCTTTGAGAAGAAGTTTGAGCACAAAGTTTTGCAAAAAGTTTCAATAGAATTTGCAATTAGGTAGATTGAACTTTCTAACCTTACAACTTAGTTGGAAGGAATTTTGAAATTCATTATTTCTTTGTACATGAAACTTTGTGATGTTTAGTTCTTCACATTGGAGAATCAACTATCTATTGATATGATTCAAGAAGATATGAAGGCATGTACAAATTCATTGACTAAGAACACAAGTTCAACCTCACCTTCATATAATAAGTTGACATTTGATCAACAGAGATTAGTTGAGTTAAAGGCTAGAGATAGTGGCATACAGAACAAATTATTTTCAATTCAATTCATGCTACTACCCCATTTGAAGATGATTTAGAGAGAATTATCTATAGCTCATAACTTAATGAAGAAAGATACACATCTTTCAACTATAGAGAGCTTAATTGATCTAGCTACTCAACTAGAGATTCATATTCAAGACATGGAATTTGCAAGAGATAGATGGAATAAAGGACTTAAAGAAATTTTGGCAAGTCATCAAACATTTTTGGATAAATACAAGCTAACTCCTATAAACCCCAAGCCATAAGTGACAAAAATAATGGGGAAATGTATTCATGACATTACAAGGGGGAAATATTTGAATAAAGAGGAAGATGATAGAAATTAGATGAATTAGCATTAGAGTTTACAAACATGTATATATATTGTATAGGAGAGGTAAAGTTTTGAAGACCAAGTTACAGTCTCATGAGGAGTATTATTTTGTACATGAAAAACTAAGTCATGACAAAAAAAAGTTGCCACTAATGTCAAAGGGGGAAATTGTTAATCTCTAAGACCAAGTTTTCTATAGTGTCTAATACTCAGTCATTTCTAAGGTAGCATTGGATGGTCATCACGGTGATCGAACCATCTAGAGAAAGCTAAGCTACAAAGAACTTGTCTACATTTCATCATAAGCCAAGCAAGTCAGAGGTTGCCAAGCACCTCAATAGAGACTATGATAACATACATTCTGAGTAACACAGAAGAGGACAAGAATTTGGAAAGTTAGCTAATGTTGCATGAGTCAATATATTCTTAGTGTATAGAAGTTGAGTCATAGCATGAATGTCAGTTATGATTGAGCGTCAGAACATTCAAGTACTGAGTAAACTAGTTTTAACATATGAGTTTGTAACTACACAAACACTTGTGTAAATCATTGTAGTCAATTTCTACATGAAATTTAAAGATAATCACAAGAAATTTTTTGTGATGTGGAGCCTAATCAGACTCAAAGGTCTATTCAGCATAGTTGCCCCCATATTATTTCTACAAGGTTTTGGGGGAACCACCTCCAAGATAGGATCAAGGGGTAGTGCACCTTATAGGGTCTTGAGGAAGTGCCCCAGGTGCTCTCACTATCACAGTACAAGGTGGGGTTAAGGGGCTACACCCCTGAAGGGGTTATAAGCCAAAAATGGCCCTACTATTATAAAGGGTTTTGGCTATTTATTTTCTATTGGAAAAATTATTCTAGCCCTAATTTTGTAAGTAGAAAAAATCTTGTATAAAATGGCTCAGGGTTAGGCATTCATTATGTATAATGATATTGTAGATTCTTGTGGTGGTATTGAGATGTAATGGATTGCAGGTTGTAATCACTGGATAATAATAATATTGGACTTATTGTTGATGGACATAGCCTAAGGATTGGTGAACCACATTAAATCCTTATGTCTTGTGTTCTCTTCTATGCAATTTAATATTTTTTTATATTGGTTATATTTTCATGTAATTGTTATTTTTGTCTATGGTTAATCCTAACAAAAAGTAGATTAACTGATTAAAAAAATAGAACGGAAAATAACAAAAGGATGAAATAAGAATTATTGATCCTAATCTAGAACTTTTTGTGATTATCTATTTAAAAATTATTCTAAAACTAAATCATTATCAGAGTGGAAGAAAAGTGAAGGAGTGAAGGAAGGCTAAGTCTGAAAGGAAATCAGACAAAGAAACCTAGCAGTGAAGGATAGAATATAGATATCAAACACAGAGATTGGATTAAGATTTTAAAGAGAGGAGATCTATAATAAGCTTTTAGAGTTAACTGAAGGATTAGGTATTTAATCAATTTTAATAGATTGAGTCAGGGAAATTTTCTTAACAGAGTGGTTCTAATAGAGCTTATTTAAATCTCCTAACAGAGTCTTTACTTTATTGCAAATGTAAAATCCTTTAATAGGCTAAGACCTAACAGCCTTAAACACTCTTAGCAGGTCAGACCCTTCATAGTGTAGATCATCAGATATGATCAAATTGTAGCCCCAACAAAAAAAATTTGTTGCTGTAATAGTAAAGATTTGTGGGTTTCATCCCCACCCCAGTTTTACCTTTAACTTGAAGTATTTTTGGGTTACCAAAATCATTGTGTTATGTGTTGATATTTTCATGGATGTTATGCTTATCAGTAAAAAGTTTTATGTTAGTTATGAGATCTAAGAAATGAGATGGATTAGGTATGGATATAGTTAGTTCTTTTATCAGTAAAAAGTTTTATAGATCTCAATTCACAAACCCCCCCCCCCCAATCAGTATCTTGTTTCCCATTAATATTTCCAACATAAGGATCATCTAAAGAAATCAAAAGATAAAACATAAAATAAAAATACAACACGAAGGAAAATACAACATAAGAACATAAAGAATACTACGATAAATAAAGTCCACTCCAAGCATTATGTGTGCCCCCACCTATCTCAATCTAAAATTCTAGGAGAAGGATGACAACTTGCAAGAGGAACAATATCCATTATAGTAGGAATCATGACAAGTTCTAAGAAAGGACTTTGAGAGTCACTATGCTCATTACTAGGAGCGATTTTAAGCTTTGGAGAAAGCATTTTAGGAAAATCAATATCCATATCAATGAATTCTTCATCACTAATATCATTGAAAGTATCTTTCATATCTAGATTAAAATAATAAAATACAAAAAAAATCATCATGTTTATCCAAATGCACAATGTTATTTTGTTTATCTTCCTCCAAAAACTCATGTGAAGTTTAATCAAAGGAAGGTAAAGGTTGAGATGAAGGTGTAGGTTGAGAAGCAAGAGAATGAGATATATCCTTAGCTTTATCTTGATGGTTCTTGTGTCACTAATAAGAATATTGATTACAAATAGTGTTATGAAGCATAGTATAAGGATTATGATCAACTACCATAGGTTCCAAAGAAGGAACATAAATGGGTTCAATAAATACAAATGAAAGAATTGATTCAGAAGTAGAAGAAGCAATAAACAAGACAAGTGTAGGTAAAAATCCCTTAGGAAGACTTTGTTCCATGATTCTAGATACTTGACGTCTTTGATAATTTCTATAGAGATGATTGAGACAAGTAGGTAATTTTTTTAGATGAGATGGCCAATAAAAAATCAATCTCAACACAATCTCTAGGATGCAATGGTTTATAAAGAGAATGATTAATAGTAATAATGTTTCCATCCCAAGGGAATTTAAGGCATTTATGAATAGGAGAAGCTATGACTTTCATGGAAGAAATATATGTAATACCAAGCTTAACTTGAAATTGTTCAAAAATAGGAATAACAAAAAAGTTAGTAAAAATAGCTTTGCTTGATAAAGTTAGAATCCACACATGAGTATTATCATAAGTATCTCTATGCAATAATTTGTTAAAAAGATGTTCTTCATTGATAATATTCATAGTAGAGGAAGGATCAACCAAAGTACTATGAGAAGGAATATTAGAAAATCTACCTATTATGCAAAGAGGACCATTAGTTGCCTTAAACATATCAGACTTAATGAAGGTAACAATAGGTATCTATTTGGGTTTGGGTGGGGAATAAATTGAAGGTTGAGGTGCTAACACAACATGATTCAATTTTTGTATCTTCTCATCATAATCAATATGGTGATGGGAAGAAGAAGGTTCATTAAATGAGAAGGTAAAAGATTAGTGTAAATCTGCAAAATATGATTAGATGGTGCAACATATTTATTCATGTTATTAACTTGAGCATCAATAGATATATCCTTAGAATCAATAAGGTCCTAAATAACATTCTTCAAACCATAACACTTTTGAGTATCATGACATGGTTACCCATGATATTGACAAAAAGCATTTGAATCAAAAGACTTAGGTGTTGATCTTAGATTGGTTTTGACATATGAGTGTCTAAATACTTAAGTCATTTACAAGTTATAACTTAGTGCATGTCGAGCATAACTAGTCAGATAGTGCATGGCCAGTGAGTTACTTCAAGTAAATAGTTAGTGTCAAGTCTCTCAAATTCTAAGCAGTCAGTATGTGCTAAGTCATTCAAATGTCGAGTGACAACATTGAAGTTGTTGTTGATGTCAAGCATCAAAGACTTCAAATGCCAAGTAAAATAGTTTTGACATAGTAATTTGTAATGGCACAAACTACTATGTAAACCATTTTGGAGCTAACAATGTCCAACAATGTCAAAGGCACCAAGTAGTGAGTCCAACAAAGGAAAAGGAAAGGCAAATGTTGAGGAAGTTAGAGTGCAAATGAAAAAAACATGGAAGAAGAAGGAAGATTGTAGTACATCAAGTTCAAAAAGGATCACTTCACCCAATGGGTTAGGTGATCATGCCATCCCCAATTAAGTAATCAAGAGGTATGTGTGGGAATAATATGTAAATGATATACAATACATCAGTTCCAAGGATCTAGTTCTAAAAAGATTACATGTGCATGAAGAAAGATGGAAAGTTTTATTTAGAACCTGGAAGAAATTTTTAAGTTTTGACAGTTTTCATATTACTACCAAGCATGAAAAGTTTCACTTAAGCTATCGAGTGAAATCTAGTTGATATCAAGCTATCATAGGTGATAGTGTTGGTCAATATCATAGTGGTTTCTTAGTATAGAAGGAATCTCATGGAAGCCAATTGAGTCAGGATTGCTATTATAGTTGAGCTTATAGTTGTGTAAGCACTCAGCATTAATTGTGAAGTTTCAAGGGCTATATGGTCAATTTTTCAATCATTTGACATCATTCAAATTTGGAGAGAGCAAAAAGATCTTAAGAAAAATTGAAGAGATCATTCCAAGTGTTTGTAGACTGGATTCAACCATTGTTTGACACCATTCATCAAATTTGTGAAGGTATTTATCATGTGCTGAGCTACTCTGTTTGAATTTTTGCAAACCCTAGGTAATTGATATGGCATGTTGTTCTTCTGCTACTAATGTTAAAGAGGGAAATGATGTTTTAAATGTTTAATTAATCAGTAGTGAGATCAAACAACTAAACTTTATAGAAATTCCTGACATTGCATACAAACAAGACCCATCTAGTGCACTATCAATGATACCACCACAAGTTTTAATGATTCAAGATATAAGATGTTATTATCCATGTAAGGTGGGTAGCATAGGTGACATGGAGATTAGAGACCTATATGGAAAATTATTTGAAAATAGAATATAAGATTATAGAAAGAAAAGGGTTAACTCATGCCCTAGATTTCCCCAACATTTTCAAGATAAATTGGATAAAGATTGTTTTGAGTAGTACTCGTGACAACTTTGTGTGGTTATAGGATGGACTTATCAAGATTTCCAAGAGGATTGTGAAGAGGTTAACAGGGTATCCAACCCTAGATAGACCAAAGACCGTGAGAAGTGATGCAAAAGCGGTTATTGAGAAAAACATAGGGGTAGTGTGGAATAAGAGAGCAATGACAATTGACACCATCACAAATCCCCTAATTTTTTTTGCATTAAGGATAATTGCACATAAATTCTTTCAATCTAGTAGATTAAATAGTGTACCTTGTATTATTGTTGACATAGGCTACAAGATAATGAAGAAGGATAATTCTTATGACCTTGTCGAGTTATAGTTGCAACAGTTTTCAGAAAACTTGGGAGCCATAAGGAAAACCAAGATTGCATAGTGAAATTTTGGTTCAATACTTGTTTGTCTATGTTTCTATGTGTAGAACACATTTCCTTCTTTTGGTAAAGTTACATGGAAGACAAATAGATCTATTGCAGTGCATATAGGTGAATACATTGAGCAACTTGGAGAAAATCTTGAGTCTATAATGACTAGCTACTTTGAATACTTTAAGTCAATGAAACAAAGAATGAGGATACCAGTGTCACTAGTTGAGAAACATTTCATTGATTTTTTTTTTCTAGTAGATATGGACTTCACATATGTTCAGGCTTCAATTCCATGGGTAATATGGATAAACCCTCTAGGTTATTGGATAAATATGGATGAGGCATTTGCAACAATTACTTCTTTGATTGCAGAAGAAGTAGATAAGAAGGCTACAACCTTTGGTAATTATGATGCAACCAAATCAAATATAACTATGGACTTGAAGACAACCTATGTAATAAGCAAGAAGAACAAAATTGTTAAGAAGTTCAAAGAAAAATTTAGTGAAGGGGCAAAAAAATATGACAATGATGATGATGATGATGAAGGTGAAGATGCACCAGCCCAAGCACCACTGGCCATTACTCAAGGTCAAGGAGAAGACCAAGGTGGAGAGGAAGTAGAAATTGAAGAAGGTGTTGAGGGAGAAGAAGCCAATAAAGAAACTATATCCAAAGAGAAGAAGAAGAGAAAAGCTAAAACTCCAGCAGTTAACAAACCTAAGAAGGTTATAAAATATACACAACCTAGGCCTATAGTTCCTACTACCAAGGACAACACAAGAGATACTACTAAGTGTTGGTCTGACTTTTTGTGTAGTAGAAGTTTTCTGTTAAATCATAGAAAAGTCAAATGTTCTATTCCTAAGTGAACCATAGGGTTTTGGATAATCCATCCATAAGAAATAATCATTATGTAAACCCTATATCATCTCTATTCATAAATTGTTAGGCGCAAAATTTTGAATTTTCAAAAGAGACGAATATGCTATCATATTCCTTTTCCTTTCTCCCGGGTTACCTTTCTTCCTTTTTGTCCCAACCGTCAGATCCGACTAGATCTACCGTTGTCGTTACCTCGCTATGACAAGTTGCATGCTTATTAAGTATGGCGAGGTAACGAGTGTTGAGTATTTTAAGAGGCGGGACCATAAAGTGAAGATACGGCGATCAGAGATTTTCTTATTAAATGATTTATTGTGCAAGTACACTTTGCAAGTTACCATCCAAAAAGGATAGGGACCCACTAGAATATCTGACATTAGAGCCGAAATGATGGTTTTTTCGGACGTTCCACCACCTCGCTATCGAAAAAATTAGGCACTTCGCCGTTAGCGAAGTAGCGAGGCCACGTGAAAATCTAAAGATGATGACATTGCATCTTGCTTGTATCATAATTACACTAGGTGGCATGACCAGTCATAAATACCGTTGTCAGGATCAGTTTTAATTGACAGAAGTGATTACTAGGTAACCCTTGCATTTTCCGGCACAGAATCCTTTTAAGTGTCGGAGCTCGCTACCTCGCTATCAAAAAATTCAGGTGCTTCACCGTTAGCGAGTTAGCGAGGCCCCGTAAAATGGTAAAAGATCGGCAAGATCTTTGGTGACGTGGAATGATAAATGACTATGGTAAATTTTGACATGTGCCAACTATGCAGAGATCCGATTCTCATTAATGCCTATCTGACTGAATGTACAAAAAATCCTAAACGTCAGCTTGAAGTGGATCAACTGAGCTCGCTACCTCACTATGACAAGTTGCATGCTTGTTAAGCCATGCGACATAGCAAATATAAATCAGGAGATCCTGTGCTTTTTCCTCACCTTTGATTTGGTAAGTGATCAACGGCTGTCATCTCCTCGCTATGAAGAGTTGCAAGGGAGATAATTATAGCGACATAGCGAGTTGGGCCCGCTGCCTTCCTTCTTAAGAAGCCCTGTAGCATATCTTTCGATCATTTCTGGATCAGATCAACGATTGTCGCCGCTTCGCTATGGCAAGGTGCTCGTTCTTTATGCATAATGAAGTAGCGACATGCTGACACGTGTTCTCAGTTGTCAGTGGGTCCAAATATAAGCGCCATCAAAGAAAGAATTCTGTACGTGGCAAGTTCTCATTGGGTAAAATAACTGACATGGCAAATACAACTCCTAGTTGTTCTCTCTGCACCACATGATTGTAGGATCTTTGAAGATCGACGACGCAATTTTAAATGAAAAATGTAGTGCCACTCTCTATATTAATTAGACAAGAAAGCTTCGTCTGTGAGGAAAAACAGAGTATAATACAGAGAGATTTCATCAGTTTCATCTCACGCGAGCAAAGATTTGGAGCCATTCTTGTGCAGAAGCCATTACTGAAAGAAAAGCGTGCCAAGGTTTGATAAAAATTGTCAAGTTGTCTGTTTGCGGAAAATTTGCAGGAATATAGAGGAAAACAGAGACAGAATTCAAGTAAGTAATACTACCATAATCTTCGTAAGCTTTTAAGTTCTAAAAAGATAGCCCAAGATGCCTCTGAAGAAGGGATTTTCAGGTGCAATAAACTACTTGGATAGAAATGTCCATGATGATTTGCTTGAGTTGCTTCCTGAGTCTACTGTAGAAACAATGCAAGTTAAGAGGTTAACCTCACTGAACCCTAAGCTAAGGATAGCTGATGGATTGTATGATAAGGGTAATTGGGTTCAGGATGCTCAAACTTCTCAAACTAGTTTGATTTTATTCAAAAAATGGTTTGCGGAAAGGAAGTTATATGCCCCTCATGCCAATATATGGAATTTTGATCTTGGAAAGCTTGTTGTCCCCAGTGTGTTTATGGATTTTGACCTGCTTGAAGCTATAGCAAAAAATTATGACCAAGCCACTAAGGTAGTGAGAAGAATGGATGGTGAGGCTTTAGTTACCATCAGTCCCGAGGAGATTAGGAAGGTTTTTAGTCTGGGACCTCTCACTATGTATCATGTGCCCATTAATTTGATAGAGTTAGCAAAAGAATATATGTCCAAAAGGGATGTAGTTAGACAAGTTGCACTGAAAGCCCACATAGGCCGGATTGGAGGCCTCCCAACCATAACATCATCTTCTAAAGAACCATTCAAGAAATCATGCTTTAATGCCAGGGCAGTAGAGATATATAGGACCCTGTGCAGAGTCTTCAGAGAGGGCGAAGAAGATTTTATTCCGGTGAGCTTCATGTATATGATCACCCAAATCTCCTCTTTTGGTGTGGAAATAATTTTTTATTTTGCATCTTACTTGGCTAATGAGATTCACCAGGGATTGGTGGGGATTGCAAAGGGCAAGGTGGAAAAGGTTTGGGGTTAGTACTCCCTATTGATGCATATGTTTCTTTTTAAAGGGGCCACTTATTTTGGTAAAAAAATGGTTTTAAATAGGGAACAAGAGGGGGAGGCACTGCCAGTCCAATTATGGAGTGCAGACATGACTTGGGAAGCAGAAAATGCTAGCTTTGTTAGATTTGATAGGCACTTTGCCTCCAAACTAAGATGCCTCATATTGAGTGATAATCCCAGAATTCCTAAGGCACTAATGCATCTTGTTAGGCCTATGGACAAACCCCATAGTCTAAAAGTTTCACATAATTGGGGAGATATTATCCTATATTCAGTCTCAACTGTCATTAGGGTCTATGGATTCAAAGGAACACCCCATGTACTACCCTATCAGGTACCTTTAAAGGTAGGGATAGCTGAATTTTTTTGGCAGTTGGGAGGAGTGGAGGAGGCCTTTTTGCACAAAAGGGGAACAAGATCAATTTTTCCTACTTGCACTATAGCCCACCAGTTTGTGATAACTAAAGAAGGGTGGATCTTTCTCCACAAAATTTTGGATCAATATAAGATGGCAGTGTCTCATGCTTGTTTTTGTGATACAGAAGGTTTCTTTAACTCTGCTCTTAGACTTAGAATCAAGCTTCGTCCAGTTCAGCATGAATTCTATTTTCCTGAAGATATAATAAGAAATGAATATTCTCTCCATGAGCAAGAAATAAAGAAAGAAAAATGGAGAGTCTATTCAAAAGTTTTGGAGTTTATTAATTGTTTTGACAAAGATTACAGTCCTCTTAGTAATGCTGCAACCAATGCAGATAAGATAAATAAGCTCATGAGTACTTTCTTTGAGATAATGGAAGTAATGAATGAGAAGAAACAACATTTTATTGATTCTTTTCTAGATAAATCCAAAGAGGTTATGAGAAAATTGGGTTTCACCCCCAACATTGGAATGGGTCCACTGGTGGTACGAAAGAGGACAGGATATACTATTGTTCGGCAGCAGATGCCCATTGTACACAAAGAAAAATAGGTAGTTGAATCTACCAGTACTGTCCTGGAAGAAAGACTCCCTGAACCTTCTCCCAAAAGAAGAAAAATAATAAGGGAAGAAGAATCCCCTGATGAAGGTTACTCACCTTCTCAAACTCCAATGAGCAATTTGAACAAATGGGGTCACAAGGAGAAATTTTTGTTACACAAGCAGAAATTGATGAAGGGAACCCCCAGGAACCTCCTGTGCCAAGTTTTGAATTAACTGTAGCAGATTTCAGAGGAAGGGAATTGGACCCTATTTTGGAACAAGCCAGTCAGCATTTTTGTCTAATAACAGTTTTGTAAGATCTAGGGCTTTCCATCAGTTTGCATGGAGGGTAAACATGCACATTTTTGAGCAAAGGTGTAAGAATATGAAAATAGAGCATCCAGAAATGGATGAGGCTTCCATTCAAAATCAAATAAAGGAACAAATGATGCAAGAGTTCCAGAATATAACCCCTGATGAGGGTAGACAGATGGTAAAAAATGCAAATATTTTATTATTGCCCAATTGGGATATTGCTGATGCATTAATTTTTAATTCTGTATCAAATAATTTAGGACTACAGGATCCAAATAAAGAGGAATTCTTGGGTACATCATTCAGCAATGATCAAGCTTCCCTTGTTATGTGGTCCCTGAGAAGAGGATCCAGGACTACTTCATCACAGCCTGATGATTCAGGACTAACAGGGAGTATCATTGTAAGGAGAGTTGCTGATACTTCAAATGTACAGGCAACCCACATGAATGTGGATTATTCTAAATTTTCCTTGGCCACTGCAGAAAGAGAAGAGAAGGAAATGATTGATATGCACAGTAAATATGAAATAGTGGTGGATGCTTATAATCAAGAGGTAAAAAGGAGAATTGAGCTGGAAAACAGGGTATCTCAATTGGAGAAGATACTTGGAAAAAGGAAAGTGGGAGAATCCAGTACACTGAGAATTGCATATCCTCCACAGTCATCTGTTGGATTAACCCCTATCATTGAAATACCTGACACCCCTGAAAGACCCCAATTCTATACTGCAGAGGAATTTGAAGCAGAAAAAACCAAATTACATGAGTGGCAGATAGAATTTAGAAATCAGCAGGAAGAAAAATGGAAGTAGGGTGTGACATATTTGAGGGATAAAATACAATGGTCAACTTTTTATGATCAGTTGACAAGGATTGTAACCCTCATGGATGAGTTGAATAAAGAAAAGGATGGACTAAATTCTCTCGCACAGAAATGGAGACAGAGAAATAATGATATTACAATTATATGTATATCCGCAGTCCAAATGCCTTATCATCAAGTTGAAAAGATTTTTGATTTATTGAATAAGTTAGAAAATTTTGAGAATGAAAGAGATTCTTTACAGAGAAGATTGATACTCTGTTTTTCAAAATATCTTGCTGAAAAATTCACCCTATTTCCTTGTGCTTTAGAATCTGTTGATACAGTAAAGGAAAAAGAAAAATGGAAAAAGGAAATGGATGAATTATTCGATAACAGAATAATAAACATCATCAGTGAGACTGGCCATTGGTTTTGGGCAAAGACAAACGAGGAGCTGGTAAAAGTACAATTGTATTATACTGCTATGAGAAAAGAATTTGATGATTTAGAGGAAAATACAAATTCTTTAATAAAGATACAAAGAGAAACTCTAAGTTTTGATTGGCCAGATGATGATACTTTTAATAAGTGGAAAAATCAGTTTAGTGAACAGATGTCAGGAGACATTGAGGAAGAAGATGCAAAAGTAATAGTTACCCTTGTAATCAGCAATGATGACATGGAAAATCCCCAGGTTAAAGTGAGTTTGCAGGTAACAAAAGATGATACATCACTTACAAACCTCATGGGTATGTACTCCGAAAGTGAAGAATGATTGTAAGGTCAGATCGTGCTCTTGTCTCAACAATTCAGAAGCATAACAGAAAGGGACCCGCCAAGAAATGTTGTTAATCTTTCTGTTATTTTATTTTTGTCTTTCTTTTGAAAGGACACCTGTCACCTTCTTTAGCCTGAAGCTTGTTGCATCTCACACTATTTAAGTGAGATCCCAAGGCTAAAGAAGAGTCCGAATTCTATTTTTACTAAGTATTGTGCTTAGTCCTATTTTTGGTCCAAACATTTGGAAAGCAAGTTTGTAGTATACTTTTCTGTCAAAATTTCTGAGAATACATGAATGTAGAAAGAACTGTGCTTCTTTTCTGAAGGTCTTTCTGGGTCTATTGTAAAGGATATACCATTTTCAAAGGAAATGAATACAAATTATGAACTGTCCCCATATCAGTTCTTTCTGAATTTTGTCTCCTTTTAAATACTTAGCTACCTTGATGTTGTGTGAGTAAAAGCTTATGCAATTGATTGCAATCTAGTAGGGTTGTACATCCATTTGTTATTGTTATTAATTCAATGGATTAAATAAGGGCTCTGATGAATGTGATGAGATTGCTTAGGTATTGAAAAGGATTTTTGAATGATAAATTCTGATAAGAATTGCTGATAAGAATTTTTTGCAAAGTAACAAATTAGATCTAAGAATTTACTATAGACTCTGAACCCCAATGGATTAGGCACTGATCGAAAGTATTTCAGCCAAAAGAGAAGTATATTATGATTGGTTTTTTCAAAATACATCATAAAATCAATTTTTACTTTTATTTCCTGTAAGATATTCAAAGTTGGCCAGCACTTGCCTGCATGGAATGTTTTAGCTTCATTTAGCCATTGCTATTGAAAACATCTGCAGATCTATAAAAGATTTCTTGGCCATATCTGTTCAAGGGATGTGTTTACCAATTTGGTAAGAGTTATGTATATGTTTGAGGATTTAGAAATGAGAATAAAAATGAAACTAAGAATAATTCTCATACAATTGTTCCATTTTTGAACCATCCCCGGGTACACCCGCCCTGGTTTTTACAGAGCCAAAAGAGTAGAAAACCGTCTGAGGTTTTGTTAAAGTTGGGTCCTAGTACTTTGCATATGCAAGTGACAATGAGAATTGGCTATTCTTTAGGTTGTGTATGTACTGATATCTAGGTATTAAGCCTTTTGTCACTTAGTAGTTTTAGCACTATTTTAACATCTAAAAGAAAAAAACACCAACACTAAGAAGGTTCAAGAAGTGGAAAAGCCAAAAGGAAAGAGAACCAGGATAACTACACAAGAAGATGAGTCTGAGAAGAGACAAAGGATAAAATGCATTGCTCCAGCTAAATTAGTTGAGGAGAGGATAGAATTTGATGACAACAACCAATTCAATGTGGTAAGTCACAGTCCTCCTTCTGATTTGGAAAACTTGTGTGAGAATATAAAGAATAATGCTAACTTATTTGGATTCACACATGTTGATTTGAAGAACTTGGAAAGATTGAGATGAACCAAGTGGAAGAGTCAATATATGCCATGATGGAAACATTCAAGAAGACTCCAACTGAGCTTTCCAACTTTATACTGAAGAGTATATATGACAGATTTGAGAAAAAAATGGTAGTTTAGTCTCAATACAAAAAAGAAAATTAGAGAGACTACACTAGCAAGTGTAGTGCCAGAATTGGATAAGGCTAAAATGACAAAGGCCATTAAGAAGTACATAAGGATATTTGCTTCTAAATATAGGGCATTCGGTATTTTGTGAAATGACATTGAGCATGTTGTTCAGAAGTCCACTTACATATAGAAAGTAATATATGAACTGACAACACCTAGCAATTAAGTATACATCTATTGAGGTAGGTGAAGACAAAGGTGAGAAAGAAGTAATTGAGGTTGCTAAACTTGACACTGAAAAATATGCACGTGGAAGGCACTAAAAAGAATATAGATACATAGGCAATAACTAAAGTTGAGTGGAAAATAGAATAAAGTATGCCAGACATACTAGTGTCGAGTGTCATTCAACAACATGTGACATATACAAACATAGATATAGTAAAGATCAAGGATGTTTATGATATTGTAGCTTAGAACATCAATCCTATAACAAAGGAGGATATGAAGAAGATACTGCTAGACACCAACACCAAGGCACAACTATGCATCCATCTTGTATTAGTGAGTATAGATGAAATTGAGAAGGCAAGAAAGACATTTGCAGAGGAGGAAACACAAGACATATATAAGATCCCTCAATTTACTATGGTACAACCTAAAATTTTCATTTTATTGTACCAAAGGAAAGAGACAACAATAGAAAATATTAGTACAATGGTAAAAAGTGTGTCAATAGAAAAAGTTGTTATAGAAGATAAAGATGGGACACCAGTTCAAATAGGCCAGGAAGATGCTTTTGTACCTACAACAAAAACTTAAGGTGCAACTAAGATTGACAAGCATAAGGATAGGACTAAAGAGTCAATATTAACTACCAAGACTTAGGAGCAATTAGCAATACAAGCACTAGTTACTTTGCTAGAAACTACTAGGTTGAACCCACAATAATGGGTTGCACTTTTGTGGGACAAAGGAAATCAGAGAAAATTACAAAATCTTGATATTGGATTCATACCATGTTCACACAAACATATTAGTTATGTTCACGTGAACATAATTACAAAATATGTTCGTACGAACATGTTGCATATAAATGAGGTATATTCGAGCGAACATCCCTCATTATTATGTTTGCCCGAACATATTTTATGGCCATTCCACCCTCAAAAATGTTGTTTTTCAATTTTTATTGTTCATTTTTACGGTGTGTCATTGTGATTTGGATGTTGGAGCAAACATTTTTGATTGGTTACCCTTCCACATCATTTTCCATCATTCTCCTCCATATTCTTGTTGTTGTGCTATTTCAGGTATGTTTATATGTTATTATTTTTAAAAAAATTATGTTTTCAAAGCATATTTTCATTTCAATTTAATATTTTTATTGTTTATTTATGTTACTTACTTCTGTTAATTTAACGTTTATAATTTTTGTATATGTTAGTCATATATTAGAAAAACATTAATATAGCATTAGAAAACAAATTTAGAAAAAAAATAGTGTTAAATTAGATAAATATTAAAAAAATAATAGTTTAGAATATTAGAAAAACATTAGAAAATATATTTTAAAATATTAGTTTGGAAAATATTAGAAAACTATGAGAAAATATTAGAAAAACATTATAAAATATTAATTTAACATTTATAATTTTTTTGTATATGTTAGTTATATATTAGAAAAATATTAATGTAGCATTAGAAAAAAAATTTACAAAAAAAATTAGTGTTAAAGTAGAAAATTTTTAGAAAAACAATAGTTTAGAATATTGGAAAAACATTAAAAAATATTAAAAAAACATTAATCTAGAATATCATAACATTAGAAAAAACATTATATAAAAAATATTAGAAAATATTAGAAAAACACATTAGAAAATATTAGAAAAACATTAGAAAAAACATTAGAAAATATTTTTTTAAATGGTAGTCTTGAAAATTAGAAAATATTAGAAAAACATTATAAAATATTAAGAAAAAAATAGTGTAGATTATTAAAAAATAAAATTTAGAAAAATATTAGTTTTATTAGAAAAACATTAGTTTTTAATTAGAAACAATTTTTTTAGAAAAATATTAGTTTTATTATAAAAACATTAGAATTTTTTTTAAAGAAAAATATTAGTTTTATCAGTAAAACATTAGAAAAAATATTACATTTTTAAATATTAGAAAAACATTAGAAAATATATTTAAAACTATTAGTTTGAAAAAATTAGAAAACTATGAGAAAATATTAGAAAAACATTAAAAAATATTAGAAAATATATTAGAAAATATTAGAAAATATTAGAAAAATATTGTAAAAATATTAAAAAAACAATAGTGTAGAATTATTAGGAAAACATTACTAAGTGAAATATTAAAAAAATGTTAATCTACAATATTAGAAAAATAAATTAGTATTATAACATTAGAAAACATTAGTATTTAACATTAAAGAAAATCAATTAGTATATAACATTAGAAGATCTATTAGAAAAAATAAATTATATTAGAAAAAAACATTATAAAATATTTGAAAAAAAATTACAAAATATTAGAAAAAACATTAAACTTGAAATATTAGAAAAACATTAGAAAAAACAAATTAGTGTACTGAAATTTTAAAAATATTAAAACAAGCTAAATCTCCATAACCCTAACACTAACTATAACCCTAAAAAATAACACTAACCATAACCCTAACCCTAACTCAAACTCTAACCCTAATTTCTAACCCTAACTCAAACTCTAACCCTAACTTGAAAACTCTTTAACCCTATTCTAACCTTAGAGTTCTGTAACTAAAATGAGTTAATGTAAACATAGGTAGAATTGTAACCCTAATCTAATCCTAACTAAATTTAACCAAAACCCTTAGATCTCTAACTCAAACCCTAATCATGAACCCTAATCTAACTAAAAACCTCGATCTAAGATCATAAGTCTAGAAATCAAATCATAACCAAAACCTAATCTAACTCAAACCCTTTAATCTTTAAATGAAGGTTCCCAATATATCTAAATCAAACCCTAGAATCTAACTCAAACCCTAATCTAGAAGGTGACCCTAGAAATCAAACCCTAACCAAACCTTAACTCAAAGGTTGTAATCTAATCATAACTGAATACTGAAACCCTTTAATCTAATCCTAAATGAAAACTCAAACCCTAATCTAATTCAAACCCCAATCTAAATGAAATCCTAGAATCAAACCCTAATCTAACACAAACCCTAGAATCTAACTGTAACCCTATAAATCAAACCCTAAAACCAAAACCTAATCTAAATCAAACCATAATCACATGTATACATACCTTAATCTTTAACTCAAACCCTAATCTAGAGAAATCAAACCACATAATCAAACCCTTAGATTAATTTCCTAACTGGAAACTCAAACCCTAATATTTACTCAAACCCTAATTTCTTTTAAAATCAAATGCTAATCAAACCCTAATATTTAACTCAAACCCTTTAATAATCTAAATTGAAAGTTCCCTTTAAATAAAACCCTAACTCAAACCAAGTAAGTTTAATGTAGAACTGCAACCCCAACCAAACCCTTTAATCTAGAACTCAAACCCTAATCTAAATCATTTGAACCCTTTAGATCAAACCCTAATATTTAACTCAAATCCTAATCTTAATCTAACTAGATAACCCTAGAACATAACCCTAATCGTAACTAAAATCCTAATCTTTAAACCCTAACTCAAATTGAAACCCTAATCTAACTCAAGTTACCCTAACTCAAACCCTAGAATGAAATCTTAATCAAATCTGAATCTAACAAAAACCCTAATCTAACCATGTAAGTTCCCTATAAATCAAACCCTAACCAAACCCTTAGATAGATCTCTATTTATGAAACCCTAGAATCACATGAGATAATCTTTAACTTTCAGAAACCCCTTTAATCTAAACCATTTGAACCATAATTAAACCCTTTATCTAACTAATTACCATGAGTATACTTGCTAAATCCTTTATAATGTTAAGAAGTGAATATTAGACCTCTACTATAGGTTGGAGCCAATGAAATCATAGTACAATAGCACAAGAGGCACCAACATATAAATCCAACAACCATTAGAGGTGAACAACTTCTTCAGTCAACTTTATATTGAATAATTTTTGAATTTTATGATAATTATTTATTATTTTAGTATGATTTGTGTTAGTACAGATCAACTATATTTTTTTATAAACCCTCCAAGTGGGCCATATTAAAGGAAATTGCCACAAAATTCTTCTTATTGTGCAAGTGGCCTTTCCAATTGTTGTAGTTCAAATAAGTATTGAAAACCATCAATGAACTAGAAAAAAATGGGGATGAATGTTAGTTTAATTTATGTCAATCAATAAAATATATTAATTATTAATAAATTTTAAATTTCACTAAATTATTACATTTGATTTATTCAACATTTATTATTCATCTATATCTACTAGCATTTCATCATGTGATTTATCCTAATTATAATATGTAATTCATTGCTAATACTTAAATAAGCCTGGGAGAAAGGTGATATTATCGGGTGACTCCATGATCTTGAACTTATACCCTCTATTATTAAAGTTAAATTTGAATTTAAACCAGTTGGTCCATCTTATCTTCCTATCTTAAATTGACCAAAAAAAATTAGGTATAATTTGATGTTATGTGCTACAATTTAATGACATTCAATACATGCACTCTCAATAGCCTAGCATAATTCAAAATCCTCTCATATATAAAAAAATGTTAGTAATCAATGGTGACACACATAGACTTTGTGATCTATATATAGTAATGAATATGCATATACCATATTAGGAGGACTTCTTCTATATTTGAACTTTATATTGATTTTTTAGGGTAAATTTAAAATAAATTGTTACATGTCTTCTTGTATTACATCTATAAATGTATCTAAGTTTTCATAAATATTATCACTCTAACATAATAATTAGCTACTTTGATAAAATAAGGTTTAAAAGTTTGATAAACCATTTGGTACAAGATTCTAGCAAGACAATGTACATATATCTCAAAAATATTTCACTTTGAGATGGTTTTGTTAAGTATGTAGTAATTTTGGCCACAAGACAACTGAATACAAGATGACTTTATTTTCAATACTCAATCATTTAATCATCATAGTGCTTGTCATAAGGAAAGAGAATATAGAAATCAAAAGGAGAATCCACAAGAAAAGAAACAAATGGTCAATACCCAAAGTATGGGAGTAGTGAATGATTTCATAGATGCTTATTATGCTTATGATTATGGTACCATGTTTGTAAGACATGTATATGTGATGGAAGTGTCAACTTATTCAAATAGTATATTCGAGGAGGTATAGACAACAACAAACTATAATTGTATATTTTTGATAACTTTATTTTATGTCAGTTCTATACTTTTTTAGTTGTGAGCCTTATTGTATTTCTAAGGAGTAACCACCTTGGCAATGAAGCCTACCAAGACTACCTCATCATGTGTTGTAGTGAGCATAATCAAAATCTATTTGTATAGGATGTTAGGCCCCCTTCAAAGCCTATTTTACCTTATTCAAAGGAAATAGTAAAATAAAAATGTAAAGGCACAATATGTGAATAAGAGAGTATTATTTTAATGTGTGTGGGGTTAAATCTACACTTAAAAATTTAGTTTATTATCAAAATGGTGTCCTAGACCTTTGATTGCATCCTTTGATAGAGTTATATACAATCTAAGGAAAATGACATTTTGGCATCACATGTGTCTATTTTATTCTAATATATTTTGAATTTTCTGCCATTCCAAATTTATATAAGTATTCTCATCTTTAATTTCATTTGCAAAGTAGCAAGTACATCTGTCTAAATTATCAATCACTAATTATTTTTCATTTAAGTAGGTGAGTCTATGCTTACTTGCATGTATTTTATATAAATAAGCTAGGATAGCCTTACAAAGTTCATATTTTGTATTTCAAATAGATATTAAAGATCAATAAAAAGAAAACCTGAGAAAAAAACTAAAGTAGATAAAAAGAAAAAATATTTTATTAAAAAATACTTTTAGAGACCTCCTAACTAAAAACTCAAATCCTATTTTTTATAAAGTTCAAGCATGAACGAGGTAATCTTTAAATCAAACCCTAATTTCTAGAATCGTAGTTCCCTCTAGATCTAAATCAAACCCTAACTCAATTTTAAGTAATTTGTATAATTGTAACCCTAACTAAACCCTTTAATGATCTAGAACTCAAACCCTAGTCTAAATCATTTTCAAATCCTAATTTATTATATCCTAACTTCAAACTCAAACCATAATCTAAGTTCTCAAACTAGATCTAATGTTACCATCCTAACTGAAAACTCAAACCCTTAGATCTAGAAATGACACCTTTTAATCTAACTCAAACTCTAATGTAAGATTTCAGGTAATTGAAAACTCAAACCCTAATTTCTTTAACTCAAACTCTAATGTAATCTAGAACTGAAAACTCAAACCCTTTTTAATCTAAATAAAATCCTAATCAAACCCTAATCTAACTCATTGAACCATTTAAGTCAAACCTAGGTACTAATCTTTAATTCCTAAAGTTTTGAAAACTCAAGTTCCCTTTAACTCTAACTCTAACTCTCATACATGTGATCATATAAATTTTATTGATATGTATGTTATAGATTATCTAGACATGTGATGTACGTGATTACATATATCTTTTAATTGAAATAAAAAATTGTGTGCACTAGGCTTAGAGAGACATGTGTACATGTTATATGTATGTATTATATAAAATTTACAAATTTTATATAAATTAGCTCCATCAAATGTTGTATATATATATATATATATATATATATATATATATATATGACTTCACACGATTAGCTTGCTCATCATCCTAAGGGCATTGATGTGATTCTTGTTGTAGTTCCTGCTGCGACACTTGATGTGGTTCCTATTGTAGCACCTAATGCAGTTCCTATTATGGCTCCTCATGTAGTTTGTTGTGTTGCTTGTGGTGTTTCTCGTGCTATAGCTCGTGGTGGGGCTTGTGTTGTGCCTCATCATAGGGCTCGTCGTGGGACTCATGTTGCAAATCCTAGTGTGGCTCTTGGTGTGGCTCTAGGTGGTGTAGATCCTAGCGTGGCTCCTAGTATGGCTCCTTTTGGAGGTCTTGCACCTACAGCTCCTGCTAGAGGTCCTGCTACACCACCTTTACACATTGATATCGATGCATTATTTGTATTTTTTAGAGCAAGAGGTTGCTAGATTAGAGAAGTCTATATTGTCCTTTGATGGTGGTCTATATAGAGACATATGTGCTACTATATGTAGGAGTTTATAGGATTTGACTGCTAGATTTAGAGCTCACCATTCATTTACCCCTGACATATTAGCTTCCATATCTAGGGAGCTTAGGGTTGAGATTTTGGGAGATGCATCTTTTGGTGATGTCAAGAGGGTGGCCCCCAAAGATGTCATCAAATGAGATCTCTTTCCATCATATGAGGGTACATAGGGTAGGGTGAGAGGCTACTGAGTCAGACGATGCAGAGATCTTGTTATTGCTGGCATGATCTATCCTCAATTTTTAGCCACACATGGTTGTTATCCTAAAAACAACCAGATACCTCTTTATTTTGTACAACACTTGTATGTTGAGTTCTGCATGGGGCTCAACATCAACTACTTAGACATTCTAGATTATTCATGCTGACAGGGGCATGGTTGGATTGCAAATCGTGACTAATATCATAGTGCACAATGTCTGCCACCTCCAAATGTGAGATAATTCATTGGACAGAGATTTCCTCCAATGACTCCAACACTAGCACCTATTGTAGATAGAGTTGTCATTGCTTCCCATAGGGGAGAAATTGATAGTATTGGACACATTGCATCTGCAACTGCTAGTATCACATCTGATTCTCTTGGTTGTTATATTCACAGTCGATGGAGTTGTCTAGGTCAACCATCTTTAGAGGCATCTAGTAGAACTTCAGACACCTCCTCTAATGAGGCATATAGAGCTAATGGACTACTAGTACCAGACAATTTTTGTGCACTTTCAAGATAACACATGCATATGGTGTTGGAAATGATTGAAAAGATCATGAGAAAATTTGTTGAAATGATCATATGGAACTGGTAAAGAATGTTCTCAATCATTTTTTTTTCATTGATGTCAAACTTGCTACTTGCAGGAATGACAATTGCTTTAGTGATCCTAATACTATCAATTAGTTGATTGACAAGGAGGAGGCAATCAATAAGATGAAACTAGAACACCTAGAGAAAGGTTGAAGTTATGATGTTATAATGAAGTACAAGGATCAACTAAGCCATTGATGAAAAAGTGTGTTGATGACATACTATAAGACACAGAGAATGGGCACACTAAAACATATCAAAGATGTAAGGTTTTAGCTAAGACATATGTAAATCCTAATTAAATTTCATTAGAGAGAAGGAGTTGAGCAAGCTAGTAGGTGCCGAAACGATTCCTAGTTGAAGCCAAGCAAGTAAACTTCAAATGTCAAGTAAACCTCAAATGCCGAGTAAACCTCAGATTCTGAGTAAACTTCAGATGCTGAGTAAACTTCAGATGCCGAGTAAACCTTAGATGTCGAGTAAACTTCATATGCCAAGTGAACTTCAGATATCGAGTAAACTTTAGATACCGAGTAAACTTCAAATGCCGAGTAAACTTTAGGTGCTGAGAAAATACAAGTGTCGAGTAACACAGAGATGCCGAGCACTAGTAAAACCAATAGTGTCGAGTAACACAGAGATGCTGAGCACAAGTAAATCAATAATGCCGAGTTGCTGCATTATTTTAAAAATCGAAGATTCGCCAGATCTAAGCTGACAAGGTTGTTATCTAGAAGTTTGTGAATTAAATAAAAAATAAGAATGATGAGCTGGTGGCACAGAACACCATGTAGAAAAAAAAAAAAAATTGGTTACAAATGGAGCCTAAACGAAGTTTCTAGACAAGAGCAAGATATGGGGTAGATACATTGTATCCTACCTAATTCATTTGAAACCCTAAAATTGGAGAGAATTGAGAAAAAAAGGCAAATAAAATTTCTATTTAAGGAGTCATAAGTTCATGAAGAAAAGAGTGAGAGAGGCGGTCAAGCATGAAAGCATAAAGTGCTGAAGGAGGTGCTAAAGAGAAAAGAGAGGGAGGTGGTCAAGTATGAAAACATAATTACTGAAGAAGGTGCTAAGGAGAAGAAAGCACAGAAATACTATTTGGATTGATGACCACAAGGATGATTGCATTGGCATGATGAGTAAGAAGACTCAAGGAGACAAAGCTTGAAAGGAAGACAAGCAGTTAGAGCTGAAGTGATTAAAGTCAAGCAAAAGGATAGAACTCAAGTGTGATCTGAAATCTGCAAAATATGTTGTAAATTGTATCCGATCAAAAAGCCATTATTGTTACTCTCTAGCAATTGTAACAGGTAGTTTAAATCCTATGGACTTAGGTTGGTTTAATAGCCATGAGATAAATCCTTTAACAGGGTGACATTCCAAGTGAATGTTCTAAAGTCCTTTAACCAGGCCCATTCCTAATAGTTTGGTGAAATCCTCTAACAAGGTCACATTTAACAGTGTGTTTCAAGCCTTTAACAGGGCAAGCTTTTAATAGGGCATCACTTTAGAAGAGTGAGAATCAAGTAGCATGTTACTGGTGGTTTTTCCCAAATTGGGTTTCCACGTAAATCATTGTGTCATGTGTTGATCTTGCATGTTTCATCTCTGCATGTTGATTTACTGTAACTTGCTAATATGGTTGATTTAAGTTTGGATGGATGAAAAGTGTATGGATTCATTAAAATTAGTGAAAAATTATTATTAGGGCATTTGGACCTTGAATAACTGATTCACCCCCCCCCCCCCCCCTCTCAGTTGTTCTAAAAGAATTCTAACATATGGATTTAGCACTGTATTTTTTGGAGGATCTGTTGCAGAGCATCAGTTATATTTTTGATACATAGGGGATGCTAGTACACTTAGTGGTGGATGTCATTAGACACCATCAGAGCTCCATAGTTCCACAGGCATAGACCACACCAATGACAATTGATATGATGCAGCCAAAATTCCTCAAATAATTAACATAAACATAAAAGGGAAAGAACAAAAAATATATATATTAGAACTCCATTTTCTTCTTTATTATTCTTACAAATCCTTATCCTCCTACAATGAGAGAAATTACAATTTTAAATACAAATCTAAAATTATCATTTTTGGCAATTTTTTCATAAAACTATTTTTTTGCCATTTTTGGTAATTTTTAAAACAACTCAAAAAAAGCTAATTTTTTTCGTGAAGCTTCCTAAAATTGAGATAAGATGAACTGCCAAATAACATTCTAAGTTGGAAGTAATATTTTGAGGTTACTAATAAAAAATAACTTTCTAAAAACTAAGAAAAATATTAAAAGCTTTCAAAAAACTACTAAAAGCTCCTTCTTAGAAATCCACTAAAAGCTCCTACATCATTCTCCTCTAGTTGAAAGAATGCAGCTCCTGTAAGTTGTTTTTGAATGTGTATAGTTTTCTTTTCTAAAACTTTTCCTTTCACTATATCAAACATTGATTTTATGAACTCAGAGGAATGCAAGTTTGTTCCTTTTTCTTGGTCTTCCAATTTTTTGACAGTGTATCATTCACCTTTGCAACTATCACAAGACCCCTCTTCCCCTTATTTTTCGTAATCCATATTCTACTCAACATCTTCTCAGCCTTTAAAATCCAAAATTCCATTTCTTTTGTATAAACCTTTGCACCATAATCATTTATCTCTTCAACACATAATATATCAACATATTCTCCATTACCACAATTTTCATAGTACCTTTGAAAATATATATATTCCATATTAAAAAAACAAATATGAAACATCATCATTAGAAACCTTCTTATAAACATGCACTTCCACTTTCTCATTCTGAACATAAGATTCAAATACTTGAAAATGATAGGAAGACTCTTCTATGACTATGTTTACCATGTCTTCTTTAGTGCTTGATGTTGAAACAATCATAGGTATACTTTCCATTTCATTTTCTACCTCTTCCTCTTGCAATACTTTAGTTTTCCTTTCCTACATTTTGCTCTTCTAAAAAATCTTTTTAACAGGCCATGTGATCTTCTTCTTGACTAGTAGGTACCATTTTTGCATTTCTATTTCCATTAGCTTTCTTAATTGTTGCCAACTTTCTTGTAATTTTCTTACCATTTATTTCAACTCTAATTTCCTCATCTTTTCCTCCTTCCTCTTCCCTTCTTTCTCTTTTATTTTATTTTCTTCTTTCCTCTTATGCAAATGCTTCATCAACAAATCTAGCTCTTCAAACGAGTTCATCCTTCATCACAATTGGATCTTTTCTTTTCTACCTTGATTTTTTTGGAAACTAGTTCCTCTTCTCAACCTACATAAACATAAACTCACAACCACACAAATACAAAAATTTCTTTTTCCTAGACCTTCTATGCTCTGATGCCAAATGATGTAGCCAAAATTCCTCAAATAATTAATTTAAACATAAAAGGGAAAGAATAAAATAAATAAATATTAGAACTCCATGTTCTTCTTTATTATTCTTCCAAATCCTTCTCCTCCTACAATGAGAGAAATTACAATTTTAAATACAAATCCAAAATTACCATTTTTGGCAGTTTTTTCATAGAACTATTTTTTACCATTTTTGGTAGTTTTTAAAACAACTCGAAAAAGATGATTTTTTTGTGAAGCTTCCTAAAATTGAGATAAGATGAACTTCCAACTAACATTCAAAATTGGAAGTAATATTTTGAGGTTACTAATAAAAAACAACTTTGTAAAAACTAAGAAAAACATTAAAAGCTTTCAAAAAACTACTAAAAGCTCCTTCTTAGAAAGCCATTAAAAGCTCCTGCATCATTATACACCTTTGCATAGCTCACAACATTCTACACCAGGCTCTACAGATGACTTAGGCATACGAGTTGGAGATGTTAGGATCATAGCTGAAGGCCTTGATGATTTTGGTGAGTAGTTACGAGGGCTATCTGAGATTGATACTAGTCCGAGCATGGGATTTTTCATTGTACATGGACATGTTATTTTGACCTAGCACCAATTCTACACCATTACCCAGCTAGTTATATAGTCCACTTCAGTCATCATTACTAGCAGTTGGAGATTGTGGTGTTGAGGGTGGTTCAGTATGTGTTAGAGTTTTAGGAGATGATGCTAGAGTATTAGGAGACATTGATGTTTTAGACAGTAGAGGTGCATTGATAGATGATACGATGGAGTCTGTTGATCATCCTCCACCTCTACTATATATATATATATTTATTTATTTATTTATTTATTTTTAAATTTAAATATATGAAATTTTAAAATTCAATTCAAATAGATATTAAATTTCAGAACTATAATAAATCATGTAGGCATAGGTCGCCGAGTACATGATTACATCTAGTGTTGGGTTAGGGAACGTACATTAGAGAGATGATTCTATTGAGGCACCCAGTAGTGCTCAAGTACAAGTTTTAAATAGTTTGTAAAGTTATTTATGTTTCACACTAGATATATCCACTCGTATTTAATTTGAATGTACACACATGTATATATATGTTTAGATAGTTTTAATGTGTGTGTGTGTGTGTGTGTATTTGCAGGGCTCAGTTGATGTGCCTCGGCCACAGAATGTACAGGAGACTCAATCAGAGGGTCATTCTGTTTGTATGCATCTTGAGGGGTACCTCTAGTAGTAGTAGATTTATATATATTTTGATGCATTTATATATTAGAGACTTTGTATATATTCTGGAGACTTACATACACATACATGTATTTTAGTACCTTGATGACATGTATGTATGTTTCACTATTTATTTGACTATTTAGTACTTTAGTAGTGAGATGGCCACATGTATATATGACTTTTTATATTTTTCTACATACATGTTTATTTGAGACTTACAGTTTGCATATGTATGAATTTTAGTAGAGATATATTAGATGTAGATGTTTATTCTTTAGACATGTACATGTATGTGTATTTTTTTTGTATTATAGTAGAACATTCTTCATAAATTAGGTTATAGATTTTAAACTTTACATTTTATTGTGATCATTATAAAATAATCAAATTAACTTCTCTTTAGCTACTTCAACAGTTAAATATTCAAAGAAGTTCCAAATTGATCTATGAACCTAATTTATAATTTTGAAAAATAAAAATAATTTATAGGGTGATTGAATTGAATTAATATAGGTGCTTAAAACTACTAAATTAACCCAGATGATTTAGATTACAAATTTAAAACATTATATTTATTTGTAATCATTATGAAATGAATAATTAGTAGGATTAGAGATACATATTTGGTAAATCAATTGGTAGGAATAAAGATACAAATTTGTTAAATCAATTAGTAGGAAGTTAGAAAGATACATATTTGTTTAATTATCAATTAGTGGGGCTAAAGATAAATATTAGTTTTATGTGGATAAAAATATGCTAACTAGGTAAGTCAATACATTATTTTAAAAAAACTTTTACAAAATATAATATTTAAAAACACAAACTAAGAGTATGACCGTACAATAAACTAACATTAATATAGAGTTTTTTTAATAAACTAATGATAACTAAGAACTTATGATCATACAATTTTAAAACACATTTAATTCAAGATAAAATTCAATAGTTTGAAAAGAAGTTGATAAAATAATTTTAAAAACCTATTAAATTATCTTTGATACATATCTATCTAATGATTGTGTAAGTTCCAATTAACTTACATAGATCAAGCTTATTTAGATCAAGTTATTATTAAATTCATCCATGGTACAATTAATGTTATTAATTTATATAGTTTTTTAATAAACTAATGATAACTAAGAGTATGATCGTACAATTAAAAACACATTTAATTCAAGATGAAATTCAATAGTTTGAAAAGAAGTTGATATTTAAGAATTCTAACATATTAAATTATTTTTGATACATATATATCTAATGATTGTATAAGTTCCAACTAACTTACATTGATCAAGCCTATTTAGATCAAGTTATTATTAAATTCATCCATGGTACAATTAATATTGTTAATTTATATAGTTTTTTAATAAACTAATGATAACTAAGAGTATGATCGTACAACTAAAAACACATTTAATTCAAGGTGAAATTCAATAGTTTGAAAAGAAGTTGATATTTAAGAATTCTAACATATTAATTTATCTTTGATACATATCTATCTAATGATTGTGTAAGTTCCAATTAACTTGTATTGCCTATTTATATCGAGTTGTTATTATTAAATTCATCTATGATAAAATTAATATTATTAATTTATATAGGTTTTTAATAAACTAATGATAACTAAGAATATGATCATACAATTAAAAACACATTTAATTCAAGATGTAATCCAATAGTTTGAAAATAAGTTGATATTTAAGAATTCTAACATATTAAATTATCTTTGATACATATCTATCTAGTGATTGTGTAAGTTCCAACTAACTTGTATTTCCTATTTATATTAAGTTGTTATTATTAAAGTCATCCATGGTAATTCATATTATTAAAATGTATGTACATTTAAAAACACATTAATAAACTAGTAAACTAAGAGTTATGACCCTGTACAATAAACTAACAACTTTAAATTGATTCAAATTATTATAAAATAAATCTCAAAGGTCAGTTCAACCATGATGTACACTTATAACATGTAATATCTTCTCATGATCTTCACTATCTAGTCTCCACTTACAACGTACACACTTAAGTTTGATTGGATGTAGAAAAAGTCTGGTAGCAATGACCAGGTGGTTGTAGTGTAAAACCTTGTTGTCAGGTTGATAATCAACAAAGTTGATTCCATATTAGACTATTTTGTCTTGCTTCAAATATGTTCCCTCTATCACAACAGAACCTCCACCACAAATTTAAATATTTTAAAATTTGATAGATATAAAGTTACCTAGATATATATTTATTCATATATGTACATGCACACATGTATGTATAATACCTATGGGGAACAACATTCCATCACTTTCTTCAGGATCATATAACTTTTTCATCTCTACAATACATCAAAATAAATAATAACTGACACCTTCATGATTTCCAGGCTCAGCAATCATTGCAAAGACATCTCCTGCATAACAAGTATACATACATGTGTATAGTATATATAAGATATTTCAAATTGATAATTAAATAATAACTTAAGATTAACTAACAAGTTGAGATTAATTTTTATGATACTTACCCACTTTTACTAATCCAAAGATATGATTATAATCATAAAAAATCAACGGAATATCATCAAAAATTTCATCATCTTTATCAAATGTATCAGTAACATCAAGTGGTACCAAAATTCATGCACCTGTATATCCACATGTTTGATTGATGCATTCTTGATAGTCTTCATCAGTGCAACTATCACAAAAATATGAGTATTCTCTTGTCTTCAATGTCCAATTACAATTATTTGTACTCATGACTGAATGTAAGGAACGTGTCTTTTCTAAAAACATGCAACCATGATTTTTTTTTTCTATTAACACCTGACAGCTCATTAAATTAAAAATATGGACAAATTAAATTTAAACTTCAGCAAATTGAAAGATTAAACTTAACAACAAAATTTTACAACTTAATTGCATAAAATTTAAATAGATATACACATCCATACTTGTTATTTCCCAAAAGACTCTATATGGTACCTGTCGACTCGTTGTTGATGATGTCCTGACCGCATCTAATGCAAAATGTGTCTTACACCATTCAACAACATCATGTGCATCATTTACATGAACTCCCTGATAATTCATTTGATACTTTCATAGAGCACGTTTGATGCAAGCTCCAACACCATCATGTTCACCTTTTCCATGGCCACTCTTGAAGAAATTCCATATGTGTTTTATATTCTCATTGCGATGATATCTACATAATGCATAAAATTGTCTAGATGATTTGAACTATATGGCACATCCATTAGACCAAACATAATATTTATCAACATTTATGTCTCTTTCTTTCAAATAAGAAAAGAACATATTGAAGCAATGTTCTACATAGTGAATATCATGTTCTTTATCATCACTTATATAAAAATGATATTCCTTTTTAATTACTCATGCTTGAACTATACTCTGAACACCATCCAAATCTAACTGTGGATGTCTATAACAAACATGTACCATAATAGTGACATGGTTAGAAAAGAAATAATCTCATTGAATTGTTTTATGATGAACAAAGGAATAGTTTTCTGCAATATCAACAACTAATACAATCATTCCAAGTGGAAAATTATCTCTAAAATTTTGAAACTATTGTGTTGGCCACTTTGCAAGAAATGCATGACGAATATAAGGTTGAATAAAATTCTTAAATCTATCCATAAATGTTGGAATAGGTAACTCATCTTCAACATATTCCAACCTTTTTGTCTCTTTCCCCAACTTTGTTTCATTCTTCACATACTTGTAACTTTTGCAATTCAATTTTTTTGTTACATCAATATTTTCAATTTTCAAAGGAAATAGAGTCAATTCACCACATGTTTCACATAATCCTTTGATGCAATTTATTTGACCAGATGGATCATCTATTTTTTCAGACAAAATGGATGATATAAACTCACTTCTCCTACTAGGAGGAGCAACATGAAAACCATTTGTGTCTTCTACAAAATTTCAAAATACCTAATAGTGGAGATCAAATTCAATATGATGATGACAACAACATGTTTCAAACACTTTGTTTGACCTCACAAAGTATGGGTTCAATTTTTCAAACAATGTTTGCCCAACTTTTACATTAGGATGTTCACTACAAAATGACACATATAACTCATGTTGTGTCCAACCAATATTTTGTATGATGCTCATATTGACTAGATGTAATCCTATGCCTAATAACATCTCTACTATTTGATGAAGGATGAGTGTTATCAATCCAAAATGATATGAGTAAATTTTTTAATAACTCTTCAATCCTATCAGAACGAGGTACTCTACACATGATTGCCCATTTTCCCTCCATAGTACTGTCATCCACAATTAATCTTCTCTTAACATATTCTCTCATTATTTTCCTACTAAAATCCATTTCAGATGAAATTGAATATATTTGTCTATTTTGGGTAATATTCTTATTTACAACAGACATCAACATCACTTTTCTTGCCACAGATTTATCTTTAGTTTGAGAGTGTTTTCCTATGTTTCTCAAACCTTGTTTAAAATTTTCAATCACATCAATTTACATGTTAGAAAATCTTCTCTTCTTTGATGTTGTGTCTACACCTAACAATCTCAATGCTTCTTGCAACTTCTTTTGTGTAAGAAAAAGTGAAAACAACTGAGCTTATTCGAGTGTTTCAGTGTTATCGAATTTAGTCATAATTTCTCTTATCTTCTTATTCATTGACCTTTTCTTAGACAAACTTAAAGGTTGAACGGTAGCTGCAAGTCTTCTCAATTTATCCACATCCATTTTAAGTAAATGATCTAAATTTTTATGAGAAATACCATTCTTTACAGATTGGAAAATATTTAGGAGTTCATCCATACTAGTTCCTGCACCTAATCCTGACCCTTCTCTAACTTTTGTTATGAGAATTTCTACAAGGAGCGATCTTGAGCCTTCTCCAAGATTCATTATTTGAGATTCTACAGGGAAAGATTTTGACCCTTCTCCGACTTCAGTTATTTGAACCTCTATAGGGAGTGATCTTGAACCTTCTTCAACATTCATTTTTTGAGATTCCGTAGGGAGTGTTCCTGACCCATATGCACTTCTTCTACTTCTATTGAGCCTTCTGCAAAATTTCCTTCACCTTGTTGATTGTTTGCAACAAATTTATAAATAAATCAAATTAGATAAAAAATAAAATTGAAACATAATTAAATTCAAGACCATAAAATTATATATATATATATATATATATATATATATATATATATATATATATATATATATATATATATATATATATATATATATATATACCTTATTTAATTCAATGATAACGTGCCATAGTCTTCCAAAGATTTATTTGATCTGCTTCATCAGATCTCTTCCTTGCATATTTATTTTGCCTTCTTTTCTTGTTTCCCATTATAAAATCATAAATAAAAAAATTTACCCCTTGCCTCAAGATAAATTTTGGGCAATAACTATATATAAATGACATAGTACAGATTCACAATACAGCTTTACTATTTTAAAATTGACCTATCTATAGGTGACGTCAGCATGTATTTTGTTTTTTGCATGTTCACGTGAATATCAATAATTTGACATGTTTAGAAGAACATGTCAAATTTAATTTCTGGCTGTTGAAAAACTTAAGAGTGCATGTTCCAGCAAACACATGTTCGTGTGAACACCATGTTCATGCGAACATGGGAAATTACAAAATTTTGACCCTCTTTTCTAAACAAAAAAAAATTGGCTCTTTTGACACACAAAATAAAAAATGAATGATCTCCTACTATAAAATTAATAATGCCAATTTGTGCTGCTCGAAGCAAGCTTTCCAACGACTATAATTGTAATACATATTATATTCATTAAGACTTCCAAAAATGAGTTTAACTCATTATAGGTTCATTACTGATTGAAAATCAACTAACTTAAACACTTTGGAAAATTTAGTAAATTAGGTCAAATTTTTTTGAAAAATATCTAGGGAATAGGTTATTGAGATAGCTTTCTATTCAAAAAAAAAAAGATTTATGATAAATTGAGTTCAAGTTATTTGTGTCAAAATGAATGTATGTTTGAATTGCGATTGGTGTCACTTCAAAACTTCATAAAATATACAATATTCAGCCAAATTGAATCAACCCAAATGCATCCTCTAGATATTGATGTTACAAATCCAAAGTCGAAAGAATTACCTCATTATCATTTCTAGAAAAAAAGTTATGTGTGTCAAGTGGATTGTCACTCTTTAAAAATATTGAATTTTAATATGTACCACTTTTCAGAGGAAAATAAAAAATTGACATAATTTTTTTTAATTAAAAAATATGGTTACAAAATAGGAACAGAGTACTAGAAATCACTAGTTTATGTCATCTTGAAATTATTCATAGTTTTAGAGATATAGTGGCTCAAACATGAGGTTTATTTAAAAAATATTGATTGTAGTGTCAAAATTGGTCAAAAAGTGGAACCCATTATTGTGGGATCACCCACAGTTACTCCTCAAAGTCAAGCTCTTCATAGGCCAAGTGTAAAAGCTACACCATTATAGTCATCAAGGCCTAGTCCTACCACATTGAAGGAAGATGAAGTTACATCACTTGGTGATGTCAACTTGGATGAGGTGATTGTGTTTCAAAAGTTTGATCTTGCAACAATCACTATTGAATAGATGAGCATACTTCTATTGGTCTTGGATTGGTTTTGACAATTGAGTGTCAACACACTTAACCAATTCCCAAGTTGATACCGAGTATAATACAGATGTTGAGCTATAGTATGTGTCAAGCCAAAGATTCAATAGGTGTCGAGCAAGTGTCAAGTGTCGAGTGATAAGTGATGCTGAGTCACTATAGGTGCTGAGAAAAGTATAGATGCTGAGCTAAATAGAATTACTATAGGAGCCGAGTGAGATAGAATTCCTATATGTGTTGAGCATCAGCAATTAGTAAGTGTCGAGTAACACAGAATCAAAATATGAGTTTGTGCCTTCACAAACTTAGATGTAAACCATTTTTTAGCTAAATCTGGGTGAATCTCGAAGGATCTTGAAGATAAGATCAAATCTTTTACATTCCCAATGTAATCAACATGCAACCAATAAGAAAAATAGAGAAACCATGTAGCCAATAGGAAAAGAGAAAGAAGTGAGTGGGAAAAGAAGAATGAATTTTGATCATAGATTCATACCTAACACTTAGTCTTCAAAGTCTTTAAAAGGAGGACAGAACCCCATTATTCGTGTAAGAGTGAGAGTTTATGGGAGAATGCTAGCAAATTTTAGAGAGGTGTAAAGACTTAGAGAAGGAAGAGCAGCATTCCAAAATTTAGTTGGTTAGAATAGAGCATCAGCATTTCAAGCAGATACATATCAGATCAGGAAGGATCAGATCAGATTACGCAGAACAAGGATCTGAAATCACCAATTAAAGATTGTAAGTCATCAGGTGATCAGATTCTAATACTTTCTAGCCATTGTATTAGGGATGAAAATCTTATGATGATAGGTTGGTCTAACAACCATGTTGTAAGCCTTTCAACAAGGTGCTAAATCCTTTTATAGGGTAACATTCCAAGCGAGTGTTTGTAAATCCTTTAACTAGGTCACTTTTAACAAGGTGTAATGTTTTTAACAAGATAGGCCTTTCACAGGGCAGACCATTGGAAGTGGTCAAACTTTGTAACCTTAAATAGTTACATATTTTTATAATGATAATTTGTGGGTGTCATCCCCACCCAATTTTACCTTCTCATTTTGGAGGCTTTCTGGGTGATCAAAATCTTGTGTTATCTATTTGCATGCATGTTTTTATTTTTCATGTTAAGTAGATGTGTTAGATGCATACGAATGATCTTAGCTAAGAGTTTTAAAAGGTTAAAAGTTAGTTACTTCTTATTCACCCCTCCTCTCAAAAGTAAACCTTCTCACTTGTAAATTCCAACAATTGATATTAGAGCCAAGCTCTCACAAGGAGGAGCCTTACAGCTTGGAGAAAATATCTGGAAATGGAAGTCTACAAACTTGGGAAGCTCATAGAAAACTAGGTGATTGATATACAACTTGCTCTACATACTTTGGAAGAAGCAAGGGAAGAACTGAGAAAATCTCTAAAGAGAAGAAGAGAGATCACCATAGCTGAGAATGATACACAATACACGGAGATTGACACCTCAAAATTGTTTGCAAATGGAGATTTCAAAGAGTTTGATGTAGCAATAACAGACCTAATGGAGAAGAATAGAGCTCAAATAGAAGAGATTAGAACTCTCAAGATTGAACAAGAATCACAAGCCATGATGCTTTGTGAAGTAACTAAATAGAAGAAGAGAACCATTGAAGATAAGGCTATGCTAGAAGAAGACAAGAGAAACCTTTCCAACAGACTAGAAAAAAAGTCAATTGAGCTTGCAAGAATTTCAAACATGTAGCTAGACACCCTAAACCAGATGATGAATGCAGATCATGAATTGAATGTCAACGATATTGATATCTCCACACTGAAGATGCAAAATGAGCAATTGCTAAATGACCTAAAAAGAGAGAAGGAAATTGCAAAGAGCTTCAACAAACCTAATGAGGCCATCAAGTACTTTGAATAGCTACTAAAATTACCAAGAGCCAAAAATGATACTTCAGGACTAGGATACACTAGAATTGAAAAAGGAGAGTCATCCAAGGCTGTAGAAGAAAGAAGTGACAAAGGTAAGAACACTAAACCTACTTGTCATTTTTGTGGTAAAAAAGGACATGCCACTATGTAGGAGTAAGAATGCCCATCAGCATGACAAACCTAAGAATGTGGGTCACTATCACAAGTGCAACAAGCAAGGACATCAAGCACATGACAGTAGGACTAAGACTATTAGAACACCAAGATTTGAAGGTCACCACTACAATTGTAAGAAGTATGGACATAGAGCTTTTCAATACAGGTCAAAGCCTATGTGGATACCTAATCAACCAACAAGAGGAAATAATCATAGGAATCGTTATAATTGGGATTATAACACCAAGTATAGTTGCCATTACTATCAGGAATATGGACACATCCTTGAAAATTGCATAAGAACACATTTCAGTGGAAACTACGGTAGATGTTTAAGTCAAACCACATGTTTTAGTTGTTTAAAGACTAGACATATCAATAGGAATTTCCCAACAAGGTCAAAGGCACTCAACTCAGAGATCAAAAAAGGAAAAGAGAAGGTAGATGTTGAACACATTAGAGGAGAAATGAATAAGACATGGAAGAAGAAAGATGGAAGCAACACATCAAATGAAGGGGTCACACTTCAACCAACTAAGCAAAAAAAAAATTATGTGGAACTGATAAACAAAGCTTTATCATACATCAATTCCTAAACAAGCAAGTGCTAAAAAGAAAAGATCAGCATGAATAGGGATGCAAAGTTAAAACTTCAAGTTTTCACCAGTGTCGCTAAATAAGAAAATTTGTCTTCAAATGCCGAGTAAAATTCCAATACATGTTGAGTTGATTACCAAAGTCTAGTTACAATTGAGTTGGTAGTGGAAGTCAAGTGAAGAGAAATTTTAGTTGAAGCCAAGTGAGGGATACTTCAGTGGATGTCGAGTGGTGGAAAGACAATGGAAGCTGAGTAATGCAGAAAAGCTTAAGAAGTTGAGTGAGCAGCTGTAAGCACACTAAGCATTAAATGCTATGAAAATAGGGTATATTATTGTATTAAAAACTATTTTTCTTCATCACAAATGAAGAGAAAAGACAAAGAAGAGTGCAAAATGATTTCAAAGTAGAGAATCCAACATTTGAGCTGATTTCAATAGTAATTCAACACAATTTTATTGATCTCAAGGTATTTATACTAGTGCCAAGCTATGTAGTTTTACATTTTCTTTGTGTTCAAACCCTAGATTGCACAAACGGCCTCTAGTTCTAGGAAAGAATAGGATAAGGAGTCATTTGAGGTATAACTTGTGTCAAACAAAGTAAAACAACCTGATTTTTGGCCAATCCCTGAAGTAGCATACAAAAATGACCTAGCCAGAGCCCTATCTATTATACCTCCTAAAGTAGTTATGGTCCAGGATGTTAGGAGATGTTACAACTACAAAATTGGAGCCATTGGAGATATGGAGATGATGGAAGCCTATGACAAGTGTGAAAATGGAGTCTTGAAAGAAGAATACCAAATCATTGAGAAGAAGGGTTTGACTCATGCCCAATTTTTAAAACTGAATGGATCAAGATAGTGCTCAGCAGGATTCATGATGGAAGTTTGTGTCTAGAAGATGGTCCAATGAAAATAACAAGGAGGATCATTCATAGAGTAACAGGTTATCCAACCCTAGATCGGCCAAAGACCCTTAGAAGTGATTCCAAGGAAGTAATTGAGAAGAATACAGGTGCAAAATGGAACAAGAGAGGAATGACTATAGATACTATCCAAGACCCTCTTGTTGACTTTGTTGTTAGGGTTATTTTTCACAAATTTTATCAATCTAGCAGACTTAACAATGTACCATGCATTGTAGTGGATGTTGGTTACAAACTAATGAAAAAGGATCACACTTATGATCTTGCAGAATTGCAATTGCAACAAATCAATGAGAACTTAGTAGCAATAAGAAGAACTAAGGGAGCACAATGCGAATTTGGTGCAATTTTGATTTGTATAGTTTTCTATGTACAAAATGAATTTCCATCCTTTGGTAAAATTAGTTGGAAAATCAACCGGACTATAATAGCTCAAGAAAATGAATATATTGAACAAATGGGAGCTAATTTTGAAACTCTTATGACAAGTTATTTTGAGGATTTCAAGAAGACCATGAAACAAATATTAAGGATACCAGTTTCATTGGTAGAACAACATGTAAATGATGTATGTTTTCTTGTAGATATTTTTATACTTACATACAAGCAGTCATACCAAGGGTTAGATGGCTAAGACCTCTTGGATATGAGATAAATATAGATGAGGCATCTGCAGCTATAACTACACTATTAGCTGAGGAAGTGGACAAGAGTATACCACATTTTGGTACTTATGATGTGGTGAGTTCAAAGGTGGACATGGAGTTGAAAACTACCTCTACATTGAACAAAAAGGACAAACTTGTGAAGAAGTTAAAGGCAAAATTTGGTGAGGGTACTACTGAAGAAGAAGAAGATGAAGAAGTAGAAGAAGATGAAGATGAACAAGGTCAAGGACCATTAGCTTTAACCCAAGGCATGGGTGAGGATGCAAAAGAAGAAAAAGGTGTCGAGAAGGAAGCACCCGAGGCTAAACCTAAGAATAAGAAGGCACAAAAATAGCTTGCTGCATAGCCCAAAGGGAAGAAGAAAGTAGCTAAGCCAAGCCTACTACAAGGGCAGACACAAGGGGGAAAAAAAAAGTGGCTAAGGAATAGGAAAAGAAAAAGCCATAGAGCAAGGAGGGCCTGTAGAAAAGAAAAGAAGAAAATATGTTGCACACCCAGAGTCAGATGAAGAGAAGATAGAATTTGACAATGATCAATTCAAAGTGGTAAGACATTCCACCAAAGCTAATTTGGTAAATGTTTGTGATAACATTAGGGATAATACAAATTTAACTAGTTTAAAGACCATTGATTTTAATAAATTGAGTAGAGAAGAACAAAACATAGTGGAAGAGTCTATCTACACTATGATGGCCAAGTTCATGACTACTCCACTTGAACTTGACAATTCTATGCCCAAGGAGCTAAGCTCCATTGTAGAAAATAAATGGCATTACCGCCTAAATATGGAGAAGGAAATAAGGGAGTCAACATTGGCTCATGTGATGCCTAACCTAACTAAAGGTCAAATAAGCAAGGCTAGTAAGAAACATGGGAGCAAATTTGCAGCCAAATACAGAGCCTTCATCATTTTATAGAATAAAATTGAGGATGTTGTCAAGAAATCCACACAAATGTGGAAATTGATGTATGGATTGACTACTATCAAAGAAGGACAAGAAGATCCCTTTGAGGGAAGAAATGATGAAGAGGAAGAGGAAAATGAAAAGGAAGAAGGAAAGAAAGAAAAAGAAGAGGTAATAGTGGAGAAAGAGACACATAAAGGTGATGAGGCAACAACTGAGGAGCAGCAATAAGAACAGAGTGTCCAAGACACATAATTACCACCACCAAGTCCTCCACATACAACACCTACATCTACAAAAATTGTAATTTTCAAGGATGTTCCTAACACCTTAGGTTAGAACATCAATCCATTGACTATAGAGGATCTCAAAAAGATCCTTCATCAAACAACCTTGCAATCACAGTTGTGCACAAATCCTATTTTGGTGAGTGTAGAAGAGTTACAAAAAGTTGTAGCTGAAATAACTAAGGAGAAGGTGAACGCACAAGAACCACCTTCAAAACCACCTCCTACGGCTACAAGTGACCAACCAAAAGAGCAAGCAACATAAACACAATTGCTAAGGTTGACACTTTAGTTACAGTAACTGTAAAGGACCAAGATAAGGAGCAGGCAGGACAAAAGGATCCTATAGCACAAAACCAAGGTGCACCTCCTCAAATCATTGTAATTGATCAAGGTAGAATAGAAGAAGATAAGGAAGAGGAGAAAACCCCCAAGGAAAGAGAGAAAGAGGCAATATAGACATTGGTTAATTTTTCTACCTTAGGGACTCCTACCAAGAAGTTGAGCACTGATGCAATACCACTACAAATTTTAGTACCATGCTCAAGCTCCACCAAGGTAGCAAGGATATTTCATTATGGAGACCCTACACTTGATGAAGAAATAGTTATACCAAGTTATGACTACAAGAAAATGAACCTAGCACAGATCAATGAAGTGCAAGAGGCACTGGAAAGGAAAAAGAAGAAGGAGATACTCAGAAATTAGTATAGGGAAAAGTGAGCACTAGTATAAATCAAAGACATCTTCCTTGATGCATTCAACTTGCTAGTACCTGATGAAACAAAGCCCATCATGGAGCAACTATCCAACATAGTGGACCAAGTGCAAAATGAAGACCTTGATACTAATGTCAAATTATTAGAATGGTCTAAAAAGAAATTTCAAATGAAGATTAATGAGAAGATATCCAATGAGATAGCACTATCACAAGTAGAACTAGATAAGAAGGTAGAAAAGGTGAAAATAGTACTTGAAAACATATTCTAATTGTACTCCAAACTGTGTGACTCTTCATATTTCACACAAGAAACTAGCCAGAGAATACTGAGCTTGGAGAGGAACCTTAAGATATCTAGCACATAGCTACCTAAGAATCCAGCTCAAAGTGAGAACCATTTTTCCACAATACTTCACACTTAGAAGGAGTTAGCTATATTAATATCAGAAGAGGCTAATGTTAAGGAAAAACTAATACAAATTTAATCTGCAATCACCCCACACCTAGAAGTATTGCATAAAGAAGTGGCCTATGCAAAAAATGTTTTAAAGAAAGATCATAATCTTTGTACATTAGAAGGTCGTGTACATCTTGCAACAGAGACATCCATTCAACTCAAAGCACTGGAAATAGCATTGGACAACTGGGATGCTTCTCTAATGTTAATAATGGAGGTAAATAAAATATTTTTGGCTCCATTCGTTCTTAGGACCCTTTGACATAAGTGTCAAAAAGGGGGAGATAATACATTTTTTGGAGAAATATATGTAGATATGGGGGAGATAATACATTTTTTGATGGAGATAATAAAAGAGACCCAAAGGGGGAGATATTCAAATTTTGAATCTTAAAAAGATATAGCCAAATGGATAACAAAAAATGCAAGGAGATGTGTGAAAGGGGGAGTACAAATAGAGCAGACAAGGCAAAGAGTATTAGTCACATCAGCATGAGATGAAATCTACTTAAGAGAATTTTGGATACAGAAATAGTACATTATCTCAGGGGGAGTTACAAGTTTTTGAGGTATATAATCATCTACAAAATTGTGAACAAGCTTTTGAAGTTTTGTAAATATGCTTAACAAAATGTGTAGTATACTCATAGAGACCAAATTCATAATGCTTAGTTAAGTGTTTTTTCCACTCATGTCAAAGGGGGATATTTGTGGTCTCAAATTGGTTTTGACAATTGAGTGTCAACACACTTAACCAATTCTCAAGTTGATGTCAAGTACAATATAGATGTCGAGCTATAGTATGTGTCAAGCTAGAGATTCAACAAGTGCCAAGCAAGTATCAAGTGTCGAGTGATAAGTGATGTCAAGTCACTATAGGTGCTAAGAAAAGTATAGATGCCAAGCTAAATAGAATTACTATAGCATCTGAATGAGATAGAATTCCTACATGTGTCGAGCATCAGCAATTAGTAAGTGTTGAGTAATACAAAATTAGCATATGAGTTTGTGCCTTCACAAACTCAGACGTAAACAATTTTTTAGCTGACTTAGGATGAATCTCAAAGGATCTTGAAGATAAGATCAAATCTTTTACATTTCCTATGTAATCAACATGCAGCCAATAAGAAAAATGGAGAAAGCATGCAGCCAATAGAAAAATTGAAAGAAGTGAGCAAGAAAAGAAGAAATAATTTTGATCGTAGATTCATACCTAACCCTAAGTCTTTGAAGTCTTTAAAAGGAGGATGAAACCCCATTATTCATGCAAGAGTGAGAGTTTATGGGAGAATGTTAGCAAATTTTAGAGGGGTGTAAAGACTTAGAGAAGGAAGAGAAGCATTGTAGAATTTAGTTGGTTAGAACAGAGCATCAGCATTTCGAGCAGAGACATATTAGATCATGAAGGATCAGATCAGATTACATAGAACAAGGATCTGGAATCAACAATTAAAGATTGTAAGTCATCAGTTCATCAAATTCTAATACTTTCTAGCCATTGTATTAGGGATGAAAATCCTATGATGATAGGTTGGTCTAACAACCATATTGTAAGCCTTTCAACAAAGCGCTAAATCCTTTAGCAAGGTAACATTCCAAGTGAGTGTTTGTAAATCCTTTAACCAGGTTGCTTTTAATAGGGTGTAAAGCCTTTAATAGGACAGGCCTTTCATAGGGAAAACCATTGGAAGTGGTCAAACTTTATAACCTTAAATAGTTACATATTGTTGCAGTGATAATTTGTGGGTGTCATCCCCACCCCAATTTTACCTTCTAATTTTTGAGGGTTTCTAGGTGACCAAAATCTTCTATTATCTATTTTCATGCATGCCTTTATTTTTCATGTTAAGTAGATATGTTATATGCATACGAATGATCTTAGCTAAAAGTTTTAAAAGGTTAAAAGTTAGTTACTTCTGATTCACCCCCCCTCTCAGAAGTAAACCTTCCCACTTGTAAATTCCAACAACCTCAAGATGCTCTTGCAAGGAAAAAGACGAAAAACTACTTAGAAGAGAGCATAGGAAAAATCAAGAATTGCAAGATATCAAGGACATTTTTCTTGATGCATTTAGCATGCCTAGACCTAAGGAAGACAAGCCTTTGGAAAATAAAGTGGAGAAGATAAATGATACAAACCTAGATTCAAATTTTAAACTAATTGAATGGTCTGAGAGGAAATTTCAAGTCAAAGTCAATGAAAAGATATTAAGTACCATTGCACTTAGTCAAGTTGACTTAGCAACCAAGATTAATAGTATAAAGAAATTATTAGAGAATGTTTTCTCTCTTTACACAAGTTGTGTGATACAAATTTGTTCACACAAAAAGTGTAGTGATATATTGACACTCTAGAAGGAGATATGAAGCTAATAGGTACTACTCTTATACCCAATTCTCCAGCTCAGAGTCAAAAGTACTTTAGGAATTTGATGAACTCCCAAGGTCAATTGGCAGCCCTGCATGCTCAAGATGCAAACATTTGGGCTACACTAATCAGTATCTAGTCCATGTTGACTCCACACTATAGATGGAGATACTACACAAAGAACTAGCCTTTGTAGAAACAATGATGAAGAAGGATTCCCATCTTTCTACACATGAAGGGTTAGTTCACCTTGATGGCGAGTTATTTATCCAAATCAAATCATTCAAAGTAGCATGTGATAACTAAGATACAACTCTGAAGATAATACTTAAGGTCCATATAAATTTCTAGGAAAAACACACTATACGTGTATATCCCTTTGACATAAGTGTCAAAAAGGAGGAGAAATAAGTAAGGGGGGACATAAAAGTTTTGAAGAGAAATAAGAAGAAAATTAAGGAGTCAAAGATAGAAATAAATTACAAAAAAATTTAGCATATGCATATTTTTTCAGCAGGAGTATTGGTTCAAATTCTGAATAGCATAATCAACTTAGGGAGAGTTATATGATTTTCAAGTATGACTATTAAGTCAAGTTTTTAAAAAAAAATAAAAAAAAATAATTTTCTATGTATGTCGAACAGAGATAGTGAGTATCTAAGATATGCTCATAAGTTAATATCATTCATGCATAACAAAAGTGTTTTTTGCACTCATGTCAAAGTGGGAGATTGTTGATCTCATATTGGTTTTGACATATAAGTATCTGTACACTTAATTCTTTTACAAGTTAGAACGGGCATAACATGTCAGATAGTGCATGTCAAGTGAATTACTTAGTGTATGTCGAGTAAATAGTTAGTGTCGAGTCACTCAAGAAACCAAGTAGTCAGTATGTGTCAATTCATTTAGATGTTGAGTGACAACATTGAAGTTGCAGTTGATGTCAAGCATAAGGGACTTTAGATGTCGAGAAAAAAAGTTTTGACATAGTTATTGTTAATGATACAAACTACTATGTAAACTATTTTGGAGTTGACTTAAGGATTTCTTTGCAATCCTAGATGATAGAACAAAACTTAATTGAGAATTGTTATGTAGTACATGCAACCAATTAATTAAAGGAATAAATTGAGTGGCCAGATGGATGAATTACAATCATTTATTCATACCTAACCCTAAGTCACCTATGTCTTATTAAGGAGGACAAAGTCTAAGATTTTTCATGAGTATGGAAGGAGTGAAGAGAAAATTTTGCATGTGCAAACAAAGAATACATGGTGGCTAATGAGTTGTGAATAAGAGATGTGCTACAAAATTAGTTAGAGGAAAATAGAGGAAAGGAGTCAGAGGATAGAAGTGATACATCTGATTAGTGAGGATCAAGTGCACATCAAAAAAGAGGTGATATATTATCTAGTAGTAGAGTGCTAACTGCAAGATCATCTTTGAGATATTATAATAGGTGAATCAATTAAATCTCTTAACAAAGTATTCTTAATAGACTATTTTGAATCCTTAACAAGTTGCTTACTTCATTGTAAGTTAAAGGCCTTTAACTAGGAACAATTTTAATAGGGCTAAAGGCACAATTTTAATAGGGTGTTAAAATCCTTTAATAGGGTAAGATCTAACAATATTTTAAGCCTTTAATAGGGTAGACCTTTCATACAATTGATCATGTATCATGATCAAACATAGTAACATTCATTGGATACACTTTACAACTGTGATAGTCAAGATTTGTGGGTTCTATCCCCATCCCAATTTTACCTTCTCATTGGAGGGTTTCTAGGTAATCATATCTTGTGTCATATGTGTTGAATATTATTTACTTTCATGTTATGGATGAATATGTTTAGCTAGCTTTTTCAGTTTTCATGCACATTGTGAGATGGATGTATGGTGAATGATTTTATGGTTGAAGTTTTGAAGTACTAATTCACCCCTACTCTTAGAGTTTACTTTCTCTATTATATTTTCAATATTAGGAAAGAGTTTACTAGTATCAATAGGACAAATATGAGTAAGATTAAGAACACAAGAATAAATCAACTTAGTCATTACCTTGGACAAAGGCTTAGATAGTTGAGTATACTAATGATTAGGAAAAAATATAGAGGAAAAAGTACCCGTACCTTAGGAAGTAGTAGCCACTTGATCATTAACTATATTTGTAAACTTTTTTTTGATGAAATTGCTAGGTTTATAGGACTTGTTTTAATTTCTAGAGACATCACTCTTATCACTAGAAACAAGAGCCATCAATGTAGATTTCTTGAATTGAATCACTTGTAAGTGGTAATGGTGAAGCACTGTACATAGGTGTGAAAAGGAGGTATACTCAATAAGGAGAATCTTATTCCTAATGTGTTTTTGTAAATTAGAAATAAATATATTTTGAATATCAGAATCAGGTACAAAATAAGAAATCTGAGCATAGAAATGTTTAAATCTACAAATAAATTCAATAAATTTATCTTTAATATTCTACTTACAATGCATTAAATTAGTAAAAGAAAGTTGAGGACCAATATTATTCTAAAATTGTTGAATGAAAGCATTAGAAAGTGTTTGAAAAGAATCAATAGAATAAGGAGGTTGAGAGGAATACCATTGCAAGGCTCTATCCCTAAAAATATGCGGGAACAACTTAGCCATAAGCCTATGGTCATGAGAAAATCATTTACATATAGTCTAAAAAGTTTTAACATGAATTATGGGATCTCCCTTACCCTTAAAAGTATCAAGATAAGCTACCTCAACATGTTGCAGAATAATAACATGAAGGATATCTAAGTAAATGGGATTAGCAACATCAAATGTAGGAATATTGTACTTAGATTGAGTTATCTTAGAAAGTTATTGTTGTACAGTAGTGATGGTTTGAGCAATTGTACTAATAGTAGGATCAGAAGAAACACTAGTAGAAATAGGTATGTTAGATGGGTTAAGAAAGTCATAAGAAGCGGAAGGAATATGTAAAGATTTTAGTGGAGGATGAGAAGGAATAGGAAAATGTTTCCACATTATATGAAGGTAATCAAGAAGGAATGGAAGTAGGAGGAAAAATCATGGGAAGTAAAAGCTAAGAAGACTAACACTTAAAAGAGTCGATACTTGGGTAGAAGTAGTCATAAGAGTTGGAGCATATGTAATTATGCTAGAAAGAGTGGTAGATATTGGGATATAAGGTCCAACAATTATGGAAGGAGGAGGGTATCCTATCTCTTGGGTACATTCCATCAAAGACGTAGCATGAGTATTAATAAGGTGAGATATACCATGCAAGATAGAAAGATTATTGTCATCATTATTAATAACATTCTTAATTTTTTCAACAACAACACTATCGTAATTCTAATTTTCTTGTGAAGGACAAGGTTCCAATTTATCAAATTTGCTAGAAAGCTTCTCAACTTGAAAATGAGGAATTCTTAAAGCATCATCATCATCATGGGATGAGTGAGAAGAGTTATGCTTTATTATCGGATTGAAATCATGAGTAAAGATGTGAGTGTCATCATGATTCTTAGGAAGAAAAGAGGACTTGTGATCAAAGGAGCCCATGAGTCTACAGTTTCACCTAATGGGAATTTTATAGGTTGGACTTCATATAATTAAGATCATAAAAGAGGAGATCACAAAATGAAATCCTAATGAGATCTAACCATGAAAATATAATAAAGAGCATAAAAGAGAGATCTAACCACAAGATAGCCAAATCTAACTCTAAAAAGAAGAGAGATTTCTAAAAGAGGAATATCTAACTCCAAAAGATGGTAAGCACCCCAGAATAAGCAATCTATCTCCAAAAATAAAGGGGTATAATTTGAGTTCACCAAAATGTCTAGTGATAAAATGGAAGCACTTTAAATAGGGTTTAGGCCTCCATTTTATGGGGCCATTAAGTCATTTAAATATGTGTGTGAGGGAAAGAGGGTAAATTCCAAGTATGGTTCCACTTATGATCTTAATTAGATTATCTAGGACCCAAAATAAGAAGGGAGCTAATACTAAATTTGAAATATAAAGAGGAATACAACACAAGGAAATTTACTCTTTTTGGCCCTTAATAGGATAGTGAAACTGAATTAATTTCTTAAATAATGTAAATCTAGATGCTATGTAAAGATAATTAGCCCAATTAAGATATAAATCTAGGGTAAAGATATGAATGAAAATAAAATATAAATGACTCACCTTGATATGGGTACTAGAGGAAGACATATTTTCACTCTAAAACTCATAGATTTGAATTGTATCAGAATATCAATCTGTGGATCTCAAAATAAAATGACAAAAGGATAAAAACCAAAAAATCTCTCTAGAATATAAGACTAAAGGACTAGGTTGACTTGGGAAGACATCTTATGACAATGTTGACATAGTCCAGTGACCTACGATTGAAAAATATAGAAAGCTTGTGAACAATAAGTTCTAGATCTGTAATCATTTTTACTCTCAACCTACGAATCAACACAGAAAATAAAGGTTTAGGGGTTGGGGTTGGATGAGGGATTTCCTTAGTCAAACCCTAGGTTAAATAATTAATCATAATTGAGAAATGTAAATATAAATGATAGAAAGACAAGATCAATGAACTAGGATTCACCTTGTTTGTATGTATGTAAATATAATGTAGATCTAGAAATGTAGGGTATCTCCACTCTTTGCAATGGATCTACCATAATCCCAACATGGTGTCATGGATATAAAGGTACATCAATGAAGAATATGATAAATTATTCAATGTAGATTTCCTCCTTTGATAGATAACAATAAGCTAGATCTTGAAGAGGCAAAGGATCCTTCAACACTAGATAGAAATCTCCTTGCTTAAATGGTTGAGCGGCTTGAATACTTGAACTTGTTGAATGAAAAAGGTCTTGATATAGCCTTAGAATTGATAAGGTCCTAAATAGAATTCTTCAAACCATAAGACTTTTGAGTGTCATGACTTGGTTGATGATGATATTGATAGAAAGCATTCGAATCAAAAGACTTAGGAAACAATTTACTATGATCAATAGGATGAATAGGAGGAAGATTAAGAACACAAGCATGAATCAAATTATTCTTCACCTTCAAAAAATGCTAGGTAGTTGAGTATATTAATGATTAGGAAAAAATACAAAAGAAAAATTAGTTGTACCTTGGGATATAGTAGACACTTGATCATTAATTGTATTTGTCAACTTAATTTTGATGAAATTGCTAGGTTTAGATAACTTGTTTGAATTTCTAGTGGTGTCACTCTTATCACTAGAAATAAGAGACATTGGATTAGACCTCTCAAGTTGACACACTTGTAACTAGTAATGGTGAAGTACCACACATATATGTGAAAAAGAGGTATACTTAGTAAGGAGAATCTTATCCCTAATGTATTTTTATAAATTAGAAATAAAAATGTGTTGAATATTATGATCAGGAATGGGATAAGAAATTTGGGGATAAAAATGTTTAAATATACACTTTCTCTTTAACATTTTGTTTACAATTCATTAAATCTGTTAAAGAAACTTGAGGACCAATATTATTCTGAAATTGTTGAATGAAAGTATTAGCAAGAGTTTGAAAAGAATCAATAGTATAAGGAGGTATAGAGAAATACCATTATAAGTCTCTATCCCTATGTGAGAATAACTTAGCCATAAGCCTATAGTCATAAGAAAAATAACTACATATAGTCTGGAAAAAAATTTCATGAATTACATGATCTCTCTTACCATTATAAGTCTCAAGACAAGGAACCTCCACATGTTGTGAGATAACAACATAAAAGATATCTTAGGAAAGGGGATTAGCAACATCACATGTAGGAACATTTTACTTAGATTGAATTAATTGAGCAAGTTGTTATTGTAAAGAGATGATGGTTTGAACCAATGTAGTAAAGGTAGGGTCAAAAGAAACACTAGTAGTCATAGGTGTGCTAGATTAGTTAGGAAATTAATAAGAAGTGGAAGGAACATGTAAAGATTTCAATAGATTATTAGAAGGAATAGGAAAAGGGGTTGAATAAGTAAAAGGAACCACATTATATGAAGGTAATGAAGAAGGAATGAAAGTAGGAGGACCACTCAAGGGAAGTGGAAGGCTAAGAAAATTAACACTTAAATGAATGGATAATTTTGTAGAGGTAGTCATAGGAGGAAAATAAAATGTAGGTATTCTAAAAGGAGTGGTAGAAATCAAGATGGAAGATTCAATGGTTGTGGAAGAAGGAGGATATCCCATCTCTTGAGCACATTTAGTCAAAGACTTAGAATGAGTATTAATAAGGTGAGATATATCATGCAAGATAGAAATATTATTGTCATTATTATTAAAAATATTCTTAAGAGCTTCAATAATAGCAACATTATTGGAATTTGGATTTTATTGAGAAAGACAAGTTTCCAATCTATCAAATTTGCTAGAAATATTATCAACTTGCAATGGATGAACTATTAAAGTATCACCATCATCATGGGATGAGTGAGAAGATTTATCCTCCACTATGGGATTACGATCTTGAGTAAAGATGTGAGTGTCATCATGAGTCCTAGGAAGAAAAGAGGAATCATGATCAAAAGAGTCCATAAGTCTATAGCTTTGCCTAATAGGAATGTTATAGGTTGTACTCCCTATAACTAAGCTCATAAAAGAGATCACAAAACTAAACCCTAATGAGATCTAACATGAAAATGTAATATAGACATAAAAGAAATATCTAACTACACACAAGATAGGCAAATATAACTCTATGAAAGGCAATAAAACACCTCAAAATAAACTATCTAACTCCAAAAAGAAAGAGGCACAAGTTGGGTTCACCAAAATGTTTAGTGGTAAAATGGAAGCACTTTAATAATATTTACACCTCCACTTTATAGGGTCACTAAGCCATTTAGATATGTTTGTGAAGGAAAGTGGGGAATTTCCAAATATGATTCCACTTATGATCAAAATTAGATTAGCTAGGACCTAGAGGAAGAAGGAAGCTAATACTAAATTTTAATTATAAATAGGAATACAATAGAAGGAAAATATACTATTTTTGGAACTTGATAGGATAATGTGAATGTTAAATTGAACTATTGCTTAAATAATATAAATCTAGATGCTATGTAAATAAAATTAGACCAATTAAGATGTAAATCTAGGGTAAAGATATGAGAGGAAATTAAAAATGAAAGACTTGCCTTGAAATACATAAAGGAAGATGTATTGTAGGTCCAAAACTTGTAGATCTGAATCGTATCTAAAAATCCATCCATTAATATTGGAATTAAATGAAGAAAGGAATAAAACCCAAAAATCTCCCTAGAATCTAAGACTGGAGAACTATTTTGACTTGGAAAGACATCCTACAACTAGGTTGACATAGTTGGTGATTTGCAACTAATGACTCCAAAAAGATTATGAAAAATCGGTTCAAGATCTATAATAATTTTTTCTCCCAACCTACAGATCAACATAGAAAAGAAAGGTTTTGAGGATAGGGTTTAATGAGGGTTTAACTTCGTCAATACCTAGGCTAAAAAATAAACTATAATTGAGAAATATAAACGCAAATGAATAAAAGACAAGATGTGTTACCATGAATGTTCATGGTATTCCTCTAGGAGAGTATCCTAAGCATTGGAGAGCATGTGCAAGTATTAACATGTTGTATTCATGATTTTGTTTGTCATTAATATCAACATAACAATAATTCTATGAATATTGGCAAAGTAGTAGATAGAGATCATGGTCATACAAACATATTTTTTATGATCATGTGACACAAAGTCAAGGACATGTTTTACACTATGTCCTGATGACTAGGTTAAGGTCGTATAACCTAAGTTGAAGATATATAGAAGTTATGAGTGATTTACAAAGAGTAGTGCATAAAAAATTGCCTAGAAATCATTTTTTGATGATCATATTATATCTTCTAATAGAGATATAATCTAGAGATGCAAAGTTAGAAAGTTATAAAGGATAGTACGATGATGACATCAGTAAGTGCACAAGTCCTAGAATTGTACATGTGAGAAGTTGTATAGACTATGAGCTGACAGTGCTATATGGTTGCAAAATAATTAATTATCTTATTGTGGTTCTATTATAATTAATTGAGAAATCAAGGCTGACTCAAGGAATTGTTTTAAGGACTTGGTATAAAGGAAAACATTTTTCTCATTTGTAAAATAATGTATGGATCATGAAAAGTGATCAAGATGGTACAAACAAGAGTAAAGAGTTTGGTAAATGTGAGTAAGTGATCAAGGGATTATTGTATGTGAAATTCATGATCTAGTATTGAGATCAAAAGGAGAAGAAGTCTGACTGATAGGAAAGAGGAAGAGGAAGGAGAAGTTCAATTGAATTCTATTCTATTATTCTACAAAGAATAATATAGAGATCATTTGGATAGTGAGCTCATTGGTCTTTCCCCTAGAGTTATTTGGACAATGTTGGGACAACTCCTAATAGGGTTGGAATCTCCTAATAGGAATTCAAAGTCTCCTAACAGGGACTAATATATGTTTTCATAAAATCCTAAGAGTGTCCATCCTCTAACAAGGAATATTTATATAATTAGTACATCATCTTGTGGGTACCATCCCCACCAAGGTTTTCTCTTTGATCAAGAGTTTCCCTAGTTATCATATCTAGTATTATTCTGCATGAGTATTTTGTTGTGATTTATTACTATATTGATAATATGGTAAATATTTAATAAGGATAATAATTTTGATAATAGTTGGATATTGTAAGAATTTGGTATAGCTCTAATACCATATAAGAATTTTTCTTAGAGCAAAATTCACCCAAGATCAAGGAACTCAAACACAAGCACAATAGTAGACCAGAAATATTATCAATATGAGAATATATTATCTCAAGCATGTCTCAAAGCATGTACATAAACACTAGGAATGCTTGTATATAAAGGCCTCTAAGATGCATCTAGAATGGTTCTAGAAAGAACTAGGAGATAAGAATGAAAAATAAGCACACGTCCTCCATTGTGCATGAATATACGTGCATCAATGAGAGGATAAGCATGATGAGGTGTCCCACATGTAGAGATGTTGTAGACACCATGTGCTCAAATAAAGTGATAACTCCTATGTTGTAGACACCATGTACATAATTAGAGTGCTAACTCATGTGTTGTCAACATGAAAAATCACAAGAGTACGCATAGTCCTAGGTGACTAACTAATAAATAATTAAATAATGCATTAACCTAAGTAAAGTGTAAATCTTAAATTCGGTGAATTTTGACTACAATTTTGCCTACCCTAGGCTATAGTCAAAATTGAGGCCATTTTTTTTGCAAACTGGCACCCAAAGGCCCAATTTGTGAAATTTGGTATGATCATTTCAAATCTACATTTTTTTCATCTGTATCCTTGTAAAAAAAATTGGGTCTGTATTATTTTTCAAAAAAAATTTGGCCATCGGTCCATAGGAGAGATTTTTCATAGGTGAAGATTGAAGTTTGTTGGTCGAACATCTGAGGTGAAATATAGAGTCATTTGATTTTTGGAGGCACAATGGTAGTGATTCAGGAAAAATAATTATAGCAGCAATTTTCAAACAGTTATATCTTCCTCATATAGACTCCTTTTTTTCAGCAATTTTTTTATGTTTTCGGATAGAATTTCATGATCTACACATTGGTGTGGTTTGTTTGAGATCTTTGTTCCTGATTCTTTTTGCAACTAGCAAATCCCAATTTTTGCCACTTCAAAGTTGTTGTACATTGTAAAGTTCTAGATTTGTACTCCATCAAAAGGTTGTAAATATGATGCAGGAGCATCCAGAGGTATAAGGGCAATCCTGTGTCACCCAAAAAAAATAAAAATGTACTTAGACTTAGTTTCTATTTCATGTGTTTACATTTTTGGATACCCATTTGGGCCAAATAAAGGTTCCAACTCTCATAGTTCCACTATCAGTGAGATAGAAAATCCTGAAAAAATAGGAGCATGCAATTTGGCCATCATTTTGGTGACCTAGAAGGTGTGAATTGGCTAGATGAATCTAATTGTGATTTAGAGCATTCCAGAAAAAGAATCAAGTCAAAAGGCCCCACGGTTTGAAAGTTATTGCAGTTTTTCGAGTTTTGGAGACCTCCTAAGAATGCTTCAAAGTTAGGTTAGGGGCATTAAATGACCTCAACAAGGGCCAAAAAATGGGGGACAAGAAAAGCTAGTCCATTGGGCTATAGAGCACTTCGAGAGCTTTTTGAAAATGTAAACGGTTCGTCAATCGGAGCTACGGTTCAAAAGTTATGCCTCCCGAAAGTTCGGTTACCATTCCTGGATTCTTCTAAATTTGCACTGATTTCTAATGCAGCTTCTGGAACCTTCTATTTAGTCGGTGGATGCCTACTAGCACTTTCTAGAATGTACTCCTAGTCCTTAACCCTCTAGGGTCTATTTAAGGAGATCTCTGGCATTGTAAAAGGCAGTTCGGAGTGGAGTTTGAGAGGAGGTACTGAAAGGAGAAATTATCTCCAGATTTATGCTATTGTAAGCCCTTAGGGCATGTTTTGAAGTTTATTTTCTCTGTACTATTTGTCCTAGCTTATTTTCTCAGTTAATACAATTTCCCTTTTCTGTTGTGTCTATTCTATTGTTGGGTTGTGTCCCCATCAAAATAGCAAAATTAGAAGTCCACTAAGGCCAAAATTGGCAAGTAGATATAAAGCACCAAATCATTCATTGGGGGGAGGGGGTTACTTGATCTATTTCTACTTTTTGGGGGGTGCATACATTCATTGATCTCATGGAGTCTTCTCACATATGTCAGTTTGGTTTAAGACAGAAGTTGACACCGAGGAACTATAAAAAATGGAATTCTTTGATGCTTGATCATCTAAGAGAACATCAGGAAGTGATTCCTTATCTTTGTTCAAAGATATTGCCACCTAATCTAAATTGGGTAGATCATATTTATCTTCTTATTCACTTTATGGATAGAAGTATGACTAAGGAATCGTTTGCTCCTATTCTTAAGGCAAGATTTCCTCATGATGTTTGGATGTCTCTTTGGGAAGCATATGGAGATCCAAATATTCCTCTATTTCCAAGAGATATATCTACTTACATGCTTGAAATAATATATTCCCATATTGATCATACTCTCTTGATCTACTGTTGCGCTTGTGCTTGAGTTCCTTGATCTTGGGTGAATTTTTTCCTAAGGCAAATTCTTACATGGTAAGCATGTACATACACACAAGGAGTGCCTATATATAAAGGCCTCTAAGATGCATCTAAAATGTGTCAAGAAAGAACTAGGAGATAAGTATGACAACTAAGCACATTTCCTCCACAATGAGAGGATAAGCATGATGAGGTGTCTCACATGTGGAGATTTTGTAGACACCATGTGCTCAAATAAAGTGCTTACTCCTATGTTGTAGACACCATGTCCATAATTAGAGTGGTAACTCTTGTATTGTCAACATGACAACTTGTAAGAGTATGCATACTCTTAGGTGACTCTCTAATAAATAATAAATAATGCATTAACCTAAGTAAACTTAAGTAAAGTGTAAATGGTGAATACTTATTTACTCCAACACCCCCCCCCCCCCCCCCCCTTAAGTGTAACTTAGGGGAATGCACATAAGTTCACAAGAACTAGGATGAAATGCATAATAGGTCTCATCTACTAGGCCATGTTAGGTACCCATGTACATAATGAAAATGCAATCTCTCATAAAGTGGAGAAAGAGGGAAAACCTCATGGGAAAAACCCTCCCACAAAAAGAGAGATGAAAAAGACACAATCTATGGATGGATGGATTAATCAAGACCCCCCCCCCCCCCCCCCCAATTATGACCTTAATCAAGTATATACAAAGGAGAAATATGAGAAGAAGAGAGACAAGGTAGTCTCCCCCCCCCCTAACTCTGAAGAAGAGTGCCAACTAGTGATAGCTACTCTGATGTAGAAGCTAATCTAGGACTGTTGAATGGTGTTCCTCCCCTTTGGAAGAAACAATGCCATAGGTACAAATGAAATGCTTCCCTTGTGTCTGGAAAGAATCCCATGGATAAGTTTCATCTCTAAAACTTGCTCAACTGTCTCTATCAAGGATGAATGTAGAACCTGTTCCAAAGAAATAACTATCTCCTCAAATGATAAAGAGACCTCATGCAACTCTTGTTCATAAGTATCTACAATCACATCAACCTATGAAGATTGATCATGTAGAGAATGGATAGGAGCATCAGAGTGAACCCTCATGATAATTGAAGAAGATCCTACTTCATCAAAGAGAATGTGTACATCATCAATACTATCCTCCAAATTTGCTAAGTGTGACTCTACGAACAAACCTGCAATGTCTGCCAAGAAGTCATCCATAGATGTTGCAGTTGGAAGACTAGGTGTACCCTATTGTGTTGGACATATCATTGTGGCAATATATGCATGTGGACTATGCTGATGTCATGACTTCTCACCACAACTATCAACAGAACCCCATGTATTTGAATCTGTTGAAGCACTATTGCTGGTGTCACGATCAATTTCGACAATGCATGATGTAGTCTCACATTGAAGATGTGGGAGACATCATTGATTATATTCATCTTCTCTCTATTGAGGAGTCTTAGATGATCAAGCATCAAAGTACTCCATTTCTAATAGTTCCTTGGTGTCAACTATGGTCTTAAACCAAACTAACATGTGTGAAAAAACTTCATGAGATAAATGTATGTATGCACCCCCCAAAATGTAAAAGAGAACAATCAACCCCCACTAATATATGATTTGGCACTCGCCACTTGCCAATTTAGGGCCTATTTATGAAAGGAGTGTTTATGTCCATAGAAGCCTATATCTAATAGTAGATCTGGAAAGTAGAAAACATAATATGCACCTTCAAAAAAATAGAACCTAATTATGTATCCAGATAAGCCCATACTAAGCATTTGAAGTGACAAAAATTGGGATATGCGAGTTGCAGAAAACTTTAGGAATAGAGATATCAAACCACCTACACCAATGTGTAGATCGCAAAATTCTACCTCAAAACAAAAAAAATTCATGAAAAAAGGAGTCAGTATGAGGAAGATATTGTTGTTTGAAAAATATTTTTTTCCTAAATTGACACTGTCACTCCTTCAAAAATTAGATGACTCTAGATTTCACCTCAAATGTCCAATTTTGATGAAACAAAAGTTGATTTGAGGGTTTTTTGACTGTTTGAATGTGATGAAAATATCTAATTTGCACCAACAAGCTTCAATTTTCACCTAAAAATATCTCTCCTACTAGCTTGATGGCCAAAAATTTCTAGAAAATAATGTAGATTTGAAAAAATTGTAGAGATGCAGATGAAAAAAATGCAAATCTAAAAATTAAATGTATAGAGCTGAAATGATCATACCAATTCTGCAAATCAGGCCTTCGAATGTTGGTTTCCAAAAGAATTTACCTCAATTTTGACTATAGCCTAGGGTAGGAAAATTTATAGTCAAATCTCACCAAATTGACATTCCAAGCGTAATGGTGAGGTCCACTTTGTCTTTAGATAATTCCAATCACTATGATACTCTAAATTTGGACTAAGGTGTAAAGAAACAAGATGGTCTCGAATGGCTATGTGGAGAGAAATTCTCCAAGAGCTCTGATACCATGTAAGAATTTGCCTTAGAGAAAAATTCACCCAAGATCAAGGAACTCAAGCACAAGCACAACTGTAGACCAAAAGAGTATGATCAATATAAGAATGAATTATCTCAAGCATGTAAGCTTGTACAAACACACTAGGAGTACTTTTATATAAAAGGCCTCTAAGATGCATATAGAATGTGTCTAGAAAGAACTAGGAGATAAGCATGACAACTAAGCTCATATCCTCCAATCAACTTTTCCATAGGGGCATGTTCAATAGGTTCAGTGGATATGAATCTAGAGGAGAAGTTACATAAAGGGAAATCTTCAAGAACACCAATTTCTCTTTAGATGGTTCACATGGTACTAGTAGGACCTTTTGCAGTGATATCAGTCAACCAAGGTTGCTACATACTTACTTTCATTGATTACTTTTCACAATACACTTGGGTCTACTTTCTTCATCACAAGAATGAAGTGTTGGACAAGTTTCTATACTTCAAGACTCATGTTGAACATAAATCAAGGAAAGTCATCAAATTTCTTCAGATGGACAATGAAAGTAGATATGTGAATAGAAGATTTAAAGACTTTTGCAAACTTGAGGGAATTGATCTTTAGAATCCACCAGCATTTAATCCACACAAGACAGATGTTGTAGCACTAAGGATATGAACTCTTAAGTCCATGGCAAGTTGCATGATACAAACCAAGTCTCTAGATCCATCACTTGAAGTCAAAGCAATCAGCAATGCCAATCACATACTTAATAGGTCTCCTCATCCTGCCTTAGATGGCAGGACTCCTTTTGAGGCATGGTATGGCAAAAAACTAGTTGTGACACACTTAAGAGTCTTTAGTTGTCCAACATGGGCAAACATATCTTCCAGGGGATGCAAGGCACCTCTACCTTGGCCTTGTACTTTCATTGGATATGAAGACAGTGTGAAGGCATACAAACTTATGGATCCTAAGACATATGAGATCTTTGTGGAGAAGGATGTATGCTTTGAGGAAATTTCACCAAGCTTGTCCTCTAATCCTCTCTACACATCATACATTATGGAAACTGATAGTGACACCAGTGATAGTGCTTCAATAGATTCAAATATGTGGGGTTCTATCAAAATTTGTTGCAAGAGGTCATGACATCAACATAGTCCACATGCATATATTGCCACAATGATAGGTCTAGTACAGTAGGGTACATATCATCTTCTAGCTCTAGTATCAGGGGATGACTTCTTGGAAGACATTGTAGGTTTGTTCATGGAGTCACACATTGTAGATTTGGGAAACAATATTAATGATTTACATCTTCTCTTTGATGAAGTAGGATCTTCTTTAGTTGTCACAAGGGTTCACTCTGACCCTCCTATCCATTCTCTACATGATCAATCTTCACAGGTTGATGTGATTGTGGATACTTATGAACAGTGATTACAAGAGGTCTCTTTATCATCTGAGGAGACAATTTTTTCTTTGAAATGTGTTCTACATACATCTTTGCTAGATCTGTTCTCGTTCTTTTTAGCAATGTTGGAAGGAGCAACTATCAACATCGACACAAGGACAACTGCGCAAGTTGTAGAGACACCATTTATCTTTGAGATTCTTTCTATACATAGGGGAAGCATCTCACTTGTACCCCTACCATTGTTTCTTCCAAAGGGGAGGAACACCATTCAGCAGTCCTAGATTAGCTTCTTCATTGAAGCAGCTATCACTAGTCGACACCCTTCTTTTCGAGGGGGGGACTACCTTGTATCTCTTCTTTTTCTCATTTTTCTCCTTTGTATATACTTGATGTATGTTGTAATGGGGGGGTCTTAATTACTCCATCCATCCATGCATCTTGCTTTTTCATCGCTCTTTTTGGGGGAGGGTTTTTCCCATGAGGTTTTCCCTCTTTCTCCACTTTATAAGAGATTTCATTTCATTATGTATATGGGTACCTAACATGGCCTTGTAGCTGGGACCCATTATGCATTTCATCCTAGATTATGTGAGCTTAAGTGCATTTCCCTAAGTTTCACTTAAGGGGGGGTGTTGATGTAAAATTTACACTTTACTTAAGTTTACTTAGGTTAATGCATTATTTTATTATTTATTAGTTAGTCATCTAGGAGCATGTGTACTCTTGTGAGTTGTCATGTTGAGAACACATGAGTTACCACTCTAATTATGCACATGGTGTCTACAAAATAGGAGTTGGCACTTTATTTGAGTACATGGTGTCTACAACATCTCCACACATGGGACACCTCATCATGCTTATCCTCTCATTGTGGAGGATATGTGCTTAGTTGTCATGCTTATCTCCTAGTTCTTTCTAGACACATTCTAGATGCATCTTAGAGGACTTTATATACAGGCACTAGTGTGTATGTACATGCTTACATGCTTGAGATAATTCATTCTCATATTGATCATACTCTTTTGGTCTACAATTGTGTTGTGCTTGAGTTCATTGATCTTGATTGAATTTTTCCGTATAGAAAATTCTTACAAACTTTACAATGTACAATAATTTTGAAGCAATACAAAGAAAAGAAAGGTCCTATTCCTAAAAGTGATACTTTTTTCCACACAACCCTATAATCAGATTACAAATTTGGAAAGTAGATGAAAAATAACACACTTTAAAAAAAATAAAACCTGATTTCTAGTCCAGATGTGCCTGTACGAAGAAAATGAAGTTACAAAATGTAGGATTGAACATGTACAGTCACCAAAAGATGTGATTTTTGACAAATCTATGGACCAAAACTAGAAAAGAACTACACCACTAAAAGTTTAGAAAATTCTAGCCAAAATATTAAAAAAATTGCACCTGATTTGGAGTCCGAATGACTGAGATATGGCCTCCCAAACCTGAATAGAAAAATCAAAAATTAATCTAGAAAGGGGTTGGATCAGCAAAAGACAGGGTTAAATTTGATGGTCATATGACCATCATAGTAATCTTAATTTTCCCCTAGATGACGGTCAGATGGCTGTCAAATTTAGGATTATGGACTGCTGACATCAGCATACTCGGGTCCCTTCGATGACATAAACATGAAGTAAGCACCATACGAACTATATGGAAATAGCTGGCATGTCTTGGGTATGGATGATGATGTGTTACTTCATAGTTGAAGCTAATGTGTTGACTAGGGTATGGTAGGTTCCATTGTGGCTTGATAGTTGTCAGGGTCTTATATCGCATGGACGGCTACAGATTGTGTTGCATGGGGCTGGAAGTCAACTATTAGGAAAGGGTTCTCAGTGACAAAAGACAACCGCATGCATCAGAGTATGAAAGCGTCAGGTCAAGAAAGATTCAATATGAGAATATATTATCTCAAGCATGTCAAAGCATGTACATACACACTAGGTGTGTTTGTAGATAAAGGCCTCTAAGATGCATCTAGAATGGTTCTAGAAAGATTGAGGGGATAAGCATAACAACTAAGCACACATCTTCCATTGTGCATGAATGTATGTGCATCAATGAGAGGATAAGCATGATGACGTGTCTCACATATAGAGATGTTTTAGACACCATGTGCATAATTAGAGTGGTAACTCTTGTGTTGTTAACAAGACAATTCACAAGAGTACACATACTCCTAGGTGACTAACTAATAAATAATTAAATAATGCATTAACCTAAGTAAACTTAAGTAAAGTGTAAATAGTAAATACTCATTTACACCAATAAGAATTTCCCTTAGGGATAAATTCACCCAAGATCAATGAACTCAAGCACAAGCACAACTATAGACCGAAAGAGTATGATCAATATGAGAATGAATTATCTCAAGCATGTAAGCATGTACATACACACTAGGAGTGCTTGTATATAAAGGCCTCTAAGATGCATTTAGAATGTGTCTAGAAATAACTAGGAGATAAGCATGACAAATAAGCACATATCCTCCACAATGAGAGGATAAGCATGATGAGGTGTCTCACTTGTGCAAATGTTGCAGACACAATGTGCTCAAATAAAGTGCTTACTCCTATGTTGTAGACACCATGTGTATAATTAGAGTGGTAACTCCTATGTTGTCAACATGACAACTCACAAGAGTATGCATACTCCTAGGTGACTAACTAATAAACAATAAAATAATGCATTAACCTAAATAAACTTAAGTGTAAATATTAAATTCTTATTTACACCAACACGACATCATCGATGACATTCTCCTTCTCTATGTTGAGGTGTGTCTTTTGTCCTTTGAATCTAAAGAACATCCTTTCTCCTTAAAAGAATTAGGTAGTGGAACATTGTGTTTCTTCATGATGTTCATCAACTCATCAATCCTTTTATGATAACACACATGTTCTTCAACAAAATGGATTCTTGACTCGAGTGCCTCGTATCATATGGGTTCTTAAAAAGAGGATTTTTCTTCAATGAAGTAGTCAAAGGTACCACACATCTTTGTGGGAGATGATACAAAAATGGAAGTTGAAGGGAGATGAAATGTGGAAATGGAAAATGGAGAGTTTAAAGATGTTCTCTATGTTCCAAGCCTAAGTTCTAGTCTCGTCTCAATTTACCAAATCACTCACCTTGGAGATGGCCATAAAGTTGAGTTCCTTCCTGACACAGTAAAGGTACACAGTCTAAAAGATGATTTAGTGGTTGCAGTGTGAAAAGTTAATCATGAAAAAAGGTTGTATTCCTTCTCTCATTTTGTGCCCAAGTCTCCTTCACAAGCCTTGTTAACTCAATCTAATTCACAAACAAAACTATGGCATGAGCGATATGGCCATCTTGCCTTCTACTATATTCAGCAACTTTGCTCAAACAAAATGGTCAAATATCTACCCCCAATAAATTTTTCCATAGGTGTATGTTCAAAAAGTTTAGTGGATATGTATCTTGAGGAGAAGTTACATAAAGGGAAGTCTTCAAGAGCACCAATTATTCTCCAGATGGTTCACATGGTACTAGTAGGATCTTTTGCAGTGACATCAGTCAACTAGGGTCACTACATACTTACTTTTATGAATGATTTTTCATGCTACACTTGGGTCTACTTTCTTCATCACAAGAATGAATTGGTTGACAATTTTCTAGTCTTTAAGACTCATGTTGAACAAGAATCAAGGAAAGCCATCAAAGTTCTTTGAATGGACAATGAAAATAGATATGTGAATAGAAGACTTAAAGGCTTTTGCAAAATTCAAAGAATTGATCTTCAAAATCCACCAACATTTAGTCCACACAAAATAGATGTTGTAGCACTGAGGATAGAAATTCTTAAGTCCATGGCAAGTTGCATGATACAAGCCAATTCTCTAGATCCATCACTTGAAGTCAAAGGAATCAGTAGTGTCAATCACATACTCAATAGGTCTCCTCATCCTTCCTTAGATGGAAAGACTCCTTTTGAGGCATGGTGTGGAAAAAAACCAGCTGTGACACACTTCAAAGTCTTTGGTTTTCTATCATGTGAAAACATATCTTCTAGGGGATGCAAGGCATCACCTAGGCCTTGTACTTTCATCGGATATGAAGACAGTGTGAAGGTATACAAACTTATGGATACTAAGACACATGAGATCTTTGTGGAGAAACTGATAGTGACACCAGCGATAGTGCTTCAATAGATTCAGACACATGGGGTTCTATCAATAGTTGTAGCAAGAGTTCATGGCATCAGTATAGTCCACATGCATATATAGCCACAATGATAGGTCCAGCACAATAGGGTAGTCTTCCAGCTCTAGCATTAGTGGACAACTTCTTGGCAGACATTTCAGGTTTGTTCATGGAGTCACACTTAGCAGATTTGGAGGACAACATTGATTATATACATCTTCTCTTTAATGAAGCAAGATCTTCTCCAGTTTTCATTAGGGCTCACTCTAACCCTCTTGTCCATTCTCTACATGATTGATCATCATAGGTTGATATGATTATGGATACTTATGAACAGTAGTTGCAAAGGGTTTCTTTATCATTTAAGGAGATAGTTAGTTCTTTGGAATAGGTTCTACATTCATCCTTGACAGGGATAGTTGAGTAGGTTTTAGAGACTACACTTACCTATAGGGTTATTCCCACACATAGTAGAACCATCTCATTTGTACCTATGGCATTATTTCTTCCAAAGGGGAGGAACATTATTCAGTGGTCATGTATCAGCTTCTACATTGGAGCATCTCTCATTGATTGACACACTACATTTAGGGGAGGGGACTACCTTGTCTCCTTCTTGTGTATACCTTGTATATACTTGGTGTATATTGTAATGGGGAGGTCTTGATTACTCCATCCATCCATGCATCTTATCTTTTCATCTCTTTTTGGGGGAGGGTTTTTCCCATGAAGTTTTTCCTCTTTTTCTGCTTTATGAGAGATTGCATTTCATTTTGTACATGGATACCTAACATGGCCTAGTAGCTTAGACCCATTATGCATTTCATCTTAGGTTATGTGAAGTTAAGTGCATTCCCCTAATTTGCACTTAAGGGGGGGTGTTGGTGTAAGTAAGTATTTACTATTTATGCTTTACTTAAGTTTACTTAGGTTAATGCATTATTTTATTATTTATTAGTTAGTCACCTAGGAGTATGCGTACTCTTGTTAGTTGTCATGTTGACAACACAAGGGTTAGAACTCTAATTATGCACATGGTATCTACAACATAGGAGTAAACACTTTATTTGAGCACATGGTAACTACAACATCTCTACACATAGGACATCTTGTCATACTTATCCTCTCATTGATGCACGTATATTCATGCACAATGGAGGACATGTGCTTAGTTGTCATGTTTATCTTCTAGTTCTTTCTAGAACCATTCTAGATGCATCTTAGAGGCCTTTATATACAGGCACTCCTAGTGTGTATGTACATGCACCAGAACATGCTTGAGATAATATATTCTCATATTGATCATACTTTCTTGGTCTACTATTTTGCTTGTGCTTGAGTTCCTTGATCTTTGGTGAATTTTGCTGAGCTTTCATGTTGACAACACAAGAGTTAGCACTCTAATTAAGCACATGGTGTCTACAAAATCTCTACATGAGATACACCTTGTTATTCTTATCCTCTCATCCATAATGAAGGATAAGATGTGTTCTTAGTTGTCATGCTTATCTTATCTCCTAGCTCTTTGTAGAATCATTCTAGATGCATCTTAGAGGCCTTTATATATAGGCACTCCTAGTGTGTATGTACATGGTTCTAGAAATTCTTGAGATAATATATTCTCATATTGATCATACACTTTTGGTCTACTATTGTGCTTGTGCTTGAGTTCCTTAATCTTGGGTGAATTTTTCCCTAAGGAAAATTCTTACATGGTATGCAATCTCTCATAAAGTGGAGAAAGAGGAAAAACCTCCCCCAAAAAGAGAGATGGAAAGGCATGATGCATGGATAGATGGAGTTATCAAGAACCCCCCATTATGACATACATGAAGTATATTAAAAGGAGAAATATGAGAAGAAGAAGAAGAGAGACAAGGTAGTCTCCCCCCCCCACCCCCCCCAAAAAAAAGGAGTGTCAAATAGTGATATCTACTCCGATGTAGAAGCTGATCTAGGAGCATTGAATAGTGTTCCTCCCCTTTGGAAGAAATAATGCCATAGGTACAAATAAGATTCTTCCACTAAATGTGGAAAGAATCCCATAGATGGATGATGTCTTTGAAACTTGCTCAGAAGTCCTTGTCAAGGATGAATGAAGAACATGTTCTAAAGAACCAATTGTCTCCTCAATTGATAAAGAGACCTCCTGTAACTACTATACATAAGGATCCACAATCACATCAACCTATGAAGATTGATCATGTAGAGAATGGATAGGAGGGTCAAAGTGAGCCCTCGTGACAACTAAAGAAGATGCTTCTTCATCAAAGAGAAGATAGATATCATCAATGAAGCCTCCCAAATCTGTGATGTGTAACTCCACAAACAAACCTTCAATGTCTATCAAGAAGTCATCCACTGATGCTGAAGCTGGAAGACAAGGTGTACCCTATTGTGTTGAAGTGCATGAATCAATCACTATGGCAATGGATGAAGTATTTGCCTCAACAAAGAGAAGATGAATTTCATCTATGATGTCTCCCACATCTTCAATGTGAGACTCCATAAACAGATCTAAAATATATGGAAGGAATTCATCCCATGAAACTGAAGTTTGAAGACATGGTTTTTCCTATTGCACTAAACTAGAAGCATCTATAGCTACAACTAGATCAGTAGAATCAATAGGAGTATCAAGAGGTTGGATCTCATCTAGGGTTGAAGAAACTATTACTGAAGCTACTAAAGATAGAATGTCCTTTGGAAATGGAGGAACTCGATGATCTCCATATGTTTCCCAAAGAGCCATCTAAACATCATGAGGAAAACTTGCCATAAGAAGAGGAGAAAAAGATTCCTTACTCATACTTCTATACATAAAGTGAATAAGAAGATGAAGATAATATGCCCAATCAGGATGAGGTGGTGGTATCTTCGAGCAAAGATAAAGAGATCAATCAACCCTCCCTAATGTATGATTTGAGCACTCTATAGCCACTTGCCAATTTAGGGCCTATTTATGAAAGTAGTATTTCTATCCATAGAAGCCTATATCTAATTGCAGATCTAGAAAGTAGATTAAAAAATATGTGCTTTCAAAAATAATATAACTTGATTATGTGTCTAGATGAGCTCATACCAAGCATTTGAAGTGGAAAAAATCAAGATTTGTGATTTGTGGAAAACTTCAAAAACAGAGATCTCAAACCACCTATATTATTATTTTTCCTAAATCACCGTCGTCACACCTCCAAAAATCAAACAGCTCTATATTTGGCCTTAGATGTCTATTTTTTATGAAAAAAAAATTGATTTGGGGGTTTTGACCTTCTAAATGTGATGCAAATATCTGATTTGCACCAACAAGCTTCAATATTCACCTGCAAAATATCTCTCCTATAGGCCTAATGGCCAATTTTTTTGGAAAAAGAATGCAAGTCCAAAAAAATTGTAGATCTGAAAGGAGATGAAAATAAAAATTGTAGATCTGAAAATAAAATTTGCAAATCGAATAAATGACCATACCCAAGTTGAAAATCAAGCCTTTGAGTGTCGGTTTGCAAAAAAAATTGCCTCAAAATTGACTTTGGTCTAGCATAGGAAAATTTATAGCCAATTTTCATCGAATTGACATTTTGGATGCAATGGCAAGGTCTAATTTGGCTCTAGATGCTCCCAATTTCTATAGATTCTCTATATTTGGGTCAAGGTGCTGAAGAAATAATGGTCTCAAATAGCTATGTGAAGAGAATCTCCCTAAAAGCTTTGATACCATGTAAGAATTTTCCTTAGAGAAAAATTCACCCAAGATCAAGGAACTCAAACAAAAGCACAATAGTAGACCAAAAGTATGATCAATATGAGAATATATTATCTCAAGCATGTCTCAAAGCATGTACATACACACTAGGATTTTCTTTATATAAAGGCCTCTAAGATGCATCTAGAATGGTTCTAAAAAGAACTAGGAGATAAGCATGACAACTAAGCACATTTCCTCCATAGTGCATGAATATACATACATCAATGAGAGGATAATCATGATGAGGTGTCCCACATGTAGAGATTTTGTAAACACCATGTACTCAAATAATGTGATAACTCCTATGTTTTAGACACCATGTGCATAATTAGAGTGCTAGCTCATGTGTTGTCAACATGACAACTCACAAGAGTATGCATACTCCTAGGTGACTAACTAATAAATAATTAAATAATGCATTAACCTAAGTAAAGTGTAAATAGTAAATAGTAAATAGTTATTTACACCAACAGATCATATCAGATTCACCCCCATCTCCCCACCCCTTCTCAGTTATATTGGTGGACTACATATTCTAACAATTGGTATCAGAGCATCAAGTCCTTAAAGGGAAATCTTAGCAACTTTGGGAGATCAATGATAATTCATTTCAGAAAGGATAGTCCTAAGGTTGATGGGGCTAACTATGATAGCTAGAAGGATAAGATGAAAAATCATTTGTTGTGTATGGGTCCAGATTATTGGATTTTCACAAAAGAAAAGAAGGAAATTGTGAAAGAAGAAAAGCTTGAAGAATGTAGTGAAGTAGAAAGTGATCTATTCATGTTTAATATGTCAGCTTAAGAAGCCTTACTAACAACTCTTCCAAAGAATGAATACAGTTAGGTAAAGTCACTATTAACATCTCATGAGATTTGGAAAGAAATACTAGAATCTTCTTTTGAAGGTGATACACATACAAAAGGAATAAGATTGTAGAATTGGATATGTGCATTTTAAGATGCTAAAATGATGGAAAATGAATCTATAAGAAGTTATGTTAGTAGGATTTCTAAGATTGTTGCAAGAATAAAATCATATGGTGGATCCAAGGAAGAAGATGAAGTTGCGTGGAAGATCTTGAAAACTTTGACAAGTAGCATAGATGATTGAACTATTGATACCCTATACTGAAAAATTCATAAGGAAACTTTTCTTGGAGGATTAGAAGCAACAGAAGTAGTATTGAGACAATCAAGAGAATTGACAAGAGTAGAGACAGATTTTAGTTCCCTAAGATTTTTTCCATGCCTATCTAGATGTGAAATCACTCCTGGAGATCTCATTAGTAGTAGAACCAGATCTGATGAAGGTAGGAAAATAAAAGAGGGTATGACCCTTCTTGTAAGAAGAGAACCAGATGGTAAGAATATATTCAAATTTTGGACTTGTAATGAATTTGTTCATTATGCATCTAAATATCCTAAAAGAGAGAAAAAGTATAAGGGAAAGTTTAAGCCTAAGAGGCCTAGAAATTTTTTATTTGCAAATGAATATGAGGAATCTGATGAAATAGTTTAGAATGAAAGTCATGATAAGTGAGTATTTGTAGCCATAAAAGAAGATGATCTTGACATATAAATTAGAGAAGAAAAATCTCTAGTTTCTCTAGTTGAAATGAAATCTAATTGGATAATAGATAGTGGATGTTCATATCACATGACTAGTGACATGAACAAATTTGTTAAATTTAGGAGTCATGATGGAGATATTGTTAGAGTTGGTAAAAATGTAGCCTATCACATTACAAGGATAGGATCTATTAATCTTGATGGAAAGACTAACATTGATGATGTTTACTTTTTTTATGGTTTAAAGCATAACTTGTTGAGTGTTGGAAAATTGGTGGATAAAGGTTATCAATTATAATCCACTAAAATAGTTGCATTATCAATGATAAAGATGGTAAATTGATTGAAACATGTATATGATCCAAAGGTAATGTATTTCAGTTGAGTTCTACTAAGATGCCATATTTGGTTGCTAAAGTGGATAATAGTAGGTTATGGCATAGGAGGTTTTGTCATATAAACTTTGATAACATTGTAAAGGTTAGTAACACATTCACAGTTAGAGATTTACCTAAGATAATAAATCCTACTAATGTTGTTTGCAAAGAATGTATCATGGCTAAGAAGAAGAAGGTATCATTTCCTAGTGAGAAGTTTTCTACTGCAGAGAAGCTAGAGATTGTTCACACAAATTTGAGTGGTCGTATAGGGATAAGAGGATTCTATGGAGAAAGGTATTTTATGATTTTTGTTGATGATTTCACTAGAATGATGTGGGTAGTTTTTCTTAAATAGAAATTTGAAGCATTTGAGAAGTTTAAGATATTTAAGAATAGAGTTGAGAATGAATCTAGTGTTAAGATAAAATGTTTGAGATTGGATAGAAGAGGAGAGTTCACCTCTAGAGAATTTAACATGTTTTGTAAAGAGAATGTAATTAAGAGATAGTTATCTTCACCTAAGACTCTTGAGTAGAATGGAATAGATGAAAGAAGAAGTGGGTTAGTATTAGAGGCAGCAAGAGCATTTTGTTTGAGAATGATCTATCCAAGACATTTTGGAGAGAATCAATCAATACAATAGTATCCATGGACAAAGTGCAAAGTAGAAAATGTATGAACAAGATACCTTATGAATTATGATTTGGTCATACACCTTTAGTAAAATATTTTAGAATCTTTGGAAGCAAGTGTTACATAAAGAGAGATGATGATGTTGGTATGTTTTATCCAAGAAGTGATGAAGCTATGTTTCTTGGTTATTCATTGAAAAGTTTATAGATATTTTAATCATAGAACCAAGATAATAGTTGAGTGTGAAAATGTAAAATTTGATGAAAAGTTTGGAATTAAGGAAAAGATGATGGATTAAAATTCTAATGAAGAAGAATAAAATACTAGAATTGTTAGAGAAATTGTTGAAGTTTTATTTGAGACAAACAATGATCTACAAAATGATGTGCAAACTATTGAGCAAAGAGGAGAACAAAAATCTATACCAAGAGGAAGGAAAGAATCATCCCCCAGAGAAAATAATTAGAAGAAAAGAAAAAGGAGTGATGATAAGAAATAAATTCAATGAGAAATTATGTTTGATTTCTCAAGTTGAACCTAAGAGTGTGGGTGAAGCATGAAAATATGATCATTGGATTCAAGCAATGAAGGAAGAATTAGATCAAATTGTGAAGAATGAAACATGGGAAATAGTTCCTAGACCTAAAGACAAGAATGTTATAGAAACCAAATGGGTATTCAGAAACAAAATGAATGAGCAAAGAAAAGTTGTAAGGAGAAAAGATAGACTTGTGTGAAAAGGATGTTCATAGCAAGAAGCAATAGGCTATGAGGAGACATATGCCCCTGTAGCCAAAATGGAAGCAACAAGAATGTTCTTAGTCTATGTAGGGAATAAGAAATTCAAAGTGTATTAAATGGATATCAAATCAACCTTCTTGAATGGAGATCTTGAAGAAGAGGTATACATTGATCAGCCTGAGGATTTCCCTCTGAAAAAAGAAAAATATATGGTATGCAGATTGAGGAAAGCTTTGTATGGTCTAAAGAAAGCACCTAGAACCTAGTATTCAAGGTTGGACAAGTATTTGACAAAACTTGGATTTTCTAAAGGTATGATAGGAGAGATGATGTTTTTTCTAGGATTACAAATTGTGCAAAATAGTGATGGCATTTTCATTTCACAGGCTAAATATTTGAAATATTTGTTGAAAAGGTTTGGATTGGAAAATTATAAATGTGTTGGCACACCAACGATAACTGGTCACAAGTTATCTAGCAAGGATGAAACACCTATAGTTGAGCAGAAGAAGTAAACATCTATGATTAGAGGTTTGCAATATCTAGCTCACACTAGACTAGATATAGAAAATAGATTTGGGATAGTGACAAGATTTCAAGTTGATCCTAAGGAGTATCATTATGCAACGGTAAAAAGAATATTTAAATATTTGAAGGGAACATTTGATTATGGGATATGGTATGACAGATCATGTGATTTCACTCTATGTGCATATACTCATGCGAAATTGGTAGGAAGTATCGATAATAGAAAAAGCACCAGTGGTGGATCATTCTTTCTTGGAGAAAGATTGGCCTCTTGGATAAGTAAGAAAAAAATTATATTTTGCAAAGTATAGCTAAGGAAAAGTACATAGTAGTAGAAAATAATTGAAATCAAGTCATATGGATGAAGCAAATGCTGAAGGATGTTGGGATAGAATTCTTCGAACCTATTTTCATAAATTGTGATAACATAAGCACAATAAGTATGTCTAAAAATCTTGTATTATATTCCAAGACTAAGCATATATCTATTAAGTATCATGTTTTGAATGAGAAGGTAGCAGAAAAAGAAATTAGATGTGAGTATGCTAGTACTAAAGATCATATTACAGATATATTTACAAAGCATTTTCCTAAAGATACATTAAAGTACTTAAGAGGTATGCTTGGGGTTAAGCCCCTACCTACTTTAGACTAGAAGATGCAGAGATTACATCAGTCCAATGATACAAAGCACTATTTTTTGACTAGACCAAATGTTGATTCTTCTTGTATGGGGGAGTATATGTGATGAGAAAATTCATCGAAGACTCTTGGTAATTGGTCTTGAAATAGTATCTTTTGACACTTCAACTTGTTAAAGACTTGGAGCAAAGAAGTAACATAATGAGGCCTTTTCCATTGATGTCAATGGGGGAGAAAATGAATGAAAAAAAATCTCCTAACTATGAATGGGGATAATATATCATCTCTACTTTATTAGGGAGATTTGGAAAGATTCATGTAAGAAAGGAGAAGGAACATCTCTATGGGGGAGAAGTTAAGAGATGTTTAAATATGTGGAAAACTAAGAATAATCCTGCAAGATGTAGAACAAAGTAGTGTTCCAAAGGATTTTACATTTGATTCATGAAGAGGATTTGAAAAGATGAGAACAACAATACTAGCAGCAGAATATAGTTTGGTATTCCTGGAACCTAGATGTTTTTCATCGATGTTTCCATTAATACTAAAGGGCGAGATTGTTAGCATCAATGTTGATGGTAGTCCTTTAGGGGAGTATCCTAAGAATTGGAGAGCATGTGGTAGTATTAACATGTTTCATTCATGACTATGTTTGTCATTGATGTCAACATAGAAGTAATTCTGTAAAAATTGGCAAAGTAGTAGACAGAGATCGTGGTTGTATGGAAAATTTTTGATGATCAGGTGACACAAAGTCAAGGACATATTCCACATTCTTTCTTGATGACTAGGTTAAGTTTTTGTAACATAAGTTGAAGATATATGGAATTTATAAGTGATTTATAGAGAATAGTGTAGAAATAGAGTGCCTGAAAATAAATTTCTAATGATCATATCATATCTTCTAACAGGGAGTATAGTAGATAGAGATCATAGTCGTATGGCTAGAGTCTTGATTGTCAAGTGACACATGGTTAAGGACATGTTATACACAATGGACTAATGATAAGATTTAATGGGTATAAAGTAAGTCAAATATATATATACATATACATATATCTATATATAACATATGTCTAATTTACAAAGAGTAGTATAGAGATAAAGTACTTGAGAAGAAGTTTCTAGTGATTACATTATATCTTCTAACAAAGATATAACTTGGAGATGTGCAATCACTCAAAGATAGAAGACAATTTGATGGTAATGTCAGCGAGTTTGCAAGCCCTAGTATCACACGTGTGAGAATTTGTATAAATTGTGAGCTGACAATGCTATTGTAATTTTAAAATAATTAATTATCTTATTACAATTAATTGGGAAATCCGTAAGGTTGACTCAAGGAATTATTTTGAAGGTATTATCTAAAGGGAATATGTTTTCCTTTTTTGTAAGATGTATCAATTACGAAGTGTGCAAGGAAGTTTGAAAAGGAGCAAATTATTTGGTGAATGTGAGTAAGAAATCCAAGGGATTATTGGATTTGAAATTTGTGATCTCGTAATAAGATCAAAAGGAGAAGGTTAATTTACAAGACAAAGGATGAAGAAGGAGCAATATAGTTCAATTCTATTATTCTACAAGGAATAATATAGAGATCATTTGGACAATGGGTTCATTGGTCTTGCCCTTGAATTTTTTTGGATAGTGCATCCATCTACCTTCTGCAAATCCTAATAGGGTTGGCACAACCCCTAATATGGTCGGAATCTACTAATAGGGATCCAAAGTCTCCTAACAGGCACTGACATGAGTTGAATGTATTCATAGACTCCCAATAGAGTCCATCCTCTAACAAGAAATATTTATATTAGTACATAATCTTGTGGGTACCATCCCCACTAGGGTTTTCCCTCTGATCAAGGGTTTCCCTAGTTAACATTTTTGGTGTTATTATGTATGAGTATCTTTTATGGTTTCTGATTATATTACTCATATGGTTAAATAAGATTGATAATTGTGACAATATTTGGATAAATACTTCACCTCCCCCCCTCAAAGATATATTGGTGGACTATATATTCTCATAATTGGTATCAAAGCATTAGGTTGTTGAAGAGAAAGCTTAATAACTTAGGGAGATCAACGAAAAATCTTTTTAGAAACAATAGTCATAGATTTGAAGGAGTCAATATGATAGTTGGAAGGAGAAGATGAAGACTCGTCTACTATGTATGGGTCCAAGTTATTAGATTTTAATAAAACATAACAAGACATTTTTAAAAGAAGAAAATCTTGAAGACTATAGTGAAATAGAAAGAGATCTATTAATGTGTAACATGAGAGCTAGAGAAGCCTTATTATTAGCTCTTCCATAGAACAAATACACTTAGTTGAAGTCACTTCAAATATATCATGAGATTTGGAAAGCATTAGAATCTATTTTTGAAGGTGATCCACATGCAAAGAGGATAAGATTGAAAAACTAGTTATGTTCATTTCAAGATGCTAAAATGATGGAAGATGAATCTATAAGAACCTATATTGGTAGGATATCTGAGATTATTCTAGCAATCAAATCATATGGTGGAACCAAGGAAGAAGATGAAGCTGTTGGACTAACTGCCAACCTTCCCCTTCAGGATTCATGACATGGTTTAACCACCTCCTATGTTCTATAAGTCTAGTGGTTGTTTCGAGCATTAATAGGTCAATCTTTTGGTGCAACAACAACTCTAGCATGTAACAAGTGGTATCAAAGCTTGGTCACAGGTTTGAATCTCCTTGGGTAATGCTGAGGGGGGGATTGTTGGAATAACCACCAGCCATCCCCTTCAGGATTCATGACATGGTTTAACCACCTCCTATGTTCTATAAGTCTAGTTGTTGTATTGGGCATTAACAGGTTGATCTTTTGGTGCAACAACAACTCTAGCTTGTAACAAAAGTTTTGTGGAAGATCCTAAAAACTTTGACACCGCCATTCAATCAAGTAGTGCAGATGATTGAATTACTAATACCTTGTACTAAGAAGTTTACAAGGGAAACTTTTCTTAGAAGATTGAAAGAAGTACAAGTAGGTTTGATAAAATTTGGAGATTTGACAAGAGTGGAGACAACTTTCAGTATCTTAAGTGTTTAGCCAAGTTTGTTTAGAAGTGCAAGCACTCATTGATATTTTTCTAGCAACACTAGAACTAGATATGATGAAGATATGAGGATTGAAGAAGGTATAGCCCTTCTTGTGAGAAGACAACCAAATGGTAAGAATATCTTTAAATGTTGGACTTGCAATTAATTTGGTCATTATGTATCTAAATGTTCTAAAAGAGAGAAAAAGTATATGGGGAAGTTTAAGCCTAAGAGATGTAGAAATTGTTTATATGCAAATGAAGAGGAATCTGATCAAAGAATTCATAGTGGAATTGGTGGTGAGCTAGGATTTGTAACCATTAAAGAAGATGATCTTGACAAAGACATTAGAGAACAAAAACCTCTAGCTTCCCAAGTTGAAAATAAATCTAATTGTATAATAGATAGCAAATGTTCACATCACATGACTAGTGATATGAAAAAGTTTGTTAAATCCATAAATCATGATGGAGGTATTGTTAAAGTTGGTAACAATGCAGCATGTCACATTATAGGGATAGGATCTATTACTCTTGATGGAAAGACTAATACTGATGGTGTTTACATTGGTGATGGATTAAAGCATAAAATTTTGAGCATTGGACAATTGGTGGATTAATTTTATCAATTGAAACTCACAAAAATGACTTGCATTATAAAGGATAAAGATGGTAAGCTAATTGAAATAGGGACAAGGTCCATAGGTAATGTATTTTAATTGAATAGCATTGAGATGACATGTTTGGTTGTAAAAGTGGATAGTAGTTGGTTATGGAATAGGATATTTTGTAATATAAACTTTGATAACATTGTAAAGGTTAGTAGAAAATTTTCATTTAGAGAGTTGCCTAAGATAATTAAGCATACTAATATTGTTTGCAAAGAATGTATTATGGATAATAAGAATAAGGTATCATTTTTGAACAATAAGTTCACTACTATAGAGAAGCTGGAAATTGTTCACACAAATTTGAGTGGGCCTACTAGGACAACAAGATTCTACAGAGAAAGGTATTTTATGATTTTTTTTATAATTTCACTAGAATGATGTGGGTAGCATTTATTAAAGAAAAATTTGAAGCATTTGAGAAGTTTAAGATATTCAAGAATAGAGTTGAGAATGAATCTGGTATTAAGATAAAATATTTAAGATCAGATAAAGGAGAGTTCACCTCTAGAGATTTTAACATATCTTGTGAAGAGAATGGAATTAAGAGACAATTATCTTCATCTAAGACTCCTAAGAAGAATGGGATTTTAGAAAGGAGAAACAGATTAGTTTCAGAAGAAGCAAGAGTAATGATGTTTGACAATGATGTATCCAAGACATTTTGGAGAGAAGTAATCAATACCATAGTGTACACCATAAACATAGTACGTATCAAAAAAGTTACGAATAAGACCCCTTATGAATTATGGTTTGGTCATTCACCCTTAGTTAAGTATTTCATAATATTTGAAAGCAAGTGTTACATTAATAGAGATGATGATATTGGTAAGTTTGATCCAAAAAGTGATGAAGGTATGTTTCTCAGTTATTCATTGAAAATAAAAGCATACACATATTTTAATCATAACACCAAGACAATAGTTGAATGTGCAAGTGTAAAATTTGATGAAAATTTTGGAACTAAGGAAAATATGATAGATCACAATTATGATGATAAGGAAAATATGATAGATCACAATTATGATGATGAAGAAGGAAATACAAGAATTGTTAGAGAAAATGTTAAAGTTTTCTTTGAGACTAGCAATGATCTATAGAATGATGTGCAAATTGTTTAGAAAAGAGGAGAATAAAGATCTAAACCAAGAGAAGAGATAAGATTTGAGTTAGAAACACCTAATTCAAACAAGACTATGACAAAGAACCACCCACCAGAATCAATAATTGAAGAAAAGACAAAGGAGCAATGACAAGAAACATAGGTAATGAGGAATTATGTTTGATTTCTTAAGTTGAATCTAAGAGTGCATATAAAGCATGTAAAGATGGTCATTGGATTCAAAAAATGAAGGAAGAATTAGATTAGATTGTGAAGAATGACACATGGTAGTTAGTTCCTAGACCTTAAGACAAGAATGTTATTATAATGAAATGGGTATTCAGAAACAAGATGAATGAGCAAGGTGAAGTTGTACTAAACAAGGCCAGACTTGTGTGCAAAGGATATTCAAAGCAAGAAGGAATAGATTATGAGTAGAAATATGCCCCTATAACTAGAATGTAAGCAATAATAATGTTCTTATCTTATGCAATGAATAAGAACTTTAAAGTATATCAAATGGATGTCAAATCAACCTTTCTGAATAGAGAACTTGAAGAAGAGGTTTGCATTGAGAGACCTAAAGGATTCCCTCTGACAGAAGAAAAAGATGTAGTATGCAAATTGAAAAAATCTCTATATGGTTTGAAGCAAGCACCTAGAACTTGGTATGCAAGGTTGGACAATTATTTGTCAAAACTTGGATTTGCTAAAGGTACGATAGATAGTAACTTGTATTTGAAGGAAATTAAGAATAGTCTTCTAATAATAGTAATATTTGTTGATGACATAATAGTTGGAGGAAATGATGAAGCAAGTGATCATTTTTCTGAAGAAATGGAGAATGAGTTTTAAATGACTATGATAGGAGAGATAATTTTTTTCCTAGGTTTGTTGATTGTGCAAAATGGTGATGGCATTTTCATTTCACAAGCTAAGTATTTGAAACATTTAGTAAAAATATTTGGATTAAAATTTTGTAATCATATGGTACACCAATGATAATTGGTCACAAATTATCTAGCAAAAATGAGACACCTACAATTGAGTAGAAAAAGTATAGATCCATGATTGGAGGATTGTAATATCTGACTTACACTAGACTAGATATAGAAAATGTAGTTGGGATTGTAGTGAGATTTCAAGTTTATCTTAAGGAATATCATTATGTAGGAGTAAAAAAGATATTCAGATATTTCATGGGAAAATTTGATTATGGGATATGGTATGATAGATAAAGTGATTTTACTATATGTTCTTATACTAATGTGGATTGGGTAGGCAATATGGATGATAGAAAGAGAACTAGTGGTGGAGCATTCTTCCATGGACAAAGATCAGTTTCTTGGCTAAATAAGAAACAAGATTATATTTCACAGAGTCCAACTAAGGAAGAGTATGTGGCAACAACAAATAATTTTAATCAAGTTATGTGGATGAAGAAGATGTTGAAGGATATTGGGATAGAATTTTTAGAAGCTGTTATCAAATACTTTGATAACACAAGTACAACAAGTATGTCTAATAATCATGTATTTCTTTCTAAGACTCTATTAAGTATCATGTTTTCAGAGAGAAAGAATAAGAAAAGGAGATCAGATTGGAGTATGTTAGTTCTAAATACCAAATTGTAGATATCTTTATAAATCCTTTACCTAAAGATAATTTTGAGTATTTGAGAGGTATGCTTTGGATTATGACCCTGTCTACTTCAAAATTGATGATGTAGAGAATGCATCAATCAAGTGGTATAGAGCACTATTATTTGACTAAACTGAATGATGAAGCTTCCTATATGGGGGAGTATCTGTGATGAGCAGTGTCATTGAGGACTCTTTGTAATTGGTTTGGAATAGTGTCTTTGGACACTTGAGATGGTTAATGACTTGGAGCAATAAAGTGACATAATGAGGCCTTTTTCATTGATGGAAATAGGGGATAATATTGTATGAAAAACATCTCCTAAGTATATGTGGGGGAGAGATTGCTAAATAGGGAAAAAATTCTACTTTATTAGGGAGATTTAGAAAGATGCATGTAAGTAAGAAGAAGCAATATCTCTATGAGGGATATGTAGCATGAAGAGTTATGATGTATGGAGAGTTGGTTAATGTGAAAAATTATTGCCAATCTTAAATAAAATGTTGAATAGAGCAGTGTTCCAGAGGTTTTTAGATTTGATTGATGAACAAGATTTGAGAAGATGAGAACAATAGAAGTAGCACTAGCAAAGTACTATTTGGTATGCTTAGAACGTAGATATTTTTCATCTATGTTACCATCAATTCCAAAGGGGGAGATTGTTAGCATGAATGTTGAAGGTATTCCCATGGAGAAGTATCCTAATTATTAGAGATGATGTAGCAGTATTGACATGTTGCATTCATGATTACGTTTATCATCAATGTCGACATAGTAGTAAGTCTGTAAAGACTGGTAGAATAGTAGATAGAGATCATGGTCATATGGACAAACTCTTAATTTTTAGATAACGTGTGGTTAAGCAGATGTTCTACACTTTGTCCTAATCTTAAGGTTTAATGCACATAAATTATGTCAAATATGTACAAAAGATATGCCTAATTTATAAAGAGTAGTACAGAGACATAGTACTTGAGAAGTAGTTTGTGGTGACTATATTATACCTCCTAACAGAGATATAAGCTGAAAATGCACAATCAGTCAATGACACAAGATAGTTTGATGGAGATGTCAGTGAGTGCACAAGTCCTAGTATCACACATGTGATAATTTGTATAACCTATGAGCCAACAATCATATTGTAATTAAAAAATAATTAATTATATTATTATAATAAATTGGAAAAGCCCCAAGGCCAACTCAAGAAATTATTTTGAAGGTATGATATAAAAGAAAGATGTTTTCCTTGTTTTTAAGATGTATCAATTGTGAAGTGTGCAAGGAAGTACAAAAAGGAGCATAGATTTTAGTAAATGTGAGTAAGCGATCCGAGGAATTATTACATATAAAGATTGTGATCTGGTAACAAGGTCAGAAAGAGAAGAAATCCAATTGATAGGACAGAGAAAGATGGAGTAGTATAGTTCAATTCTGTTATTCTACAAGGAATATAAAAAAGATCATTTAGACTATTGGTTCATTGGTCTTGTCTCCAAATCTATTTGGATAATGGTCCAATCTATCTTCTTTAACTCGTGACAAGGTTAGCACAACTTCTAATAGGGTTGGAATCTCCTAACAGGGATTCAAAGTCTCCTAATAGAGACTTACATATACTCGATGTATACATAGACTCATAACAAGGTCCATCCTCTAATGAGGAATATTTATATTAGTAAATCACCTTGTGGGTACCATTCCCACTGGGGTTTCCCTATAATCAAGGGTTTTCCTAGCTAACATATCTAGAGTTATTGTGCATGAGTATCTTGTTCTGGTTTTTGATTATATTGTTTATATGGTTAAAAATTAATAAGGTTTATAATTGTGATAATAGTTGGATAACTAACCTCACCCCCTTACTTAGTTATATTGGTGGACTATATGGTCTAACAAACATATCTAGTGCTATTGTCTATGAGTATTTTGTTCTAGTTTTTTATTACATTTCTCATACATTTAAGATCTAATAAGGTTGATAATTGTGATAATAGCTGGATAACTAATTCACCCCCCCCCCCCCCCCCCTAGATTGCATATTCTAATAAGATGAGCGTTAGTATTCACCTTGCTTGTATGTATGTAAATGTAATGTAGACCTTGAATTAGGAATGTAGGGTATCTCCACTCTTTGGAACATATCTACCATAATCTCATCATGGTGCCATGGATATAAAAGTGTATCAATGAAGATGATGATGAATATTTCAATATAAATTTCCTCCCTTGATGGCCAAGAATAAGCTAGAGTTTAAAGAGGAAACTCTAACAAAGGATCCTTCAATGCTAGATAGAAATCTCCTTGCTTACATATTTGAAAAACTTGAATACAAAAGGAAAAAATATTCACTTGAGAGAAAGAGATTGAGGATATGATCTTGTGTTATGAATAATATATGAAAATGAATCCTCCAAGTCTCCTTAAATATGAGTTTTTGGATGGAAAAATAATATAGGTTGACTGGGTAATGGTAAAAAAAAATTAAGCCCCTGACGCCTTTCAAGCCTTGTGCATTTAGGTTTACTTGGGCCAACTTGGTCTAGGACTAGGTCAATGTGGGAGGACTTTGTCGAGCTTGGTTGATCTAGTCCAGACTAGTTTGACCTACTTCGACCTAGTCCATACTACACTAACCTAAGTTGACTTGGTCCTTGAGGTCAAGTCTCAGGTGTCATAGAAAGAAGGAGTAGATCCATAAATATAAGGGTAGAAAGATGGAAGGAGATGAAATAAAAGGAGATCAAGCACAAGAATATCCATTGTCCAAAGAGGGAATAATAAAGAGAGAGACAAAAAATCTTAAAAGGCAAGTGTGTCCATTTGAAGATAGGAAAATGTTTAGCAAAATTTGAACTCATAATTCATATTTCTTTACTTGTTATTCCATTGCATAGTTGGTTAAAATTACATTCACTCAAGTAATATAGCATTTAGTTAATACTATTTTTTAACTTTCTTTGCCAATTGCTCAATGATAACTATATTTACTCAGTGAATATTGTCTTTCTCCTTTTACCTTGCTACTCAGTGTAGCTTGTATAGCTTACTACACTATGTAATTACATGATTGTAAAATAATCAAACCAACATTACATTATCACTATCCAACTCATTCATCTATCCTCTTCATCAATCAAATGATATGAAACTCTACTAAATTAGCATAATGACTAGCCAACTAAGACTTGATATTAATGACAACATAACAACTTTTATGACTCTTTTACATACATTCATATCATTATCAGCTAGGGCTAACAATCTCCTCATTGGCACTGATGAAACACATAAACATATGATTTTACATTACAAACCATTACATAGTATAATCAAATGTATGCATTGACAATAATACAACTATTCAATTCTCTAGCTTCATTCAGGTTCTTTGCAAAAGATTTCATCATCAAATGTACTCAGTATATATTTTGAGTAGTAACAATATCCAATATTTCTCCTCCTTAGTGTTACGCCCTTAATATTGGTGTATATAGGGTTATGAATAGTCAACTTGTGGCTACCTTAATCCTTAATTAAGTCATGTTATCATTATTATATTATTATTTAGGTAGGTGGGTCATCCTAGGTGTTATGTAGGGTTGTGTCTATTCAACCTAAGCATAATTAGGTTTATATAGGAGGTTGTGAGTCTTATTTCATCATCATATTGTGAAGTGTGTTCTCATTGGATATATTTGGATGTTTCCCCCTAGAAGTGGCACCATAGAGGCAAGATTTTTTCTATTGTGCAAGTTATTTCATTACAAATGGTATTAGAGCATGATCTTGGCACCATAGAGGCAAGATTTTTTCTCAACATTGGGGTAATTTTTGGAAGAGCATAACTTTCAAATTTTAATGAATTTTTCAAATTTTTTTAAAATTTTTTTTAAGACCATATTAAAGAATATATTGTCCAAATTTTAGGGGAATTGGAGCAAATTTGAGAAAATTATTGCAGAATTACTATTTCTACATGATTTATTGAGATCTTCATATCTCTCACATCTTGTTGAATCAGAGTATAACTTGTATTGGGTTTCTCAATACATAGTAGAGGAGCCTAAATTCAAAGCTTGGAAATTTTGAAAAACAAAAATAAGAAAAATATTACAAAATTAGGAAAATTCTTTCTTAAGGCAACAAATTTGCTATTTTTTTGGGGATTTTTTTCGAGTAAGGGTATCTTGGCCCTAGTAAGTTATAGTAAAAAAATGAATCAAAGAATTTACATTTCATTTGTATGATTTATTTCAAAAACATTAGTTTCCATCATGATGGGGCCTTCAACAAGAGGCAAAAAGAATGCTACCACACGAGGGAAATCCTCTGATCAAGACTGGGAAGTAATACAAGGATTACTTAGTAAGTTCAAGGAAGAGGTAGAGAGGGATATGTGAGACCTACAAGGAGATATATCAGATATATGAAGCATATTAATCACCTATATGAATGAAACAAGGAAGGAGCTCTCAAGAAATCAAGGTGAAACCTTCAAGTCGACTAATAATGACACAAATTTTATTAATCCTACGAGATCTAGGGATTTTTTTCCAAAGGGGGATATGTGCAAATTTGATGGCAAGGATCCTCTAACATGAATAAATCAAATAGGGAATTTTTTTGAAGTACATCAAATCCCATATGGACAAAAGGTTACAATGGATTCATTATATATAGAACCAAATTAATTCATTTGGTATCATTGGCTTTGTACTCATAGAAGGATAAAGGGTCTCATTGTATCATGGTCAATTTTTATAGAAGAACTCCAAGCACAATATAGCAATAATGTGACAAAAAACTTCTTTAGTCAACTCGCTAAGCTTCAACAAATAGGATCAATTAAGGCTTATATTCAAAAATTCCAAAATCTATCCTTACGAGTGGATATAATTACAAATGAGAACTTGAATGATTTATTCTTGGGTGGTCTCAAGGATCACATTCAACATGAGGTATACATGTTTTGTCCTAGCTCAGTAAATGAGTCTTTTATACTGGCAGGTAGGGTAGAGGAGAAGTTCTTGATTCCTAGAAAGTAAGGGGCTAATGTGATAATAAAAAAAAGAATATTCAGTACCTTCTCTTCTTTAACCCATTAGGTTGAATCCATAGAAAATTGAGGAGAAAAGAGCAAAAGGTTTTTGTTTCAACTGTGATAGCAAATATAGTCGAGGACATAAATGCAGTGAAAAGAAATTATTCTTTATTGAAGGTCCAAGTGAGGAAAAAGAGGATGAGCCCATATTAGAGGAGGATAGGGAGTTAGGTGAGGAATCACATGATTCTCAACCAATCATTTCTTTTCATGCACTTTTAGGCTTTAGTGTACCATAAACTCTCAAGGTAGTGGGTTTCTTAAAGAAGCAAAAAGTAAGAATGTTGATCGACTCAAGTAGTACTCACAAATTCATCAACAAAAAGTTGTCAACTCTTTTAAATTGTTTTATATATCCAGTCTTAGAGTTTTAGGTTTTGATTATAGATGGGGGGCAAAGTTAGTTGTTTGGGGAAGTTTCATAGCATCAAATTATCCTTGGGAGATTATCAACTTAATACCCCAATGTATGCAATATTCGTGGGTGCTATAGATTTTTTTTGGGAGTACAATGGCTTACTACATTGGGAACAATTGAGATGAACTTCCAAGAACTATTCATATTATTTCAATCAAAAGGAAAGGTAGTGGAATTAATGGGATTGAAGGAAAAATCCATTGAAGGTAAACTTCTAAGAGGGCGGGGGGGGTTGAATCAGTAGTTTAAACTTGAACCCATAAAACTTTCACCAAACATCCATTTCATACATTCAATGAATAATATATAAAGCATGTATATCTAAAATATGTAAAAACAAATAACTAATCACACACATATGACACCAGATATGATTACCCAGAAACCCTTCAAGTGAAAAGGTAAAACTAGGGTGGGGATGACACCCACAAATCTTCACTACCACAGCAATAAAGTGTATCCAATGAAGGTTACAATGTTTTGACCATGAAACATGATCTACCCTATGTATGGTCTACCATGTTAAAGGCTTACAAAAACTATTAAGTGTCACCTTATTAGAGGATTTCAACACCCTGTTAGAAGTGTGCCTAGTTAAAGGACTTTAACTTACAACTAAGTAAGAACCCTGTTAAAGGATTTCATACAGCCTATTAGGACTACTCTGTTAAGATATTTTGACTAAAATCACCTATTAGAATGTCTCAACTTTGATCCTATAGTTAGCACTTGCTTGCCTAATAACAGATCACCTCTAAACAATTCTCTTCTTGACCCTTCCCAATTAGATGTCCCTTTGTTGTATACTTTTCTCTATCCTCTGTTCTAATCTAACTAATTTTACAATGTAGTTTCACTTCATAACTTCTAAGCCACCATGAATCCTCTATTTGCACATGCAAACTATCCTCTTTTCTCCTTCAACACTCATAGAAAGTTTAGAGTTTGTCCTCCTTATGAAGACTTTGGTGACTTAGCGTTAGGTATGAATCTATGACTGAGATCCATCCATTTTGTCGCTTAATCATTCCTATTTTCTGATTGGTTACATGTAATTGCATAGGGAATTCAACTAGATATTCATCCTTATCTCCAAAATATCAAAATTAAATCTTAAATTAGCTCAAATATGGTTTACATAGTTATTTGTGCCTTTACAAACAAATATGTCAAAACTATCTTACTTGATATCTAAAGTCTTTGATGCTAGGCATACACTAATCTTTTTATTATGACTCGGCATCTATAGCACTTGGCATCCACTATTTACTCGTCTCCTATATCACTCAGCATATACTATCTACTGAGCACTTGAGTGACTTGACGCATGAGTGGCTCGGCACTCACTACTCAGCATGGTCTATTATTTACATGTTGTGCTTGTTGGTCTCAGAATGGTTTTGATAATTGAGTGTCAACAAACTTAAGTTATTTACTAAATTCATGTGGAGCTAGTAATATATGCCAAGTATAAAATAGATGTCGAGTTGTAATAAGTGTTGAGCTAGACAAAAATAAGGTAAGTGTTGAGTCACTCAGGTGCTAAGCAAATAGACATTCTCGAGCAAGTTTAAGTGTCGAGTGAATAGTAGATTTCGAGCAAGTTCAGGTGTCGAGCCAGACAAGATTATAGCAAGTGTCTAGCACTAGTATTAGCAAGTGTCGAACAACATAGAATTGACATAGAAGTTTGTGAAAGCATAGATAAATATGTAAATTGTTTGCATGTTAGCTAATGGATAGATTTCAAAGCCTTAGAGATAAGATTGACTCTATTTGATTAGCTATGCAATCAACATGCAACCAATCAGAAAAATGAAATGGTAAAGAGGCAAAAAGGTTGGATCTCAGCTGTAGATTCACACCTAACCCTAAGTCATGAAATCTTTATAAGGAGATCGAAGCCCTGTAATTCAAAAGATAGAGAGATTGAATATTATGCATGTGAGTGAAGAATAGAAGGAGAAAAGGGGTGAATTGATCAAAGCACATTCAAGGTGACTTAGAAGAAGGACAGAATTGTAGAACTAGTTAGCAGAACAAAGGATCACCATTATAGTAGTTTCATATTAGATCAGTGAGGATTAGATTAGACAGAACAAGGATCTGAAATTAGCAATACTAGATTGTAAGTAGTCAGATCAAACATTCTACTATGCTCTCTAACAATGGTATCAATAGGATGAAATGCTATGGACTTAGGTTAGTTCAACAGCCATTGAGAAATCCTTTAATAGGGTGATATCCTAAGTGAATGTTCTAAAAATCCTTTAAATAGGTACACTTCTAGCAAGGTGTAAAATCCTTTAATAGGGTAGATCTGACCATCCTTTGTAAGCCTTTAACAGGGAAAGCCTTTCATAGGAAAGACCATGGCTCATGGTCAAACTTTGTAACCTTAACCGGTTACATTATTGCTACAATAGTAAGAGTTGTGGGTTTCATCCCCACCCCAGTTTTACCTTCTCATTTTGGAGGGTTTCTGGGTGATCATATCTAGTGTCAACTGTTTGCATGCATGCTTTTACTTTTCATGTTATTGCAATATGTTTTATGCATGTATTGATTAAGAGATAAAAAAATTATTGGTTAAAGTTTAGAACTTTTGATTCAAACCCACCCCCCCCCCCCCTCTCAGAAGTATATTTCCCATTTGTAAATTCCAAAAATTGGTATCAAAGCTAAGTTCTCATCAGGAGAAGGCTTACATCTTGGAGAAAAGATCTAAAGATGGGAGGTCTACAAACTAGGAAAAATTATAGAGAACCAAGGAATTGAGATCTAGCTCATTCTGCACTCACTAGAAGAAGCCAGAGAAGAGTTGAGAAAATCCTTAAAGAGAAGGAAAGACATTGCCATTACAGAAAATGACACTTAGTACAAAGAGATTAACACCACCAAGTTCTTTGCTAATGGAGATTCAAATGAGTTTGATGCAGTAATAGTAGATCTAATGGAGAAAAATAGAGCTAAAGCAAAAAAGATTAGAAATCTCAAGATTGAGCAAGAATCACAAGCCATGATGCTATGTGAAGTGACCAAACAGAAGAAGAGAGCCATTGAAGATAAGGTCATGATAGAAGAAGACAAGAGAACCCTAGCCAATAGACTAGAAGAGACATCAACTGAGCTTTCCAGAATCTCTAACATGCAATTGGATACCCAAAGCCAAATGATGAATGCTCATCATGAGTTGAATGTCAAAGACATTGAAATCACCACACTAAAGTTGTAGAATGAACAACTATAAAATGATCTAAGAAGAGAGAAAGAGATTGCTAAGAGCTTCAATAAGCCAAATGAAGCCATCAAGTAATTTGAGCAACTACTTAAATCCCCTAGATCCATCAATGACATATTAAGACTAGGCTATATTAGCACTAAAGAAGGAGAATCATCCAAGACTACCGAAAAAAGGAATGACAAATGTAAGAATTCCAAACCCACTTATCATTTTTGTGGTAAGAAAGAACATGTTGCTAATGTGTACATAAGCAAGAATACAAATTAGCATGACAAACCTAAAAACATGGGTCACTGTCATAAGTGCAATAAGCAAGGTCATCAGGCACATGAATGCAAGACAAGAACCATGCATGCACCAAGATTTGAAGGTCACTACTACAATTGCAAAAAATATAGACAAAGAGCTTCCAAATGCAAATTTAAGCCTATGTGGTCACCAAACAAACTAGCAAAGGTAGGAAGTCATGGACACTTCTAAAATTGGCACTAAAATACTAGGCAAAGTTATCACTACTCTCAAGAGTATGAACACATCCCTAAGAATTTCATAAGAACACATTTCAGTGGAAACTACAATAGATGGTTAAGTCAAACCACATGTTTTAGCTGTTTAAAGACTAGTCATATCTAAAACATTGCCCAACAAGGTCAAAGACACCTAATTCTAAGTTCAATAAAGGAAAAGGCAAAGTATATGTTGAACATATTAGAGGAGAGATGAACAAGACATGGAAGAGAAAAGATGTAAGCAGCACATCAAATGGAGTGATCACTTCACCTAATAGGTCAAGTGGTCACACCTCATCAAACTAAGAAAAAGAGAGGTGTGAGGGGCTGATACTTAAATGCTTTATCATACATCAGTTCCTAGATAAGGTAGTGCTAAAAAGACAAATTAGTATGAATAGAGATGCAAGGAATTTTTTTAAGAAAATTCAATGATAAATCTTTAAGTTTTGCACATTGCTACCAAGTGTGACAAGTCCTCTTCAGATGCCAAAGTGAATCCTAGTTAGCACCGAGTTGTCAGCAAAAGTTAGTTGGAGATGAGTAAGTAGTGGTTACTAAGTGAAGGTAATATTAGTTGCTGTCAAGTAAGGTTGATATTCCTATTGATGCTGAGTAAAGTAAAAATTGCATAAGAGCTGAGTTTATAGTTGTATAAGAACCATGCATTAAATGTGATATTTTGAAAGGGTATAAGGTAGTTTTTCACTGATTTTTTCATTATTACATACACAGAGCTAGAGTGAGCAAAGCAAAGAAGCAATTTTCAAGAAAGAATGAAGTATTTGCATGGATTTAAGCAATGATTCAACATCATTTCTTCAATCTCAAAGGTATTCGTCATGTGTTGAGTTATGTAGTTTCATTCAGTTAAAACCCTAGTTTGCAAAATGACCTCTAGATCTAAGAATCCTAAGGAAAAGGAACCATCTGAAGTTCAACTAGTCAGTAATAAGGTAAAGCAACTAGATTTTAGGGTTATTCTAGAGGTTGGAGTTATTCTAGAGGTTGCATACAAAAATGACCCAGCAAGTGCATTATCAGTTATTCCACCCGAGGTCGTGATGGTATAGGATGTAAAAAAGTGTTATAATTGCAATGTTGGAGGAATTGGGGACATGGAGATCTGCCAGGCATATGATAAAATGTGCAAAAATGGAGTGTTGAAAGAAGAATTCAAAATCATAGAGAGAAAGGGCTTGACTCATGCCCTAGATTTCCCCACTATCTTCAAAATGGAATGGATAAGAATCATCTTAAGAAAAATCCATGATGGATGCTTATGGCTAGAAGAGGAAATATCAAACTATCAAAGAGAATTGTACATAGGGTTATAGGATATCCAACCCTAGATTGGCCCAAGACCCTTAGAACCAACTCAAAGGAAGTTATTAAGAAGAATACTGGAGCAAAACAGAACAAAAGAGGAATGACTATTGACACATTAATAGACCCTCTTCTTGAATTTGCTATCATGGTCATTTCCCACAAGTTTTACCAGTCAAGCCAACTAAATAGTTTCCCCTGTATAGAAGTTGATGTAGGATACAAGATTTTGAAGAAAGATCATACTTATGCTCTAGCAAAGCTATAGTTGCAACAAATAATGGAAAACTTTAGAGCAATAAGGAAATCTAAAAGTGCTCAATGTAAGTTTGGTTTCATATTGATATGCATATTTTTCTATGTTCAAAATGAATTCCCATCTTTTGGTAAGATAGGATGGAAGACCAATAGGTCTATAGCTATGCAAATAAATGAGTACATTGAGCAAATGGGAGATAATTTTGAGTTAGTTATGACTAGTTATTTTGAGGATTTCAAGAAGTCCATGAATCAAAGGCTAAGAATTCATGTTTCCCTAGTAGAGAAGTATTACAATGATATCTACTTCTTAGTTGACATTGATTATACATACATCCAAGCTGCAGTACCAAGAGTTAGATGGCTAATGCCATTAGGCTATGAAATAAAGATTGATGAAACATCAACAACTATCACTGCACTGCTTGCAAAAGAAGTTGACAAAGTACAAATTCTTTTTGGTACTTATGATGTTGTTAAATCAAAAGTAGAAATGGAGTTCAAGACAGCATCAACTTTGAAGAAGAAAGTTAAGTCGGTGAGGAAACTAAAGGCCAAATTTGGAGGTGTTCGAAATGATGATGGAGAAGAAGATGATGAAGATGATGATGATGATGAAGAAGAAGAAGGCTAGGAACCACTTCCTTTAACACAATGCATGGGAGAAGATGTAGAGGAAGAAGGTGTTGAGGAGAAACAAGTTGAGGAAGTACTAGCCAAGCTTGAGTCTAAAAAGAGGAAGGCTAAAACATAGCTTGCAGCTTAGCCAAAGGGAAAGAAAACTACAAAACCAAGCCCTACAAAGCCTACACCTCCAGCTACAAGAGCCAACACAAGGGTTGCCATGCAAAAGGCTAAGGAACAGGCCAAAGAAAAGAAGAAGACTACTGAATAACAAGGTCCTATGCAAAAGAAAGTCAACAAAAGATATGTTGCATGACCAGATTCTAATGATGAAACGACTGAGTCGGAAGACACAAGCCAGTTCAGAGTTGTAAGTCATACCCCCAAGTCTAATTTGGAAAACATTTGTGATAATATTAAAGATAATATAGACTTAACTAGTTTGAAAAATATTGATTTTGGAAAATTGAATAGAGAAGATCAAAATAAGGTTGAAGAGTTAGTAAATGCCATGATGCCAAAATTAAAGAATACCCCTCTTGAATTAGATAATACAATGCCCAAATATTTATATACAATTGTTGAGAATAAATGGTATTATTGCCTAAAATTGGAGAAATAAATAAGGGAATCTACCCTAGCTCAAGTAATGCCAAAATTAACAAAGGGATAGATTACCAAGGTCAATAAGAATCATGGCAACAAATTTTCACCTAAACATAGGGCATTCAGCATTTTTCAAAACAACATTAAAGATGTTAATAAATCCACCAAAATGTGGAAGTTGATTTATGGCTTGACTACAATCAAGAAAGGAGAAGAAGACCCCTTTGAGGGAAGAACCAATGGAGAAGAAGAAGAGAGTGACAAGGAAGATACTATAGTGGAGGAGGGATAGCAAAAAAAGGATGAAGTGGAAAAAGTGGATAAGCAGCAAACTAAACAAAGTGTTCCAGACACACAATTTCCACCATTGAGCCCTCCACATGACACTAACACACCTGCAGAGAGCATAATAGTAAAGGATTTTTTTGATAATCCAACTTAGAACATCAACCCACTTACTGTAGAAGATCTAAAGAAGATCCTTGACCAATCAACACTACAAGCCCAATTATGTAATAACCTAGTATTGGTGAGTGTGGATGAGTTACAAAAAGTAGTAGTTGATATCACTAGGGACATGGTGAATATACAAGAACCACCTTCTAACATCCCTACAGCTACAAGTGGACAACGTCAAGTGAAAACATCAGAAGACACATCAAAAAAGGTTGATACCATAGTCAAATTTTCTATGATTGAACAAAAGGCTAAGACTATAGAGGAGACTACAAAGGAACAAGCAGGATAGACAGATGCTTTTGTACCTACTACACAAACACAAGGTGCACCACAGATAATTGTGATTGATCAAGAAAAATTAGAAGAAGACAAGGAGATTCCAAAATAAAAGGAACAAGAACCAATCCATACATTGGTTAATTTTCCAACAACTGGAACTCCTGCCAAAGTCCTTCAGAAGTTGAGCACTAATGCTATGCCACTCCAAATTTTTGCACCAAGCTCGAGCTCAACTAAGGTTGCAAGGGTACATCACTATGGGGACCCTACATTAGATGAATAAATAGTTATACCAAAATATGACTATGCAACCATGAACCTAGAACATATCAATATCATGTAGGAGGCATTGGGAAGAAAGAAGAAGCAAGAGATACTCAGGAATGAGTATAAGAAAAAGCAAGCACTTCATGAGATTAAAGACATCTTTTTAGATGCCTTCAACTTGCAGACACCTGATGAAACCAAACCCATATTGGAGCAACTATCAAAAATAGTGGACTAGGTGACTAATGAAGACCAGGATGCCAATGTAAAACTCATGGAATGGTCTAAGAAGTTTCAAGCCAAGGTAAATGAGAAAATATCCTGTGAAATAGCACTATCTCAAGAGGAGCTGGCTAATAAAATTGAAAACATGAAGAAGGTACTTGAGAATATATTCTCACAAATTGTGCAATCCCACAATCTTCACACAAGAAATAAGCCAAAAAATTTTGAGTCTAGAAGGAAATTTGAGAACATCTAGTATGAAATTGCCACAAAAACTAGCTCAAAGTGAAAAGCACTTCAATATAGTGTTTCACAAATAGTTGTATTAACAGTAGAAGAGGCTAATACAAGAGCCAAGATAGTTCAAATTCAAGCCTGCCTAACCCCTCAAATGGAAATACTACAGAAAGAACTAGCCTATGTTGAAACTATATTGAAGAAAGATCCCAATCTTTCAACTTTAGATGGCTTAGTTCTCCTTGCAACAGAGACAACCATTCAAATCAAATCCCTAGATGCTGCAATAGGAAATTGGGATGCTGCTCTAAAATTTGTGATGGAAGTTCACAAGCATTTTTTGTCGAAATACACAATCGGTGTATAGACCCTTTGACATAAGTGTCAAAAAGGGGTAGAAATTGTAAAAAGAAGGAGATAAAAGCCAGGGGGAGATAAATTTTCAAGGGAGATACATGTGAAAGGGGAGATAAAGAAATCAAAGAAAAGAACAAACACAGGGGGAGAAAATAGTACAAAGAACAGAAATAGAGCACATATTAGATAAAGAGTATAAGAATGATTGAAGACAAAGAGTAGCAGCATGAGGCAAATCTACTTAGAAAAAATTTGGATACAAAAAAGAGGCATATCAACTCAGGGGGGAGATATAAAGTTTTTTGAGGTATATAGTCTTTCACAAAATTTTGAACAATTTTTTGAAGTTTTGTATATGCCAAATTGTAAATGTGTTATACTCAAGGGAGATTAGATTCATCATGTATAGTTAAGTGTTTTGACACTCATGTTAAAGGGGGATATTTTTTGTCTCAAAATGGTTTTGAAAATCGAGTGTCAACACACTTAAGTTATTTACTAAGTTCATGCCAAGCTACTAATTTATGCCAAGTATAATATAGATGTCAAGTTGTAATAAGTGTTGAGTCAGACAGAAATCTGGTAAGTGTCGAGTCACTCAGGTGTCGAGCAAATAGAAATTTCCAAGCAAGTTTAAGTGTCAAGTGAACAATAGATATCGATCAAGTTTAGGTGTTAAGCCAGACAAGATTAGAGCAAGTGTCAAACACCAGTATTAGCAAGTACTAAGTAACACAGAATTGACATAGAAGTTTGTGAAGGCACAGACAAATATGTAAACCATTCGCATGTCAAATAATGGATATATTTCAAAGCCTTAGAGATAAGATTGAATCTATTTGATTACCTATGCAATAAACATACAACCAATTAGAAAAATGGAATGGTAAAGAGGCAAAATTTTGGATCTTAGCCATAGATTTATACCTAACCCTAAGTCACAAAATCTTTATAAGGATATTGAAGCTCCATGATTTAAAAGATAGAGAGATTGAATATTATGCATGTGAGCAAAGAATAGAAGGACAAAAGGGTTGAATTGATCAGACAACATTCAAGGTGACTTAGAAGAAGGACAAAATTGTAGAACTAGTTAGCAGAATAAAGGATCAGCATTGCAACAATTTCATATCAGATCAGTGAGGATCAAATCAAACATAACAAGGATCTAAAATCAGCAATACTAGGTTATAAGTAGTCAGATCAAACATTCTATTGTACTCTCTAACAATTGTATCAGCAAGATGAAATCTTATGGACTTAGGTTGGTTTAACAGCCATTGAGAAATCCTTTAATAGGATGACATTCAAAGTGAATTTTTTAAAAAATCCTTTAAACAAGTACACTTCTAGTAGGGTGTAAAATCCTTTAATAGGGTAGGATCTAACCATCCTTTGTAAGCCTTTAATAGGGCAGGGCTTTCATAGGGTAGACCATGGCTCATGGTCAAACTTTGTAACCTTAATCAGTTACATTATTGCTACAGTAGTAAGAGTTGTGGGTGTCATCCCCACCCCAGTTTTACCTTCTCATTTTGGAGGGTTTCTGGGTCATCATATTTGGTGTCAAGTGTTTACATGCATGCTTTTACTTTTCATGTTATTGCAATATGTTTTATGCATGTATTTCTTAAGAGATAAAATCTTTATTGGTTAAAGTTTAGAACTTCTAATTCCCCCCCCCCCCCCCACTCTCCTCAAAGGTATATTTTCCATTTATAAATACCAACAATGCTCAGCATGTACTACTAGTTTGGCATGAACTAAGTAAATAACTTAAGTGTGTTGACACTCTCTTGTCAAAACCAATCTAAGATCAACAATCTCCCCCTTTGACATCAGTGTCAAAAACACTTGAGTACATAGTATCATCCTTAATCTTACGAGCATAACATATCTCAACTTGTCTTATATACAAAACTTCAAAGGATCAAAGTTTTGTAATAACGTATATACCTCAAAATTTGATAACTCCCCTTGAGTTGATAGGTCTATTATATAACCAAAATTATGTACTCCTTATGAGTAAATGTGTCTCTACTGATACACTTTGGCTTCATGCTCTATTTTTTCCATATTCTTTCATCTAATACTTCTTGTATTTTGATGCTCCCTCTTTGCTTGTTTTTCCTTATGTCTCTTGTTTTATTCTCTTATTTAATTCTCCCCCTTTGCTCTATTTCTCCTTCAAAAATATGTCTCCCCCTTTTTGACACTTATGTCAATGGGCTACACACTTATTGTGTGTTTGTCCAAAAAAGATTTATGGACATCCAATATCATCTTAAGGGTTGCATCCCAGTTGTCACATGCTACATCCAACAACTTGATTTGGATTGTAAGCTCGATAGCAATGTGGACTAGACCATCTAAGGTAGAAAGATTGGGGTCTTTCTTCATAGGGTTTCAACATAGCCTAGTTCCTTGTGCAAAATTTCCATATGAGGGGTGAGAGTTGCCTGGATGCTAGTCAGCTTGTCCCTTATGTTGGCCTCATCTTCTATCAATACAACTAGCTGACTTTGGGTTTGAAGCAATTTCCTAAAATTCTTCTCACTCTAAGATGTATTAATTGGTAGTTTTACACCTAATGTAGTAATTTTTCTCTCCGGACTCAAAATGTGACTTCTTGTCTCTTGGGTGAAGAGTGAGGGATTGCACACTTTAGTGTACAATGAGAATATGTTCTCAAGTACCTTCTTCACATCATCAACCTTAGTTTCCAATACAACTTGTGTTAGTGCTATATCACCAGATATTTTCTCATTCACTTTTTTTGGAACTTCTTTTCTAGTCATTCTAATAACTTGGCATTTGTATCCAGGTCTTCATTACTAACCTTCACCACTATTTGTTAATTGTTCCATTAGTGGCTTGGTCTCATCAGGAGTCGGTAAACTAACTGTATCTAAAAATATGTCTTTAATATCCTATAGTGCCTACTTCTGCCTGTGCTCTCTCCTAAGCATTTCCTAATGCTTTTTCTTGCTAGTGCCTACTGTGGTATGCCCATTTGTTCTATGGTCATGGTATCATAATCATAATTGGGTAGAAAAATTTCTTCATCAAGGTTTACATCTCCATACTAAATTACTTCTACCTTTGATGAACTTGGGCTTGTCACTGAGATCTACAATGGAGTAGCATGATGGCATGAAGAAATAGAAGTTTTATTAGCCCTTTTTATGAACATTTGTTTATAACATGCTGAAATTTATCATCCTTTAATATAAATGTTTTGAACTCTTTGATGTATAAAGTATGGACATAGGGTATAAAATGATAGTCAAAATTATATTCAAAAAGGGATTCATTTTGTGGTAAAAATCTTTCTTCATGAATGTTTGATATGGGTAGATCTTCCTGTAACTGAAGAGATTGCAAAAACTGTTAGTTGAATAATTAATGCCTTTTCTTTATAAACTAATAAATGAAAATAAATGTTTGTAGGAAGTCTTGTGTGTATTAAATGTTGATCGCAGGATACAAGATGAGTGGGAGTTAAACAAACTACGAAGGAATAGTGCTAAAGCATTGATGACATTAAGGAGAAACGTTATGACACCGTTGCAACTAGAAGACTTGGCGGCAAAGTTAGAAGGGACCTATTTTAATGAACAACCAAGCGGGACCTGACAAAGTGGTCGAGCAAGGAAGTAAGCATAAAAGCAATTAGTTAAACATGCAAAGCATGATACTTGTATTCCTAGAAAGCTGTTTAAAGATAGATAAATGAGAAAATCTAGCATTCGTTGTGATCTATATATTTGTGGGGAATTTAAGGGAGAATTGATGTTTTTCCAATTGCATGTTTACAGTCTTAAATTTGTAACTGGCTTTCCTTCATGGGGAAGTCGTAGTTTTAGGAGTTTTTTGTTCTTCTTTATAAATAAGACCTCATCTGTACCTATGAGGTTAAGTAGTAGTGAATAGACAGAGTTGATAGACATCTTACTATTTTTCCTGAGTTATTGTAGTACTGCATATTTGATGAATACATGCCTTTGCTAAGTTTCTACACTCTTATCTGAGTTGTCTTTCCTTCATTCTTCCATGGGGGCCCACGTGGAAGGTGGACTTTTACTTTAGTAAGTAGAAGTTAGACTCAATTTTCTAAGTTAAAGTTAGAACTGTTGTTCCTGTAGCCACTTGAAACAGACCCAATCACTATTCTTGCAGCAGTAGGTGCATAAATGTATGGCTAAATAATTAGAATTTCCTTCTGAATATTTAAATAGTCATCTTTCCTTTGGATAAACTAGATTTCCTTAACAGTAATTACATTCAAAGTAGTAGTGACTTTTAGTGAAAACTAGAGCATATACTTTGCAAACATCATCTCAAGTTCACGCTCCCGAATTGACATATTAATGAAAATCAGCATAGTACTTTGGTGGTAAGGGATGTCCAATCTTTCAACTAAAAGGGTGTTATATTGATTAGACATATTTTTGGCGTCGTTTCTAGGGATGGTGTCAGTCTAGTATTTACTATTGAGACATTTAGTTTCATTTTTAGCATTTTTGCATGCATAGAAGAAAAGATCACCTTGGAAGATTTCTTCCCAACTTCAATCAGGAAGATCCTTCTTATCCTGACTCTAAAGAAAGAGAAGAAAGAGAAGAGAGAGAAGAAGAACTATTTGAGAACATATTTGCAGAAGTACCAAAACAAGTACAATCACCAACAACATCTGAAGAATCTTTTCATTTGAATAATCTTTTTGCTGAGCCAAAATATCAAGATAATCCATTAGCTCTAGTCATTTATCAGCCACCACTAGGACATCTACAAATGGATGTAGCTCAACCTACCTTTCCCTTTCCAATTCCTCCTCAATAAGGTAATCAAAATTTGAAAAATATACCCTCAGCTGCCCTACCTAAACTCTATGGCCTTATTACTGAAGATCTAGAAACCTTTCTCTTTGAATTCGACATCCTTTGTCGAAGTTATGATTACACAACTGATGCCCATAAGCTAAAACTGTTTCCATCAACTCTTAAAGAAGCTATTTTGAGATGGTTCATGAGTTTAGGTGCCAATGTTGTGACAGATTGGCCAACTATGAGTAATTTGTTCCTTAGAAAATATAAGGAATATTACAGAGGCCATGATTTGAAAGGAGATGACATTTTTAAAATGACACAAAAGGAGGATGAGACTTTGGAGGACTATGTTTCCCGGTTCATGTTTAACCTATAGCGCAACACACAACATCAGTTGAATGAGGAGTCTCAAAAGCACCTCTTTCTAAAAGGAGTACATGACACAAGTATGGAAGCTTTAGACTTAATGGCTGGAGCTGACATTACACAGAAGACATGGGCTGAAATCTGGAATATTTGTTTAAATTATTCTAGAGAACAACAAAAAAAGGATGAGGTTTGAGAGATTTACTCCAAAAGATCCCTGGGACAGTAGTATCTAAGACAGAATTATCAAACCTCTTGTCAGATTTCAAACAAGACATCATTAATGATGTTGCTACACAATTGGATACCATGCAAGCACGAAGGAAGAAGGAAGATGTTGATAGTATGTTGGCAGAATATTGCCCCCATTGCAAAGAAAAGAAATGCAATTGTCGATGTAAGCCTATTGCTAGCGTAGAATCACAGCATGTGCCTACTGAGTTCAAGGCAATTGATGAAGACAGGGAAGTCTTTTATGTTTCTCAACAAAGGCCATGGGCTCCAAGATCAGGTATTCCTCAAGACCCATTCCATAATTACGGTAGTAATAGTCAATGGAAACAACAACATGGTAATTATAATCATTGGCAGAAACCTTACCAAGGTTGGCAGCAGCCTTATCGAGGTTGACAGCAGCCTAACCAAGGCTGGCACCAACCTCGGCAGGGTTGGTAGCAAACTTAGAATTGGCAATAGCATCAGCAGCAGTCAGCTTTGACTCAACCTTTGCAACAACAAGCCTTAATGCCTCTTGTAGCCAATACAGCCCTTCCAAAATAGCCCCAGTTACCTGCACAACCTGCACCTAACCCCTAATAGTGCAAAACCTTCAGCCCAACAACAAAGTTATTCCATCATCCTAAATGATATTCATCTAAGATCTGGAACAATGCTTCCTTCACGTTAGCAACCCATTATAATAGAAATAGATGATACAAGTGCTGAGTCAGTTCAAGAACCTGCCACTACTATTTCTCTTGCAGCCAAAGTACCACCATTTCCTAGTAGGTTAACAGAACAAATACTGCCAAGTGAAAATCAAGCTGCACTAGATTTGCTCGAGCAACTCCAGCAAATGACAGTAAAAATCCCCTTACTTGATATAATCAAGGAAGTACCTATATATTCAAAAGCCATCAAAGAAGCCTGTGTTAAAAATCCAGGAAGGAAAAAGAAAGACCCAAAAACTATCCATGTACTTGGATAGCTTTTTGATCTTATGCTTGATAACTGCAAAATGCCTAAATATGTAGACCCTGGTAGCTCAGTAGTAACCCTCACCATTCAAGGAGTACAAGTATAGAATGTTTTAATAGACCTAGGAGCATCCATCAATGTAATAATCAAGGAAGTGGTGTCCAAATTAAGTATTATTGGTCTCAGGTAGAGCGCAACAATCTTGCAATTAGCAGATAGTTCTACCATCATTCCTGATGGTATGCTAGAAGATGTCACTATTATATTACATTCATGGGAGTATCCAGTTGATTTTGTTGTACTCTCTCCAAAAACAAGTACTGGAGGCTACCCTATCATTTTAGGATGACCATGGTTAGCAACAGCAGATGCTTATATTGCATGTTGATCAAGGAAAATGACTATTTCACATGGAACAAACAATAAAAATTTGACCTTGTACTCTCCTACTCAGCCTTTGTTGCAGGATGATCAAGTTGTCTGGCCAAATATGGATGACTCTGATATGGACATAGATTCTATTCAACAATTGATGATGACCTCATGGGACTCATTTGTAAACATTAAAGAAGAAGATGATGTCATTTCTTCCATTATATTGAATGAGTATGGAACACAACCTGAGACATCTTCTATACAAGAGTATGTCTTAGAAAGCATTCTGCCTTCATCTGATGAACTGCATTCACTTCTACCACATGAGATAGATTCACAACTAATTGTGCAAATTTCAATGGCTGAAAAAGTAGTCAAAACAACAATCATTCCAGGAAGAGAATTAAATATAAGCAAGTCCTTATCACAGGCACAACATCATGATACCCTACAGCTGTTACAAAAGCATCAGGATGCTTTTGCTTGGGAGTATATAGATATGAAAGGTTTGGATCCTGCACTCTGTACCCATAGATTTATATCAGTCCGGATTATAAACCTATGAGACAACCTCAGCATAGGATAAACCCAGCATTAAGGGATATTGTCAAAAATGAATTGCAAAAGTTATTCAATGCTGGCTTCATATATCCTATTTTCGATAGCCAATGGGTATCACCATTAGTTATTGTTCCCAAAAAGGGGGGAAAATGGTGAGTCTACATAGATTATAGAGAACTTAATTCAGCTACCAAGAAGGATCATTTTCCATTACCTTTTGTCGATCAAGTGCTTGACAATCTTGCTGGACAGAAATACTTTTCATTCTTAGACGGGTTCAGTGGTTACAATCAAATCCAGATAGCACCAAAAGATCAAGACAAGACAACATTCACATGTCCATGGGGAACATTTGCTTATTTTGTCCTACCATTTGGTCTGTGTAATGCACCCGCAACCTTCCAAAGAGCTGTTATTAGCATTTTTTCTGACATATCTGCAGATTGTTTGGAAGTGTATATGGATGACTTCACCACATACAGGAAAAAATTTGAAGAAGCCAAGGAAAACTTGGACAAGGTTTTACAAAGATGCAAAGACTACAATTTGTCATTAAATAGTGAAAAGTGCTTTATGATGATGCAAGAAGGAGTGGTCTTGGGACACTTTATTTCTCCTAAAGGAATTGAAGTAGATCCATCAAAAATAGAAGTCATACATACATTAGCTGTACCAGCCAAATTGAAAGAAGTTAGGAGTTTTCTAGGACATGCAGGATATTATCGATGTTTTATCAAAGATTTCAGCCTAATTGCAGCACCCTTATACAAATTGCTTCGAAAAGATGCAGAGTTTGTATGGGATTCAGAACATACAAAAGCTTTCCTGCAGCTTAAGGAAGTCCTCTCAATAGAATCAGTGCTTCGAGGACCAAATTGGGAATTACCTTTTCATATACACACAGATGCTTCAGATCATGCCATTGGAGTGGTACTTGGCCAAAAAATACATTCAGTAGAACATGCAATTTACTATATCAGCAAAAATCTTCAAGGAGCCAAGTATAACTATACGGTGACAGAAAAAGAACTACTTGCTGTAATTTATGCTCTGAACAAATTCAGACATTACATTACAAGATACCAAATATTTGTACATACAAATTACTCTACTATCAAATATTTGATGAACAAGCCAACAATCTCTGGACGATTGGCTCAATGGTTGCTACTAATGCAAGAATTTGACATTACCATTATTGACAAGCCAGGTAAAGCAAATGTCGTGGCTGATTTCTTGTCTCATCTTCAAACACCTGATGATCCTACAACCATAGAAGATAGCTTTTCTGATGAACATCTATTTCTTTTATCAATGCAAAATCCTTGGTATGCTGACATTGCCAACTATCTAACTACTGGCAGAACTCCACATTTTTCTGCAAAAGAAAAATGATTGCTAGTAGAAAATAGTTTCAATTTCTCATGGATCTCAGGATTCATGTTTTATACTGGGCTAGATCAGGTAACATGACGGTGTCTCAGAGAAGATGAAACATATGATGTTCTTCGTGCTTGTCATGATGAGCCCTGTGGAGGACACTTTGCTAACAAATGGACTGCATTAAAGATTCTAAATACAGGTTATTATTGGCCTACACTTCACAAAGATGTGGCTCAATATACAAAAAAATGTGATAAATGTCAAAGAATGGGTAGACTGACAAAAATAGGTGAAATGCCCCTACAGCCACAGATAGTAGTCGAACCATTTGATAAATGGGAAATTGATTTTGTTGGCCCTATTGAACAACCATCAAAAGAGAAAAGTTACATATTGGTTTGTACTGATTATGTTACTAAGTGGGCTGAAGCATAACCCATGAAGCATCCCGGTGACAATAATGTTGCCAAGTTTTTGTATGAATGTATCTTTACCAGATTTGGTGTTCCAAGAGAATTAAAATCATATCAAGGGCCTTAGTTCACATCTAACCTGATAGCAGCACTCATGGAGGAATATAAAATTTGGCATGGCAAATCATCTCTGTATCATCCACAAGCCAATGGACAGGTAGAGGTAACAAATAGAGAGCTGGAACATATTCTCACTAAAATAGTCTCTTTGCATCGTAGAGATTGGATAGCTAAACTTCCTGAAGCCTTATGGGCATACAGAACAACATGGAAATCCACCACTAGATTTACGCCTTTCCAACTCCTATATGGGAAGACAGCTTTCATGCCTATTGGATTGAACTTAAAACTCTACAGACAGCTTTGGAACTTGATATTACCCTTCCTACAGCACAACAGAATCGCATTCTGCATCTCAATGAGTTGGATGAATGGCAAAAATCAACTCTTCATAATACAGAATTAATTCAAAGACAAAGGAAGCAATGGCATAAAAAATTCATTGAAGACAGAGAATTCTCTGTTGGTGATTGGGCACTCCTGTATGATTCAAGATATTAGCATCATCAAGGCAAATTCAAAACTCGATGGCTTGGTCCCTATGAAATCATTACAATTTTTGACAATGGAGCAGTTCAACTGTCAACAATTGATCCGGTTAGATTCAAACTCCTGGTTAATGGGCATCGTCTGAAGTTATATCATAAACCAGCAACCAAGGAAGAATTTCTTCAACAGTTTACAACAACAAAAACATCTCTTCCTGCAGCCACTTCGTCTGAGGCTTCCACTCAGACGCCTGCAACCCCTTGAATTTATTTTTAAGGCCTTCATAATAAAAAAAATTCACGCTCATGCAAAAATTTATTCTTTTTTCACCTCATTCCATCCCATCTTCTTGTCTTTCCATCATCATTCCATCTCACTTTCTTTCTCTAAAAAGGCACTTTGTGGTTCATCCTTCCTATCGCACCTCAGGTCAGTCACACTCGACCCCTTTGCATTTATTTATTTAATTTATTATTTATTTATGAAAGCATGTTATTTCAATTTTTGGAATTTGCAATCTTTACGGTCTGGTGGGACCCAATCTCTGTTAGGTTGGGGGGAGGGAAAATTGATCATGAATGCAAAATCAAGGAAATCTTAAGTTAGCATATAGGATGTACGGGGAAGGCTCATTTTAGTAATGAGCTGGCAACCCTTTGTACTTCTGAAATGTGTGAAATAATATTAAATCATGATTTCGCATACCTCCTCATTAAAATGGCATATGTTTTTTAGCACGATCTTTATTCCCATTATGGTTTGGTAATTAAAATGTCATCATGAAGTACTGAAGGATGTGATGTTTGGAAAGTATTGAAGCATTGCAATTTCCCTTTGCTGAAACCCCTGTAGCTATCACTGCCCATACTTTCAAAATCACTTGCAATGAAATCGCTTGTACTAGCATTATTTTCAAAAATATGGGTGGAGAACCTCAACGACATGAACTAGTAGATCATAGAGTCTTACTGGCAGACCCAGCCACATGTAGTTTGTTTCAACAACGAGGTTGGCTGGCTTATTGTCTCAGTTTGAAGCAGTTTGATCAAGAAATTGCGCTCCAATTTCATAATACATTGAGGGATGGATATGCAACTGTTAAGGGTATTTGGGTAGAATTCACTGAAGAAGTGGTGGCAAAAGTTTCTGGGTTACCCACAATTGGAGAATGTTGGACAGAGGATATGGATGCACGATAAGAAAAGGAGCAATTCTCAGTACTGGGAGATCCTCGGCTAGAGGAAAACAAAAAGAAAGGTACATTATAGTTATCTCTCCCTCTGCAATTTATCCACCCTGTTGAATTTATCATAAGATATTTTACTTGTGAAGGAAGATATTCCTATTTGCATGTTGTTCATTTCAAAATTTTGAGTGGTTTTCGGCATGGGGATTGTCTTGTAAATCTTCCAAGTTTCCTTTATAATATCATCAAAAGGCAAGCTACCTATGTATAGCAAGGCAAAACCCAGTCGGTATCCCACCATTGCTTGATTAGGGTTATAATTGAAAAAGAGTTGACTAGGCAGCACTTGGGAACATGGGATGATTTTGTAAAGTTAAGGTCAGATGGACCCAAAAGGGGTGGACCTAAAGGGAAAGGAGTAGGGACAAGAGAGAAAACTATTGTAGGAGTCAAAAAAATAGTATATAGAATGGCTCAAGAAGCTTCGGCTTCTGCTTCCATTCCTAAAAAGAGGAAAATTTTGACCATAGAAGCCTCAACTCCTAGGAGGAGAAGATCACACACAGTTGTCGTAGGGGGAGGTTTAGAAAAAGAACCTCCAGTATCACAAGAACCTAACCTGAGTAAAGGGAAATTTGTTGATAAGGGCAAGAAACCAATTTCTAACCCACGGTGAGTCACCAGAATGTCTGGGATGAATATAAGAACTGAATCTCCTGCGCCACCTACTGAACCTCCTACGCCACCTATTGAGCCTCATGTACCATCTATTGATATTGAAACTCTAGTACCTACATCTACACAGTCACCAGAGCATAAAGCACCTACTCCTGAACATAAAAATAATCCTGAGGAAATTTTTGCAAAACCAAATAGTCCTATTAATATTGATAGTGACACAGAGTCCTTAGAAGAGATAGAGCCCGAGATTGGACACCCAGTAGAGGAAACTGATAATCTACCACCAGAGGAATATCCATTTGTTGCACAAGAAATGGTTCAAGAAATTGTTGAAACATTTCTAAATCAAATGACTGTTGCACCCCATTCTACAACCATTGCCCCTTCAGAAAAAGTTGATAACACTGTTACTTATCAACATAATGATTTTGTTGAACAACAAGATTCTCAGGATGACAACATTGCTGACAACCATCATCCTGAGCACTGCCTTGAAGATTATAGACCTATTGTCTTTCATCATATACCACTGGACATTTCCACTCCGTTCACAACTAGCTTTAATTTGTACCAACAATTTCAGTAGGAGAAAGCAAATTGGGATTTAGAGAAGAAACAAATGCTGAGAACTATTAGGGAACAAGCACAGCAAATTGAAGAAAAGGATGATGAAATTAAGATCCTGTAGTAATGTGTCACAAAGATCACAAATCTCATTCTAGAGCTTGTAAACTGTAGGTCCCCATCTCCAGTTTATACATTGTTCCTAAAGGAGCAAATGATTAATTTTCAGTTGTCACGAGTTACACGGGGATTGAACCCTTCTTTACATACTCCTCAAGAATTTTATGCAACATTCAATTCAGTTCCAATGACTTTGAAGAATCTTCTCTGTGAATTATATGTTCATAATCTTGTTATACCAGATGATAAAGATTGGAATTCATTGTTGTATGTGGGAGATGTACAATTTAGGGTTGTTATGTCATGGATGCAGAATGAGATCAGTCGAGAGAACTAGGCTGCTCCTTACAAGGAAAAGGAAATGTTTGAACCATTGTACATTCAGCCAAAAATATAGAACACTTACATATGGATGTGAAGATAGCTTTCCTTCATGGTGATTTGGAGGAAGAGATTTATATGTCAGAACCTGAGCACTACATTGTTAAAGGTAAAGAATCCTTAGTTTGCAGATTAAAGAAATCTCTATATGGTTTGAAGCAATCTCCTAGGATGTGGTACCTTAAGTTTGATGCCTTTGTGTTGTCAATCTAATTTGTAAGATCGAAATCAGATCATTGTGTTTATTTCAGAATTGAAAATGATCGCATTCTTATTGTTGCATTATAGGTTGATGATATGTTGCTATTTGGGAAGGGTAAGGGTATGATTTCTGATTTTAAATCTCAGTTTTTAGCACAGTTTGAGATGAAAGATCTTGGGGCAGCTAGGTACATCTTGGGTATGAAAATTAGTAGAGACAGGTCTAACAGAAAACTTTGGTTGAGTCAAAGTAAGTATGTGAAGTCTGTGTTGGATAGGTTCAGCATGGCAGATTGTAGACCACTATGTGTTCCTATTCTTGTGGGAATAAACTTATCTGTAGATGATTGTCCAAAATCTCCTAGTGAGGTGGAGGACATGAGTAGATTACCTTATGCTAGTGCAGTTGGCAGTCTTATGTATGCTACGGTCTATACTAGACTAGACATTGCCCAAGCAGTGGGAGTCCTGAGTCGATTTATGGCTAATCCTAGATGGATACATTGGGATGCAGTTAAGCGAGTATTCAGATATTTGAGGGGTACATCAGATTAATCCATATGTTATCATGGTAACTCTTCTGGATCTTCGAATTTAGTTTGTATTCATGGGTTTGTGGATTTAGATTGGGCAGGTGATATTGACAGCAGGAGATCCACCAGTGCTTATGTGTTCACTATATTTGGTGGTACCATCAGTTGGATGAGCAAGCGACAACCTGTGGTTGCTTTGTCCACTACAAAAGTTGAGTACATGGCTGCTACTTATGCTTGTAAGGAAGCCATTTGGCTTAAGAGATTGTGTTTTGATGTTGGTGTTGATGTAGAATAGATTACTATTTGGTGTGACAGTCAGAGTGCTATTTTCCTTGCAAAGAATCCAACTTTCCATGCTAGAACGAAGCACATTGATGTGCAGTATCACTTTTTGAGAGATATGGTGGAAGATGGAAAGGTAAATTTTGAAAAGGTAGATACTGTGAAGAATGTTGCAGATGCATTAATGAAACTAGTGGGCACTGAGAAGTTTAGATGGTGTTTGGAGTCTATGGGCCTTTCGGCCTATAGCGGTTAGTTCCTATTATGTTCTTGTTGCTCTTACAAGGTGTTCGACAAGTGAGAGAATGTTAGGAATAAGGTGTCTCAACCTTGTATAATTCCTATTCTTATTATTTGTTTTGTAAAATGTATTTCTTGCAAATAATGTTGATGTGTCAACATCTTGAATTTTTTGTAAGGAGATCATGACTAAAACAGTTATGACAGATTCTTATGACACGTAAGAACTATGTTTGGAAGATTCAATGATAGGTGAAGACATGTGGCAACTAAGATATTTGAGTACTGTTCCTATTTTCTCAAAGAATGGTAAAACCCTAATACAGTTTACCTTTTGGGAGTAGCCCTAAAGTGAAGTGCATGTTATAAGCATTTTTAGGGTTGCAAAGAGATGTGATGTGAAAAAGGTGTATTATTGGTACTACGAGTAGCTACTAGAGTCTTCTATTGTTGATGTTGAACTTGCATTGCAAGTGTATTGTAACCTTGTGTTGAAGATAATACATTGTGCAGGTTCTGAAGGGGTGGGGTTGTTTTACCAAAAGGTTTTTTTCCACCAGCAAATCCTTGTGTTATGTGTTCCTTTCTCTGTCTATTTTCTATATGCATGCTTGGCTGCAATATTGTTGTTGACATGATATTGAATCTGTAAGTGTAGAAGATTTTAATATGATTTGCATCATACTTTCCTTATGAGATTAGTGTAGGAAGTTATTTTCACACCTGAGTTTCCTTACATACTTACACTTATGTTCCTCCTTCAATAGTTTTATCTTTTTCATCATCCTTGACCTCAATGGGTTTTGGTTCTCCTTTCTTTACTGTAATCAACCCATATGTGAGTTTCCATATCTATGTGGACTGTTTGACTACATCTTCAATATTATTTTGCAAAATTGTAAAGGCTCTTTATTTTGGTTTGAACCTAATTGCATATTTCTTTATAGCCTTAGAAATGTGTGCCTTAGTCAATTTAGGCATTACTTGGATTAGAGATGTTTCTCTAATTTGTTTCTCCAAGTCTAGACAATAGTGTCATTTTTGCTCAATTCTATCATATAGATTCTTAGGCATAGAGTTGGCAAGTTATATTGGGGTTGTCTTGAATTTTTCCATCATGGTATATATGGCCTCCTCCACTTGGTTTTTCTCCACTTGAACCAATTTATCAAAATCAACATCACTAAATCTTGATAGGCCTGCATTATTCTTAACATTTTTACATAAATTTTCAAGATCTAAAAGATGATTGTGACTCGCCACCTTAAATTAGTTGTTTTCATCTGACTCTATTTTCTCCTCATCAAAATCTGATTGTGCAACATACTTCCTTCTTGGTTTCTTTTTCTATTGACCCACTTGCTCTATTTTTTTTGTCTTTTCCTTGGCCTTTGGTGTAGTTGCACGTGTTTTGGCTCTTGTAGTAGGTGCAGTGGGCTTGGGCTAACTTATTTTGATAATTTTATTAGTACTTGCCATAGGTTGTGTCTTGGCCTTCCTCTTCTTTGGCTTGGCTGGAGTAGGTGCTTCCTCAGCTTCTTCTCCATTGGCACCTTTAGTCTCCTCCTCTTCTTGGTCTTCTCCCATACCGTGTGTCAAAGCTAGAGGTGCTTGTGCTTGGGTTTCTTCTTCCTCTTCATCCTCCTCTTCTTCTTCTTCCTCCTCTTCCTCGGCACCCTCTCCAAACTTAGCTTTCAAATTCTTTACTATCTTCTCCTTTTTCTTCAAAGCTGAAGTAGTTTTCAATTCCATGGTAATCTTGGATTTTACCACCTCATAATTTCTAAATACTTTTTCAATTTTATCTTCCTATTCTGATAGTAAATTTTTTATAGCTGCAGAGGCTTCGCCCACATTTATTTCATAACTTAAGGTCTCAACCATCTTACCCTTGAGGTAGAAGCTTGTACAAATGTACAATTAGCATCCACAAGAAACCATACATCATTATAGTGTTTCTCTACTAGTGACATTGGTATTTTTTCTTCATTGACTGCTTGAGATCTTCAAAGTAGCTAGTCATCACAAATTCAATGTTCTCACCTAACTATTCAATATATTCACCAATTTGTATGACTACTAACCTATTGTTTTTCCATGCAACTGTTCCAAATTTTGGAAAGGTATTTTGCAGAGAAAATAATATATGAATAAATATAGAGCCAAATTTTCATTTTACACTTTTAGTTTTCCTTATTGCTCCAATGTTTTCCATCAATTGTTGCAATTGTAGCTTTGCTAGATCATATGTATGATCTTTCTTGATAATCTTGTATCAAACATCCGCAGCTATATAGGGTACATTGTTTAATCTACTGGATTGATAGAACTTGTGTGATATAAACCTTACAGAAAATTTTATTAGAGGATCAATGATTGTGTCTATTGTCATGCCTCTCTTATTCCAGACAGCTCCAGTATTATTTTCAATCACTTCTTTTGAATCACTTCTCAATGTCTTCGAGTGATCTAGGGTTGGGTAACTAGTAACCCTATGGATTATTGTCTTAGTGATTTTAATAGGTCCATTGTCTAGCCATAATGAACAATCATGAATTGGGTTAAGCACTATCCTAATCCACTCTGTCTTGAATATATTTGAAAAATTTAGGCCTCGTGTTAATCCCTTTTCTTTCAATGATTTTGAACTCTTCTTTCAAAACACCATTATCAAAGAGTTTTTTATATGCTTCCCTAATTTCCATATCACCAATGCTTCATATCTTATAGTTGTAGCATTTTCTCACATCTTGTACCATTATCACATTCAATGGAATCATTGACAATGCACCAGAGGGGGTCTTTCTTATAAGAAATATAACGAATAGATTTGAAAATGGGTTGTTTGACTTCATTACTCACTAATTGAACATTTAAAACTTTCTTTTCTTCTACATTCTTTGAACTTGATGCCATAATGTGAAACTAGGGTTTACGAAATTTAAATGGTGTAGCTCGACTCTTGATAAATATCTTATGAAATCTAATGAATTGGTGTGAGATCACTACTAGAATCTTCTACAACTACTTCAAATGGATTTCCATATCATCTTTTTCTCTGGTCACTCTTTTTGGAATTTGAAATGATAAAAAAGAGCTAAAATTGATCAAATACCCTTTGAAAACCCTGCAATCAATATTGAGTGCTTACACAGTTATAAGCTCAGCATCAACTAGTTTCTGGCTTACTTAGCATCCATTGACATTTCCATCACTCGACAACCACTACAAGTTTAGCATCAACTGACCAGTCTGATAGCTTGGCATCTTGTAACATTCCACTTGGCACATAGGAAATTTTTCATGCTCAGAAAAAACATGAAAAACTCAAAGATTTATCTTGAATTCCAAACAACATCTTGCATCTTTATTCATGCTAGTGTAGTCTTTTCAGTCCTAAATTCCTTTTGGAACTGATGTATGATATAAATTTTAAGTATTAGTCCCACATACCTCTTGATTGCCTAGTTTGATGGGATATGATCAACTGACCCATTGAGTGAAGTGATCCCTTCTCTATTTGATGTGCTACAATCATCTTGCTTTTTCCATGTCTTATTCATCTCATCTCTGATGTATTTCCTTTATCAAATTCACAACTTGGTGCTTTTGACTTTGTTGGACAATACCTACTGATGTGACTAGTCTTTAAATAGCCAAAATGTGTGGTTAGACTCAACCACCTTTGGTAGTTACCATTGAAGTATGTCCTGATATAATTTTCAGGAGCATGTCCATATTCTTGACAATAATAATACCTATATCTTGTCTTATAATCCCAGTTATAAGATTTTTCATTGTTCCTTACCTGTTCTTTCCTATTTGATGACCACATGGGTTTGGGATTTGAATTCAAAAGCTCTATGTCCATACTTCTGATAGTTGTAACAATATCCTTCAAATCTTTGTGTATGCATGGTCTTGGTTCTGCATTCATGTGTCTGATGACCTTTCTTGTTGCACTTATGGCAATGAACCATGTTCTTAGGCTTGAAATTTTGATTTGTAGTCTTGCTCTTGCATACATACATTAGTAGTATGTCCTTTCTTACCACAATTATGACAAATAGGTTTGGATTTCTTACCTTTTTTTTCCCTCTCTTCTGCACTTTTGGATGATTCTCCTTCTTTAGTGCTTGTGTATACTAGTCCATATGTATCATTGCTAGATCTATGGGATCTCAGTAATTATTCAAAGTATTTGATGGTTTCATTTGGTTTGTTAAAAAAATTAGCAGATTCCTTTTCTCTCTTTAGATCACTCTACAATTGAATGCACTTATCTCAATGTCTTTGACATTCAATTCATAGCTGGCATTCATCATTTGACTTAGAGTATCCAATTGTATCTTGGAAATCTTGGTTAGGTATGTTGACTTCTCTTCCAATCTGTTGCTTAGAATTATTTTGTCTTCTTCAATCATGGCTTTGTCTTCCATAGATTTCTTCTTTTGTTCAGTTACCTCACGTAGCAATATGGATTTTGATTCTTGCTCTAACTTGAGATTTCTAATTTCTTCAGCTTTGACTCTATTTTTTTTCATTACATCTGTAATTGCTACATCAAATTCATTGGAGTCACCATTGGAAAATAGCTTGGTAGTGTCAATTTCTTTGTGTTGTGTGTCATTTTTTGGAATAGAATTTTATTTTCTTCTCTTTAAGGACTTCTTTAGTTGTTCTCTTTCCTCATCCAATTGATGTAGAATGAGTTGTATCTCAATTCCCTGATTCTCAATAATCTTTCCCAATTTGTAGACTTCCATTTCAAGATCTTTCCTCAAAGCTGCAAAGTTTCTCTTTTAGAGGACAAAGCTCTGATACCAATTGTTAGAATTACAATAGGAAAGGTAAACTTCTAGGGGGTGAATTAGTAGTTTAAGCTTGGACCCATAAACTTTCACCACACATCCATCTCATACATTCAATGAATAATATATAAAGCATGTACATCTAAAACATGTAAACACAAATAAGTAATTACATACATATGACACTAGATATGATTACCCAAAAACCCTCCAAGTGAGAAGGTAAAACTAGGGTGGGGATGACACCCACAAATCTTCACTACTATAGCAATAAAGTGTACCCAATGAAGGTAACAATGTTTTGACCTTGAAACATGATCTATCCTATGAAAGGTCTGCCCTATTAAAGGCTTACAAAGACTGTTAGGTTTCACCTTGTTAGGGGATTTCAAAAGAATTTAACTTAGAACTAAGTAAGCACCCTATTAAAGGATTTCATATAGCCTATTAGGACTAATCTATTAAGAGATTTTTACTGAAATCACCTGTTAGAATGTATTAGCTTTGATCTTGTGGTTAGCACTTTCTTGCCTGATAACACATCACCTCTAGACAATTATCTTCTTGATCCTTCGTGATCAGATGTCTCTTTGTTGTATCCTTTTCTCTATCCTCTATTCTGATCTAACTAATTATGTAATGTATAATCACTTCATAACTTCTAAGCCACCATGAATGCACTATTTGCACATACAAACTATCTTCTTCACTCCTTCAACACTTATAGAAAGTTTAGGGTTTGTCCTTCTTATGAAGACTTTGATGACTTCGGGTTAGGTATGAATCTATGGCTAAGATTCATCCATTTTGCCACTTAATCCTTCCTATTTTCTTATTGGTTGCATGTAATTACATAGGGAATCCAACTAGAGATTGGTCCTTATCTTTAAAATATCAAAATTCAATCTTAAGTTGGCTCAAAAATGGTTTACATAGTTGTTTGTGCATTTACGAATAAATATGTCAAAACTATCTTACTCAGCATCTGAAGTCTCTGATGCTTTACATACACTAATCTTTCTAATGTGACTGAACATCTATAGTGATTGGTATCCACTGTTTACTCAGCTCCTGTGTCACTCAATATATACTATATGCTCAACACTTGAGTGACTTGGCACATGGGTGGCTCGGCACTCACTATGACTCAGCATGGTTGATTATTTATATGTTGTGCTTGGCATGTACTACTAGTTTGGTATGAGCTAAGTAAATAACTTTAGTGTGTTGACACTCACTTGTCAAAACCAATCTGAGATCAACATCAAATGCAAAAGCTTATTAAGAAAGGTGTGGATGGATTTGTGGCCCAACTATGTTCACTAGAAGTCTCTCAATCTAATGCTCTTACTCATCTAGATTTACAAGCAATAATTGATCATCACTTAGTGATTCTTGGAGATATGCCCAAAGGACTTCCTCCTAAGAGGGATGATGACCATTCCATACAACTAGTTCCAGGGAGCTAGCAACCAAACATTAGGCCTTATAGGTACCCACACATACAAAAATGTGAGATAGAAAATTATTGAGGAAATGCTAGAGGTAGAAATTATTAGGCATAGCCAAAGTGTTTATTCTTCACCTATTGTGCTAGTGCATAACAAGGATGAATCTTGGCACATGTGTCTAGATTATAGAGTTCTCAATAAGTACACCATTAAAGATAAGTTTCTTATTCCAGTCATCAATGATCTTCTAGATGAATTAAATGGAGTTACATATTTTACCAAGATAGATAATGGATCAGGTTATCACCAAATTTAGATTAAGGAGGAAGATATTTGTAAGATAGCATTTTGAACGCATGAGATTAATTATGAATTTTTGGTGATGCCATTTAGTCTTACCAATACACCATCTACATTCCAAAGTTTAATGAACTCCATTTTTAAGAAGTTCTTAAGAAATTTTATGTTAGTGTTTTTTGATGATATATTACTTTATAAAAAGACTTCAAAAGAAAATTTTCAGCATGTAGATCAAGGATTACAATTACTTGAAGATCATAAACTCTATGCTAAGCCATCCAAGTGTTTTTTTTATCTTAAGGAGGTAGAGTATTTGGAACACATAGTTTCACATGAAGGAGTAAAGATGGACCCTAAAAAAATTAAGGCTATCATGGAATGGCCTACTCCAAATACTATTGAAAAGTTGAGGGGTTTCTTGGGATTGATAGGATATTATAGAAGATTTGTGAAGAATTATGGTCATATAGCAGCACCCCTTACAACTCTATTGAAGAAGGATTCTTTTCATTGGAATGAATCTACTAATGTATCATTTGAGAAATTGAAGAAGGCTACGTGTACAACTCTAGTGCTTGCCACTCTAGACTTCACCAAGGAATTCATTATGGAATGTGATGCTTTTGGAAATTGGATAGGAGCACTTCTCATGCAATAAGGTCAACCAATTTCTTTTGATAGTCATCAATTAAAAGGTAAAAATCAACTCAAACCTATTTACGAGAAGGAAATGTTAGCAATCCTTCATGAAGTTAAAGAATGGAGGCCTTATTTAATGGGTTGACACTTCAAGGTTAAGATAGATCATGATAACCTAAAATATTTTTTGGAACAAATACTATCGTCAGAAGAGAAACAAAAATAGGTCACTAAGATGTTGGGATATGATTTTGAAAATGTATATAATAAAGAGAAGGAAAATATTGTGGTAGATGCACTTTCCAAGAAGGATAAAAAAGATGAAGCCTTATCGTGTGCCCTTTCAATATTACAAGAAAATTGGGTGGTAGAAGCCAAAGAAGAGTGCAAAAATGATGTTGCAACAAGTAATCTCATCCAGCAAATAACAAGTGACCCTAGTAGTTCAGATACGTTTTGGTTTAAAGGGGGATATTATTTTGTATAAAGAGTTATTGTGTCTCTACAAGAATTCCACTCTTAAACACAAGATTCTCAAAGAACTACATGAGTCCCCAATTGATGGTCATTCAAGATTTTTGAAGACATATCATTAGGTCAAGCAAGATTTTTTTGGGAAGGGCTAAAAGGTGATGTTCAAAATGTTGTGGCTGATTGTTTGGTTTGTCAAAGAAATAAGTGGGAAACAATTAGGACACTAGGTCTCTTGCAGCCTTTATCTATTCCTAGCCAATGTTGGGAAGAGGTATCGATGCACTTCATCACAGGGCTTCCAAAATCTAAAGTTCATAATGTCATCATGGTAGTAGTTTTTTGTCTCACTAAATATGTATATTTCATTGCATTATCACATCCTTTTACAATAAGTATAGTGGAAAAAGTTTTCTTGAAGAATATCCAAAAGGTACATGGTACACCTAAGGTTATTGTTAGTGATCGTGATCCTATCTTTACTAGTCACTTTCAAAAAGATTTATTCTCATGTTTGGGTACTCAATTGGCTCATAGTTCTTCATATCATCCTCAATTAGATGAGCAAAATGAGGTGGTTAATAAATGTTTGGAAGGATATCTATATTATTTTACTTCAAAAAAACAATCTCAATGGGTAGATTGGCTACCTCTTGCAGAATGGTGGTACAATACTTCTTTTCATAGCTCATAAAAAATGTCTCCCTTTTTGACACTTTATGGATATCATCCTTCTACCATAACATCATTATTAAAGGTGTCACCAAGAGTTCCGATAGTAGAGGACCACTTGCTTCATCAACAACAGCTACTTTCAGGACTCAAGGAGAATTTAGCTATGGCACAAAATTGAATGAAACAACAAGCGGACCAACATCGTAGTGAAAGAAATTTTGAAGTTGGGGATTGGGTCTTCTTGAGATTGTACCCTTATAAAAAAATCTTAATGAAGCAACAAAAAAAGAATAATAAGTTGTTTCCAAGATATTATGGACCATACCAAATCATGCAAAGGATTGTTAGTGTTGCCTACAAGCTTGAGTTTCCACCAACAACAACGATACATCCAATTTTTTATGTTTCTTGTTTGAAGAAGGTAATTGGGCAGAATATTCCTACTTAAATAGTACTACCAGAACTTGATGAAGAAGGAAGAATAATTTTGGAACCAAAGTACTCTTCAAACACACAAGAAGAAGATGAGGAATAGAACCCTAACTCGGTATCTCATCCAATGGAAGAATTTACTAGTTGAAGAGTCCAGATGGGAGGATGAGGAGTTCATTCAAAAGAATCCACACTTGGTTAGCATTGAGGAAAATACTTCTTTCAAGAGAGGGGGCATGCTACATCCTTAATATTGGTTTATATAGGATTATGAATAGTCAACTTGTGGCTATCTTAATCCTTAATTAAGTCATGTTATCATTATTATATTATTATTTAGGTAGGTAGGTCGGCCTAGGTTTTATGTAGGGTTGTATCTATTCAACCTAATAATAATTAGGTACATATAGGAGGTTGTGAGTCTTATTTCATCATCATATTTTGAAGTGTGTTCTCATTGGATATATTTGGAGGTTGCCCACTCGAAGTGGCCTATTACTCTCAGCTATTATCAAGTATCTATAAAATATTTCATATTATTTCTTCTATTGTGCAATTTATTTCATTACACTTAGGATATGATCTTTTGTTCATCAACATCATTATTTACTTCATCATCATCCTTTTTTGAAAATAATATTTCTCATTTTCTTACTTCCTTTGCATATTTTCTCCACACTTAGTATTTCTCTCCATAGTATATCACTCCTTCATTTACTTCATCTTTATAGGTTCTCTCCCATTTTCTATTCATATTCCCCACCTTTGACAACAGCTTACAATCAATATTCAATTACTCACTCATCCTTTGACAACAATGTCAAAGGTAACTATAAGTTCCAATGTGAAACTTATAAAACCTTATAGTTATCCTTTTACCTTGCATGTACTATTTACATCAGTTTCATCACATTCATTTTCACAACTTTAGGAAACAACTCCTAAAGAGTTAACTCTTGCATCAACTCCATAAATATATATCTGATCAACCATCAATTGAAACAACATGAATCTTTAATTAGTGAATTTTGGATAGGGGAAGGACCCCCATCTTACCTTTGGATACTCAAAAGCATCCTTAGGAAATGGCTTAGTAAATATGTCTACAATTTTCTCTTTAGACTTCACATATTCAAGCCTAACTTATTTCTCTGATACTTTCTCCTTCAAGTATTGATACTTGATTGATATATGTGTTATCTTTGCATGCATCACAACATTATTTGATATATTTATTGCAATAATTTTATCACAATATATAGCAATAGTCTTGGTTATCTCTTCTTGCATACCTTCCAATCATTACTTAATCCAAACAATATTTGAACACTATTTGATTGTAGTAGCAACATATTCAAGTCAGCAGTAGATTGTAAAATATAACTTTGTTTCTTACTTAACCATATAACTAATCTTTCTCCTAAAAATAAATCTCCACCACTTGTCCATTTTTTATCATCCACATTACCAGCTCAATCATTGTCAATATAGACTTTTAGGTTAAATTCATCATCTTTCTTATACCATTGTCAAAAATCTTTAGTTCCTTTTAGATATCTTAATATCCTCTTCACAACAGTCATGTGTGTTTCCTTTGGATTAGATGATTTTTTTTAATAATTCCATCAACATATGTAATATCTAGTCTACTATACACAACATACTATTATCTATGAATAATTGATATATATTGTGTTTCACTTACTTATTTTCTAGTATCCTTCTTTGATAATTTCACTCTGGTAACCATAGGTGTGTTGAGCTATCATTTTGCATGATGTTGACTAACAAAAATCCTTTCAAATTCCTCACTTGAAAATCTAATTGAGGATCAACTCAAGGTTTTGAGTGATCTTACATCCTATTGAATCCACTCAATTTAAGATAAATATGTATGTTCACAAGAAGGCCTATGCTGGTTCAAAAAAAATTCAGATAATATGTTTGATTTGTTGTTATTTGAAAAAGTAACCACAAAAAAAGAGATATATTTTTGGTATTTTCTATTTTATGATGAATGCAATTTATTGATGCAACTATGTGAATTCTTATTTTAACCAAGTGTTAAAAAATAAAATAAAAAAGATAGAGTAACAAGAGATTAAAGAAAATAACTTGAAAGGGAAATTCCTAATGGACATAAACCATGGTAGCAACATGTATGTGAATTAAATTGTCAAAAAGATCAGGTAGGAAACCAATGAAAATAGGAGTAGCGCTTCCTCAATTCCATTGACGTCGATGGGTACTCAATAATAATTGAAATATTTTTCATGTTTCATCAAATTGCAAGGCCAAAGATAGTGCGATCATGCGATACAAGACATTATGCAAGAACAATAGGTGATATTTTCTCTTATTTGTTATGTCAACAGAACTCATTAACATAAGCCAAACACCAGAACTAAAAGGTCACTTAATCATAAAAAAAAAAAAAAAAACCATTGGCTTCATTATTATAAATGAACATGCATTCATAAAAATAACACACTCTGAAAAGAATAACTACACTCAGAATGAGAGCACCAATAGAATATATTACTGCATCAAAATAACAGCTTGGAGTATATATTACATCCATGTATTTATAAGAAATCATCTCATCCCCTTGTGTTAGGAGATAGAGTTCTTAAAATACAACTCATGCTAAAAAATAATCAAACAAATCTATGGCTCTAAAAATGGAAGCTTGATCTTCTCTAGGCATTTTTGGTAGTTCAACTGCCATCAAAATGTATTTCTAGTGCATGGAATTCTCTAAATTATGAGTTGAAAGTTAACTGTCAGCAAAATACTTCTTCTTCAAAACTGTTGGTGCACCAACACACCTGCATGCCTTGACGACAGGTTCCAAAAATCCAAAATGTTAGCATCTAGGTTTTCTTCCCCTTTATACCAAAATGATGTCTCAATGTTTACTCTTGAATTTATCTATGATTTTGGCCACTTGAGTAGCTTTTGGTAAATCAAGACCCTCATACTTATTCTTGACTATTTACTATTTACTGATAGTTACCTACTTCAATCCTTGTTTTTACAAAATCTTCAAGCTTGGTGTCCAACTCCAACAGTGCTTCTTCAGTCTTAAAGGATTGTTTGATGTCAACTTCTAATGAAGCTACTTCAAATGTACCTCTAAACTATTAAACAATTGCTTGTGCTAAAAAAAATCTTATTCTTTGACTCATCAACAAAAATATCAAGGCTAGTGGCATTTTAGTACCTCTCTGATTCCAAAATTTCTCTTGAGTTTGGTCTCTTATCTTTTGAATATCTATGTGTAATCCATCCATGAATTTGTTTCTAGCCAATATCTTCTCTATCTAATCAGCCAACTTATCAAGTTCCTCTACAATATATACTTCCATCAAAGTATGATACCTTTGACCTTTTATTGATGTCAATGCATGTAGGTCTTTAGCCCAGGTATGTACCTCATCCATTAATCCAAAATTCTAGTTCACTATGGATACCAATTTATCCACACTTGACTAAATTTGGTGCAATAGGTTCAATTTACCTTGTATTATCTACACACCTTTCTCTTCAAAAAATTTAGGCCATTGCTGACATACCTCCCAAAATGGGTCCAATTGTACCATTATTGATTCATTTCCTCTCTAATGCCATAGCAAGAGTGCTCTCAACACTGACTCATCCATGTTCATATGTCTGAACACTTCCTTCATGCACGTAGTGATTATTAATTTTTTTGTGTCTATTGTGGGCTTCCCAACATGATCTCCTCAATTTGGTAATCCTTAGGAGTTAGTTCCTTAGTGTCAGCATATGGAGGAGGAATGGCTATATGTGCAAGTAAGTCTTGATCTTTGTTATTCATTATGAAGGTCAATGTTTGTGCATTACCCATAGGTGGCTCAGGCTTCTTGAGTGATTTTACTAATTCCTTTGTTCCCTCCTCAACTATTAGGTCCAACTTCATTTTTCTAGTGGAACATGACTTCTCTCTTCAAGCATGCCTATGTGGTGCCCATGGGAGACATGTATTTTTCTAAAGAATTTGTTTCTATTGTAGGCCCTTTCCCTTTATTAGTCCTCTCTGGTGTCTTTTCTCATTGAGAAAGATCTACAGTTGGATTCTCTATATTTGGTTGGACTAAGGTCCTAGCCTCTATATAATGAGGATTTTTTTGAGGATCTTTAAGTATGTGTCATTTGTTAGATACTTCATCAAAATGTAGTTGTTAGGGCTCCTTTTCCTCTCTTGCATGTTCTTTTTTTTCTATTGCCCGAGGAAGTGGAGTTATTAAGCCTTTATCTAAAAACTTTAATTCCTAAGGTGGTGGTGGTGGAATGCCTAGAGGTCCTTGAGGTAGACATAGTAATTGATTCTAGTCCTCTCCTAAGGATTCACTCATAGGAGTATCTCTTATCTTTTCTCCCACCATCTCAGTGCCCACTAGCATGAGGTCAAAATCAAAGAGGTTGAAGACATCAGTTTCTTAACCCTCCATGTCTATTATCCACTATTTTTTCTCATCTTTTGATGTAGATACATGAATAGGTTATTTAGGAGAAAATGAAGGTGTCACTATTGAACTTCTTCTTCTCCCTTCCTCTTTTTCCCTTACTAAGTGGGACCTTTGGCTTAGGGGGGCATATTTAATCTACTCCCCTTCTTCTTCTTATTCCTTTGCTTCTGGGATTGTCTTGGGCACTTATGGGGGTGGAGTACATTCTTTTTCTTTAATCTTATCCTTTATTTCCTCACCATAGTTGACTCAACCCTAGCACTTTTAGAAGGTTAGGGGGAGGCTTCTTCCTCTTGTGTAGTCATTTGTGGTACCCTCTCATCTTCTAGTTGGTCTTCCTTTTCCACTTCTTCTTGTACATATTATGGCTAGGGAGGTGCTTGTGCCTCTTTTTTAGGCTATTGAGCTCGCTCTTGATCCTTTTAATGTTGTTCCTATTTCTATTGAGGCACTTGGGTTGTTTGTACCCTAGCCTTTGAAGGAACCCTTTTCCTTTTATTGCTCTGATTAGCTTCAAAGTACTCAACCTCCCTCTCATGCTAGAGTATTTTTTCCATCCTCACTAGGGATTGAGCAAGGATTTTGGCACTATGACTTTAGCGTGTTTACCCTTGACTAGCCTTGTAGTAGCCTATAGGGGTATAGCCTGAAGAAATGGATCCAATCTGAAAGGTTTCTTGATCTATTCCTTCATCAATTTGACTATATGCCTAACCTAATGATTGATGTCTGCATTCTTATCTCTCCCAAATTTTACATTCATTATAGGTCATTCATATATTTTGTAGATATCTTCAATATCTTTTTCTACCACCTTTAAATGGATCTTCGTCTTCAGCACCTTTTCTACTAGACATAGAGTAATCCCACAATAATCCCTTATTTGGGTATCATAGTCATCTAATGCATTCATCCAATGATCTTCGAACACTTCTTCATGTACAAAATCTTTCCCTTCTAGGTGTTGTATCATGCCAATATTGTCAAAGTATGGACAAGGGGATTTGTATTCTTCCAATGGATATTGATCCTACTCAGAATTGAAAGTGATAATATCTTTTTTTTCTACCTCAAAAGCACCAATTGTGATGAACCAAACCCATGTCTTCTTGTGATTTCTTCTTACTCTATCATATTTAGGAGTGGGTTGGCATGCAATCTCCAAAAATATTAGCCTATCAGATGGATATCTTGGGAGCTTCATTGAATTTTTGAGAGTACCAGCTACCCTAAGATATGTGAACTTTTTAACTAAATTTAGTAAGCCTCAATCTCTATAATCCTAGTAGCTACTTCTACTAACATTTTATGGCATAATTCCCTTCTATGAACCTAATAATTATGAAGGTGAAGCCATCATTCACCACCTTATATTCCACACTTTACTCTAAGAGTTTCTTCTTTACCAATTATGGATATACCACATAGTGCCAAGCATTATCATCTTGCATGTTTCCCCATTTGTAGAGGTTGAGATAATCCTTACTTCTAGCCACTAATAGATACACCATATATGATGTCATATAGAATTATGTATTGGCTTTCATAGATAAAAGTTGCCCATCCAAGTTGTCACTGAGGATGGTAGCCCAGTCAATTGGCATCTTTTCAATGGACCATCTAGATTTGAAGGTGTGCTACTATAGGAAGTCCCATGACTCTACTCAAAAGTACAATTTCATATCCAATGTCTTCCTTTGTATACCCCTAGTCATGTCTACTTTTCTGACACTGCAACCCACTAGTGTTCTATCTATCAGGAAGGAGGATTGCACTATCTCTTGTGATTCTTTCAAATTATTCTTATACCATCATTCTAATCCATGATAGGAAATCTATAAATATTGATCCACCCTGGGGAGATGAAATACTCTCTCAATGTTCCTTGGCTAAAGGTCCAAGACTATCTCTCTTATCACACTCTTTACTACCTTATCTTTAGCTACATAATATTCTGCAAGAGTTGTTATGAGTTTTGAAGACTAGACTAATGTTAGATGTGATGTCACATTAATAATCCCTGACTAAATAAGTGTTGATACCATCGCAGATCTTTCCTTAGGCTTGTTACATATCCTTAGGGATGCATTCTAGCCTATATACCTAAGTTTTGTGTCTCTTATCTCAGCATGTCCATCTTGAAATTGTGATTTCCTCGGTGCTCCTTGGTATTTAAATGATACTAGTTTTGAAGCTATCTTTTTTACCATTGAAGAGGAGGAGGATGCCATCTTATCTGCATGAGAAAAACAACATTAGTCATAAAGATAAAATTTGACCTAAAACACACCCTAATTAACTCCAAATAGATCAAAACTTAGTCAAAATGTGACCAAAACCATTCAATCCCTCCCAAATGCACTATTGTGCAATATAGTGCACCCTTATAGGTGCTTAGGTGTGCTTATTTGGCCACTATTTAACCTTATGTGTGTGATTTCACACATGCCCGCCTAGTTAAGATGTGCACATGTGCATGTGCATAGTTGCATACATGTATAGTGCATGGCAGTAATGGATGGGAGACTTAGGTTTTCATTAATCTTTAACTTAGATTTTGAAGGCACAAAGGTGCACACATACACACCTTGAGGAGGTGCACATGTGCTCATGTTTAATGCCTTAGTTTTAGTCATTAGTTACTTTAGTATTGGAAGATGTGCACATGTGCACCTTGGGGATGTAAGACCCCTCCTCATGTGTACTTGTTAAATATGAATTTCTCTATTAAATATGTTATAGGAGTTTAGAATGCCCTAATGGAAAATTAAGATCAATTGATACATCCATGTTATAATACGCATTGATTCGAGAACTTCTACATCATCTCAACTATTTAAACATTGAAATTTCACTAACGATGATATGAGGTTGTTTCACCTAATGATAAGGGTGTTGATTTTGGTATCCTAATGATTAAGTATTATGCTTCAAATAGTTTAGTATTCTTTAATTGGTGTTGTTTATGATGTTAGGTATATGCATGCCTAATGATGATTATTCTAGTATTTTAATCTGAATTAATGAATAAGTTTTTTTTTTTTTTTATTATGTGATTTCTGATGATTAATGTGAGTAGAAAGGAATTAAATAGTTAATTTTTTTGGAAGATGGGAATTTTAATTTATGTAATTTTTCTGATGTGTTATATACATATAAGCATGTGATTTTTTTGAGTTACTGATCTGTGTAATGAGTGTGCAAGATATTTTAGTCAAAAAATTTAACGGGGAGACAAAACTAAACCCTATTTACCAATTATGGAAAACCTGGGTTAAGTCTAACAAAGGATGCAAACCCCGTTGTTTGTATTTTATTTGTATCGTGGATTTGGATGAATGTATCATGTTGTAATCTTTAAATGTTAATGTTTGTAATAGTATTTTTATAGTGTCACTTGACACTAGTGAATTGTGTATGCATTCCAGCATGATAGTTAGAGGGAACCAAGTAACTTAAAGATTTAAGTTGGATTTGGTTAGTTAACTTTTGTTAACAGTTAGTATTGAGATTAATTACCCCTAATTAGGATTAGTGAGTTATGTACATTTTTGAAGGTTGTTAATAAATCATAAAATATTCCTAGCTTTGATAGGTCTCTAATTAGTCCTAAAAGCTTAAAATTGTTAAATCTAAGTACCTAAGGGGTATGGGTATGTGTTGGAGACATTTTCCACCCTCTTAGCCCCTTTGGTTGACTTTTATGGTCACTCACAAACCCCATTTTTGCCTTAGTGCGAAAATTGATTGTCCCATCATGAGTTGGGTAACTTTAACTCCACCTTGAGGCCTACCTTATGTCTAGTTGAGTCAGAAGCCTCTTGGGCTTTAGGCAAGTGGGTGGGAGTTATTGTTTTTGGGGGTAGGTGGTTGAGTTTTGGGGAGGGATCTTTTTAGAGGCATTTCTAAGAGGGTTTTGGGTTGTTACCCAATCTCTAGTTTTAGAGAGAAGTTTTTGGAAGATTGAAGGCAAGGAAGGAAAAGCTCATCTCAAACTTGTTCATGTTACCATAACCTTATTGTGAAGGTAGGAGTTCCTCTTCTCATTTGTTCATGTTACTCATATTTCTCATGGTGTTCATGCTTGGTTCATGCTTATGTTTTTGTGGTTTTCATTGGAATGCTTGTATGTATGTTGGGTATGCTTGGGAGGGTTTGAATCATGTTTTCTTGAATGGTTTTCCTTCATGTTTTGCTTGAATTTTTGAAGAGATTTTTGTGGGTTGTGTTGGCATTACTCACCCTTGGATAGGGAAGAAGTGGCCATATATGGGGGAAGGGCCTTAGTTGGACCTCCATAGTGTAGAGTCTCTTCTCATGGTGAGAAGAGGGAAAAAGGGTAGGGTGTTATGGGCCCCTACCTATCATCACATACCATGTTTTGAAATTTTGAATTCTTGAAGAAGAGAAAGAATGAAAATCCTTGTTGTATTGACCTCGAAAGGGCATTTGTAGAAGAATGGAAGTTCTTGAGTTTTTAGCCTCAAAAGGGCTATGTAGTGGTATAGTTATCGACATGTCCTATTGGGAAAATCCACCTTCTTCCTAGTATGGTTCAATGTTGAACCTATTGTGCAAACCGATATGGGAATGCATGCTTGATTTTTTCTTCATGATATGTTTGATTTGTCTCTGGGTTAGTTTCATCTTCTCCATGATCACCGTGATGTATTGAAGGTATTGAAAAAGATCCCTTGTTAAGGGCCAAGAAGAGAATTTAGATTGTATTGTAACATTATGTAAGAATGTATTTAAGCTCTTGTTGAAGTGGCAAGGATGTCAGGTTTTATTACTGGTTCTTTCTCGACAGAACCTTGAACCAGGTTGATTAATAGAAGAGAAAAGATTGAGTAATATTCTTGCATTGAGCCTTTTAGTATTTTAGTTATTTACATATGTTTATTTGAAAATGGATAAAATGATGATGTTTCACTATTCCTACGACATTTGTATGTTTTGTAATCTTATTCATTTGATTGAAGTTAATTAGGTAACATAGTGATATATATCAAGTTATGCAAATTAAGTTTAAAATATGTTAAGAACATTTGCATTTGATTTGTACTTAAATTTTTTAATTTTACTTGTGTATGAGGAAGTTAAGTGATTCTATTCGAATGCTTATTTATTACATTTAATCCTATTATCTTTTTTTTTTTAAAGAAATAAAATAAGATAAATTTTAAAAAAATTGGTGTTTTTTTGTCCTATATTTTGGGCATGACAGGGGAGGTGCACTTATGTGCACCTTCATAGTGTCTAAGGTTAGAGTTTTTAGGTTTAATTTTAGGGTTTTTCTTTCTGTGTGGAGATATGCACCTGCACACCTCATTAAGGTGCACATGTGTGCACCTTTATAGGTGTGCACCCTCTAGAAGTGTGCAAATGCACATGTGTACATGTGCACATCTCTAGAAGGAGATGGAGTGTGCACTTGCACACTCCGTGTACATGTGCATGTGCACCAGTGTGCTAGTGTACACTCAAGCACATGAAAACTTGAAAAACTTCATTTTTATCAAAAATTTGAGTCTTTGAACTTCCTTAGTCATGCACTAGAGCTTAACCTAGACTCATGGGTGAATCCTAGAGTGACCCAGACTTCATACTAAGACTCTGGTAGACAAAATATTATCAGGGGTTCTCATTTTTAGGATAAATGGGGTGTGTGTTGTGAGACCACAACAAATAGCCCCAACAAAATAGAAAAATGACAAAGGCATTTCTTCATCAACAAACATTCTTCTGACATCTATTAAATGACAGCTAAATTTTGAACACTTTTAAGCATCTTCCAAGTTCCTTGATAGTCAAAACTTCATCATCTTGAATCTTCAAGCTCAATGTGTGCTCTGTGTATTCATTTCCTTTGATGTTTTGAAGTGTAGTCTAGCATGAGCTTTTAGCAATTTGGAGACAACCATTTATTCCACTATTCCATTCATCAAGGATCTTGTAAAATCTATCTATCAATCACTATTCAATCAGATGAGAGATTATTTTCTGAGGGCTCTTCACGTGTTACCAATTTTTCATTTGAGGTCCTTAGTAATATCTTTTGATTTTCTTCACGGAGCTTGCATGTTTCCATTTCACTCTTCCATGAAGTGATTTATATAGATAGTAGATAGCCATTTTGGAGTGCATATCCCTATGTATTACATTACTTTTTTAGGATCTTTTAGAATCTTTAAATTTAACACCATTTGTAATTCTTTTTCTTTTGTACCCTACTCATGCTTAGACTATGTGGCCAAGGCATTAGTATTTCTTTCCAGTGTCTTTTTTTAGTTTTATAACCCTTATATTCCTCTTTTATTGAACTTATATTGGGAACTCTAATGCAAAATAGTGATCTTAGAAGCTCTTTGAGAAGACCTTTTGTCTAAACTGACAAGTTTGGATTATCCCTTGCTACTATCAACCTTGATCTGAAAAACACAAGGATAGTCAATCTTTTAAATTTGCAAAGTGTTGAGAGATATTGATCAGAAACCCTAATTTCAATACTAAAAATCCTTTACAACTACAACTAACATTCATTTTTAATTTTTACAAGAAACAAAATCATCCAAATGCTTTGACAAAGAAATACCTCTTCCCAAAATTTGAAACCAAAAGGAGTGATCTATGGGATGTGTCAAGAAAGAGTATTGATTGCACCTAATCCCTGGACTAACACAACTTTTAAAACAAACACACAACTTGAAAAAAACACACAACTGAAAGTAAACAACCTTGCAAAAAATAAATATGTTTGTCGCTTGCAAAAAATAATCACACTTCCATAAATAAATTATTTTATTTTATTTTGAAATTCTTTCCACTTTTAGGCCTCAAAATAATGTTTCGAGAATTGCCATTTATTGGAAATGGAACTAATTCCCCTTGTAGAGAACCTAGTCTAAAACTACTTTCTCCCAAAATCTTTGCAAACAAGGGCCAACCCAGAAGCATTGGAACTTAGTGTGACTTCCCAACTTTTCTTTTGCCTTGTCCCAAAGGAGAACCAAGTTCGATATTCTAAAAGATTTGATTGTAGCCCAATTTTCAAACCACCATTTGATGAAAACCTAATGTTTTTTCATATTCTCCAAAGAGGTTTTCCTTTTCTCATCCAAATACAAGAGATTCATTAATCTAATCTAAACTCTATCAACATCCTATGAATAACCCCTCATGAATTTCAAAACTAGAATCTTGAGATTAAGTGAGAATACTAGTTCCTATCCATAGATGAGTAAATAGGGAGATGTCCCCAAAGCATTTTTAATCCTAATTGTATCCATCCATAATGCATATTTTAGCTAATTGTGGCAATCTCTTAGGTTTTCATGTAGTAAATTCTTTATTACTGTGATCAAGTTCTTATTGGTGGACTCAGCCACACCATTCCCTTGGGGATAGTAATTTAATGAGAACATGATTATGACTTGATTGTCTAATGCCCATTGAGTAGGGAATATTGATGTGAAGGATGATCCATTATCACATACAAGGAAGAATGACATACCAAACCTTGTGACAATGTGTTCTTCCAAGAAATTAGTAACCACTTTTGTTGTGCAATTTTGAAAACTTTCGGATTCTATCCAGTGCATGTAATAGCCTATAGTTGTAAGGATGAAAATATGTCCTATAGATGATGGTGGGTCTATTGGTCCTATAAATTCCAGCCCCAACTTGGAAAAAGGACATACCTCAAACATTGGTTGTAGTGGCATAGTTGGATCTCTTTCTCTATTGGCACTTGTCTGAAAACTATTGCAAGAACATGCATGTTGAAATGTATCCTTGAAGATGCTAGGCCAAAAGTAACCTAATCTCAAAATCATGTGAGTTGTAGCCTCTATTGATCTCTGTCTTGTGCCATACCTATCATGAAATGGTTCCAAAACTTCTTTCTCTTCTTCAGATCCCAAACACTTGAAATAAATTCATTCATAATTTCCTTTGCAGATTTTTCTATCTTCAAGCATATAAGATTCACATTTCATCTTGAGTCCTCTACATTGGGAACTATTCATTTAGTTAGGGTATTGATTTTGCAAAAGATAATAGACAATATCTTGATATCATACATCTATAATTATTTCTTGGTCAATATCCACTTGAGATATTATGATCTTTTGTTGATTTCATCATCAAATTTGATTTCATTATCATTATTGATCTCATTATCAGTTATCCTCTTAGTTAGTCCTTTTCCTCTCACCATCTTCATTGATTGAATCTCTAAATTGAACTCTTGTAATATAGCTATCTATTTTCCTCATCTTTCACCTAATTCATTCAACATTAGTAGTGTTTTGACAATAGGCTTAGGCACAATAGCATATACCTTACTCATGAGTATGTAATATCAAAATTTCTTGATTGACTTTATCAAGGAAAAATATTGTTTGTCAAGATTGCAGTAATTCAATTCAGTGGTCTTCAATGGACAACTCATGAATGTGAGTGATAATCCCAACATATGAATGTTCTAAAGAAAATGAATAGATTTTTAATGAGAAATCATAATCTAGAGTTACAAAAACTATGGCTGTAGAGATGACCACTTTGATGTGTTCAAAATATTTCTTTATTTTAGGAACACATTCAGTCTTTTCTCCTTTCTTAAATAAGTCATTAAGAGGATGTACTATCTCAAAAAATCCACTAATGAACTTATGCACAAAATTAGTTTTTCCAAAGAAAGATTTTATCTCTTTACAACTATGAGGAGGTGACTGATTAAGAATCACTTCTATCCTTTCAAGATCAATTGATATCCCAACTTCATAAATAATATGACTGAGAAGCTTTCCTTTTGTGACCCCAAATGAACACTTCTTGGGATTTAGTGATATGTCATACCTTCGACATTGGTTGAATACTTGTTTCAAATCTACAATATCAGTACTTTGATCATTCAAAAAGATGGTTACGTGATCTATATAGATAACTATAAATGTTTTTATCATCCTTTTGAATACTTTATCCATCGCTCTTTGGAATGAGGTTCTCATGTTGGTCAATCCAAAAGGCATCCTTTGGTATGCAAAGTTTCCCCATTTTTTGTAAATGCAGTCTTAAATCTATCTTCTTCATCTACCATTACATGGTTCTATTCAAAATATTTTTCTAAAAATGCATCATTATAGACCCATTCAAAATTTGCAATAGTTCATAAAGTGAGAGAAAAGTGTAGTTGTCCTTCTATCAAGCTAGGCGAAAGGGGTAGTTATCCTTCTGTCAAGCTAGGTTCAAATTACAAAAATCCACACAAAGGAAAATTTGTCATCTTTTTCCTTACTGTAACCAAGTTAGCCACCCTTGTAGAATGTTAGATTGGGAAAATAAATTTAGCATCGAGTAACTTTTGGACTTCTTTCATTATCAAAGGATCAATTGTGGGATTCACTAGTCCTTGTCTTTGACGAAAAGGTTTGGCATCGAGCTTCAACAGAATGTCATGAGTGATAATTTCATGATTGAATGTCTTGAGTTCTTCATAACTCCATGCTATGACATCTTTGTATTTTGTAATTAATTGAAGCATACTTTCTCATTCTTGATGGTTACATGCCTTGTCAATTCTTACTTACTTAGAATCTTCTTATGTACCCAAATTATATGAATCACATTCTTCTATCCCCTTTTCTTTAACATTTCTTTTACTACATACTAATTCATCTCAATCGAAGATATGTTCCAACTCTACCATCCCCTTAGGAATAGTATTGGTCTTTAAATTTATAATCCCATCGTCATCCTCTAGCTCATCATCATCTAGTTTTTCATCGAGAGTATCATCAATCTCGTGTCCTATGAAAAGGGCATTGCACGTAATGAATTCAAGAATATGTCAGTCATCTTGGAAAACTTGGAAGTTCATAATTTTGTCTAGAATAGATGGGACAACAACCAATTTAACTGAAAACCTCTTTATTTTTGTTCTTTCAACTAAAAACCTCTTTATTTTTGTTCTTTCAATGGGTTGCAATGCACTTGATGAAATGGCAAGAGCATTGGATACCATGTTCTTCTTCCTTAGAATAGACCTTAAGTTCAAGGCCTCAAAATATTCCAATAATTCCCAAACTCTTTTTTGGTACACGAGTAATCTTCTATCATTGCAAGAATAGATTGATTTCACCTATCTAATGACTAGGTGAGAGTCTCCTTCAACTGTGAGAGATGTGACATCTTTGTCTAATGAGAAGAGAAGTCTACAAACCAAGGCTTCATTCTCTAAAACATTGTTTGTACATCTAAATTGTAAATGATCTATTGCATAAAAAGACCTACCTTTGGGATTAATTAATTCAATACCTGCACCAACTCCTAATTTTCATTTAGATCCATCAAACTTGAGTATCCAAATTGATTTTTCTTTAGGCTTTTATGGACTTGTGTTTATTAATATGTATCTTTTCCTTCACTTGAGTTTTAAAAGATTATTTCTTTGGGATCCATTGAAATCTTTCACATAGTGGACTTGGTGATTTGCGATAATTTATCTTTGAAACAGGGGTAGATCGTTTCTCTTGTTAACTTTGAATATCCACTATTAATTCAGTGATTTTATCAACCTAGCATTTAAAATGAATAACCATCGAGGTCCAACCTTGGCCTTTTACAAATTGTCTTCTTCTTAGGACTTTGATCATCCCTGGTGGAGGGTTAGATAAACCCCCACCATCTAAAGAAGTGTCACTATCTGATACATTAGAATCTTCTTTTTCTTCTTCATTAATCCCCAAAAATTTAGATAGGCATGTGGAATTTGAACATTCCTTTTGTACCTCATTTGGAGTTTGACCATTTTTTGATTGCATTATCTAAGTGAGTACCCTAGAACATTCTTCCTGATAATATGAGCATTCAAATTCTAAAAGACTAACTTTTTGTAACCTACAAAATCTCAAAAGAAGTAAAATATTTGGGTCTACTTCTTCACCTAGGAATTGTAAGTTTGCAACCATACTATCTACAAACTAAGTCACAAGCTCTTCTTTTGGGGTAGGGATCATAGATTATTTATTCATATTGTTCAGTCTCTTGGTTGAAGTTATGTCAAGAGCCATCACTTTTTTGGAACCTAAATCAACTTGAAAAGATGCTATATACACAGGGAGGTGCGAGCAGCTATGGCCAATTGGCACACTCAGCCAATGTATTTTTTAGTGGCTAATATTCGCAAATTGGCTAATTTTAGAATTTTTTGGCTAGTAATTTGGCTAATAATTTAAGATTTGATACAACCTAAATTGTCGTAGTTTTATAAAATTTACTTCTAGAATATTTAAAATTGCTTAATAATTTATTTTATTGAAAAATTTAAACTCAAATATTCGCCACAATATTCGTTACATGATTAGATTTGAGTCACCTAAATATAATATATTATTGGATAAATTAAATTGAATTGACCAATAATTATCATAATTATCATAATTATTAGTTATTTTAGGGCTATATCACCAATATTTAGTTTTCACTATTGATTTAAAGTATATGTAATGATCCTCATAATATTCCACAAGGTAAAAAATGTTCAATTCTAATTTGTAATATTCCATGGTGATTAATGAACTTCCTATTATTATTGAGATTCATCAATATTTTATACAAAAATATTATCATTTGAAAATAATCGCCAATATTAATCATATTTAGAATAAAAAATTGAGAGATTTGCCAATAGAATTAATTTTGTTTTTTCAAAATAATGAAAGATTTGCCAATATTTTATATCTTTTTTTGGAGGCATCTTTGTTAAAGTTTACCCTACTAACTTAGCTACCCAGACCACCATGCAAGATTTTAACACAAGGGAAGCAAACACAAAAGAGAATAACACCATAGAGAGAAGGAGAGAACAATATTCTTTTATTGATTCATGAAATGATCAGCATAAATTCCTAGTTGTAAGGCCTTATGGATTATGGCTAGATACAAAATACATTCATGATTAAAATCCAGCTTGAAATTTGCACTTTCTAGTTCTGCTCTCTAATCATCTCTTAAAATTGCTCTAGCTCTAAGCCTAAACACTCTATTTATACTAGCCAAAATGGCTTATAGATTATTTTATAACATAGAGAAGCCACAAGTTGGCTCTCAATAGGTATTAATACCCAACATGAAAATAAACCTAACCTTAAATACTTGAAGATCCATAAGTCAACCTGCAACAACAATTAAATGTCCAGAAATTGATACCCAAGAAAAATCACGATATCTCATAGCTCCAATTAAATTATAAATTGTGCTTAGAACCTTAGGTATTACTTTAGGTCTTCTATAACCCTTAAAGGTGAAAAGGTTGATTCAACAAGGCTAATTGTGCATCCATCCCAAAAGTCACGCACAAAAGCCCATCGCACAAACTGTCAAAACTTGATACTTTAGGGAATTTCCATATCTCCCAACTTATAAGGAATTAGGACTTGTTCCTTCAAATAAAGGAATTACTCTAGGTCCTCTTCAATCTTTGAAATGTGCATCCTCTCATTCATTAAGGATAATTAGTTACATAGCTTGCAACAAGCACCCAAAAACCCAAAAAACACAACTCCAACAGCAAGGTAAAAATGGCTTTGACTTCAACTCAATCCATCTAATCTCTATGCAATCATGAGGGAAAGGTTTTTTAAATGTTTCTCCAATGCTTAGAAACTACTAAAAGCTCACAATGCAAGGCATTGCAACTTAGCAAAACAAGGAAAAAAAATGAAAACATCCAAGATAGCAGTGTAACCCAAGATGCTCCTGCATCAAATAGTCAGAGTTGGAAGAGATGATTCTCCTGAATCATTGAGATATCACAACCTGTGATGAATCCAACTCAGATTGAGAAATCCATGATACATCTTCCTTAGGTCTATTCTTCCACTTCACCAAATATTCACAATATTATTTTCCCCTTATGCTCTTACCAACTCATTGATCCAATATATGTTCAACCTCTTCAATCTACTTCTTAGGATAATCCTCTGATACAATAACTTCATCATCTTACTCATGATACTTATATAAATCAGCAACATTGGATATAGGAGATATATTCATGTCATCAGGTAACTTGATTTCATAAGTGTTTCCACTGTTAAACTTCTTCAAGATCTTACAAGGTCCAAACTTCTTCATCTTCAGCTTACTGTATCCTCTACTAGGAAATATTTCTTTCTTTCTTTAGATAAATCATCACCTCATCACCAACTTGAAAATCATAATGCCTTCTAGACTGATCAGCATTCTCCTTATACTTTTGATTACTTTTTTCTAACCTCAACTTCACTTCCTTATGCAAAGACTCCATAAAATCAGCAAATTCTTTTCCTATGGCACTTCTCTTCTCTTCACTAGCATCATTCCTCAAATTAAATACTCCTCTAGGCTTCATTCGAATAACAATCTCAAAATGTGCCTTCTTTGTGCTCCTATTCATAGAATTATTATATGAAAATTCAGCTTGTGCCAATGTCATCTCTCAATAACTTAGCTTTTTCCCAACTAAACATCTCAGCAAATTACCCAATCATCTATTCACAAACTCTATTTTTCCATTTTCTATGGATAGAATGTAGAACTAAACTTCAACTCAATACCCATCTTCTTCCACAAAGTCTTCCAAAAAATAACCAATAAACTTATTGTCTCTGTCATAAATAATACTTCTTGGTGGTCCATGCAATCTCACAATCTCTTTAAAGAAAAGTTCAACAACATGCTTAGCATCTAATGTCTTCTTACATGGTATGAAATGAGACATCTTATAAAATCTATCGAGTAAAACAAATATGGAATCATATCCCTTCACTATCTTATATAATCCAAGAACAAAATTCATACTGATATCACTCCAAAGTTTCTCAAGAACATTAATAGGTGTATACAAACCAGTGTTTTGACTCACTCCTTTTGCAACTTGACAAACTCCACAACTCTTTACAAATTTGTGAACATCCTTATATATTTGTGGCCAATAATACTTCTCTTTCAACAAACTCAATCTCTTATCAATTCAAAAATGTATAGCCAATCCACCATTATGCTTTTCCTTAATCAAATTCAACCTCATAGAACTTCTAGGAATACACAACTAAATACCTTTGAACAACATACCTTCTTGAATGAAATACTCATCATACTTATGTGATCTATCAAATTTGGTGTTCTACACTCTCTCCATGCCTCAAAAAAATTAGGATTAACATCATACAAATCTTTTATTTCATCAAAACCAAGAACTTCAACCTTCATTTCAGTCAACAAAGAGCATCTTCTACTCAATGCATCAACAACTCTATTAGTAACTCCACTCTTATGCTTAATCAAAAATGTAAAACTCTACAAGTACTCAACCCACTTCATATATCTCTAATTTAATTTATGTTGACTTCCCAAGTATTGTAAAGCTTTATGATCATTATACAACACAAACTTCTTAGGAATCAAATAATATCTCCACTTATTCAATGCTTGGACAATAGCATAAAATTCTTGATTATAGACAAAATACTTCATTTTAACATCATTCAACTTTTCACTAAAGAAAGCAATAGGTTTACCTTCTTGACTTAATACAGCTCCTATTGCATTACCACTTGCGTCACATTCAACTTGAAATACTTTGTTAAAATTAGGTAAAGTCAATATAGATTCAACAACCTTTTATTTCAAAGTCTCAAAACTCTTATCATCTCCATGCGTCCACTTGAATTCCTTTTTATCTCCTCTCATTGTCTCAGTCATAGCATTACAAATAGAACTAAAATTTTGTATGAACTTTTTGTAGAAACTAGCCAAACCATGAAAAGATCTTAGCTCACCCACATTCTTAGGTATAGGCCACTCCAAAATTGCTTTAACCTTCTCAAGATCCATCTTCAAACCATGATCTAGAATGAAAAATCCCAAATACACAATCTCTTCTTTCATAAAAGAACACTTTTTCATATTAATAAACAAACTTTCCTCTTTCAACCTCTACAATACTTTTCTAATATGCTCAAAATGTTCTTCTTTGGTCTTACAAAATATCAGAATGTCATCCAAATAAACAATCACAAACTTACCCAAGAATCCTTTCAAAACTTAATTCATCAACCTCATGAAGGTACTAGGTGCATTAGTCAAACCAAAAGGCATAACCAACCATTCATACAAACCATATTTGTCTTGAAAGCAGTCTTTCATTCATCACCTTCTCTGATTCTGATCTAATGATAGCCACTCTTCAAAGCAATCTTGGTAAAATACTTTGCTCCACTCAAACTATCCATTATGTCATCCATCCTTGGCATAAGAAACCTATATTTCACTATGATCTTGTTAATAGCTCTAGAATCAATACACATTCTCCATTCTCCATTTTTTTTTAGGTGCTAATACAGTAGGTACAACACATGGACTCAAACTTTCTCTGATTAATCCCTTTTGCAGCAACTCATGCACTTGTCTATTAAGTTCCTCATTCTCTGTAGGTGACAATCTATATGGTGCTTTGTTTGGAAAACTAGCTCCAAGAATCAAATTCATACAATGACTTATACTTCTTACAGGTGGTAAACCATTAGGAATATCCTTAGCAACAATATCTTTATACTCATTCAGCAATTCTACAATTGGTACTTGGCTACACCTATCTATTGTCACTCTATCATTACCAGCTTCTGCTACTCGGTCATTACTACTAACACTCAATCCTCTAGGAACTATAGTAAAATAGACTTGATTCTTCTTTACTTCTTTTTCAAATTGCTTTCCATTAACCATGCAAAAATTTATTGCAATACAACAAACCTCATCTGGGCTTTCAACCAAAGGTAGCAATATTTGTTTCTTCCCATATACCCAAAGAGTATATTGATTCAATCTTCCATCATGTACAACATATCAATCATATTGCCATGGTCTACCCAACAAAATATGATAAAAAATCATAGGCATAATATCACACAAAACTTCAACAAAGTAATGTCCAATTTTGAAATTCACAAGGCATTGCTCACTTACCAATATCTTATGTTCATATTTGGTCCATTAAACATGATAAAGTTTCGGATGTTTCAGCCTCTTCAACTACAACTTTGTAACCAACTCTTTCGATGTCAAATTTTTTTAACTTCCACTATCGATGATCACCTTGTTGCATTTTCCAGCCATCGTACATCTGGTCTTGAAAACACTTCTTCTCAAAATAGGTTCCTCATCACTTCCCTTATTACATAAGGTTCTTCTCACCATTAGATTTTCTCTAGCCTTAGGTCCACTTGGTGAACTCTCAATGTCTTCTTGAATCACAACATTTCTATTACCTTTCCCAATTTCAAAGGATCCACATTCAAAAGATCTATGCCCTTCTTTACCACATCAAAAATAATTACCATGGAAACCACCTATAGGATAAGAATTACCTCTTCCTCAGTAAGATCTAGTACCTCCTCAAAAATAACTACCACCTTTCCACTAAGTATTTTCTTTGTCATCATTCTTTCATTCAAATTTTCCTTTATCATGCATAGAACTATCAGATCTTCCACCTTCTCCATAAGATCTTCCTCTGCCTCTTTGGAATCAACCACCTCTACCTCTTTGTCTTTGTTCATGCTTATTTGTTAAGATCTCCTTAGCTTTCAAGGCATATTGATATATTTCTTCCACACTTTCCAACTTCACAAAACTTATTTCATCTTTAATTCCATATCTAAATACATTTATGTACCTTGCAATTTTTTTAACATCATCATCCACATGTCCAAATTTGATGTCCAATCTATAGAATTCCTCAGTATACTATTTCATAGTCATGTCCTTTTGTCTCAATTTTTGCATCTTTCTCAACAAGCTAACTTGGTAATCAATAGGAAGGAATTTTTTCTTTACCTTGTTCACCATCTTCAGCCAAGTTGTGATCTTCTCCTTTCCTCTCTTTTGTCTATTAGTTTGCAATGCTCCCACCATAGTGAAGCATGACCTTTTAACCTAGTAACTAAAATCTTCACCTTCTTATTATTAGAAGTATTTTCATACTCAAAGAACTTCTCCATATCTGAGATCCAATCCAATACAACATTGGTATCCAATTTTCCATCATAAGGAATAACTTATACAATAGGCTTTGAATTTTCCCTAGATAATACTCTCAACAACCTTTCTTCAATCTTAGTCTTCTTCAAGTTCTGGATTATGGTTTGGTGCTACTACTTCATCATTACTTACATCATCAAGATGTGCTCCTCTCCTCTGTGATGTCTCTACAGCATCTAATCTAGCTGTAATTTGTCTCAATTGATCCAATATAGCATTATCAGCATTTCTTCAACCATGAACCATCTTTACAAATTAGGTTCCCAAAAGATCATAACCCCCTGCAAGTTAAAGGTCATATCTACATATATGACACCCTATAACCAAATCTAAAATAAGGTTCTACATGATCCAATCACAAAAGGATAAACCTCAAGCTTTGATACCACCTAATGCAGGGAGGTGCAAGAAACTAGGGCCAATTGGCACACTCTGCTACCCAAACCACCATGCAAGAGTTTAACACAACAGAAGCAAACACAAAAGAGAACAACACCATAGAGAGAGAGAGAGAGAGAGAGAGAGAGAGAACAATATTCTTTTACTAATTCATGAAATGATTAGCATACATGCCCATCTATAAGTCCTTCTGGGTTATGACTAGATACAAAATACATTCATGATCTAAAATCTAGCTTCAAATTTGCACTTTCCAATTCTACTTTCTAATCATCTCTAAAAAAATGCTCTAGCTCTAAGCCTAAACACTCAATTTATACTAGCCAAAATGGCTTACAGATCATTCTAGAACATAGAGAAGCCACAAGTCATCTCTCAATAGGTATTAAACACCCAACATGAAAATAAACCTAACATTAAATACTTAAAGAGCCACAAGTCAGCCTGCAAGAGTAGTTAAATGTCCAGAAATCAATACCCAAGAAAAATTGTGATATCTCATAGCTCTGATTGAATTATAACTTTTTATTTGAACCATGGGTAGTAATTTAGGTCATATATAACTCATTAAGGGTGAAAATGCTGATTCACCAAGGATAAATGCACTTCCATCTTGGAAGTCATGTACAGAAACTCATCGTGTAGACTATCAAAAATCAATACTCTAGGAGAATTTCCATATCTCCCAACTTATAAGGAATTCAAACTTTTTCCTTTGATACAAGGAAGTACTCTAGGTCCTATTCAAAATTTTAAATGTACATCCTCTCATTAATTAAGGATAACTAATTACATAGCCCGCAACAGCCACCCAGAAATTAGAAAAATATAGTTCCAGCAGCAAAGAAAAAAATGACTCTAACTTCAACTCAATCCATCCAATCTCTATGCAATCATGAGGGAAAGGTTCTCTAATGTGTCTCTAATTCTCATAAAATACTAAAAGCTCTCAATGAAAGATATTGCAACCCAACAAATCTAGGAAAAAAAAATTGAAAACATGTAGAATAGTAGTGCAACCTAGGATACTCCAACATCAGCTATCTAGTTTGGTGCATTTTATTTTGTGATCATTGTCTTCATCTTTATCTCAACATCAATCTTGATCTAATTATCCATTTCTTTCCAAGTTAGTGATAGTTGAGTAAAATCAATTGAGAACATCCTCGTAATCATTTTTTTCATTCTCTACTTAGCAATAACCAATATGTTTCTTAGATTTCCACCACATGTATATCTATAATGTCTTGGATTCGGGGGTCTATAGTTAACTATATTCTAACATCTTTTAATACCCTGATAACTTTCACTTCTATCTTGTCAAGTTGTATTATGATCTAATTTGAGAGTTGAGGAGTGACTTCCAACCTTTGAGCTATCACAAGTGGCATGATGTTACAAGAAGCTCTTGAATCTATAAGATAACTATGTAGGTTCTTTCCAAAAATTATGAGAATGAGCAAGAAAGGTTGTACTTCAACCTTGTCTTTATACATAGTAGGAATTGCCTCAAAAGTGTTGACTTGTTGTGGTGTTTTCTTTTAGGGATTGTGTTTATGTTAAGCATTTCCTTTGTATTATCAATAGTCTTTAGTAGTTCTTCCCTTTGATTAAGACAATTTTGTGGCATATCAAACCTGGACATATTAGCCTTGGTCCTTGTTGGTCATTTTTGCCTTCCTGCCAAAATCACCATATTTGAATTCAAACATAGTAACGTTCACATATTTGAAAATTTACATATAATGGGGCATAAAATACTTATGCTAAACCTTAGATTATATTTTAATTCCTAAGTGACTATGCTCTTCAATATTTTTGTGGGCCTGCATCTTCCCCATCGTCAAATCTTCTTGTGATCTACCTTCGTCGCTATGTTAATATGTACAAATGCAAGGGACTTATTTCATGTGACATAGCCATTTCTTGACATGTGGATTTTGGTGGACCCCTTTATTGTTAGAGCACATTGGCAGTTTGTTGGCTGAAACGTCGCCTTGTCACCTTATAAAGTTATAAGGATCTTATGGAAGGAAACATAGTGATATTATGACATGTGTATTTGGTGACATCATTCCCTTGGTGAGCCACAAAAGAAAAGATTGGTTAAGCAGGTTGGCATATGGACAAATCCTCATTGGTTTGGATTCTGGAATGGCTAGTAGGTTGGTTGCATTTTCGAGGCTATTAAATGGAGGAAGATCAATAGCTCTTGTTATGTTGCTATGAGAAAATGATCAACCTTTAGTTATGGTGACATAGTGAGGTTTCAACACATGTCTAGGAGGGCCCATTTCTTCAATTCTTATTCATCATAGGGTCACGAGGGTAAAAATTTAGAGCTATGATGCCACCACTAAATTTCTATGTTATGATCTTATGATCTAGTGTGAGGTCATAAAGCTAGTTCTGGGAGTTGTTGATGTTATGATATTTGTAGGCATCATGGGTTGTAGCATCATATGGTCATAGCACCAAAGGGGATCATAAGATTGCGAACTAGAAAGAATACCTACCTGATGCTATGATATTATTAGTGATCATAAGATTATAATGGTCAACACTAAAAGACTCCATAAGGTGGCAAAAAGATATAAACCATTGGTACATTTGGCTCATCTTGGTTGTATGACTTGGTTGACCTGATGATTTTGACTGATTTTTCAATCCAAAGAGGAGGTAATAATGGTATTCCTACATGATCTCATCTCGATGATCAATTCCAACCACTCCAGAGTTATGGTCATGCTTAAAAGATGCAAAAGACATTTTGCTTGGCCCTTGGTTATCTATTTTGAGGGGAGCTTTGCATTAAGGGTAAAATTTCATGTCATAATCAAGGTTCTTCCAGTCAAGTTTGATGATTTCTATGACTCTTAAAGTTTATCAAATCTAATCTATCACCTAGATTTCATCCAATTGTCCTCTGAAAGTCTTAAATGCATGAATGAAATTGTGAAGCATTCGAGAGTTATTCTTGAACTATAAAATTAGGTTTTGTTGTTTTCTCAAAGGTTCTCTATTTTATAATTTTCAAAGAGCTCTCTCTTTTTGAAGTTTTGAAGATCTAGTATAATTCTGCCTATACTCAATAGAGATTTTCTCTGTTATATCCATTCTTTGTCAACCAAGTGTGTGCATACCCTATGGCCTCACTTGCTAAATATGTCTGACAATTGAAATATCATGTAATCATGTTTCATATTTGGTGACTAATTAGATCAAGTGAATCTAGTGTATTCCTTCTCTAGTTGTGTTATTTTTGGCTTGTTATGATATAGAGATTAAAAAGGTGTAGATAATGGTGTATTTTGAGAAATCTACTAAGTTTTAGTGCATTCATTGGAAAAGTAGACCGACATACTATTTTGGTGCATCATCCTCTAAATTAGGTTAGGTAGTTTTGCTTGCATGCACTCCTTCCCCCTTTTCCTCTTGAAGATTAGCTAGGTGCATCCTAATAGTAAAGGAAGTTGGCCTTCTCTGAAGATTCAGCCTCAAAGCGCAAGTCCCACATTTGGAGGTTGTTTCCATGTTACACGAGACTATCTAAGAAGTATTCCCTCAGACTAGGGTGCAAGTTTTTGTGTCAACAATTTTTGGCACGCTCAGTGGGACATATTCAAGAATATTTCAAGTCTATTGGTGTCAAAAGGGATGAATTTCAAGGTGATGCTAAGAAGGTAGCGCTACTCTTAGTATTCCAAGCCTTCAAGAGGCTCATTTCCACAAGACACTTGGAAACTCTACACCCTACATACCTGGTTCTAGACCAAAATTGTTGTGATTCATGCCCAAAGCTGAAATAAGGGCATCTTCTAGAGGTAATTTCCAATACCAAGAGCTTTCATTTTCCAATCCTAGAAGAAAGAAGACTAGATTGTCTCTATAAATATTTAGAAGAACAAAGGAAATGCATACCCTTGCAAGATCAATTTCCACTCCTCCTATTGTGAGATCTCAACCTAGAATACCATCAGCTCATATCAATAGACCACTTGCTTATATGGCTAGATGTCATGATTTTCCCACCTTTAATGGTAGAAGTGCCTTGTTGCTAGATCAAAGACATGACATACCAGTATCAGCTCTCAAATATATACCTCATTTCATTGGTGAAACCTCCATCTCTCCTATAGAACACATTCAAGAAGTCTCAAATGTTTGTAACATTCTTGGTATATCTAAAGATGATGTTGCAGTCAGGCTTATAGCTTCATTTTTAAAAGGGAAATCACTTCAATGGTATAGAGGATTGCCTCATAATTCTATAATAGATTGGGATGGGTTAGGAGTAGCCATGTGCAAGCACTTTGAAGATAAAAAGTGATTTACTTTCACTATTAGAGAAATTAACCACTATAAAAAGAGCCCCCATGAATACATGACTGACTTCAATTATAGGTTCCAAAAAACATGGGATAGAATAACAACTTTAGTGAAGCCTACCCCCAGTAACACCTTCTTTCATTATCTAAGAGCCCTAGATAGTGATATTTCCACAACAATCTAGACCATGGGAGGGGATACTCTACCAAGTGCTTATGAAATAGAAATAAGCGTAGAGAATATTTTTATCCAAGGGGTAAACTAGCTCCAAGGCCTCCTATGTCTTTCTTTCCTGATATACCAAATCATCAACCAGTGATAGCCCCTATTCCCACATCCTCCATGTCACAACCTCTTTCTCTAGCCCTTCAAGCTTCCACATCATCTAGTTAGCTAGGAGATTTGAAGGAATTAATGCAAGATATTGGACAAAAGTTGTAAACTCAAGATAAGAAGTTGGAGGATAGTTTCTCTATGATTCAAAAATTAAGCATTAAAGTGGTGAATTTGGAGAGACAAGAAGCTCAAGTGAATAGGGCTCCTCAACTGCAATATCAAGCCCCTACGAATAGTAGGCCTCCAAACCATAATCCAAATTATGTCCCCTATAATTAAAATATATCTAATGGTCATGTTTCCACTACCCATACAAATCTTGATAGAACCTTGGTTCCCCAAAAAAAATTTCTCAAGAATAATATTTTTGCCCTTCTTTCAACTATTCTTATGCTCGTTGCATGTGCCAAAAGGTAGAATCTTATTTGGAATTAACTACTTAAGGGCATGTAGTATGGAAATCATATAGTGTTAGTCGGCCTACTAATGTTTCTTATCTATAGCAATAAAATGATTGTTCTTTTATGAACCATCAAATAGAGGAACATTTTCATGCTAGTTATGATGTTATAGCTCATTATACAATAGGTAAAAGGAGATTTTTTGAAGATGTTATGCCCTTGTCACCCAATTAGGCTTCAACTTCAAATATTATTCCTCAAGTACTAGTAATGAATGTCCAATTCAATGCTACTCCTTAATAGAACAGAACACAAGTAACAAAGACCTTGTTGAACCTTAGGTTATCCAACCTTAGCTACCTACCCATGCAATCCCCAAGGCTTTGACCAAGATAGTCAACACTCCTTTTAATGTGGTTGATCAAATGAAAAGAACTAATATAAATATATCCATGTCGGATGTTGTTGCCAGCATACCATTGTAGAAGGAATTGCTATAGAAAGAGTTAGAGAATATAGAGGCTAAGGATCAGCTACCTAGAGAAGAGAATGTGACAAGCTTGGTATAGTCAATGAAGGGGGGAGAAACAAGTAAGAAAACTAGGCCTCTCCTTTTATGTTTCTTTGATAATAGGCGATTAACTAGTCCACAATTGTATGATAGACTTAGGGGCTAGTAGTTCTATAATGCCCAAAAGTGTGGTTGATCTCCTTGGTATCAAGTATGAGGCCATGATCAGGAATGTCCTTCAATTGGGTGGTAGCTCTATCAAGATTGTAGGGGTCCTAAAAAATGTGAATATGGAATTACATGCTTTTCCTGGTTGCATAGTAACCCAAGGTATATCAATAGCAAATGTAGAACCTTATTTTGCTATCTATCTTTCTAAAGAATTCACTTCACAGATAGGGGGCCATATTTTAGTAGATTGATCATGTATGTTCTTTAGGACAAGATATGAAGCAAGATCTTCCCTAAGGGAAGAGCCTTTATCCCTTAATCAGATAGAGACTTATACTCCATGCCATATAAACATGAATTGTATGATTAGGGAGAAGGAAGAAGTGTACACATTCCATGAGCCTACTACTTCATTGGCAAAGGTCCCTAATTTTATTTTAGGTGAGTGGGTCACTGCGTATCATTTCGATCCAATACAAGAAGCCAAAGAGATAGGTCTTGGAACCTATTGTATATTTGAAGAAAGTGTTTCTATCCTCAATCTCATGAAAATAAAAGAGGATACAAATGGATTGTGCAAGTTGTTCTTTGATGGTTCAAGAAACAAAAATGGTTCATGGGCTAGTGTTATGTTGATCTCTCCTGAATCGAAGAAGTATTACTTTTCTTATAGGCTCCAATTTAGTTGCACAAATAATGTAGCTAAATATGAAGCTTTGATCCAAGGCCTCCAGCTGGCACAAAAGAGAGGTGTTAAACTCTTAAAGGTGTATGGATATAGTGAGCTAATTGTAAATCAAGTTAGGAACTAGAGCATCACAAAGAAAAATCTCCTCAAATCATATAAATATAGAGTATGGGATTTTCTTGAAGAGTTTCATGCATTCAATATTCAGAGTGTTCCAAGAAATCAGAACGAACATGCTGATAGGCTTGCAGCCATTGGTGCCCACTATGACATACCACAACATGTTACTAATGAGAGGGAGCAAAAAAACAAGATTTTTGTAAGACTTGTTGTTCCTAACAATAGCACAAATTGGAAGGTGTTTGATTTTGATGTGAAAATTGTAATTTTTTTACAAAATGAGGCAAATTTCTCTACAAAAAATAAACCCAAACTCTAAAGTCAATATGAAGACCAGATTATTAATTTGACTCTAACAGATTACCTAAGGGTCTCATTACTTTGGAGGGGATTTTCAATTTTGATGATCAAGTAAGGAGCAAGGGTTCAAATCTAACTGTAAGTAAAGATCACTACACACCCATCACTGTTGCTGATGGAAAGACTCTCAATTTAGGAAAGGTATGTACTAAAGCTAAATAGGAATTTTTCATTAAGTTATGTCAAGAGTTTAATGATGTCATTGCATAGACATGTGAAGACTTAAAGGATTTTGGCCTAATCTTATTTCAACATACTATAGATTTGAACCAAGATGCAAAGCTTGTTAGATAAAAACAAAGGCCAATTAATCATATAATTGAGTCATTAATGAAAAAAGAATTGTCAAGCCTCATGGAGGCCAATATCATTTTTCCTATCAAACATTCCTCATCTATAGCTAATATTGTTCATGTTAGGAAGAATGATGGGGACATGAGACTATGTGTATACTTTAAAGACCTTAAAAGGGCTTCTCTTAAATACCATCACCCTCTTCCTTTTATGGAAAGAATCCTATCCAAGGTTAGTGGTTCATACAGATTATTTTTCTTTGATGGAATTTTAGGCTATAATCAAGTACTTGTCCAGGAATTAGACCAACATAAGACAACCTTTACTACTAAATGGGGTACCTATGCATATTGTAAGATGACATTTGGACTAACTAATGCAAGTGCCACATTTCAGACAATAATGGAGATGGCTTTCAAAGGTGTAATGGAGAATTTTGTGTTAGTGTATCTTAATGATATAACTGTCTTCTCCAAATATGTAGAAGAACACTTTGATCATTTGAGGCAGGTATTTGTTAGATGCAAAAAATATGGTGTCTCCTTGAATCCCAAGAAGTGTGTGTTTTCTACTAAGAAAGGAAAGCTCCTAGGGAATTTAGTATCAAGATATGGATAGAGGATAGATCTAGAGAGGGTAGAAGAAATTCTTACTCTTCCACTTCTTGCTCATAAGAAAGGGTTGCAAAGTTTCCTTGGTAGGATTAATTTTTTAAGGAGATTCATTCCAAACCTTGTTGTTATCGCCAAAACCCTGATAGCCATGTTAAAAAAAGAATTTAACCTTCACCTGGGCCAAGGAAGGGAAGGTAAGTTTTGAAGAGATCAAAACATTCATAGCCTCAGCCCCTACTCTCATCAATCTATATTTTGATAAGGATTTCAATCTTTATACCTTAGGTGGTTAATCAAGTATTTCTGTTATCTTGACTCAAACAAACAATAAGAATTAAGAACAACCCATTACCTTCTTTACTAAAGGGCTTAAGGAATATGAAGACAAATATAGCTATGCAGAGAAAAAAGCCCTTGTATTCATAAGAGCTTTGAATAAATTTAGACACCTTCTATCTCATAACAAGATCCATTTGTTAGTACCCCATATCAGTGTGAAGGACTTTCTTTTGAGCAAAGATATTAGTGAGAAGAGAGCAGGTTGGATCACTAAGGTAATGGAGTATGATGTTGACATCCAGATTACCAAGTCGGTAAGAGGGAAGTGATTATGCAAATATATGATCTCATCTTAGGAGTCAGATGAGGAAGTAGCTATGGTATTGATAGAACAACAAGAAGAAAGAAATGATAATCCAAGGAATTGGATGGATGACATGATGACCTTCTTATTAGGTAATGGATATCCTCAAAGACTGGATAGAACTAAAAGGAGATGATATAGGTTGTATTCAATTCATTATGCCATAGTTGATGGTATCCTTTTTGGCAGAGACTTCAATGGATCCCTTTTAAGATGTGTTGATATAGACCAAGTTGAAAGGATGATCAAAGAGCTTCATGATGATTCTACTGGTGGCCACTTTTCAGCAAGGACATGAGAGCTAGTTACTACTAGCCATCCTTGTTCCATGATTATCATAAGTATGTGAGGAAGTGTGAACAATGTTCTTCATTTTTAAGAAAGCAGAGGCTTGTCGCTCTTCCACTCCATCCCATTCAGGTAGAGAAACCTTTTACTCAATGGGGATTAGACTTCATAGACCCTATCAATCCTCCTTCTAGCTTTGGTCATAAATGGATCCTAGTGGCTACAAATTACTTTACCAGATGGACAGAGGTAGTTACATTGAAGGATGCTATAGAATCTTCATTTGTTTAGTTCCTTGAGTGCCCCTTCAACCATTATTTCAAATAATTCAAAATCTTTTGTAGGAGCTCAGATTTGTGCATGGACAGTTGATCATAATATTTACTTGAGCACATCCTTAAACTACTATCCTCAGGGCAATGCATTGGCTAAGTCATCTAAAAAAAACCTAATCAGTATTATGAAAAGGACTACAGAGGATAACCAAAGGTGTTGGCATCAAAAGTTAAAGACAACATTGTGGGCTAATAGAATAACACCTAAAAGGGCAATTGAAAATTCACTCTTTATGTTGGTATATGGCAGGGAAGTAGGGCTTCCAATTTCATTAGAATTTCCATCTCTAGAACTGGCTCATCTATTAGAGCTAATGGAATATGACCTCATGACAATCAGAATGGTAGAACTAATTAATTTAGAGAAAAGAGACAACAAGCCATGTAGACTCTAGAAGCACATCAACAATAGATAAAAAATGAACTTTGATAAGAAGGTTAAGGTCAAAAATTTTAGAGAGGGTGACCTTCTGCTTAAATGGGATGCAAATAGAGAAAAAATAGGGAGGCACTTGAAATTTGATGCATTATGGAGTGGTCCTTATGTTGATATCAATGGCAAGCAGGCTAGTGCTTTCCAGTTAAGAAGCCCTAATGGTGAAATTCTACCTATTCCAATTAATGGAATATATCTTAAGTTCTTCTTTTGATAAAAGATGAGTATTTCATGTATACATTTAGGTTAGATTCCTTCCTATGGTTCCTATTTTCCAAGAAGTGCATGAGTACATGTGATTTTTACAAAGGTTTTAGAGGATTTTGGTTCTTGGTTTCAGTTGTAGAAAGCTAGTTTTGAGGTTCCTAAGCATGTTTTCTACAATTTTAGGGTTTTGGTAGGCAGATACTCATGATTTCTATGACTTTATTTTCCAATGGATGTCTAAGTTATTAGTCTATGCATAGCCAGCTTGCATCCCCCCCAAGTCACCATATTTTGTGGTCACTTTTGCTTTCCTGCCAAAATTGTCATATTTGAATTCAAACGTAGCAATGTTCACATATCTGAAAATTCAAATAAAATGGGGAGAAAAATAATTATGCTAAATCTAAGGTTATATTTTAATTCTTAAGTGACTATGCACTTTAATATTTCTGTGGGCCTACATCTTCCCCATCATCATATCTTTTTGTGATACATAGTCAGTGCTATGTTGTTGTGTAAAGATGCAAGGGAGTTATCTCATGTGACATAGTGACTGCTTGACATGTGGATTTTGTTATACCCCTTTCTTGTTAGAGCATGTTGGTGGTTTATTGGATGAGATGATGACTGTATAAGGTGTGGGTCAATTCTTTCTGTGCATTTTACTTACCATCAAATCTTCCTAACACCGACAATTGTTACCTTGTCACCTTGTAAAGTTATAAGGATCTTATGGAAGGCGACATAGTGATGTTGTGACACATGTATTTGGTGATGTCATTCCCTTAGTGGGCCACAAAATTAAAGGTTGGTCAAACAAGTTGGTGTATAGATGAGTCCTTATTAGTTTGGATTCTAGCATGGTTAGTAGGTTGGTTGTATTTTTCGGGCCATCAGATGGAGGAAGATCAATAGCTCTCATTATCTTGCTATGAAAAAATGATCAACCTTTAGTTATGATGACAAAGCAAGGTCTCAACACATGTCTAGGTGGGTTTGTTTCTTGAGTTCCTATTCATCATAGGGTCACGAGGGTGAAAATTTAGAGCTATGATGCCATGAATAAATTTATATGTTACAATCTTATGATCCAACATGAGGTTGTAAAGCTAGTTCTGGGAGCTATTGATGTTACGATATTCGTAGGAAAAATAGGTTCATAGCATCATATGGTCATAGCACCAAAGGGGATCATAAGATCACAAACCAAAAAGAATACCTGCCTGATGCTATGATATTATTGCTGATCATAAGATTAAAATGGTCGATACTACAAGACTTCATAAGGTGGTGAAAACATATAAACCATTGGTACACATGGCTTATCTTGGTTGTATGATTTAGTTGACCTATTGATTTTTGCTGATTTATCAAGCTGATGGGAAGGGAGTAATGGCATTATTGCATGATCTAATCTCCATGATTGATTCCAACCACTCCATAGTTGTATTCATGCTTAAAATACATGAAAGACATGTTGCTTGCCTCTTGGTTATCCATTTTGAGGGGAGATTTACATTAAGGTAGTGGTTTCATGTCAGAATCAAGGTTCTTCTAATCAGGGTTGATGATTTCCATGACTCTAAAAGTGTATCAAATCCAATCTATCACCTAGATTTTATCCAATCATCCTTTGATAGTCTACATGCATGAATGAAATTGTGAAGAAATTAGGAGCTATGCTTGAACTAATAAAGCAGGTTTTGTTGTTTTCTCAAGGGTTCCCTTTTTCCTAATTTTCAGAAAGCTCTCTCTTTTTGAAGTTTTAGAGCTCTTATGTAATTCTACCTATACTCAATAGAGATTTTCTCTTCTATATCTATTCTCTATTATCCAAGTGTGTGCATATCCTATGGCCTCACTTGTTGAATATGTTTGACAATTGAAATATCATGTAATCATGTTTCATATTTGGTGACTGATTAGATCAAGTGAATCTATGTATTCCTTCTCTGATTGTGTTATCTTTGGCTTGTTATGATATAGAGATTGAAAAGATGCAGATAATGGTGTATTTTGAGAAATCTATTAAATTTTAGTCCATTCATTGGAAAATAAGTAGACCCACATACTATTTTGGTGCATCACCCTCTAAATTAGGTTAGGTAGTTTTTCTTACATGCACTCCTTCCCCCTTTTCCTCTTAAAGATTAGTTAGGTGCATCCTAATAGTAAAGGAAGCTAGCCTTCTCTAGAGATTCATCCTCATAGTGCAAGTCCCACACTTGGAGGTTGTTTCCATGTTACATGAGACAGTCTCAGAAGTATTCCTTCATACTAGAGTTCAATCTTTTGTTTCAACAGTTCTTTTTAAATCTTCAATTGCACTCTAATTTTTATTTGTCCATACAAGATTCTTCAAAATTGTAGGTACATTCCTTTGATTTTGATTTTTTTTCCCAATGTAGGGTGCTTTGGTAGGTACTAGACTGTTCTTTTCTCTTCGATCAAGATGCATTGGCTGCAAGGTAGGAGGAATCCCATTAGTCATGGGTTCCCTTTGGTTACATAAATTGTAAGTATTTCAATTATCATTTTGAAAAGCTAGCATCTTTTCTAGTACACAATCTGATTCTTGAATGAATGGAAAATTGAATTCTTCATTAGCTAGTTGTTCTATTTCAAGATTTTTTGGAGAATCATAAGATTCTAACATCATAGCATTGTACTGCATAGGAGACTCACTATTATTGTCTTTATGTATTCTGGTTTACTTCTTGATTTCCATTGAAATATGAGTCACCATCATTAGGTACATTTTGATTACTGTCATATTGGTTGTTGTCCAATAATTGAGCATTGTTATTATTATCAACAAAGATTCTTCCATTGTTTCAATGGGTATTCCATTGTCAATTTTGCCTTTGTAAATTGTTGTTGTGATCTAGAGGATTATAATTGTTCCTTGCATTCTTATTTCTTGTATTGTTATTTTCATTGAAATTCTTATTGTACTTCTAACCATTGTTGTTAATGTAAGGACTTACATTCATTCTCTAAAAGTTATTGTTTTTCTGTTGTGACAACCTCAAATGGGTCAATTCATTGGTAATTTGAGACATAGTCTTCTTCATTTGTCTAATCTTAGATGTGGTGTTTTTTTTTCTTCAGCAGATGTTGTTGCCTTTTTCTCTAAGAAAGTATTATTTGGAGGTTCATATCTTGGGTAAGTTATGGCTAGAACTAGTATGGTTGGTGCCTATTTTAATGGGACTAGATTCATTGGAATGAATTGACTACGCATCACTTATGCTCCAATAGGATATGTTGGTACCATTATAGTAGCTTGATCTGCAGCCATCAATCCTTCTCCATTAGGATTGTCTTGTTGGTAAAAGTAATTGCTTCTTCAAAGACTTTTTCTAATGTGTTTATGTTTGTAGTAGGTAATCTTCGTAAGAAAATAGTCGTGAGATGGTCTGTAGCATTAAGATAAATCTGAATGGCAGCCTTAACTGGTATAGTATAGGGTGTTTCCAACTTGCAATAAGACATGTGAAAGTGATGATTAAAACATGAAATGGTCTCTGCAAGATCTCTTTTTATTGATATGAATTGATGATGCAATATCATAGCTAGGTTGATGAATGTTTTAAATTTTTGAAAGAACAACTTTTCAAAGGCGACCCAATTGTAGAGACATCCTAGTGACAAATTCACATACCAATTAAAGGAAAATTCTCCCATTGAGTATGAGAATAAATAGAGGACTACATTCTCCTATTGAACTTACTTTTGATTGCATAGTTCTTTAAAGACTTTTATATAGTCCTCAACTATTTGTGTTTCTCCATAGATGAACCCTGGGCAAGATTCCTCATAATTCTTAGGAAGGTCATTAATTACAACTTGCAAGTTAATTGGTGAGTCTAGTACATTTTCAAGAAAGGCCATTGATGGAGGATTTGGTGGAACAATCGGTGGAGGTAGGTTTGGAGGAGGAACTGGAGATGATGAAATTTGGAATGGAAGTAGTAGAATTCTTGGTAGTCTTTTTTTACTATGAGGCTTGCAAAAATGACTAAGTTGTAAGAACTCTGGTTCACTATCTGAACATCTTAAAGCTCACTAAAATGGAGAGGGTGGATTATAATCTTCCAGTTTGCATCAATTTTGGAAAAGTACACTGATCCAGCAGCACACTCTTGTAAAACAGCGCACCTTCTGACAGTGTCAGGCAAAAAAAAAATTGAACTTTCAAAAACTATAAAAACTCAAAACAACAAGTTGTTTTTCTTATCTAAAAGTTTGTAGGTCCTCCTTCTACCACTACTTCTATTGATCTATTGTTTTGCATGATGTTGAGTGAAAAGAATCCTTTCAAACTCCTCTCTTGAAAATTGTATTGAGGATCAACTCCAAGGTTCTGAATGATCTTGTAACCTACTAAAATTAACTCAATTAAAGATAAATGTCTATGTTCATGAGGAGGCCTTTATTCATTTTGAACAATTTTGAATAATCTATTTAATCTATTGTTGTTTGAAAAAGTAACCACAAAAAAGATATATATATTTTCTATTTTCTATTTTATGATGAATGCAATTTATCAATACAACTATATGAGTTCCTATCTTAACCAAGTGTTAGAAAATAAAATAAAAAAGATAGAGTTATGAGAGATTAAATTAAATAACATGAAAGGGAATTTCCTAATGGACATAAGCCATGGTAACAACACATATGTGATTAAATTGTCAAAAAGATTGGGTAGGAAACCAATGAAAATAGGAACAATGCTCCCTCAATTCTACTAATATAATCATCAATGGGAACTCAATAATAACCAAAAGATATTTCATATTTCATCAAATCACTAGGCCACAAAAAGTGCACTCATGCAAGAAAATATGTTATGTAAGAACAATAGGTGATCTTTTATCCAATTCTTTACATCAACAAAATTTGTTAACACAATGCAAACACCAGAGCTAAAAGGATACACAATCATACAACACAATAAAACCATTGGATCCATTATTATTTATGAACATGTATTCACAAAAATAAAACACTCTGAAAATAATAACTACACTTAGAATTAGAGCACCAATAGCATATATTATTGCATCAAAATAATAGCCTAGAGTACATATTACATCCATGTATTTATAAGAAATCATCTCCTCCCTTTGTGTTAGGAGAGAGAGTTCTTAAAACATAACTCATGCTGAAAACTAATAAAACAAATCTAATTATATACAAACTAAATCTCTAAATTGTACTTGTACATCTCCACCCTTATTTATATCAATTAATGGGTGCATGAGCCTTTACATGAAACAAAAGAATAAAATAATGAGAAGATAAGAAGAATGCAGATACAAGATGATCTAGGAGTTTCTGCTAAAAATTGAAGTTCGACCTTCTCTAGTGTTTTTGGGAGTTGCATGGCCATCAAAATGTGTTTCTAGTAAATGGAAGCTCTAAATTAGGAACTTATAGTTAACTATTAGTATATTTCTTCTTCTTCAAGACTATCAGCACATCTCTGAGAAAAGTGCACATGTGCACTTGTGCACCTTGATGATAGGTTCCAAAAATTCAAAATTTTCCAAAGTGTCAAAAGTAAATTTCCACTATCTGAGTTTTCTTCCCCTTTATACCAAAATGATATCTAGATGTTTACTCTTTAATTTCTCTATGATTTCAGCCACTTGAGTAGCTTTTGGTAAATTGAGACCCTCATAGTTATTCTTGACTATTTGTTGATAGTTACCTACTTTGATCCTTATTTTTGAAAAATCTTTGAGTTTGTTGTCTAGCTCCAATAGTGCTTCTTTGGTCTTGAAGGCTTGTCTAATGTCATCTTCTGGTAAAGCTACCTCAAATGTAACTTTGAACTATTGAACAGCCACTTGCACTGCAAAAATCCTAGTCTTTGACTAATCCTCAAAAATCTCAAGGCTAGCAACATTGTAGTACCTCCCTGCTTCCAAAATTTTCTCTTGAGTTTGGTCTCTTGTCTTTTGAATATCTGCATGTAATCCCTGCATGAATTTATTGTCGATTGATATCTTCTCTATCCATTCATCCAACTTATCAAGCTCCTCCATAGTATATACTTCCATCAATGTATGATACATTTGACCTTTTATTGCTATCAATACATGTAGGTCTTTAGCCTAGTTATGTACCTCATCCATTAACCCAAAATCCTAATTCACTATGGATACCAATTTATCCACACTCAATTGAATGTGGTGCAACAAGTTCAAGTTACCCTATATTATCTACACACCTCTCTCTTTAAAATTGTCATGTCATTGCTAACATGCCTCCAAATATGGGTCCAATTGTACTATTCTCATCCCTTTCCTCTCTAATGTCGTAGCAATAGTAATCTCTAGATTATCTAGGTTTTGTAAGGCCCATAATTTTATACAAATATTCTCTTAATTTCTCATTTTTTTTCCTAAGTGCTATCAACTCGGACTCATCCATGTCCATATTTCTAAACACTTCCTTCATTCCTGTAGTGGTCATTACATTTTTTGTGTCTATCATGGGCCTTCCCAACATGATCTCCTTGATTTGGTAATCCTTAGTGTTCAGTTCCTCAATGTCAACACGAAGAGGAAGAATGGTTATATGTGCAAGACTTGATCTTGGTTCTTCATTATGAAGGTCAATTTTCATGCATCAACCATAGGTGGCTCATGATTCTTGAGTGCTTTCACTAATTCCTCAATTCTCTCTTGAACTATTAGGCCTAGCAGCCTTTTCTAGCATAACGTGACTTTTTTCTTCAACCATGCCAGAGTAGTGTCCATGGGAGACATGTATTTTGTTAAAGAAGTCATTTCTACTGCAAGCCCCTTCCCCTTACCAATCCTCTCTAGAGTCTTTTCTTGTTGAGAAAGATCTACAATTGGAGTCTTTGTATTTGGTTTGGCTAAGGTCCTAGCCTCTATATCCTGAGGAGTTTTTTGAGGCTCTTTAGTTATTATCCCTTCCTCAGAGACTTCATTGACATACATTTTTTGGGGCTCGCTTTCCTCCGTCGCTTGATCTTCTATTTTTGTGTCCTAAGCAAGTGGAGTTACTAAGCCTTTATCCAAAAATGTTAAGTCCTAAGATGGTGGTGGAAAAATTCCTAAAGGTCCTTGAGATAGAGGTGCTAATTGATTAAGGTCCTCTCCTAAGGATTCACTTATGGGAGTATCTCTTATCTTTTCTCCCACCATCTTGGTGCCCATTAGTATGAAGTCAAAATTGGAGAGGTAAAAGACATCAGTTTTGACCCTTCATGTCTTCTATCCACTATTGTTTCTCATCTTCTAATGTAGATACATGAATAGGTTCTTTAGAAGAAGATGGAGGTGTCACTGTTGAACTTCTTCTTCTCTCTTCCTCTATTTCCCTTGCTAAGTGGGTCCTTTGGCTCAAGGGGACATATTCAATATGTTCCCCTTCTTCTTCTTCTACCTCCACTTTTGGGACTATCTTAGATGCCTGTGGGAGTGGATTGATCTTTTTCTTTAATCTTCTCCTTCCTATCCCTACCATAGTTGACTCAATCCTATCCCTTTTGGGAGCTAAGGGGGAGGATTCTTCCTCTTGTGTAGCCACTGGTGGTACTCTCTCCTCTTTTATTTGGTCTTCCTCTATCACTTCTTCCTATACCTATTCTGGTTGGGGAGGCACATGTGGCTCTTGTTCAGGATTTTGAGCCATAGGCTTAGCTTGCTCAAGATGTGCTTGTTCCTATTGAGGTACTTGGGTTGTTTTTTTTCCTATCTTTTGAAAGAACCCTTTTCATTTTATTTATCTCATCGGCTTTAAAGTACTCAACCTCCCTCTCATAGTGGTGTACCATTTCTGACCTTACTGGGGATTAAGCAAGGAAGTTTGGCACTATGACTTTAGCCCATTTTCCTTTGATTGGACTTGCAATAGCCTATAGGGGTATATCTTGAGGAACTAGATCCAATCTAAAGGGTTTATTGATCCATTCCTTCATCAATTGGACTATATGCCTAACCTGATGATTGATGTTTGCATTCTCATCTCTTTCAATTTATGTATTCATTATAGGTCAGTCATAGATTTTGTCCCTATTGTATAGAGGATCCAATATATCTTTAGTATCTTTTTTCACCACCTTTAGAGGGATCTTCATCTTCAACACCTTTTCTGCCAGATATAGATTCATCCTACAATAATCCTTTATCTAGATATCATAGTCATCTAATGCATTCATCTAATGATCTTCCATTGCTTCTTCATGAACAAAATCTTTCTTTGCCAAGTGTTGTACAATGTCAATATTGTTGAAGTATGGGAAATGGGAGCTGTGTTTTTCCAACAGATATTGATCCAACTCATAATCAAAAGTTACAATATCTTGCTTTTGTTTGACCTCAAAAGCAACAACTGTGATAGGCTAGACCCATGTCTTCTTGTGTTTTCTTCTCACCCTATCATATGTAGAAGTGAGTTGGCATGCATCTCCAGCAAGATTAGCCTATCAAATGGATATATTGGGAGCTTCTTCAAATTTTTGAGAGTACTAGCTACCCTAAGATATGTGAGTGTTTTAAACTAAATGTAGTCAGTGTCAATCTCTTAATCCTAAAAATTGCTTCTACTAAAATTCTTTTGGCATAACTCCCTTCTATGAAACTGATAATTGTGAAGATGAATCCATCATTCACCACCCTATATTCCACACTCTACTCTGAGAGTTTCTTCTTCAACAATTATGGATATATGACATAGGGCTAAGCATCTTCATCTTGCATGCTTCCCCTTTGGTAGAGGCTAGGGTAATCTGTGGTTCTAGCCACTAATAGATACATCATATATGATGTCATATAGAATTGTGGATCATCTTTCACAACTACAAGTTTCTATTCCAAGTTGTCACTTAGGATGGTAGCCTAATTAATTGGCTTTTTTTCCCATCCTGATGGTTTCTATAAAGTGGACTATTCAAGTTTGAAGGTGTCCTATTGTAGGAAGTCCCATGACTCTTCTTAGAAGTACAACTACATATCCAATGTCATCCTTCACGTACTCCCTAGTCATGTCTACTTTTTTGACTTTGCGACTCACTAGTGTTCTATCTATTAGGAAGGAGGATCGCACTATCTCATGAGCTTTAAATTATACTTATACTATCATTAGGATCCATGATGGGAAACTTGTAAATACTAATCCACCCTCAAGAGATGGAATAATTTCTCAATGTTCCTTAGTTAGAGGTCCAAGACTATCTCTCTTGTCATCCTCTTTACGGCCTTCTCTTTAGTCACATAATATTTTGGATCATTATGAGTTTTGAAGAGTAGATTGATGTTGGATGTTATGTTTCATTAACAAGCCCTAACCATATGAGTGCTGACAATATTGCAGATCTTTCCCTAGGCTTGTTACAAATTGTTAGGAATGCATTCCAGTCTATATGCTTGAGTTATGTGTCTCTTATCTCATCATGTCCATCTTGAAATTAGGATTTCCTTGGTGCTCCTTGGTCCTTAAATGCTACTAGTTTTGGAGCTATATTTTTGGTCATTGAAGAGGAGGATGACGCCATCTTATCTATATGAGAGAAACAAAAAATTTTGGAAAGAAAAAATTGGACCTTAAATAAACCCTAATTGACCCCAAATAGATCAAAACTTAGTCAAAATGTGACCAAAACTAGTCAATACCCCCTAGATTTCCTATTGTGTATAGCACACCTAATGCACCCTTACAGGTGCACAAGTGCACTAATTTGGCACTTATTTAGGCTTTTGTGCACAGTTCCTCACCTGTGCACCTATGCACCTAAGTAAGGTGCACACATGCGCATGTGCCCAATTGCACACATGTGCAATACATGAAAATAATGGGTGCGAGACTTAGGTTTTCAATATCCTTTAACTTGGATTTTGAAGGCATAAAGGTGTGCAAATGTGCACCTTGAGGAGGTATGCATGTGTGCACCTTCAATGCCTTAGGTTTTTTCATTAGTTTCTTTAGTGTTGGAAGGTGTGCATGTGTGCACCTTCATGGTGTTTTAGGTTAGAATTTTTAGGTTTAGTTTTAGGATTTTTCTTTGTGTGTGGATTTGCACACCTGCATAACTCATTGACGTGTGCATGTGCACACTTGCACATATGACTAACCTTTTGTTTGTGTTCTTCGCAAGTTAGCAAGCGTTAGAGGTAGCACATGTTGAAGGGTGTAGGGGTGTAGTGAAAAATTGGAACATAAAGTGAATGAGATGAAGAAGGTGGGTTTAGGGTATTATATAGACCCTGGGCTCTCTGTGCAGATCTCCATGGCTATGCAGATCTCTACGAATGTGTACTTTCACAGGTGTACACTCTCTGAAAGTGTGCATGTGTGCATTTGCACATCTCCAAAAGGAGATGGAGTGCACAATTGTGCACTCCACGCATATGTGCTAATGCGCTAGTGCACACTCAAGCACATAAAGACTTCAAAAACTTCATTTTTCTCAAAAATATGACTCTCCAAAATTCCCCTGTCAAACATTAGGACTTGAGATAGACTAATGGGGGAGTTCTAAAGTGACCCAGACTCTGAACTAGGAGTCTTATAGACAAAAAAAAATTAGGGAGTCCCCATTTCTAGGAGAAATGGGATGTGTTTTGTGAGACCATAACAAGGTGTACGTACTACTCTTGACTCGTCCATTCCAAATGTTTTCAAATTTTCCTTTACATACTTTAGATGGCATGACATATATACCATTATTTATTTGATGAACTTGTAAGCTAATGAAAAGTTTGATCTCACCAAACATAGACATCTCAAATTCCTTACTCATTTGATCAAAAAATGTCTTACATAGCATGGAATTTCCTCCAAATATAATGTCATCCACAAATATTTCAGCAATCAACCCTATACTTTCATATTCACAATTCAAATAGAGATTATTGTTCTATAGTATTCTAGAAAATCCAATTTTAATTAAAAAATAAGAATGTAACCATTTATACCATGCTCTTGGTGCTTGTTTTAGTCCATACAATGTCTAGTTCAACTTGTAAACCATGTTCCTCTAATCAGGCTCAAAAAATCCTTTTAGTTGTTCTATGTAGACTTCTTCTCTGAGTATTCCATTCAAAAAATGCAGATTTAACATTCATTTGATATATGTTGAACTTCATGTAAGTAGTATAGACCAACAATGTTCTTATAATCTTGCTGTAGCTGCAAAATACTCACCATAATCTCTTTCTTCTTTTTAGGAATAGCCTTTGCAAACTAGTCTTGCCTTGTTTCTCACCACTTCTCCATTTTTATTCATCTTGTTTCTAGAAATCCACTTTGTTCCTATCACATTCATGTTTACAAGTCTCAGTAGTAGACTCTATGTGTTGTTCTTATCTATTTGATCAATCTCTTCATTCATAACATTTATCCAATATTTATTTCTAAGTGCAACGTTAAGTGTTCTAGGTTCAAACTTAGCTATCAAATAGGTGTTATGTCTTAACTTACTTCTTAACAACACTCCAACAATTTTATCTCCTTAGGTGACTAATTCTTTCTCACATATTTGGCTAATATAGGTTGTAACTTAGGTAATATTTAGGTTCTTTATTGCTTTCCACATTGTTCTTGTCTACAAACTCATCAATCCTAACATTTTCACTTTCAATCATTTTGATAGTAGCTTTGTTCAGATGTTTATATGCTTTTCTCTTAGATGAATATCCAAGAAAAATACCTTCATCCCCTTTTGACCTAAATTTACCATTCCTTACATCCTTATGTATGTAACACCTACTTCCAAATATCTTGAAATAGCTTACATTAGGTGTATGGTTGTATCAAAGTTCATAGGGTTTCTTGTATGTTCCTTTCTTCAATTGAACTCGATTAAGAGTATAAACAATAGTTCCAATATCTTCTCTCTAGAATCTTTTTGCAACATATTTTTTAATCAATAATGTCCTTGCACAATCAACAATTGATCTATTTCTTCTCTTAGCAATTCCATTTTGTTGTGGTGTCCTCAATGCAGATAATTGTCTCTTACTACCATGCTTAGCACAAAAGTTCATGAATTCAATAAACATAAACTCCCCACCTCTATAAAATCTAAAACATTTTAATGATTTACCTATTTCTTTCAACTCTAACCTTATACTATTTGAACATATCAAAACCATCTGACCCTGTGTGGTCGACGTATCTTATTTAATTGTTTAAATTAAATCTTCTAATGATTTGATTAAATCTAGACTCATTTACATTATGTGATTATACCCATGAGTGTGTCTCTGCATTTAGATGTTTGCATTTTTGGCAAAAATTATTAAGATTTTTTGCAATTTTGGTTTAAGAGATTTTTGGACTTTATTTTGATTAATTTTAATTTCTAACAGCTTTGTCATAGTCGAATTTCAATTACTTGGAATAGCCTATTTTTGTTTGGGTTTAATTAGGGTTTAACTAGGTTACCTAGTTATTTACCCTAGTTGATTATTCACTTGAAAAATGAATAACTATCCAAATTGATTATTCACTTGAAAACTGAATAAGTATCCAAAGAGGAATTTTATCTCTCACTTCTCGCTTTTGGAAAATATAATTTGAGAGTTTTTTTTCCCAAATCCTCTTATATAGGATTGCATTTATGTTCATTATAGGAGTTATGGGTATGGGATCTTCACGAGATTGGTCTCATTGGATCCAGCTTGAGGAGACCTTGGTTTTTTGTGACTTTTGGTAGCTTCTACAGGTTATTTATTTTATTGTGTTGATTCTTGTTTATGCCCTTTTGGCTGTCAAGTAGGGCTCTCCTATTTTTATGTTTTAGCTCCATTTTTGCTTCTATTTCTAGTAGTTGTATGTTAGGAGGTTGAGAACTAGTGTTCTTCTTCATTTATGATTGCTAGTTCTACCCGATTGGTCGAGTATGAACGTTTTCCTAATTTTTGGGATGAGGTTTTGGGGTTTTTCCCCATTAAGCTGGTCATTTTTTGAATACAGACTCCATATCCAAATTTTATTGGATATTTGTGGCTTTTGGGCCCTAAGACAAATTGGGTTTTAATTTTGAAGTTTTTGGGTTTTGAGGTTTTCACCTTGATTTGTGTGTCACCCAGTTTTTTTGAGTTTTATTGGCACGATGTTGGTCATGGACTTGGATTATCTATAGGATGTCAATCATACCATTGTTACACTTATATATTTCATTGGGATGTGTGCCACATCTGTACACCTGAGTTTTTATCCAGTTGAGTTTTATTTTGTTTGTGTTCTCATCCAGCCTTTGTTTTATGACCTTTGTGATGGTGGTGCACCACACCCGAGCACATGCACATGTGCATGAATTTTTTAGGTGACTTCTGAGGCCTGAACTCCTGATTGCATTTCAATAGAGTTATGTTCATTGGGGTTGGGTTAGGAATATGCATGCCTATAGGCACTCATTGTTTGATGAGCATGGGTGGGGTGGGATAGCACCATGGAGGGGCTTCTACCACAACCTTGGTGACTATTTCCCAAGTGGGTGTGAAGAAGGCTTAATTAAGTGATAAATAAATAAAGTAATCAGTAATAAATTTATGATAAAATAAAGATATTTGAGCACCCAGTTAAGTATGAGGAGACATGATGTGCACTTTCCATTGCAGAGTTGATGCTACCAATACTAGCTTGGGCTACCCGATGCCAAGCAATTTATCCTCCAATAAGTCCCTAAGTAGTTGACCCATCGAATGTCTGACCAGGACCTGATCCACTTGCATTGTCTCATGATCTTGGTTGTAGTCCTCTTTACTGCCTGGTGGGAGTGTTAGCCATGGACTTTTTTTTTATGTGTGTTTTTGGTTGGATCATTATCTCCATCAACATGGTGGGAGTGGACCTAGGGGTTCCACATGGTTGGGAGGTGTAGCTACCTATACTACTACTAGGGACAAGTGTACAAATATGTCTATTTCTAGTTGTGACCATTGCTTGATGTTCACTTGGTATATCTGAGATTCTAGATATGCTTCCTTGTGATTTATGCTTTCATTGGAATGCTTGGATATCATGTTTAGATGATGTTAGTTTATTTGATGCATTCCTTATTTATGATGTTTAGCATATGATTAGATGATGTGATTCACTTAGTTGGAGTATCTATTGCTTTATTGTTTAGCATGTTAGATATTCTTGTTCTTATGATGTTATTAAATTGTAATAGCAATGCCCTCATAAGACAGCTCTGACTATCTAGTTGGAAATTAGGGATGTTACATGTGAGGGATGACTAGGGCCTTTGAGGTCTCATGGTGCTATTATAGTTAGGACGAACTGTAAACAAGTTTAGTTTTTTTTGTACACTACGATGTTGTTTTCTACATGCTTTTTGTTTACTACTATGGTTTAGATGGTAAGTTACATTTTCATCTTGCTACTCTTGTGTTTGAGTGTCCAAGCCTTGATTTGTGGATCTGGTACTTCTGAGTGTGGAGGAATTATTTTCCTTTCTTTCTCATCCTTTTTTTCATGTTTGTTGCTATACTTCCTTGTGTTAGAGAAGTGTTTCCTCACACGAGAAAGTGTTCTCTCACACAAAGCATGCTGGAAGCCAACATGAGATTGTATTCTCTCACATGAGGCCTTGTGCTTCCTTGTGTAGAGATTACTTCCTCGTGCAAGACTGTTAGTTATGTTTCCTCATGCAAAAAATGGGGGGTACCTTCATTTTTTTTTGGGGAATGCATTTTGGTGATTTCACTACCCTTTAGGTTTTCTCATACTTCTAGTCTTCAAAAGATCAAAATTTTTAAGTTATGTTGCTGTCTCTATTCTCATCTTTTTGTTTCAGCATGTTAGTTCATAGTGACACTTGGAGATCCGTTGGTTGCTTGGATTGTTGGTTTACTCTTCTGTTGCGATCTTTGTGATCCTTTTATGTTGATTATTGTGTGCCTCCATACTTTTTTTTTTAATCTTGGTTTTTACTTATCCTTGTTCCAAGGATCTCCATGCAGGGTATTACATCTAGTGTCAAATCCCATGTTGCAACATTGGGATCTCTGTGTTATGCTCCCACTATGATATTTTTTTTAGTGCATATATTATTATCTTATGTTTCCTTATTTTGATATCTATTTGTGGTTCATCCTTGTGACTCTTATGATTGCTACATATAATTTTGACCTTATCCTATTGCTTCAATAGTGATGCCTCCTACGTGGAGACCTAGTGTTTGGGGTAGTAATCGATGAATTGTTAATGAAGAAGAACACCAAGAGGAGGAATGTTAGGTTGTTGGGGAAGAATAGGTTAACAATTATTAGGGTGGCATTGGGGCATTGATTCCTTTGCTATAGAAGATCATATCTCAATTAGGACCTCATGTAGAGGAAAACCAATGTGATTGTGGTTAGGAAGAGGGATCTCATCATGGAGATTCTGACATGTCTGAGCATAGAGAGGAGGAGCATGAGTGTGAATGTTCTCACACACTATCTGATGACATATGAAAACATTGGGGAGGTAGGGACCACTATTATGAGGATTCCATCCATTTGGATATTATGAAATCTCTTCAGCAGTCCAAACTGGCATTTCATGATGGCAAGGGAGGTGGCCTCAAGGAAAAGACTTTGTTATTGGATATGGAACATTGCTTTTCCATGTATTCATATGCAACCAATTTGAGGGCACATTGTGTAGTCATGCAGCTGAGGGACCAGGCATCCATTTGGTGGAACATCAAGGGATAGAAGCTCCAGATCAGTATTAAAAATATCACCTAAGAGATCTATGAGGAGAGATTTAGAGAGAGATTTTTATCCCCTCAGTTCAGAGAGGCTTGTGTTGATGAGTTCCATTAGATTAGAAGAGGGAACATGTTAGCGGATTAATACAAGATCATATTCTTTGAGCTTAGGTAATACTCATAGCATAACTATGATGATATACTCCTTACTCGGCATTGTTTCCAACATTTGAAGGACTCCATCATTGAAGAAGTTCAAATGCATCAACCTAGGACACTAATCCTTGTTGCAAAAAAGGAATAGATTGCAAAGAGAAATTTGGCTAAGGGGTTTAGTGGTAAATCAGGTTCTTAGAGCCACAATACATAGTCTTTAGGGAAGGATGAATAGTTTACTCAGTCCTTTGGAAAGGGCCTAACCCTATCAACACCCTTGAAGGGGGTCAAGGTCACCAGAAGTGACACAACCGTCCTTGGAGTTCCAAGGGTGGACAGAATTTAGGTGTCTTATGGAAGAAAGGGGATGACCAAATCCATGACCAAAAGTCTCAATAGGGTCACCCTTCTCAGAGTGGCCAGTAGAACTCTAGCAAGGGAAGTGAACCATATTCTAGTGTTGTCTAGGGTGGGCGTGGGGCTGGTCACAACTTTGTAGGAGAATGTTTTTCTTGTGACCACCTCAACCATAAATTAGCAAAATGTCCTTTGATGCCTTCCTTAGGATCTAGTAGAGGTGTAGCAAGATCAGAGACTACTATGGGAGATGCAGGTATAAACCATTGAGTATTTGCAGTGATTGATGATCACAAGGCTAAGCACCAAGGAACCATAGTCAAGGTTATACGTACATTTCATGGTATTTCATCTTCAATATTATTAGACTTGGGTACTTTAGATTCTTTTATTTCACCATCTCTTGTTCAGCAATGTGGGCTAGTGGTAGCACATCAGGTTGATAGGTGGAAAGTTGAGTTAGCCATAGGATCCAAAGTGGTTGTGGACTCCTTAGTTAGTGGTTATAGATTGAATTTAGGTACCTTCACCACCACAATGGATCTTCACATCCTACCTTTAGGATTGTATGGTAATGTCTTGGGCATGGATTGGTTAGCTACCCATCAAACTAATATAGATTACCGGTGTAAGTTGATTCTTTGTGTTGATGAAATAGGTGGGCAAGTGGATCTTTTAGGGGTCCAAAGACTAGTCTCACTTTAGATGATCTTAGCTAACTAGATGAAGAAAAGTGTGCAGAAGGCATGTCAAATGTTCATAGTCTCTATTAGTGATCTTGAGGAGGCCAAGAGTCGTATAGTGACACTTGATGATCACCCACTCCTTTATGAGTATGAAGACATGTTTCTAGATGAAATACTTGGCATGTCACCATAGCATGACATTGATTTTTGGATTGATCTCATACCAGGAGTGGAGCCAATTTCACAAGCTCCTTATTGCATGACTATTTAAGATTTGAGTGAGCTTAGATTGGAGTTCGAGGAATTTTTGGCCAAGGGCCATATTTGGCCTGGTGTATCCATGTGGGGAGCACCTATCATCTTTGTAAAGAAGATAGATGGATCATTGTGTTTATGCATAGACTACTGATTGTTGAATAATGTGATGGTGAAGAACTAGTATCCTCTGCTAAGGATAGGTGACTTGTTCAATCAGATGAAGGGAGTGCAAGTGTTCTCAAAGATTGATCTTAATTCAAGATACCATTAGCTTGGTATTCATGAGGCTAACATTCATCGAACATCTTTTCATACATGATATGGCCATTATGAATTCATGGTTGTACCCTTTGGGTTAACCAATGCACCATTAGTGTTTTTTATTTTGATGAAGGGAGTATTTTGCACATACCCCAATTGGTGTGTCATTGTATTCTTGGATGACATATTCATCTATTCTAAGACTATTGAGGAACATGAGGTCCAATTACACCAAGTATTACAGTGCTTATAAGATCATTATTTGTATGGAAACTTGGGTAAATGTGGATTCTTCCAGTCAAAGGTGAATAATTTGGGGCATATCATCACTAGTGATGATATTTTTGTGGATCCAGAGAAAAATTGAGCTATCATAGATTGGTTGGCACCCACTAATATTTCTAAATTTCATAGCTTCATGGGATTGGCAAGCTACAACCATCGCTTCATGAAGAATTTGTTGCATGTAGCTCATCCTATTACTTCTCTTTAATGGAAGGGGAAGAAGAATGTTTGGTTAGCCCAGTGTGAGGTAGCATTTAATACTCTTAAGGAGTGTTTGACCAGTGCACCAGTCCTTGCAATGCCTAATCTTGTAGGCAATTTTATGGATTTGCATGGATGCTTCATTAGAAGGCATGGGTGCGGTGTTGATGCAGGATGGTCATGTGATTGCACATGACTCTAGAAAACTCAAGGACCATGAGCTTAACTACCCCACTCATGATTTGGAACTAGTGGCTATGGTGCATGCTCTTTTTCATTGGAGGCATTTCCTTTTGGGACACAAGTTTTAGTTGCATAGCGATCATAGGAGCTTGTAGTATATCTTTACTCAGCCAAACCTGAATGCATGATAGCTTTGTTGGATGGAGTTCTTGTGTGAGTATGACTTTGATGTTCACTACATTATAGGGAAAGAAAATGTCATCCTAGATGCCTTAAGTAGGAGACGACATGAGATATCATTTTTGTCATTGGAAGTGCATTTGTGAGGTCATATCTTGGAGGCTTTTTTCTAGTGACACTTGGTATTAGAAAGTGAGGGAAGAGATGGATTCTAGATGTACCCTTGAGGGAAGGTTTTTAGGTTATGTGCTTGAGTTTGATGGACTATTGTGACACTTGGGGGTGTATCTATGTACCTATGTCAGGTGATCTTCATGCTTTACTTTTGTTAGAAGCACATCATGCACCATATTCCACACATCTTGGCATCAAGAAGATGCATGTTGATCTTAAGTAGTTGTACTTTTGGGCAAGGATGAGGCACGATGTTGCTAATTTTATTGCTCGATGTCTCAAATGTCAGAGGGTGAAGGCAAAGCATCAACATTTGGTGGGTCTTTTGCAGCTACATACCATTCCAAAGTGGAAATGGGATACCATATCTATTGATTTCATCACAGGGTTTTCTATTTCATCACAAGGGCATGATTGTATCATGGTGATAGTGGAGAAGTTGTCCAAGCTAGCACATTTTTCACCCATGAGGATATCCTACATGGCTTCATCTATAGCACATGTTTCCTTGGAAGATATTATGGGATCCCTCATCATATTATTTGGATAGAGATCCAATTTTTACTTCAGCACTGTAGATGTCTCTCTAGCATGTTTTGGGTGCATATCTCAATTTTAGTTTGGCTTACTACCCAAAGACCAATGGTTAGATAGAGAGAGTGAACCAGGTTCTAGAAGACATGCTTCACATGTATGTGATGGAAAGGAAGGTGAAGTGGGAGGATTATTTATACCCTATTGGGTTTACATATAAAAATGGGTATCATAGTTCTCTTGGCATGTCACCTTTTCAGGCCTTGTATGGTAGGCTATGTCATACCCGTTTGAGTTGGGATCCTTTGAAGGATCGAGTACTTCTGGGTCTAGAGATGCTTCAGGATATGGAATAGTAGGTCGTTCATATTAGAGAGCATTTGGTTACTGCTTAGGACAGGCACAAGAAGTATGCAAATGCCCATAGGTTGGATCATCACTTTTTTGTTGGTGACAAGGTGTTTTTTAAAGTGCATTTGAGGAAGAGCCCCATCTATTATGGAAAAGACTCTAAGTTGGCACCACATGTTTTGTTGGACCATTTGAGATCCTCAAGAGGATCAGTCCTATTTCTTATCAAATAGAGTTCCCACCTAGCCTATCACACATTCATGATGTTTTCCATGTTTCTATTTTGAGACAATATATTCTCAATGTGACCCATGTTCTTGATTGGGATGCTTTGCAAGTGGAGGATGGAAAGCTTTCTTTGGAGCCCATTTGTATCCCTCAATATTAGAGACTAACTTTGAGAGGTCAGGACATAGAGCATATAAGGGTCTAGTGGGACCCGAGCAATGAGACTTCTTCTACTTGGGAAGATGCTACACGATTAAGATATTTGTACCTCTATCTTTTTGCAAGCTTCCAAGAGTAAGCTTATGCCTAGTGGGCGAGAATGTAGTACCTCTCATATTTGCAATCTATACCTTGTTATATTTTGATCCAAGAGATACTTGTTACTCATGCTATTTTTACATTGAGATGACCAAATGGTTAGATGCTATACTTTGATTTCTAGTATCATAGATCCTAGATTAATATTTTGTTCAGTTGGTCATATCTACATAATGATGTCTTTTCGAGATGATAGTATGTTTTGTGATGGTATCTGGTTATCTAGTATTTGGACATATTCTTTGATTACATTTATATGTTGGATTTAATGCTATGGTTATTTACTTCATTCTTACTTTGTGATGTTGTATACAAACGTGAATGATGTAAATGGATTATTTCAGCATAATTAAATAAATGGTTAAATTAGGTTATTTAATGCACTTAGTGCTTTGGCTATGTTATTATATGTAATTTAACTTGATCATGTGTTTTAGTGTGCATGATTTATATCCTTAGTAGGGGCACATGGAGATAGTGATTCAGTTGTTCATAATTTACCAATGTTGTCCCTCCTTGGTCAATGTATCTTATTTAATTGTTTAAATTAAACATTCCAGTGATTTGATTAAATCCAGACTCATTTTCATAATGTGATTATACTCGTGAACGTGTTTGTGCATTTAAAGGTTCGCATTTGTCCCAAAAATTATTTTAAAAAATTGTGATTTTGGTTTAACAGATTTTCGGTTAATTAATTTTAATTTCTAGCAGCTTTGTCATTGTTGAATTCCAATTACTTGGAATAGCCTATTTTTATTTAGGTTGAATTAGGGTTTAGTTAGGTTACCTAGATATTTACCTTAATTGATTATTTAATCGAAAAGTGAATAAGTATCCAAAAAGGAATTTTATTCCTCACTTCTCACTTTTGAAAAATAGAATTTAAGAGCTTTTTTCCAAATCCTCTTTTGTAGAATTATATTTATGTTTTCTATAGGAGCTACGGGTGTGGGATCTTTGCAAGATCAGTCTCGTTGGATCCAACTCAAGGAGACCCTAGTTTTCCATGACTTTCAGTAGCTTTTGTGGATTATTTATTTTATTGTGTTGATTCTTGTTTCTACCCTTTTGGCTGTCAGGTAGGGCTCTCCCATTTTTATGTTTCAACTTCATTTTTGCTTTAGTTTCTCGATGTTGTATGTTAAGAGGTTGAAAACTAGTGTTCCCCTCCATTTTTTATTGCTAGTTCTATCTGATTGGTCGGGTATGAACATTTTCCTAATTTTTGGGATGAGGGGTTTGGAGTTTTCCACTGTCAAGATTGTCATTTTTGTATATGAACTCCAAACCCCATATTTTATTAGATATTTGTGGCTTTTGCGCCCTAAGACAAAATGGGTTTTAATTTTGAAGTTTTTGAGTTTTGAGGTTTTCACCTCAATTTTATGTCACCCAATTTTCTAATGTTTTCTTGGAACGATGTTTTTTGTGGACTTGGATTATCCATAGGATGTCATTCAGACCATAGTTGCACTTTTATGTTGCAATGGGATGTGTGTTGCATCTGTACTCCTAAGCTTATAATGGATAGAGTGTTATTTTTCTTATGTTCTCATCCATCCCTTGTTTTATGACCTTTATGATGGTGGTGTGTCACACAGAGCACGTGCACATGCATTTGTCGGGTGACTTGTGAGGCCAGAACTCCCAGTTATATTTTAGTGGAGTTTTGTTCATTGGTGTTGGGTTGGGAATATGCATTCCTATGAAAACTCATTGCTGAATCAGCATGGATAGTGTAGGATAACACCATGGAGGGCTTTAGCTAAATAAATTAATAGGTAATAAATTTAAGATAATAAAAGGATATGTGAGCACTTGATTAAGTATGAGGACACAAGATGTGCACCTTCCATTGGAGAATTGATGATGCCAAGACTAGCTTGGGCTACCTAATGTCAAGAAACTTACCCTCCAGCAAGTCCTACATATTTGACCCATTGAGTGTCTGACCAGGACCTGATTCACTTGCATTGTCTCATGATCTTGGCTTAGTCCTTTTTACTATCTGGCATGAATGTTAGCCATGGATATTTTCTTTATGTGTTTTTGTAGGTGGATCATTATCTCAATCAGCATAGCAAGAGTGGACCTATGGGTTCCACATGGTTGGGAAGTGTAGCTACCTATACCATTGTTGGGGACTAGTATACAAAGATGTTCTATTTCTAGTTGAGATCAATGCTGGATGTTCACTTGGTATATTCGGAATTCCAGATATGCTTCCTTGTGATTTATGCTTTCATTAGAATGCTTGGATATATCATTTAGATGATGTTAGTTTATTTGGTGCATTCCTTATTTATGATGTTTAGCATATGATTAGATGATGTGATTCACTTAGTTGGAGTATCAAATGCTTTATTGTTTAGCATATTAGATATTCTTGTTCTTATGATGTTATTACATTGTAGTAGTAACACCCTCATAAGACAGCTCTAACTATCTATTTGGAAGCTTGGGATGTTACACGCATGGGATGGTTAGTGCCTTTGAGGTCTCGTGTTGATATTATTATTGGGAGGAACCATGCACAAGTTTAGTTATTTTTGTACACTACAATGTTGTTTTCCACATGTTTTTCATTTACTGCTATGGTTTAGATGGTTAGTTACATTTTCTTCTTACTACTCTTGTGTTCGAGTTTCCAAGCCTCAATTTGTGGATCTAGTACTCCTCGGTGTGGAGGAATTATTTTCCCTACTTTCTCATCCTTTGTTTTTCATGTTTTTTGTTATACTTCTTCATGTCAGAGAATGAATGTGTTTTATCAAGTGACAAAGCATTCTCTCACATGAAGTACAATGGAAGCACACACAAGGTCTTTCACTTCCTCGCACTGAGATGTACTTCCTCACGCGAGACTGTTAGTTGTGTTTCCTCGCATTGAAAATAGGGGGTACCTCCACTATTTTTCAGGGAATGCATTTTGGTGATTCGAGTACTCTTTAGGTTTTCTTGTATTTCTAGTCTTCGACAAATCAAAATGTATAGGTTCTATTGTTGTCTTTATTCTCATCTTTCTATTTGAGCATGTCAATTTATAGTGATACTTGAAGATTTGTTGGTTTCTTGGATTGTTGGTTTAGTCTTTCGTTGCGATTTTTTTTATCCTTGTATGTTGATTGTCATGTACCTCCATAATAAATTTTTTTAAAATCTTGGCTTTTATTTATCCTTGTTCCAAGGATCTTTGGGCAAGACATTACATCTAGTATTAAAGCCCACGTTGCAACATTGGGATCTCTATGTTATACTCCCACTATGATATTGTTTTCAATGCATATATTATTATCTTATATTTTCTTATTTTGACATTTGGTTGTGGTTCATTCTGGTGACTCTTGCACATAGACCTCGTGGTCGGGGTAGTAACTAATGAATTGTTAATGAAGAAGAGCACCAAGAGGAGGAACATCAGGTTGGTGGGGAACAACAAGGTAACAATGATCAAATTGGCATTGGGGCATTGATGCCTTTGCTTCAAGAGATCATAGCTCAGCTGGGACCTCATGTAGAGAAAACTCAATGCAACTGTAATCATGAAGAGGGATCTCATCATGGAGATTCCCACATGTCTGAGCATAGAGAGGAGAAGCATGAGTGTAAACATTCTTACAATCCACCTAGTGGCAGAAAGCACCATCAAGGAGATAGGGACCGCGATGGTGAGGATTTCATCCATTTGGATATAATGAAATCTCTTCAATAGTCAAAACTACCATTTTATGATGGCAAGGGAGGTGGCCTTAGTGCAGAGACTCTTTTATTGGATATGGAATGTTGCTTTTCCATGTATCCATATGCAACCCATTTGAGAGCCTATTGTGCAATCATGTAGATGAGGGACCATGCATCCATTTGGTGGAACATTGAGGGGTAGAAGCTCTAGATCAGTATTGCAAATCTCACTTGGGATATCTTTGAGGAGAGATTTAGAGAGATATTTGTATCCCCTCAGTTCAAAGAGGCTTGTGCTAATGGGTTCCATGAGATTAGAAAAGGGAACATGTTAGTGGATTAGTACGAGATCAAATTCTTTGAGCTCAGGTAGTACTCATGATATAATCATGATGAGATACTCCTTACTTAGCATTTTGTTTGAGGTCTAAAGAACTCCATCATTAGATAAGTTCATATGCATCAACCTAGGAAACTTATCCTTGTTGCAAAAAGGAAAAGATTATGAAGAGTAATTTGTCTAAGGGGTTAAGGGGTTCAAGTGTCCAAGCCTCAATTTGTAAATCTTGTACTCCTCAATGTGGACGAATTGTTTTCTCTGCTTTCTCTTCCTTTTTTTCATATTTTTTGTTATACTTCCTCACATCAGAGAAATGTTTCCTTGTGCAAGAATGTGTTCTCTTGTGCGAGAAATCATTCCATCGCATGAAGTGCAATGGAAGCTCACATAAGGCCTTGCACTTCCTCACACAGAGATGTACTTCCTCATGGGAGACTGTTAGTTGCATTTACTCATGTGAAAAATAGGGGGTATGCCCGCTTTTTTTTTGGGGAATGCATTTTGGTGATTAGAGTACCCTTTAGGTTTCCTCATATTTTTAGTCTTCTACAGATCAAAGTTTTTAAGTTTTGTTGTTTATTCTCGTCTTTTTGTCTGAGCATGTCAGTTGATAGTGACACTGGGAGATCTATTGGTTGCTTTGATTGTTGCTTTAGTCTTCAATTGTGATCTTTGTGATCCTTGTATGTTGATTGTCGTGTGCCTCCATACTATTTTTTTTATAATAAAAAAAGTCTTAGCTTTTATTTATCCTTGTTCCAAGGATCTCTAGGTGGGGCATTACATATATAGGGATATATATCATAGTATTGCCACATTACTTCAAAAGCTATTGTATGAATAAAGACCAAGTGTGAATTATTGTATATTGAGAGAATCATCATACCAAAAGAATTTGAAAGGGATTGGATTAAATTGGTTGTGAACCCTAGTTGTACTAAGGAAAGAACATTTTAGGAAATTGAAGAAGTGTAGAAATTCTAAAAACAAAATATGAAGAAGGTAAAAACACAAACCTATGTCACCCTTTTATAAAGGAAAAGGTTTAAAAATTATAATTGATCAACTTCAATCACATAAAAGTGGCATTATTGTTTAGAATTTGAAAATGAAGTAAACTAATAAAATGTGTAGAAATGGATGAAATTTAGTATTATTATTTTTTAGTGATTATTTGGAATAAGATTGATATATTTTTCTTATTTTTACAGATGATTTTTTAGCTGCTAAAAATTAGAGGTCTAGTTCCCACCACAAAACTATTTGAAAATAAAAAAATTCCCTTTGATCTCAGAATATGTTATAGATGACATATATAGCTAGCTTGATAAAATTTTGGTTTTTGACATATATTTTCTCTTTTATACCAATTTAAATTTAAACTCAACTGAAATCGATAATTTTCATCTCCCACCACATTTCTCATAACAAATATATTCCAACCAAAAGAAAAATTATACATTCCAAAAGAGGACTCTCTCCTCTAGTGCATCATATAGCTTTTCAATTTTTTTGATATGATTTACTATTTTTTTCTTTCTCAAAATCAACATCTTCTTGAGTGTTAAAATACATACTTGTAGTATTTTTTAACTATAATGTCATATGTCTAATTGAAATTCTATAAACTCTATATGATCATATTTCTGACCCTGAGCTTATACTAATTGGTGTCTTTATGTTATTAAAAAAATCATTGAAAAGAGCAAGAGTTATTAAAACATCACTTTTCTAAAATAATTTTATTTATTAGTAATTGGACACAAATTAATATAAAACATGCATTTAATGGAAATTTCCAATTGAAAAAGTTGGAGAATTTATATAACTTAGCTAGAATGGATTTATCTAGATCAAATGTTTGAACAAAATTACTTTTTACATAGAAATACTCAAATTCAGTCATTCTAAAAAGCAAGCCTGAAAGGTGACACCGCTCTTTAATTTTACCCAAGAATCATCATGGCAACAAGTATGAACATCTCAATATTGATTAAGAAGTCATAATAATCCAAACTTGAATACCAGTTGCATCCATTAAAATCAATAGAAACAAAACAAGTTGGAGCCTTATCTTCAATTTTACCAAGAGTCATATTAATAGAAGATGTTAGAACTTTTATCCATTGTAAATTGACTAGGCTTGGAGATAGAGATATTAATGAAGCTTACCAGAAGATGTGTGATGAGAATGGAAAATTGAAGGAAGAAAGTTGATACTTGGAAATAAAAGGTTTGAATTTTATTGTGCATCCACCAAAGATAATCAATGAAGAATGGATTAGATATTTGCTGAGAAAAATTCATGGAGAATACACTTGGTTGGGAGGAGACAAAAAATTTAAAATCATGAAAGAGATTATTCACACGATAATTCATTTATTGGTTTTTGGAAAGGAATTACACGAGTGGATTCTAGAACAAAATTGAGGCACTGACAAAATATAAACAAGATCAGGGCAAAATTATTGTAAGCATTATTCTAGATCAAGAGGTAGGATTTTCCTCAATGGTCATTGGTTACAAAATCTATTAGTCGATTTAGTAAAACAACATACTGGGAGGAGTTGTACAAGTTACATCAACAATTTTTACCCTATGAAAAATATATGATCTACAAAATATGGTAAGGAATAAAGTGATGGTGAATCTAAGAAGGATCAAGCTCTACAAGAAGCAAGCAATGAAATTTGGAATAATATTGGTATGTATCATTTTCTATGCACAAAACTATTTTATGAGTATTTAAGCTAACTAGAAATTAGATAGACCTGTCATTTATCATATCAATGAATATATAAGTCAATTGGGAGGAAATATTATTTCAACTAATTTTTGGATAAATTGCATAGAAGATATAGGATTCCACCTCATATTGTGGAAAAGTTTAGAGATGATATATGTTTTCTAGTAAATACACATTCATGCATAATCAAAGTTATAGAAATGAGTAAATCATGGATAATGCCCTTAGGATATGAAGTAAATGTGAATGAATTAATTTCAAGTATTGATTAACTATTAAGTATACTGAAATAAATGGAAGCAAATAGGTTTGGAATGTATGAAGAAGTGCACAAAAAGGTAACATTAGAATAAAAACAAATCCAAAGATGAAAGGAGAAAATTCAAGTCAAATAAAACAATTGTCTACAAGAAAAGGAAATAGAAAAACTATAAGATAGAAAGCCATAGTAATACTTGAAATATATGCTAAGATAAAAAGGTAAAATATATAAAATACATGCTACCAATAAGTGAGTTGAAGAGGAGACACCTGCAAAAGGACAAGGTCAAAACATGCCAAGGAAAATACATCTCAACCTTGAAGAACAACAAGAAATCAAACAAAAGCATCAACTAATATAGGCAATAGGAGAACAAAAATTGTAGTTGATGAGAAGAATGATAAGACTAAAAAAGGTCAGGATATTGTAAGAATAAAAAGAACAATTGCATACCTTGTTGAATACATCAAGGAACACGGAACTATTGGGATAATAAGTGAATTAAGATATAGAAAATGGTCCAATCAAGGGAAAAGCATTATAGAAGATGTAATCATTTTCATTTTCACAAATATGGAGGATTCCTTATTGAGCTCAAGAATATTATTCCCAATAAATTTCTTGAAGAATTCATGGTAATATGGGAATAAGTTGCGATACAAGAAAAGGAGAGAAAAGAGAGAATGTTGGTCATTTCAAAACCCAAAATGAGTGTTCAAGATACTAATGCAACAATGGAGAAGTATAAGAACAGATTTGTTACAGGGAGCACAATTGCAAAACTATTGGTAGGACTAAATCAAGAAGTTGAAGATGAAGAAATAAAATGTTGGGAGTTGATTTTCAATATACCCCAAGAATTAGAAACTAAAGAATCATTGTTGGAGAAATGTAAAAAATGATAAATTTGTTAGATGACATGTCTAGATACAATATAAGAGAAAAAGTACATATTGATCAAGCAAAGGAACAAAATGATGTTTCTACAATCCTTGATGGCCCTACGGGGTTTGATACAGGGTGGATATAGTTGAAGAATAACCTATCTTACCTAATACTGGTGGGTGTGCATAGAGATATCAATATCATTTTATCAATTTTCTAGATTTGCTACTAAAGATGTTGGTTCCATAGTTCTAGGCCTAAATGCCATAGGAGATAGATGCCCTACTATTTTAATGGTGGCCTAATCATAATAAGTAGTATATAATGATATACTGACCGTAGAAGATACCATTCAAATTGAAGATGAGAAGCAAGAAGATTGTCCTATTGAGGTTCAAGATGATGTTGGAAATCTGGCTAGAAGGACATATGTAAGGATGATATAGTTTTGTCATTAATGGCAACATATATTTGATATGAAGAAAGAAAAAATTTATACTAAGTTTTGGATGCTTGGACTAAGAAAATTGTCAAGTATTACTTAGGAAAATGGTGAACAATTGTACACTTTCCTTCAGCATGCTTTATTGGAAGAAGTTGAGGTTATATATAGTTATGAGAAGGAAGTACAAGATGTGTAATGTCCCGACTAATAGGGTTAGTTAGGGACAAGTAATACTTGAAAAAATAAATGTTAGAATCACAATAATAATAAAACTAACTATATTATTCTACCCTCTAAGTTAACCTCATTCTTAAGGACATCTCCAGCTTGGGCTTCATAGCTCATAGCTACTTCGTTGTCATCTCGAGAGCACACCCCTTCAGACTCTTCTTGGATGAGCGTCCTTTATCCAAGGCCAATGACATGCATATGTTTGACAACATCAAAATATTCTAGAAACACGGAGAATTCTCGGCCATGGTGGTCAATTCAAGGTGTTAATACCTTGCTACCCCAATGCTTCGAGTCTTATAATTATCCTAATAGATAAATGTATTATTACTTGATTATCGGCCATGAAAAACAATGGAGATCTTAATATCTCCATGCTCCATGCTTCAATATCAAATCTTGGCCATGGTGGACAATGTAGATATTAATATCTCACATGCTCCATGCTTCAGTTTCGCATTGATATCCATGGTGTTAACCCATGAGCTAACACAATATTATCCAAAAGTAGTGTTCATAAATAAATTCATAAACATAATTAAACAAATATAATTCATAAACATACCATTCTTACCTTCTTCTTTTCCAAGAGTTGCACCCTTTCATAATACAAATCCTCTGAACAGTCACAACACTTCATATTTATAATCCTTTCAAAAAGTCACAACCCTTCATAATTAAAATCCTTTGGAAAAGTCCCAATACTTTATAATTAAAATATTTTTGAAGAGTCACAATTGTTCATAATTATGACCCTTTCAAAGGTTCACATCCTTTCAATATCATTGATACCTTTTCAGAAAGCCACTTCCTTATTTTCTTCATATTACTTTCTTCTTCCATTTTTCCTTTTGAACTCCTCTCCTTTTCTCTTCCTTTTCTCCCCTCTAAAATAAACTCTCCTCCCTTTTATATCTTAATCTTAAGGAGTCATGTCTATTTGTTAAACATCTCTTGAATTTTTATTAGATTTGGTTAATTTATATTATTCTATGTTATATTATTTATTTACTTACTTATATATGTTTATTTTATTTATTATTAAATTCTATTTAGAAAGTTAACATATTGTCTACAATATTGTCTCTTATATTTAATTTTCTTTCTTTTTTTCTTTACTCATTGAAATTTTATTATTTTTAAATTATTTAAAATATCATACTAAATATTATTTTATTAACAGTATAGATTAAATAATTATTATTTCTTTGGTTTATAGTTTAGTATTATTTTCAATATAACTTTATTATTTATTTAATCACATTATATTATTTAATTATTATTAAAATTTTATCTTAAAATGGTGATATGACAAGATGTAATATGCATGTGGTTAAGAGTGCTTAAGGATATTCATTGTACAAACAAAGTTATGGAAAGTTTTACAGGTGTAGGTTATACAGGCATAACAAAGAAGATAACAAAGTAAAGGCATTTTGGTTAAGGGAATGTTTTGCTTTACAATAATGACTTTTCAAGGTTTTGAAAAAATCCTAAATGTTAACCCTCACTTAGAAAAAGTTAATTCAAAAGATTTAGCAAGGTATCAAGTAGCAAGGCCAATAGGATGAAAGAATTCATTATAAAGGAAGAAATTTTTGTTTGAAATAAGTGTGTCATTGTAATGTAATATTATAATGTTGTGATGCACACTTTATATGAACAATATTGATGCAAATGTGATGATGGTATAGTATTTCACAGATGCATGAATAGTTTTGTGAAGATAGCTACAAAGGACAAATTAGATATTGAAGATATCAGCATAGACATAAAGGCTTTTGTATCTATACCTTTTTGTATAAAGATTGTGCTATTGTATATGCATGTATGACTAGTGGGTTCAGCTTGCTAATTTTGTATTGTAACACCAACTCCTAATAGGGTTGAGGCTTCTAACAAAGCCTATTCATATAACAAGGATAGATACACTATATGAAAGAAATAGACTCCTAAAAAAGTCAATATCTTTCACAATATACTTTTGATTAGTGGATTATTTTGTGGGTACCATCCCCACTGGGTTTTTCCCTTGGCCATGGTTTCCCTACTTAAAAAATAATGGTGGCATGAGTGCATTGTATTATGGCTATGTTTACTTTTCATTTTTGCATACTTAAATAGTGTTAATAATATCCATAGTTGGGAAAAGGTTTGTGGAAAAATGATTCACCACCCCCCCACCCCTCTCAGTATTCCCTATTCTAACAATTGGTATCAGAGAATAGTTACTTAGAGGAGGTCTAACAGCTTGAGTAATATCTTTATGGATATGGATCAATTACAAAAGAGCCTAGAGGAAGCTCTTGAGGAACTTGATGTAGTCACAGAAGAAAAAGACAATGTAAAGGTCAAACTTAGAGATGCATAAGATATCATTCAAAAGTTGAAGAAGTGGAGTGAAACAACTAAATCCAAGAAGAAAGAGTCGCATGATCATGTCAAGGACAATAATGTAGTTTCTAAGCTTACAATGGAGAATGGGATTCTAAAGCATGTACTTGAAATTATCAATCTTAAGATGAACTTGATGGAAGATGAGAAGAAAAGTCAATCAAATTTGAGATATAAGAATGCATATTTGAAATCCAAACTTACCAAGGTCACATCTAAACTTGAGACTACAAAGCTACAGTATAGTGAACTTAAGAAGTATAACATTATTGTTAAAGGAGAGCTTACACACACAAAAGAAACATCTTGAGAAATTGTATTCCAACACTAAGAAGCTTGATGAGAAGATTATGGCACAAATACTTATTTATGATGAGAGAGAATTTGGATATAGTGAAGGAGAGCCCTCTAAAAGATCTAGAGTTACTAAGGAACTAAATCAAGTGAATCAACAACCTGAACAACCTAAGAAAGTGAAGAAATAATTTAATGGAATATTTTTTTTCATACAATGAACTTGGTCATATGAAGAAGGATTGCACAAGTGAGTATTATAGAACATTTTCTAGTTACTGTTATAATTTTTTTTGTTATGGACATAGAGCTAATGAATGTAGGAAACCTAGATATAATAATAATAATGGAATGTATGAAAGTACTAATCTTGCACCTAGTAGACCTATTGGAGAAAAAAATGTCATAAGAAATAGAATCATGTGTTATAAGTGCAACAATTTTGGATATATTTCTAGGGATTACAGATTATAGACTAATAAATTTGGACCTAGATATGGAAACAATGTGATAGCATGTCAGATTTACAACGATTTGGGACATACAACCATATTTTGTAGAGTGTAGCATGAGATCACATAATATGCATGGAGGCAGTTGTATCTAGAGTAATGTTTGTTGACCCTTTTGGTTATGAAGTCACTAAGGTTGAATAATTGAGTACGTTATAGAATTATTAAAGGTAAATGTAGATGATGAGAGTGAAAAAATGAGGAACAATGGAAGAGAGATTGGTTGAGACATAGAAATTGAAGACATCTAAGACAACCAATAAATCAATAGAGAAAGTTATGAAGAAAATGCTTAAAGAAATGGGGATGTCTAAAGAAGAGTATGTGGAGGAAAAAAAAACTATAGCAGAGATGAAGGCAATAGGCCAAAGTAATGAATTTCTAGTGAAACATTTATCTGTTGTGCTATCCTGCATTCTGTCACCACAAAATGTAGGTAATAGTACGAAACTTTTTCAAGCTAGTTTTGCAATTCTCTAAGCTTTAATTTTATATTCAATTGTTTAATATTGATCAATTGATCCATTTCAATTCAAATATCAAATTGTTTTACTGAAGGCCTTCGTCAAGTCTTTTTCATTTTTCTTTCTGTCGAGCCTTTGCTTGATTTTTGAAGCCTTAATAGTCTGTTCTTTGCTTTTGAGTTTGTGTTTGCATGTTTTTAGTCCTTTGGTTTTACTCATGTCATGCCTTTTGATTTCCCCTTTGATTCATTATAACTTAGAGGTCAATCGGAGTTGTCAATCAAGAGTTATGCCTGTTTTAGTGCCTCAAAAGTGGACATTTCAGGTGCAATCGCACGAATTTAAAAAATTATGTTATATTTTCATTTTGACATTAACTTTTTGAAAATATAACATTTTATTCACTTTTTGTTATGTTTTTTAATTACTTTATCTTTTAAATTATAACTTAAAGTGACTATAGTGCACTTTATGTTATAATTTTAAGTTGAATTACTTTTAAATTTTTCGCTTAAAGTAACTATAGAACTATATAGTTACATTTTAAATTTTTTATTTTAAAATCAAATACTTATCTAAATGTCACTTTAATATAATGTTTATGTATTATATTGAATAATATGATGCATAAATGTTATTTTTGACCCATATTGATGACATTTTTATAAATTTAAGTGAAATGCATAACTTAAATGCCTCAAAATGGATTTTTTATGTGCAAATGCATGTAAAAACTATGAAAAGTGGAAACTTTTCATATTATTACATATAAAAACCTACTTTGAGGATACTTTTCATGCCATTACATCAAAAGCTTGTGAAAATGGATCTTTTTGTTGCAATGACACGAAAAGTAGAGTTTTTGTGCTTATGCATCAAAAAGGTGAGACACGTTTTAAAACATGTAAGTGGCCTCAAAAGGTCTATTTTGCCTATCAACACATTTTAAAACATGCAATGCACTTCAAAAAGTGAGATTATGCATAAAGACATATTTTAAAACATGCACTAGACTCCAAAAGGTCTGATTTTACATGCATACATGTTTTAAAATATGCAATGGTCATGAAAATGTCCTATTTTGAGTAGAAAATGTATTCTTGCTCCCAAAGAATTCAATTTTGGCTATAACTCAAGATTTTCTCGATAGATTTGAATGAAATCTCTTGCATTCAAGGCATTTTGGATTGGTGATCATTTTGCCTCCATAAAAAATCAGTTTAATGAGTCAAAAAAATGTTTTTAAATCTCCCAAGCTAAGGCATGTTTTTGCAAAAAACTCCATAAATCTTCAAATTTTGAATTTTTTTTTTATTGGAATCAAGTCGTTTTGGCCTTATTAGCTGATTACATTGCATTGTGATCATTATTTGGTGTTTAAACACCAAATCGATTTGCTTGGAAATCTTGAAGAAACACATTTTTGCAAAAAAATGTCTCAAGAACTTGAAATTTTCAAAATATTGGAAAAAGGAGAGGATTTAGGGCATGTTTTGGCATCTTTCAAATTAATCTCCTTGTTTTCTACCCTTAATCATTCGAATTTACAATATTGGAAAAGTTTTCATCATTTTTTAAGAAGATTTCAAACAAAGAGCATCTTTTTCCTTCATTTTTTGCACTTATTCTTCATCTAAGTGGACTTCTTCCTTCTTGCATTTTAATTCATGCTTATCTTTGCTGATTTTATGCATGAAATTGTTGAATGGTTTCCATTTGTAAAAATCTTTGCCTTAGGATGTGCATTTTTCCTTTAAATATGAAGTTTTCTTTCATTTTCATGATTTTGGTTCTTTCCCAAGTTCCAAATTCTAATTTAAACTTTGGAGTGCATTGCATCTTGACATGTTTTGAGTTGTTTTCAAAGGTATGTTTTTTCTTTTGTTTTGGTTTTGTGTGCTTGTTTGCTAGTTTTTCTCCATTTGGAGAGATTGCAAGTTTTTTCCCAAAAACTTGTTTTTCCTTCATTACATGTGAAAGCATTGTCATCTTTCACTTTCCATTTCCATGTCATTCCATCTCACATCTCATCCGACAAATGTGATTACATGTTTTTCATCTCATTCACCATCTGCACATGCATGTAATCCCATTTTTCGCTTCCATTTTCACTCATCTCACCTTTCATCTCCTGTTACATGTTGTATTTACATGTAATCCATTTTCCGTGCAATGACATCTTGAAAGCCTGAGTCACGTTTGAAAATCAACAATCTTTTTTTGCATGCATTCCCATGCACCAAACACTTTATTTCCAAAAAAACAAAGTAGTTAAAGGTGTTGATGGAAAGTTGTTCCAAGTTTACATCTGGACATCGTCAAGAAGGTTTTCAAAGTGTCAAAGACTTCAGTTTGTGCTGATCAACAAAGGAGAAGTCATGACAACTTGAGCGAGAAAAGCTGGATCACATAAGTTTCCACATGACAATGGACAATTCATCACAATCAGAGGTTATCAAAAGATGCAACACCATGGTTATCAAAGTAAATGCAGTGGTACAAAGTATAGGAACTTTTGATCCTGTGATTATCTAAGATTGCATCGTCAAGTACAAGGCCCTTTAGGATTGTTTCCTTCTCTTCCGTCTTCTTCTTCTTCTTTCATGTTTGTAGGTGGAGAGGATGCATTGCATGAAGATGTGTAATTACATGTAATGCGAGTTACATGTGTATGTAAAAGATATAATGCGAGTTGCACGTGCAGTTGCATGTAACCCTTTATTTTCTTTTGTAGTTAGACTAGGTCAAAGTTGGTTGAGTTGCTCCGACTTTTTTCTCCACCTTTTTCTCAAATTTTGTGCCTATATAAAGGAGTGACCCCTCATTGTAAAATCATCATTATCTTTTATGCAAGAGAACTCTGGAGAAATTGTGCTACCATAACTTTGTTTGTGTAAGCACTATTTTGAGAGAAAGTGAATACAAAGGAGCATTTGAGACTTAACTTTGATTAAGTGAGATTGTTATTTGTGTGAATTGTAAGCTTTGTCTATGATTCATCCAAGTTGTCTTTGATTCATATTGTCTTGTGTTATTGGTAATTGTTCTAGTAAATTGAATAAAAAAGAGTTAAGAAACAATTGAAGCCAGAACTTTGACCAGGAGCAATTGTGAAAGTGTATAGCTAGAAGCTTTGTTTGTAGCTTATATTTTCTTCTTAATTCACAAAATAGTTAGATTGTTCTTACTTTTAAGAGTCTTTGTGCCCTAATTGTAATACCTTTACCATATAGAAGTACGATCGAATTTAGAGCCAAACCGGTAGATTTTTATCTAGCCGTTGAGTTAGTGAAAGTTTATCGATATCATTGTTTCTAGCTCTTGATAGAAGTGTAGTTAGAGATTTACCTTGCCCATTACTCACTTTACGAGTAAGTGAATCCTTTCTTGAAAGTTAAGAAGAAAGGATATTAGTAACACCCTATTTACAAGATCTCTCGACTTCTTTCTTACCTTGAGTTGATCCAAGGAACAGTGAGAAGGGGGAACCTTTAAGGTAGGAGAGACTCTGTGTCACATGCTATGGCTGGTCATCTTATTTTGTGACCGGATTTTTACCCAAAACTATCAGTTGCAAAATATCCACCCAACATGTTGCACCTAGTATCCCACCATCAATAGCACCTATCAGTGTAGAACCATATGTTGAAGAAGTTCAACTAGATGAGAAAGAGAAAGATGTAACAATAATAAGTGAGATTAGCACCCCTATATTCTCAAGGTCTACAAGGACCTCACCACTAGTAAACTTTGCACCTACTAAGAAAGAAAATGAGGAAAATAAAATGGAAGAAATATCACTTAGGAGATAAAAAGGATTAAAGAAATAACTACTGGTCTAGGGCCTAGAAAGAAACCTAAAGTCATGATGACTTATATTGATAGGAAGATAGTAGAGGAAAAGGCAAAAGAGAACACACCAAAGAGAATAAGAGGGAAAATTACCCCACCTCAATCACAACCACAAGAAGTGGATAGTGGAGTGACGAAGAAAAAAGAGTTGGAAGCCTAAAATTGGCAGAATGAATCAAATGATAATCAAATATGGAAATCTACCTTAGTTAAATAAGTATTATAATTTATATGATCCTATGTAGAAGAGGTAGATGCAGAATAAAGTGACAAGGTATATGGTTGGTTTCAAGCAACATTTGATACATATACATGGGAACATACCAAATGAATTATATGAAAAGTTGAAGATAAGGAAGAAGAGAGCTAGTGAGGAAGAGAAGAAAATAAGAGAAAATACAATTCTGAAACTATGTACCTTATACAATGATGATCAAATGAAAGATATTAAGAAGAAGTTAGAGCCCTTAGTGAGAAAGAAAATAAGAGAAATTCAAATAATGGGAGGCTTGTACGATGAAGTAATCAAGGAGATAGAGGAGGCAATAGTAAAAGTAATGACAAAGTCTACTCCAGTAGCAACAGTAGTAGCACTAGACAATGAACCCCAACAAGATATTGAAATGGATACAGAGGATGCACCAGAAGTAGAAGATGACACCATGATGATAGGAGGAGCCACAATCACTATTGATACTAGTGAAGACCCCTTTACTAGTGCATAAGTTGACCCCTATACAAAAAAAAAAAGGACCAAGAAGTTGGCAATTTGGAATTAGTCCATATTGTAGATTGTACCAATTCAAAAGAAGAAGAATATAACAAGAGAAAATAAGATTCTACATTTGTGTGTAAACAGATAACATCTATAGAGTTATCTTTGGTACTTACTCCTATGAGTGAAAATCTTGACTATACAACAAATTGGTCCAACATTGTTGAGGAGACCACAAAAAGAACCATTTCTTTGAAGAAAACAAAAACACAAGAAGAAAAAAAATCAGAAGAACAAATAGGGAAAGAAGAAGAGAAGAAAGAGGAAGAAAACAAAGACAATGAGAAAGAATACAATTATCATATGGATATTCGGCTATCTCAACCACTTGAAAGTCAAGCACCTAAAAAAGAGGAAAGACAGATAGCAATTGTAGAAATGCCTACTATGGCAGCAACAACATCACAAGCTGGTACTTCAAGATCGCCTCTTGAAGCACTAATTACAACTTTGCCACAAGATGTTACCAAAATGTTTGATGGTAACATAGACATTCAAAAATGTATGCACTTGTAACAACATTTTTACTATGAAAGCTTGTAGGAGAATTGGGCAAGATGGGTTGGCTTAGGTACACTTGATAAGATAACAAAGAAAGTGCAAGATATTGCTCAAGTACAAATTGATGAGTCAGATATGGAGAAGAGAGCAGAAAATAAAATGGAAGTTGCAATAAGAAAGGCTCAAGCTACTCATGATTCTAACTTATTTAACATTTTTTTCAATAATACTACTAGTGACTTATCACTTATTGACACTTGTATTAAAGTACTGAGAAAATGTCTACAAGAAGGTAAAAAATTGTATGGTAAATGCACTTTTTCATTTGAGTACACAAAATATATTGAGAAGGGCATCAAGGAAAAGGAAGTAGAATTGAAGATCATTGTGGATGAATTACAAAATCTAAATGTACAGATAATAGATCTAGAATCAGGGATCAGCAGTGTTCATAATGTGTTGAGATTACCTGAGTTGAGAAAGGAGAGTACCATAAAGAAATTTTCACTATTAAACGAACACATTACCTTGAAAATTGATCATGTACAAAGGCATCTTAAGGAGTGTAAAGACACAAAAGACACCTTTACTATATTTGTTTATTCTAATTTTAATGTAGTGGAGTTTGCATCTTATGGCTTATGTGCACTAATCAGCATATCAGAAGCAGTCAAGGATACATGGGACAAAGAATTTGCCAACTTGAAGAGGAACTTTCAAGAGTGCATGGCAATCATTAACAATCAACATGCTTGATGAAGAAGAAGGTAACAAAATTTTGACATGTATATATATTTTGACTCACCTTCACCATTGATGTCAAAGAGGGAGAGTATTGAGGAAAATTGTATGTGTATACTTTATTGTAAGGAGTTATAAGTAAGATAAAGTATAGTGAAAGGGGGAGTAACTATAACTATAATATGGTTACACATTTTTTTAAATGATCCGCATATCTTGAAATTTTCACAAGGCCACAATTTTGAAGAATTTTGTAACTTAGCCAATTTTCTCACACGTTGCCATCAATGCCAAAAGGGGAGATTGTTGGAAATTTGAAAAGAGGGATATCTAAAGATGATATAGGGCTGTCATTTATGGAAACATATATCTGATACGAAGAAGGGAAAACATAATATTAAGTTGTGGATACTTGGACATAGAAAATTGTCCAAGTATTATTCATGAAGACAGTGAACGGTTGTACATTTTGCATTAGGGCAGTCTGCTAGAAGCAGTTGAGGTTATATGTGGTTAAGGGAACGAAGAATAGGATGTAATATTCATGTGGTTAAGAGTTCTTAAGGATATTCACTATACAAATAGAGTTATGGAAAGTTGTATAGATACAGGTTATACAAGTAGAACATAGAAGATAAAAGAGTAAAGGAATTTTAGTTAAGGGATTGTTTTGGAAATGACTTGACAAGGTTGGGACAACATCCTAGATGTTAACCCTCACTTAGAAAAGTTAATTCAAAATATTTAGCAAGGTATCAAGCAATAGGGCTGACAAGATGAAAGAATTCAGTATAAAGGAAGAACTTTTTGTTTGAAGAAGAATGGCATAGTAATGTAATGATATAATGTTGTGATGTGCACTTTATTTGATTAGTATTGATGTGAATCTAATGATAAATGAACAATTTTGTGAAGAGAGCTACAAAAGAAAAATCAAATATTGAAGATATTAGCACAGTCAAGAAGGTTTTTGTATCTATACATTTTTCTATAAATATTGTACTATTGCATATGCATGTTTGAGAAGTGGTCTCAGATTGCTACTTTTGTATTGTAAGACCAACTCCTAGTAGGGTTGAGGCTTCTAATAAGGACAGATATGCTATACAAATGTAATAGGTTCCTAATAGGGTCAAAGTCTTCACAAGATACTTTTGATTAGTGGTCGTTTTGTGGGTACCATCCCCATAGGGGTTTTCACTTGGCCAGGGTTTTCCTAGTTACCAATTAATGGTGTTATGAGTTGCATTGTATTAAGGTTATGTTTACTTTTCATTTTTGCATGCTTAAAGATTGTTAATAATATACACAGTTGGGCAAGAGTATGTGGAACACTGATTCAACCACCGCACCCCCCTCCCGCCCTATCCCCCTCCCTCACCTCACCCTCTCAATATTCCTTATTTCTAATAGATGATGTTGGTGAGAAAATAGATGATGATAAAGAAGAATGAAGAACAACAAGAAAAAGCAAAAAGTGAAATAACATAAATATAAGTAGGTACAAGTACTAAAACTAAGGAGGATCATACCACTGATAAGAAATAAGTACCAAATACCACCAATAAGAAAAGAAAGAATACCGAGGAAAATAGGAGACAAAAAGATGAATCACAAGAAACAGAAGAAGAAGAAATTTCTAGAGCCTTACAAGTAATGATCATGATCATGTATGAATAGGAGAAAAGGAAAAGAGAAGCATAATCAGTTGAAGAAGGTGAAGACATTAATAATGACCCAAAATATGCTATATTAAAGAGAAACGTGAAAGATATAAGCTATAAAAAAAAATACCTATATGCAGAAAATTTTGAAGAAAAAGTAGAAAAGGAAAATTTGAAAAGGGAGAAACAGAGAAAAAAATTGAGAAAAATCATTAAAACATTTATAGAATTATTATCACGAGTTTCTATTGATATGGATGAATGACTCATAGATTAGTTGAAAATCTTTATAAATGCAATTCACACAAATCAAGATATAGAAGCAAAACTCAGGAAGAAAATTGAGAAGTTTCAGAGTAACCAAGATGACAAGTCAATAAAAAGGGAAGTAGAACTTGAAAACTCGATGTCTAAACTACTTAAAGAGATAAAGGAAAACTTAAATAAAGCAAGTAAGATATACAAGAAGACATGTACTATTATAGAATTCACTGCAGATATTAATGCAAAGGTAGAAGAGGTAAAGATAGAATTGCTATTCTAGTAGATGGAGTAAACTCTTCACTGATAATGAAGTGTAATCACAAATTAGATTATTATCTTACATGATTAAAGAATTGTGTTATAAAGAAGGTATCATAGGAGAAACCCAATGGAGCTCCAAGGTATGATAACACCTACTATACGAATGATGCAAAAACATTTGAGAACAACTACCAAATTATTTGGTACACATGATCAAACCATTATCGCAAGTATGGTAGAACAGGTAACACAATTCAGAGTTCATATCATTACTCTAAATCAACTAAAAAATGTGTAGAATCAAATTATAATGAACATTAAGGACAAGTTGATACCAATATTTGACAAGATATGGACAAGTAAGTACCCTAGCACACAAATTTTTTTCTATAATCTTTGGCAATGCTTCCAAAAATGGGGAGAAGAATACAATAATAAACAAACCAAAAAAAATGAGAAGAACCATAATAAGAGAAAAGGGAAAAGAAAACTAAAATTCATAGAGAAATCAAAAGAAGCAGAAATAAAGAGGGTGCAATATAAAAAGTCAAGCATAGTAAGTATGATAGGAATTACACAAGATAATAAATTTTGATGGTATTCTCATCTATGTCAAAGGGGGAAATTGTTAATTGACAAAATTATCTATAAGATATTGCTGAAGATTTTAAAGCATAGTTATATTCAACTGTGAGATATGTTGCACACAGTATATCTTACAATATCCAATTATATAATCATGACAATTTAAATTTTGTAGTAGCTATATACATTACATATAAGATATTATAGGATGATGTTGAAGTGGATTTTTGTAGAATATAATTGGACAATTTTTTATTGAATGTAAATATGTTAGTTGAAAACAATTATGGTTTCTATTTTGGGTTGATGGTTATGTGCCTAGTGTTTTACATCATGGGCTCTTTGTCTAGAAAAGAGCATGTTGTATGGAGAACTAACATTCCTATTGGTAGACATAGGTACCTCAAAGGGATGGAAAATAAAATAGATTCATGTAAGGAATACTTCTTAGCCCTTTAGTAGAGACTTAGTTCTAGTCTAGAAGTAATTGGTGTTGTATTGGTAATACGATTTGATGGAGGTTCCTTTTAAGAGTAGACATTGGAATTAGTAATTAGTGGTTCATCTTCTAAATTGAAAAGGGTAAAAAAAAATGTCAAAGGAAAAGAAGTTGTTACAGTTTCAGTATTTGAGAGTGAAGAGAAAGATTCTTATAGAGAAGAAAGTGTTTTTGAAACAATAGAAGAAGCAAAAAGAGAAGAAAAATTAGAGGGAATGGAAGTTGTAGAAATGGAGAAAAGTATGGTTTCTTTGGAAGGATACGAATCTATTCATCTTGATGTGGTCAAGACTATGTTGGATTAGGAAGAGTTTGACAAAATCGGAGATGTGTGGGTTGAATATTCTTCAACTCTTATGAACCTGGTGTTCAACTCTCTCATGATCATTTAACTAAAAGAAGGATTGTAGTATCCATAATATAAGTATGCTACATGGTGACATGATTGTGAAGATAGAGAAGAACTTGTTACAATTCAGTGTTAACTATTGGACTGTAGAAATCAAGAATAAGAAGAAATTTTATAGTGGGAAGAAGATATTATCTCTTCCTATCGGTAAGATAAGAACCTATATGGAACGAAGCACAAAGGTCTACATGTGCTATCTATTAATGTGATAGATTCAAGTAAATCGGCCTTGTTAAACATTGATCACCACATATACTTATCGAGCTCTTATTAGCATTAATCACCTTATATAAAATGTGCCTTAACTATTGTTGATTAACATATTCATATCAATCTTTTTAATACCAATTACCATATGTAAGTATCAGGTGTTTTATCATGCATAGTTACATGGTGAAGAGTGGTGGTTGTTGGGTGATAGGGCATGTCCTATGTAGGGAATGTCCATACGTAGTTGTAGCCACATAGAGACATGTCCCTACATGGGACATGCCTCCTCAAAATATATTTATATATAGAGAATTGTTGCGATTGAAACATTTATCAATCTTACTTCATACTATTACATCTGCAACATTCTCCATTCTATACATTTTGTATTAAGAATAAAATCAGAAACTCTTACATAGTTGCAACATATTTATATCTTCTAAAGGTCTACAAAAGAATTAAAGGTATTACTTCTGATCCAATTTCCTTTGCATAGTATCATAGTCTAGTTTGTAAATAATATTAATAGCATTTTCAACCTCAAAAAACATGAAACATCCTCAAAAGGAATTTGTGATAAATTACTTGTCATGGTGAATGGAGTTAGATTCGAAATTAGACATGAAGGTTCTTCTAACTTTGTCTCATGGAAACTCAAATTAATAATCACACTTAGAAAACAAGAATTAGATTCATATGTAGCAGATGTATCAATAACAGATGATGAGACCGAGAAAATCCAATAGAAAGGGAATAATAATAAATCCATGAAGATCCTAGTAGATTTTGTCAAGGATCACAAAATCCCTATCATATCAAAATTAAACATTGCCCATGACATGTTCACCTCCATAGAGAACATGTATGAGATAAATAATACTAGTCAGTCACTTGCATTAAAACAACTACATTGTATTAAGATGAATAAAGGTGAAACTATTACATCTTATTTTATAAGGATAACAGAACTAAGGGACAAATTATTTACAGTTGGACAGATGTTGACAATAAAGACTAACAATCTTGGCACTAAATGGACTTCCCAGATCCTTGTAATCATTTATACAAGGAATAAATCTCTGATCCAAACTTCCAAAGTTCAATTAATTAAAATTTGATTGTATTCAAGAGGAGTCAAGATTGATCACTAGAGGAATCATAATGAATAGAACCAATGAAGAGATTCAAGTGTTAAATACAAATTCTCACAAAAAAGGAAATTTCAAATGAAAGAGGAGAAAAGATGACAATAAACATTTATTCAAAGTGAAGAGGGATATGTCCAAAGTTTGGTGTTATAGATGTGATAACTTTGGTCATGTTATTGGAAAATGTCCTGAAAGACTTGAGAACCAAGACTCCATAGCAAAAGTCCAAGATATGGAAAAATTTGTATTCTACTCAACATTATCAAGTTAGTTAATGTCTAGTAGAAATACCAGGGTCATACACAGTGGATCATTGTGTCATATACCCAGCTTCAAAGATCAACTAGATATTTTTGATGAAAACAAAAATGAAGAAGTTGCCATTAGAGATAACTCCACAAACCTTGTGAAAGGAATTGGGACCTACACTATCCAACTAACATCTAGAGTTACCTTACAACTAATTGGAGTGTTGTTTGTCCTAGGAATCAAAAGAAATCTAGTATCCATCTCAATCCTAGAAGATGATGGAGGAGCATCCCAGGGTGGTGAGCAATCTTGTATGCAGAGGCATTGAGCTCAATTTTGTGGAGTTATGATTTCCGCATTTTGGGGTGTGTTCGAGACATTGGGCAACCTTGTCTTAAGTGTGCATCAAATTTGGAGTATTAGTCATGGAGTTAGAGTCGTTTTGGTGGTTGTTGGTAGTGTGTTCCTGGCTTTCTAGCATATCTTGGAGATTGTATTTGTGAGCTTCAATCTGAGGGAGTTGGCATGTGTGCTCTTGGATTTGGATCGTTGGATGGCACGCGGTACTATGTCTAAGGGTACGTAATTTTATGTTTTCATATGAGTTAGTTAAGCATTGTAAACTTGGGACCTATCTTAATTTATTTCATGTATTTAATGTATGTTGCAAGCTGACTTGTGGCTTGAGGGTGTATTTAATATGAGTGTTTATTTTATGTGTTACTTGCTAGGCCAACCTATGGCTTGGTTTAGTATAAGTAGAGGGTCTTGTCTTGAGACATCATGAGGGTGTTCAGTGTGAAGTAGCAAAGAGGATAGAAGTTTGAGCAGAGCTAGTAGCTAAGTTGGTTTGGGAACAAGAAGATTTTTCGATGACTTGTGAGCACAAGCTTAGATTCTTCTTGGAGTTTTTCTACCAAATTGCAAATCTAGACTAGCTAAAAGTTGGGTCTTGTGAGGTCTTGTAGAACTATTATTGTAATTGATAAGTAGGAAATAATTTCCACAGCAAGTCAAATTGTGATATTGCTATCAGGATTTAGCTGTGTGATTTTGAGTCAAACTCATTGAACCATGTTTCATGAGTAGTGATTCAACATGAATCGATATCTCATGAGAATAAATGGAACACTCGACACTCATTGGATCTAGGTGATGCTCACAAGGGTGAAGCACCGGGACTACTGTAATTGTTGATGTATTTGGCTATAATCTAGAAGCTCTTATAGCTAGGCGTGTTGGATGTAAATCTTATGATTCTATTCTAAGAATTGGCATTATTTTGGATCTAAATTTGTGTTATTGTTATATTTTGTTGTGTGGTTATTTGTTGGGGGCTAGGATATCTCCTTTGGGGATTCCCTTGCCTTGTATTGCATTAAGTGGTATAAGAGTGAAGGTTTGATCTGGTTGAGATTATTAGAGATGATTGATCTTGTGGAGTTGGTTGATCTTGTGGATTTGTTTCTTTGTGTTTGCAAAAAGCTTAGAAGATGCCTCTGAGAAGATTGGACACTAGGATGATTGCAAATCTCACTGATGTTGTGAAGACTAAGATTTCAGAGAAGGTTCGATCAAATTTCAAATCTGAGATGGAGTTGAGGAAAAATGATTCAGTTGTTTAGATCTTGAGAGCTATAGTTGGTGTACCAAGAAATGTGGGTACTGAAGATGGATATAAAGTTGTTGAAGACTTTGAAGTTGTTGGATCGAGCAGTGAACACAAAATTGATCACATGGAGAGACCTGTGGAAGACAAATTTGGTCGGTTGGATAGATCTGGAGCTCAATTGAAACTAAAGTGTAAGATGGATATTTCTAATTTCTCAAGTACTTTGAATCTTGAAGACCTGAATGGTTAGATTGGTGAATTGGAAGACTACATTGAGTTAGAAGATATTGGTGATCCACTCAAAGTGAGTTTAGCATAGACTAAGTTGAAAGGACATGTTTTCTTATGGTGGAAAGAATTGCAAAGAGGTAGAGAAGAGGGAGGTGAAATGAAGATCATTAGATGGTAATTGATGGTGACAAAGTTGAAGGCTAAGTTCATTCTTGTTGAATATAAACTTGATTTGTTCAAGAGGTTGCAAAATTTGAAGCAAAAGCATATGATTGTGAAGGATTACACTAAGGAGTTCTATCAGTTGACTGTTCGATCTAGACATAGAGAACTTTCTAAGGAAAAGGTGGCTAGATATTTGAGATTCAATATTCGGGATGAGACTATTATGCTGAAGATTGATTCAATTGAGGATGTTTATTAGTATGCTCTAAGGCAAGAAGAGAAGTTGAAGAGAAGACGTCAAGGTAATTATCGATGAAAGGAAAAGAAGGAACACTATGAGAAGGATAAACATATTGTTGAAGATGAACCAAAACCTATTGAACAGAGGAAGAGAATAGACAGAGGTGCATTTAACAATACTTGTTGCAAATGTGTTGAAGAAGGACATAGATCTTTTGAATGTCCCAATAAGAAGGTTGGTGACAAAAGAATTTTTGTGGTACAAGAGAATGTGGATTAAGCGAATATGCCTCAGAGAGAGGGATATTCTTGATTCAACGAGTGTTACTTGGTAAAAAGATGTTTGAACCTTGTCAAAGGAGGGAATTGTTTAGGACTCATTGTAAATCTAGAGGTGAATGTTGAAATGTGATTGTGGATGGTGGTGGTACTGATAAGCTAGTTGTTGAAGAGATGGTTCAGAACCTTGGTTTGACAAGAGTGAGACATCCTTGTCCTTATAGGATCAGTTGGTTACAATATGAACATGCTTTGGAAGTGAAGGAGCAATGCCTTATTAATTTTTAGATTGGACAATATGTTGATCAAGTATTGTGTGATATTGTGGATATAAATAGTTGTCACATATTACTTGGTAGACCCTGGCAATATGATTGCAAGGAAGTACACGATTATGCCAAGAATGTGTTTATTTTTTAGAGGGGCGACAGGAAGCATTCCCTTATTCCTTTGCAGAATGCAAAACTTGGTAGAAGGAACCTGAGTTTTGGTAGTCAAGTTGAGTTGAAGAATTCTCAAAGTGGTAGATATCAGTATGGAAAACAAAAATAGTTCGCACCAAAGGCAGATGTGAAGATGGCAATTGTATGAAAGGATTTGCAAAAGTGGAACAAAGGCAAGAGTTTACAAGTTGATGTGATGGAGGATATGTATGTGAAGAACTTGTTTGGGGTTTATGTCTTGAACCCTAAAAGATGTTCTTCCAACTGTTAAGAACATATTTCCTTCACACCTGGGGTGTCTAATATAGGAGCATACTAGGGTGGTCAACAATATTGTATGCAGGGGCATTGAGTTCAACTTTGTGGAGTTATGCTTTGCGCAATTGGGGGTCTATTCGGAACATATTGGGAAACCTTGTCTTAAGTGTGCATGAAATTTGGAATAATCATCTTGGAGTTAAGTCATTTAGAAAGGTGCTAGTAGTGTGTTCTTGATTTCCTAATAAACCTTGGAGATTGTATTTACGATCTTTGATTCAAAGGATTTGGCGGGTGCACCCTTGGATTTGGATCATTGGATGGCACGTGGACCTATGCCTAGGAGCACAATTTTGTAGGTTGTCATATGAGTTACTTATGCATTGTAAACTAGGGCATGTCTTAAGTATTTAGTTATTTCATATATTTAATGTTTGTTACAAGATGAGTTGTGGCTTGAAGGTGTATTTAATATGATTGTTTATTTATGTGTTACTTGTTAGGTTGATATGTGGCTTGATTTAGTATAACAACTCTCTTGTCTTGTATTGAGATATCAAAGATGAGGGTGTTCAGCATGAAGTAGCACACAGGAGCGAAGTTTGAGCAGAGCTAGTAGCTAAGTTGGTTTGGGAAACAAGAAGGTTGTTTAGTAGCTTGCGAGTACAAGTTTAGATTCTTGGGGTTTTTCTACCAAATTATGGATCTAGGCTAGCTAGGAGTTGGGTTTTGCAGAACTATCATTGTAATTGCTAATGTATTTGGCCATAACCCGAAAGGCCTTACAATCGGGCATGTTGGATGTAAATCTTGTGATTTTATTATGAGAATTGGCATTATTTTGGATCTAAATCTCTGTGTTATTGTTATCTTACATTGTGTGGTTATTTATTGGGGGCTAGGATATCTCCTTGGGGGATTCTCCTACCTTGTACTACATCAAAAGACAAAGGGTATCATATTATTTTCTTGGATAGAAAGGTTCTTACCTGGCCTAAGAACTCTAACAGAAAGAATGCTTATACTGGAAAGCACAATAAAACTAATTAAAACCTTGAGGCCTTTCGGACCCTAAGCCCTGAAATCCTTGGGGAGTGGGTCGACCTAGTCCAAAACAAGTCAATCCAGTCCCAATGATCAAGTCAAGGGAGTCACAAAGGATTGGGCAATTATCAAAACAAATAGAGGAGAAAGTGGAAGAAGATAAGGAAAAGAGAACATCAAGCATGGGTCCATCTAAGGTCCAAGAAAGAAATTATGGAAAGGGTGTTTAAAAGGTCTTAAAAGGTACAGATATAACCTTGTATTCAACTTGGTTCATTTTTTTTCATCTGACATATTCTACAACTCTATGCAAAATTTTCAACACCTTATTACAATTAAGGCCAATAATAATGCTCGCTAATAAAAGCAATGATTTTATCTCGATCGAATTGTCGAGACAATCTTCCAGTATGCTTCTCCTTGATTATGTTCTCCCTCATAGAACTCTAATCACTACACAATTATCTCTCTTTAAACAACATTTTGTCTTGGATTATAAAACCCAAACATTTGGTCTTGTTTAGAGTAACATATATTTGCAAGCTCCAAAGGAATTTTTTGTGGACTGGTACTAAGGAAAAAAAAGAGAATGTCCTTAATTGCCTGGGACCAAGTTTGTAAACCTATTAGTGACGGTGGATTGGGAATTAGGAAAATAAGAAGTATGAATAAAGCCAAGGTTGGATAACTTATCATGATGACAAAGAATGGAGTATTATTTGGAAACATAAGTACCTCTTCAATGTGAATTCTTTGGCTAATTTCCTTTCTTCTCCTGATGTTCTTTATCCTTCTGCAATATGGGGAGTTGTTCAGGGGACAAAGAATACTCTTGGAAAAGGATGTTCCTGAAAAATTGGAAATGGGCAAAAGGTGAGATTTTGGGAAGACATCTGGTTATTGGATCACCCCCTGATTCTTGATTTTCCAGATAATGATCAAGTTGAGATATGTAAGCAGTGATATGGCACTTTTGTCTGTCAGTATTGGCATAATAATTCTTGGGTGAAATTGACAGATATTGATCAAGGATTCAATAACATACAATTGAGTTTGAATGCCTTCTCTCTTTATCCCACTTATGAGGATAAGATGATATGGAATGTTGATCCAAGTGGCCAATTTAAAATTTCTACTTTCTTTGTTTCAAGGGAGAAGGGCAATCAACCCTTTTGGTCCCAAGCTTGGATTAAGGGCCTCATACCAAAAATAAACATCTTCTACTGGATTATGCTCCAAAACAAAATCCTGACCCAGGACAATCTGCAAAAAAGAGGAATTAATGTGGTTAATAGATGCACCTTATGCAAAAATAGATTTGAAGATAGAGACCACTTATTCTTGTATTGCTCTTATAGTCATCAAGTTTGGAATGAGATTGTAAATTACTAGAGTATGACTTGGGTTCATCAAAATAATATTGAACTTTGTTTCAAAAGTTGGAAATGTCCTTCTAAGGATCCTAAGGTTCAATTTTTTTGAAAAATAACTCTTCCTCATCTCTAGTGGGGTATCTGGAAAGAAAGAAATAATAGAATCTTTCAAAATAAGGATTTGCTAGGATGGGTGGTGGGACAAAATATTGTTAGAGCAATCAAAGAGAACTTTAAATCTCAGAGGAAAACTAATCAAACTTTTCAAATTGATAATCCATTGTGATCAAAAGGTCCTAATTTGAATTTTGATAACCCAAGATTGACCATAAGATGGAATACGCCTCCTAATGGATGGATAAAAGGAAACTTTGATGGGGCTGCTAAGGGCAATCCGGGAAGAGCTGGATGTGGAGGAATTTTGAGAGATCATGCGGGAAATGTAATAGACGCCATTCTTGTTCCTATAGGTTAGTCAAATAGCCATATTGTTGAAGCTACTGTTGCTCTATATACCATGAAGTTAGTAGCTGAAATGGGGTACCCAAAGCTATGGTTGGAAGGTGACTCATTGAATATTATAAATACTCTTAATAACAAAAATTCAATTACATGGTTGATTGAGGCAACGGTCATGGAGATTAAATCTCTTATTAATAAATTTGAAAAAGTTATTATTTCCCATACATATTGAGAGGCCAATGGGGTTGCTAATTGGGTGGCTAACCATTCAATCCAAATGGGATATAAGATGACGTGGGTCGGTGAACTTAATAAGCACGCTGATCTAAAAGCACTTATTAATTATGATGCCATTCATTCGAAGGTGGGAAAGATATGCCAAGATTAGAAATTTAATGATTTTTGATAGTGGGGCTACGGTTGTCAGTGTTCCTTCCCCAAGGAAGTACACTTATGTGATTACAATCTGGGCTTTGCACGTATCATTTCCGAAGAGGATTTTATTTGATGTGAAAATCTGGTTTCAGCTTTACTTGGTTGCTCTCTGCTTTTGGCTTCCTCTGGTTTTTGGGTTTCTCAGTAATACTCTGCAAATGGGAGGTGAACCGAGGAAACAAGAACCCAGTAAATGCGATGTCTCGAAGGCTCGGAAGGATGTATGGAAGATCTTACAAAAAGGAAAGGTGACCAACTACTTAGAACGACTGCATGGGTCTAAACCACATGTCACCACGGCCTTTTTCAAAAATTGGACTGGTGATAGGGTATCCTTACATGGTGTCATTGTGAAATTAACGGAGGATTTCATAGCTGAAATCACGGGTTTACCCATGGAAGGTATCAAATTCACTAAGCAGACAAGCATCTCAAATACGGCATTCAAAAAATTTCCAAAGACGGATGCTAAGGAGAAAAATCTAGAAAAGAATGGAGACTTCTACGACTTGGACCAGATAAAGGAAATTTGGCAGGATGTGCTCTCCTGTACCCGTGAGTATTTCATCCTTGATGGTAAAAATAAAAGAGTTCATAAGTTTCATTTTGTCTTCCTGAATCATTTCAGGCATAAGGATAGACTTTCTTTTCCCTTCTATTTGCGCTTCTCTTTGCTTCAAAGTCTACATGCCCATAGAAAAAAGGAGTCTCGTCCTATATTGCATGAAGGCCTAATTCTCCTCATTGAGGGTTATTGTAAAAACAAGTCCATTGTTTCTACTCCTTTGGACAAACAGAAGGGTTCTGTCTCTGGCTCCCATTCCAAAAAAAGCAAGAAGGATGAGAAGTTTAAAGACAAATAGAGAAGGATAAGACACAATACTTCGCATTCTCAAAAACAAATGGTAAAGAGAATGAAACCCCTGAGGAAGAGGAAGGTACGTATGTTGGGGATTTTAGCTCCAATTTAGATGGTTATCTAGAAAGCAAAGAAAAAAGTGGGACAGAGGACTTGAAAGAAAATAGTGAAGATAATTCTGATCAGGGAAAAACTGGTGATGAGGGTAATAAGATTGAATCCGGTGGTGATAAAGAAGAGATGGAAAAGGCTATTGAAGACCCCGTTGCGGAGGAACAAATTGTAAAGACCCCTTCACTAGCCAAAGAGATTGGGGTAACAAGACAAGAATGAGGACCCAGCCACCACTTGGATTGAGGATCAAATAGACAGGGTGGTTTCACCTCCTCGTGAGATTGCAAAATAGGATATTAGTGATTTATCACAGAGAGAAACTAAGCTATCCTTTTTGCATTCAGCCAAGCTCAAATCTGATTCTATGCTTCAAGTTGATTCATGGATATACAATGAAATTACGGGTCTTAAAAAGAAAATGTATATTATGCAACATAACCAAGAAGCTAATCGTGTCATTGTTTACCAAATGGAGGTGCAAGTGGTTGATATCCCAAACAAACAGAAAGAGTATGAACAAAACTTACGGATGCTCGTTAAGGAAAGTGGGACTAAAATGGAACAAGTGACTTCAAGTATATGTGCAGCGGCTGCTAGTCTTGGCAAGCGAGCAAATGAGGAAATTATATCTCCGGGAGGACCAAGCAAGAGGACCAAGCAGAGTACAAGGAAGAAGGCTCTGGAGATTGTTGTTGCTTCGGCTGCTGATTCCATACAGGACATTGCAGCGATTGGAAAGGTCACCAAAATGATTAAAGAGCTGCAATAGCAATCTTTATCGAGTTCTATTTTTTGGTTTTGTCTCGATTTAGGTCTCAATTACTGGTTGTGGAAATTGGTTTTTGTTTTTTGTATTGTTTTTTAGTTTTTATCTTTTACTAGGTTCCAAGTCCTTGTAAAACTTGGGTATTTGGACTTATTTAGTGGTTTCAGGTCCCTATAAAACCTAATTTTGATAACTCTTTCCTTAGTAGGTTTCAAGTCCTTGTAAAACCTGGTGGACTTTATCGCTCTATCCTTTTTGTTGATGTATCAACTAAACATGTTCTTGCATTACCACATACATTTTTCGTCGTTTCCTTCATTGGCTTTAGCTTGTGTCGTAGTCCATCCTTCACTAAAGAATGTGTATTTGTATACCCATCATGTACTGCACCGCAATCAAATTGTCATAATCTCCCTAACAACAAATGACAACCATCCATAGGCATAATATCACACAATACCTAATTGTGATAGTTTTCAATTTTGAACTTCATTAAACATTATTCAATGACCAAAACCTTGTGATCCTTTTGCAACCAACCAATTTGATAGGGATTTATGTACTTCCTTCTCTCTAACTTCAATTTATTAACCATTTCCTTTGAGACAAGGTTATCAATACTAACACCGTCGATAATGACATTGTATACCTTAGCATTACAATTAAATCTTATGCAAAACAAATTTTTCCTTGCTCTGGTTCCTTCTCATTGTTTAGCAAAGCTCTTCTAGTAACAAGGACCTCTCCGCTTTCGAAATCTTCAAATTGTGACTGTTTGGTATGTTTATCTCATGTGCAACTCATGCATTTTCATCTAGTATTCTATTTGTTCTCCCTTGATGTTGGGGAAACTCATAAACTATATGATAGAAATTATTTGCTTTTTTATCCTGACTACTACTTGAGCCACCATTATTCTTTTGATCTTTGTTTCGGCCTCCATAAGACCATCCACTTGGCTTTCCCCCACCTCTTCTAATTTATTTGTTCTCAAACATCTTGTTCAATTTGTCTTCTAACTTCAAAGCTAATTGATATGCATCTTCAATGGTAGACATTCCTACCATTATTAACTCTTCTTTATAGTTAACCTCAACCCATTTATGTAATGGTCAACCTTCTTGTTGGCTTCAAGATAATCTATTTTATATATTCCTATACAGGTCTTCTTGTTTACTACAACTTTTGCACTTTCTTCAACAAATCAAGCTCATAGTTAACAAGAATGAATTGTCTCTTCAACTTTCCACCATTCAATCCCATTTTGTTATCTTTTGCTTCCCTCTTGTATCTCTCTCCAATTGAACCTCTTTCTACCAAATTTTAGTATGACCTATCATCTTGGCCTCTGCATATTTGACCCTCTCAAGATCTTCTACTTTTACATACTCGAAATATTTTCCAAATCATTGATCCAACTTATCAACTCTTTTGGATTAAGGTTTCCAAAAAATGAGGAAACTTCAATTCTCAATATCTTTCTAATCTTCAAAAATTTCCTCAAAAACATAGCTTCATCGAGATCTCTAGTTGTTTATTCCTCTTTGTCAAATTGTTCTTCCTCTTTGAATTCATCTCCGCTTTCATTTCTTGCCCTAATATATTTTCTAAAGAGCTCCTCTTACAATACTTGCACTTAACTCTAATAGGCTCTAAAATTCTCTTCTATCATACCAGGGATTCTTCCACCACAACTTCTCTATGGAGTTGTTTATGCACTCTCTCAAGCTTGCAACCACAATCTTGGTGTAAACTACCACACATTTTGCAATCTATCTACACAATCAAGAAAAACTTCTTTGGTACTTCCTCTTATTCAATTATATACACATAGCACAAGAAGAAAATAAATAGTTGGAACATAATAGAAACACTTTCTTTCTATTATTTTCAATGAAATGACATTAGAATATTCAAACAAATAGCATGTTACAACCACATGGGTAATTTGCAAGTGATAGCCACAATCTACACTTCTAAAATTAAGCCCTAAAATCCCCATTAATCCCTATATAAGTAGCACAATTAACACCCTTAGAATACTCTAGAAAGTAGAATATTCTAGAAAGTGGAATTCTCTCATTGTGGTGCCCAACACTACAATTTATCATCTCAAGTGATTTTTCTCTCCCTTTTGTATTAAAACTTAAGTCTTGATGGTATAACTTCCAGAAGCCATAACTTGTGAACCATTGACTTGATTGTCTATTATAGCCCCATTTTGGAAACCTCTCGGCGTGCTCTACAACCCTAGATTGGCGAAGCTAAACAAAGTTTGACCTCGTTTTTGAGCCTCTAAAGCCATCAAACCTTAGCTCAAAATTTTTGTGCCACTCCTCCAAAACGAAAAAATCTAATATTTTCAAACCACAATATGTTACCAACGCACTTATATATCCAAAATGAACATCTAGCAAAGCAATTGAAACAATCTGTAATCAAATGAACTTACTAATAATAATAAACTTATCAAAAATAGTAATCTTACCCAAAGATATACCTTATTGATTTACTAAACAATACTTTTTCATGATGCAAGATTGCTCTTACCCCTTGGAAGCTCCTACATCAACTTTCATGCAAACATACAAGTTGATGAAAAATCCCCATCTGTATATGAAGTCTTTTATCAACTCTTCCTTCGACAAGTTTTTTTTTCTGATTTAGAGACTACTAGCTTTTCATGGGGTCAACCCATTTATCCTATCATACCATCTATTGTCATTCTTCTACGCAATTTAGACCTCTATGCTTTGTACGGAAACAATGCCAAAATGTTTACTCTTATACAGAACTACTTGATTACACAAAGTAGACAATGTACTAGAACATACCATATTATAATACTAGAAATGAAGTAATACTCGCAAGGAAATGGCATAAAGATATGAACTTAACTTCCAAATGCAATGTATACAATCCAAAGAATGTCATCTTTTAATTAAAAGCAATTACATATATAGTGTCAAGCAGTTGGTTAAGAATACCGTCGGCAACTACCCAAAACTAATCAGAAGTAAAATAATATTAAGTCACCAACTAATTATTCCATAACATTATTATTCCAAAACTTCGGCTAGTCCACCCCCTATACTTACCTATATGACATGGTAGGTAGGTTGTCGCCTATATATATGCACCTCCTTATTCATTTTTAGTCCTTATATGTAAATATTTTCTTTAGATTTGCACTTGTCTCTAATTTGGTGTTTTCACCTGCCTAGTATTCCTAGCAATTCTCACAAAATATTATAAGTTATTGTCCACTTACATTCTAGGCACTCCAAAAATTAACATTGGATTTACAAAGTTGCTGATATCTTGTAACAATTTGGATGATTAAGAGTTCCACTGTTCATTGCTATTACACAAGTACTTTTCTGTTTCACTTGCTATCCTATTTATATCGGCATTTATTGCTCACATCTACTGTCATGATTGACTATGTTTGATACTTGATAATTTCCAAAATCATGTCAGCATAGTTAGTTGCTAAATTTATTGTTTTATCTATAAAAATTTAAACAATGAACATTTTCCTAAATTTATTACTTCTGTGTACTTCGATCCCTAATTAGTTCTTGGGTTTGGCATCTAACATGACATTCTACATTCATCTCAGCTTTATGCAAACCAAAAAATCACTTCCCTACATTTGATATTAAACTAAGCTAGTTTAATGCAAGTCAGCATTAGGCTTGACAAAACATGTAAGCCTATTAACACACTTGATTAGATTTTGAACTTGTAGAGTACTGGTCACCTAAAGTGCACTTCAGGAAGTCTCATATTTGAAACCAGGCTGGCTCAATAGTTCAGTGGTAATCACTTAACTATACTTACGAGGTATCAGATTCAAACTGATCAACACTAGAAAGAGATCACGAATTTGCTTTTTTTACATATGAACCTGATCCCAACTTTTATTAGCTTAGAAGGTAGTCTCTGTTTTCCTTGCAGTCAGCATCTGACTGGCTCCACTAATTTGCAACCAAAAAGTCATAATTATTTTCAAATTTTCTACTCAAAAATGTCCACCTATAATTTGCTTAAGTATACAAATTTGCAAGAAAATTAACTGTACACGTGACTTCACCTAACATTGCTCCAGTAACACCCTTATTATCAACTGTATGCAATGTCAGTTTCATAATGTGCACAAATGCTCACAACAGAATTTATACCCCAGGATTCTAAGAAAAAATTGCTGATTCCACATGAATGCAATCATGTGAATCTTTTTTTCAAATAGGATGCAACATAGTTAATTAGCTTTCAGTAAAACCAAATACGCATGGCAAGAACATTAGCCACAGATGAGTTGTACAAACAAATCAAAAAATTACAAAAACACAACTGTGAAAGATCAATGATAATATATGTTGTAAGCCTTCAGTAATTCATAACACAAAATTTCACAATCTATTTATGAAGTTCTCAAATCAAGTGGCAGGCCCCTTAAATCAACCAGATAGTAAACCTATTCAACAATGTATGACTGACAGTAAAGACATCCCATAACATTTGGCGGATAAAATTCCAATTGAGACTAGTTGCAACTATATTTGTCTATTTTATAGCAGTGAAAAAAAAATTCAAATATATATTTGAGACTCTCAGATCAAGTGGCTAAAATATAGGTTAAAATTCCTATTGAGACTATTTGCAACTATATTTAATATTTATCTATTTTAGAGCAGTGAAGTGCATTTGGATTCTCAGCTTGTTAGAATTGCTTATCCAGTGTCTATACGAACATCCACTTTCAAAGGTAGCTAAGGTTTTGAAGCATTTTGAAAAGATTGGGTAGCCTATATTCTACACTTTAAGCCACCTTTTAGTTTACAACAGATGATACAATGGCTAACAGTCTTCTTCAGATGTATGCTTTGCTTGATATTTAATACAGTTGACCAGATCCAGGTGAGGTTGGCATCACGCTCTTACAGTAGAAACATCACATAAACATCAAGCATGAGAAGAAAAAATTCAACAATTATGCTTACATGGATTTTACGGAACCAACACTATTGTTTAAATCTGCACTTTACTTTTTATACAGTTCATTTTAACAACATACTTTGATCTTGAGAATGTACATTATGCATGACATAGAAGAGCACCAAATTTGTTACAAGGCTAAGTTCAAACAGTGAAAAATGATAATATTGTCTTTCTAATGTTGCTTGTTTGCAGTAGAAAGCTAAGTATTTACAACATATTTACTAGCACCACACATGTTATTACTTATTTAGTATCCCTAGATCCCTCAGTTTGGAACTTATTCACATAATTGTACAGCATATTGGTCTCGCCAGAAAACTGGTCTGGATAGAAAAACTAATTGGGTAGGGCGTGATCCTATCAGAATAGCATTCTTTTTCCTTCATTGGATTCTATTTACCACTGATAACTTCCATAATTTTCAAAATACCAACATAACGAGATAGTTTTAACCTGCCAACTTAGAGTTGCTCCCTTGCCTCTGACATCTGTATATCGACCTCGTCGTCTATCTCAGGGAAAATAGTACTGTTTCCTCTGGTATTATTAGAATGACTGGAACTTGTTTCTGGTTGGGCCTGCACAGGTGTTCTGCTTGATGTTCTGAAGGGCCAAATATGAGGGACACGAAATCTTCTCCCTGATTAACCAGTGACATTTTGAAGTCTGACATTTTAGAGAGGGATAACAATGTAAAACAGTACCAAACTTAAGCTGCAAAGATTCGAGATGTTTAACAAGCATCACTTTTACCACAACACATAATCAAGTTTTCATGACATTGTTGCATAGAAAATGTGTTGTCTGAAAAATAATATAAATATTCTTTGTGATCCTTCTAGTAACAGATGATCCCTGCATAATCAAGTTCTGCTCAGCTTTGTCATCCTATGAAGTTTAGCTCAATTTATGTATGAAAGACCATGTTAACCCAATATTTAAACCCACAAATATCTTCCCCAAAGAAAGTATTAATCAAAACCAAAACACAGACCTTAATTGTAGATTGGTGAATTAACAAAAAGCAATTAATAAGGAAGTAAAAAACATAGTGCTTATTCTTTGGGTGGGATTTCTAAGGAAGTCAATTCAACCTCATTCTTTTATAAAAAGGTTCTTGTTCGCAGAGAAACAGGGATGAACAATATGGGTACACAGAGTCTGATGCAAACCCCTAAATCAATGTTCATTCTTTGGATGGGATCTCTCTAAACAACTACTTTAAATTCAGTTCTTTTTTAGTAAGGTTACTTGGTTGCAGCAATACGGGATGGGCAGCATATGGGTACACGGTAGTTGATGCAGACCCCCAAATCAAAGGTGCATGATGCATGGGATCTGTTCAATTCTACACAGATATGTGTTTGTTATGGGAACAAGCTTGTGCCAATATATGAAATATAAATGTGGCCTCAATTTTGAGATGGACTGAGAAAACCCAGAATATATGATTTCTATACAATTGCCTACATGTGTGCATTTTGAAGGGGTATATAAATTCAGCTACAAAATTGTAGACTATTTATTTCGCAGGAATCTATTGCTTCCTATTTCTTGTTACGAAGCAGTGAAACCAATGTCTTAAGTGTTACAATATTAGGTAGTTTTTATTTAATCTCTCTTCCATCGTTTTCTAATGGTCACTCTTCTTGTAATGTTTCCATTAACTCCTGTTCGTTATGGAAACTTTATTTTTCATTTTTTTCACTCTACAAGAATGTTTCTATCTCCTCTCTCCTATTCGTTATAGAAACATTCTCTTGTATCTTGTATATATAGATCATTCGTGATTTTTTGCAATTTTCTTCGTGCTGCATGGTTTAAAATCTGCCCTTTTTTTCAAATATGCCCTTGGTTCAAGAACTCTGCAAACTTATTCAAGTTTTTTAATCCGACTACAATTTTTTTGAAAACACTCGATTCTGCGTAGGATTAACAAAAAAAAAAAATCATATTCTTGATGGAGATTTGCAGATCTCAACTGAGTTAGTCTCACTTTTCTCTGGGTGCATTGTTTTTCATGCCTCAATTTTCAAGCCAGCAGATTCAAAATCTAATTTCAGATTGTTCTGTGGATTCAAAAGAAGTAATTTATTTAAATATTTTAATGTTATAAAGTTATAAAGTCACTTAAGTGAAAAAACGACAAAATTGGCTTTTAATCCCACATTGCCTAGTTGTTTGTGTCTTCCCTCATATTGAGGTTACAAAAGCATGGAGCTACATTGGGATTAAAGTAAGGAATATATGCTTCTATTCAAATTTTAAACTGGTTGCTTTAATGTGACTGGACATTTTTCCGAAGGACAAGATCCCTGAGGAAAGTAGTGAGACTAGACGAAAACCTAGTGGCTCACATTGCAATTTAAGGGACTGGAAGGTTGATATGAGAGTCTTAAGACAGTGTACAGGTATAAGGTGATTGAGCGCCCAGAATACAGTTATCAGTGGATGACAAGCAGCAGTTACATTCAAATGGTAGCCAAAAAAATCCTCTTTAAATGTAAGTACTATTCCTTGAGAATCAGTATTCTGTTGTAGTAATTGGTTGGCGTCAGAACAACAATCTTCTGCAGTGCGATACTGCCATATAAATCTGCAGATTGCGTTAAGTTGGATAGGCATATCTTAGTTGCCAGATTGCAAAGACGTCTGTCACCATTATCAGACGTGCTTGGATGAAAGTTTAAGGTAAAGCAGTGGGAGTTGGACTATCCCATGTTACAGAGATCATCAGAGCTACTGCACAAAAACTCCACGGGCCACATACACCAAAGAGTATTCAATCAACAAAAAGAAATTGTATTCAGATTTGCAGACCAATATGAGTCGGCATGTGATTTGAACCAATTCTGGCAGTTAAGTGATACATTATGATATTTGGGAGTACGACTGACGGTTGCAGGCAGAAGGATTGACTTCAACATCAGCATTTAAAGATACTCGTCAATAATAGATGGCTTACCACATGAGACACAGCAGTCCGGTGCAGGATAATCACCAGTACGTGGAGTTCCAGTGGACGTAAGCATGACAGCAGGCTTATTCAGCATATCAACAATGCCAACTTGCTGGTGGCATACCAGGTTTTTGATCTGAAGTACTAATGGATTGTTATTAAATGTGAAAGACTCTATTTTTGTCCAAACTGATATATGCATTTTGTTTGGTTCAATAGTAAACTGTTATGTGTGGGAAAAGTATGAAAACCTGGATTGTATGTTAAGGATTAAAACTAAACTTAGTACAGTATTCTGGAAAGCTTTATCATTTTCAGTGATATCACAATTTTACATCCGAGCTGCACACCAACTGTTTGATAAAATTCATGAGTCTAGATTTAAGATTTAATATATTTTGGACTTCTGTATTATATCCTAGAAATTTTGAGTGCTTATGTTTGATAAAAGTTTGATCCTGCGGTGCTATTATAAAGTCTGAAAATGGTGCTCTAGTTGGTTATGAGCATGGAGTAAATTTCTGAAGCATGGAGTAAGTTATTTTATTTTCAGTTTGCTGTGCATTTGGAGTGACCAGCACTCTAATTTTTGTTTGCTATGGATACACAGAGGAGAACTGGTAGTTCTAGAAGCAAGTGGAGTAACGCAGAATTTAGCACGAAAATGAATGCTTTGTAGGAGAGTATGGAAAGACTTAAGCTTCATCAACAGAAGTTGGCAGAGAGCTTGTCGGATCCAGAGATAATTGAGAGGACAGCAAAGTATATAGTTTCTGCCTTTAGAAAGCCGACTTCGAGGTTGCAGGGAAGGAAGCTTCAGTTTTCCCCGAAAGGTGTCCATGATGTAAATGTACCTGTATTTAGTACGAGACCTGATAGTCCTATCTGCAGTGTTGATGGTGGAAACATTTTACAGAGATCAGTAGATGTGTCAGTACCCTTGGTGGATAGCGGCACTAAGCTTCAGCACGTTGAGGCCCCTAAAGTTGTTATAGCTAGTGAAGAGACAATTGTTGTAATTATTACTACTGATACTTCAAGCTCTCTTGAGGAGGGAGATATTATTGGAGATTTGTATGGGAGTTGTCAAGTGTTGCTCCAGTGCAAGAGGCAATGGCTTCTTCAAGTGGGACCGATGCATGTATGGAGTCACCCAGCTGTGATGGCAATGATTTGGGGGTTATAGCGGAGTCAAAAGATGTGGGTTCATGCTCTAGTGTTATTGATTCACAGCCTGGAGTAGAGTCATGTGTGCAGAGTCAGGTGATGGCAGTTGAGATTCTATTAGGTGATAGGGATGCAGACAGTGTGGGCACCTCTAGTGATTTGTTGGATGATGTTATGATTTGCACTGGGTATGATACCCCTTGTCAAATATTGGGTGACGACTCTTATGAGATTTTGGATGAGTCCTAGAATCAATGTTTACAGGATCTTACTATTGAGATGGAAGCTGAGACGTGTGGAGATTGAGATTGCGAAGGCTTCTATTTCTTCGAGGGAGTTGTTAGAGGTACATAATAGTTGTATCTCAGATGCAAAGTTGTGCAAGGACGATAGCACATATATGAGTGATCGTGTGGTGGATGGTTCTGATTCAGTTTTGTATCACAGTACAGTTAGTGAGACACAGAGCTTGCATAGGAGTCAAGGGTTACAAAGGCATCATGTGATTTCTCAGCTGAAGGTGAATGATAGTGACATTTATTCATCTCTTGATCATTATGATGCTATTCGGCATATGCTAGCTACATCTGGTTTGGGTGCCCCAATGTCAAATGAGCACGGTGAAAGTAGTTTTCCCTAGCAAAGGTTCATGCACTTCGAGAGGCTATTAGGATCTTGAAGCATAGTTATTCTCAGTTGGTTGATGATGGAGATTACCTTCTAGAGTGTGGTAGCACCTGCTATGAGGCGTTGTTAGGGAAAGAGGAGGTAGTTGAGCTCACCCGATTGCTTGAGGTGATGGTGGACTCTCTTCAGTATACTCAGTTGGCCCTTTAGGAGTCACAGTCACAGTTGGGTGAGGTTACCGTGGAGTTAGAACGAGTACAATCAACACCAGCCCCAGACCCTGTTTTGTTACTTATCGTAGTTAGTGGTGAGTTTGCTTCTACGGTTGAGGATGAGGGACGTGATGATGTGGTGAACACCTTCGTCCAAGATATGAATGTAGTATGTATAGAGGAAGTGAGATCATCAGTGGAGATGAGATCTCATGGTGATTTGCTTCCTTTTTCCGAAACTGAATCTATTTCTTCTTTTCATATAGTTGGTAGCATGGGACAATTCACATTGTCACATTTTCAAAGAGATCAGTTGTGAATTGCAAGGGAGTAGACTGATGCTTCCACATATAATTTATACTATACTTAGTCATTCATGTAATATTTGCTCGAGAGCTCGGATTTGTGGGAGGTTTCATAGAGTATATCTGAGGGTGCTCTCATTCAGGGCTCTTGTGCTATTCAACAATTGGTGAGAAAGATTGTAGAGACCTTGGCTACAATGCTTCCCAATAGGGATTGGGTGGTTGGACTTACTGAGGAGGTTACCCAAGATCCTGCCAAACCAATAGTTCAAAGTCAGAGATTGAAGCCATTTTCTGATTTCCAATTTGATGACGATGAGCCCTTGACAAAGATTGGGAGTTTTTATCGACATTACACTGTGAGGAGTGCTCATCACTTTTCTCTTGACCGACAAGGGGAGGACTTGGTTTTCAGTGTTATGGATGGCGACAGAAGGTTTGATATTCATTACACCTATGGAAGGCGTACTTCTCCTCTATTGGAGGGAGATTATGAGATACAAGGTATTGGATAATAGTTGGATGTGCTAGTGACTGAGATGAATCAAAATCACAAACAGATGACCCAACTAATTTCAAAGCCGAGATTTGGGCAAACAATGATATCACTTTTTTAAGAGCAGAAGGTCATGATACAGTTACGGCTTCAAATTTGCAAGACACTTCTTATGAGACACAGCATGAGTTGGGCATACTTGAGGTGGAATGTAATGAGGATTTATGTCAAGTTAAGTCAAATGATGCAGTTGTTGGCATGAATTCCCCAGATCATGTATTTGATGTCAATGCAGCGATAGTGGGAGTAGGAGCATGTGATGTTACTGTCATATCAGCAGCCACTTTTGTGTCAGTTGAGCCATCCATTGAGGAGTTTAACAGTATGCATGTGGTTGTATATGTGTACCCCGATGATAGTACACTTGTTATTGTTGATGAGGTGAGAGATGCAGTGATAGAGTCATGTTACACTACCGATCAACAAAGTGTTGATGTTCACTTCATGGATAATCCTACATTTGACATGGATGCAACATTGTCTTATGGTAATTTGTTGTTTGAGTTTAAGGTTGATCACTCACCTGAGTGGAGTGGGGCTCAGTTTTCACCATCTATAAATATTCAGTTTTGTGTTGAGGCAGTTAGTAACGTTCCTCTGTCTACAGATTTTGATGTGGCTACACCTATGGTTAATATAGTTGCATAAGTGCATATAGTTCTCCTATAGCTATGTCTCTTCAAGGGATTGTTGATCTGAGTTCCCGTCCAGTTTATATTATATGGGTGAGAACTAGGATGACGATATTTCTTGTGGGGAATTCTTATGGTGATATTCTAACTCCTAAATCATTAGCACAAGTTTTGAGTGCTATACTATAGGTTATGTTGTCGGTCATGATTATGTTAGTGGTATGCAATTGGTTTAGTGTTAACAAGGGTGCCCCTGTCATGTACTACTATATTTAGGATCCAGGTGGAGGTTCGAGTTCAATGTTAACAGGGGTGTCACGCACTACTACATTTGGGATCCAAGTGGAGGTTGGAGTTCAGTGTTAACAGGGGTGTCACGCACTACTACATTTGGGATCCAGGTGGATGTTGGAGTTCACAATTATTGTTGGATTGCTTGGAGGCAAGCAATCTCGGGAAGGGAGGACTATAATGTCCCCATTGGTTGCCAGCATCAGTATTCCAAGGATTAGCCTAATATTGGATGCTCATAGGCTAATAAAGATGGTTTGAGGGTCTTCTAAGGATTGGTTCATCTCCAACATTTAGCAATGTATGGATTTGGCCTTCGTTCGATGTCATTTGGACTCCATTTTCCATACTTACTATGCATAGTAAGTCAAGGATAATTGAGATAGGCCATTTCCATTTTTAGAAAGTGTATTTGGTCACATGGGAAATTATGAGGAGAGATTCCTATTCCAGACGGCATGGCAATCAGACAAGTATTTCAAGAGATATTAAAGTTTAAGTGACTTAAGTGATTTATTTAAATATTTTAATGTTATAAAGTATAAAGTCACTTAAGTGACTAAAAGACGAAATTGGCTTTTAATCCCACATTGCCTAGTTGTTTGTGTCTTCCCTCATATCAAGGTTATAAAAGCATGGAGCTACATTGGGATTAAAGTAAGGAATATATGCTTCTATTCAAATTTTAAACTGGCTTCTTTAATGTGACTGGACATTTTTCCAAAGGATGAGACCCTTGAGGAAAGTAGTGAGACTACAAGAAAACCTAGTGGTTCACATTGCGATTTAAGGGACTGGAAGGTTGATATGAGTCTTAAGACAGTGTACAGGTATAAGGTGATTGAGTGCCCGGAACACAGTTGAGTTATCAGTGGACGGCAAGCAGAAGTTACATTCAAATGGTAGCCGAACAGTCCTCTTTAAATGTAAGTACTGTTCCTTGAGAATCAGTATTCTGTAGTAGTAATTGGTTGGCGTCGGAACAACAATCTTCTGCAATGCAATACTGCCATATAAACCTGCAGATTGCATTAAGTTGGATAGGCATATCTTAGTTGCCAGATTGCAAAGACGTCTGTCACCATTATCAGACATGCTTGGGTGAAAGTTTAAGGTAAAGCAGTGGGAGTTAGACTATCCTGTGTTACAGAGATCATCAGAGCTACTGCACAGAAACTCCACGGGCCACATACACCAAAGAGTATTCAATCAACAAGAAGAGGTTATATTGAGATTTGCAGACTAGTATAAGTCAGCATGTGATTTGAACCAAGTCTGGCAGTTAAGTGATACATTATGATATTTGGGAGTACATCTGAAGGTTGCAGGCGGAAGGATTGACTTCAACATCAGCATTTGAAGATACTCATCAACAATAGACGGCTTACCACGTGAGACACAGCAGTCCGGTGTGGGATAATCACCAGTACATGGAATTCCAGTGGACGTGAGCATGACAGCAGGCTTATTCCACATATCAACAATGCCAACTTGCTGGTGGCATATCAGGTTTTTGATCTGAATTACTAATGGATTGTTATTAAATGTGAAAGACTGTATTTTTGTCCAAACCAATATATGCATTTTGTTTGGTTCAATAGTAAACTGTTATGTGTGGGAAAAGTATGAAAATCCAGCTTGTATGTTAAGGATTAAAACTAAATACAGTATTCTGGAAAGCTTTATCATTTTCAGTAATATCACAATTTTACATCCGAGCTGCACACCAACCGTTTGATAAAATTCACAAGTCTAGATTTAAATTTTTGTTGTTCAGATTTGGCGAGATCATTACACCAGCACACCCATTTAATAGTCTGTTATTGAGTTACCCCCTGACCAAAGTTCCATGTCAACAACTTATTATAATAGGGGGGATCCAGGACCAGCTACATTTTTTTCAATCAATCCAGAACCAGCAGTTGACCGAGCGGCAGGATAGAGGACAAAATAATGGGGGAAGGAGCAGTCTAACCAGCAAAAGTCCTAATATTCTATGGGCCGCATTTTAGTAAGCATACCATATTCCACCTCGCCCCCGATCCCTTATATAACAACTAGTCGCATCCGCATCCATCAGCAGAGAAAGAAGCAAAGAAGACAACAGAGCCCGGGCAGTAATGTAGCGCAATGATGTTTTCCTAGAATATTATCTGACCGGTTGCATAGTCAATTGACTCGGTACCCTGTTGACTCCCTGGTTTTACCGGCGTCAAAGGAAGCAGCACCCATCTGTTTACCTGTCATTGCGTCCAACCCCAATTCACTCTCACTCCACTCTCACTGCCCTACTATCTATAAGGATTTGTTGCTATTCAAAGTCTACCAAGCTGCTTGTGCATCCAAAGTGCATCCCGGCCATAAAAGAAACATGATCCTTATAGATAGTAGGGCAATGTGAGGCTGCCCTGGCCCCTTTCAAAGGTAGGGGCAAGCGACTCCCTAGACATACCTAACGCTGCAGAGGTACACCTGCCCGGTGCAGTATTCACACTGCATTCTCTTCATGCTGTTGATTAAGAGGTGTTAGTCATTTGACTTGGTCCCTACTATTCTAAGGGGAGGCGGACTTGACACCACAGAAACAAATATGGCAGGCTTTACAGGACTTGATGCATGCACAGGGGACTTTGCAAGTGCTGGAAAATTGAATTGCTAGTGCGGACAGACGTCCCATTAGGTCGAAGCAAGGAACAAAGAATACATACTGGGTATGACGCACTAGCCCACAATTTTATAGGGAGGAGACAGAATACTTTGTTGACTCGTAAGTAGTATAAGATCCAGCACCCCCACCTCGCCCATTAGAATAGTAGGGCTGAACAATGTCAGTTCGTGCCCTATAATTCATTGAGGTTGATCCAGGCACAGTTCTTGATCCACCAACCAAGAAATGATCCGATCTATGATGAAGTAAAGGCATAGCTCCTAGCCCCAGTTCTATTGATTCACCGCCCACAGGATGTCAAGAGGCAGCTAGAGCATCAAAGTGCCTTATAGAGCTCATCAAGTTGCAGTAACACCTATCTGTTGGAGGGCTACGGCCCTACTATTCTAAAGGGGTATGAGTTCCTCCTTGTGTTCCTACCTTGTCTAATGGACCTAGTCATGTGGAGGCATCAGCGAGTGTTCCAATACTATAGGAGGTTTACAAAGGGGTTTGCAGAAGTATCCCTACCCTTGGAGAAATTAATGAGAAAAGGGGAAACATTGCATGAGGAAAGGACAAAGAGGAGGCTTTTCAAGAATTGAAGAGAAGACTAGTTGGAGCCCCAATCCTCATATATCCAAACTGGAACAAGGAATTTCACATCCATGTGGAAGCATCCAATTATGCAATAGATGTCAATCTAGCACAAATGGGAATGACGGGATTGGACCAACTGGTGTAGTTTTTTAGCAGGTTACATTCAAAAGCAGAACGGAATTACAATACCAGCAAGAGAGAAGCTCTAGTTATGGTCTATGCAGTTCAAAAGTTTAGACATTACTTATTAGCCACCTCTTTTACATTTTTTGTAGATCATCAAGCTCTTATGTTTCTAGTTAACAAACCTATTATCCAAGGAAGCATTAGCAAGTGCCTAATCCTCCTTCAAGAATTTACCTTTAAGATCATACTCCAGCCAAGGAAAAGTCATGTGACTGCAGATCAGTTGTCTAGAATAAAGTCAAGAGAACCAATTCGAAATGGGGTGAACAAAGACTTTATTAAGATAATATCTTTATTAAGATATTATCTCCTTAGTTAAATACTTTATATAATGGTCAACTACTTGTCTGTAGTCCATCTTTCAGTCTAGATAGGAATGTTTCCTATCATGTCTCTTTTGTCTTCATTCCAGATAGGAATGTTTCCTATCCTGTCTTCAGATTTGTTTCTAATTTCGTCTCCAGTCTACATTGTTTCTTTTAGAAATGTCCTTGTAGTTCTTTATAAGGAACACATTTGTTCCTTTGTTAATCAATCAATCATCCGGAAATCCATTAATCTACCAATTCTTGAATCTTGTAACATGGTATCAGAGCCATTATAAGGAATTTTTCAAAAACTCCTATAATTTCGTGACTGAAATTTTTGAAATTCTTTGGGTCTATTTTCTTTTGAAATTTTTTGAAAATCTAGGCATAGTCTTTTCTGAGTGCAGTTTATGGTGTTTTTCTTGCACAAATGGTGTCATTTTTTACTTCACAATCCAAAAACAACTTCATTGGTGGAAGCCAACTGCTTTTTGTTTAACAAATCCACCATTATTATCAAGAAATCTGAGTTTTTTTTCAAGGTTTTTTCAGCCAGGACACTTTTTTTCGAAACCCTATTTTTTGGGGGTTGGAAAAAAAAATTGATTGCAGATTCTTGGTAGGTATTTTCGAGAGCTCCACTGGGTTGTCCGTTTTTTCTGGATGCCTCCATTTTCGAGCCAGTGGATCTAGAAAACGACAGCAGATTCCTTCTGGGTTTTTTGAGCTCTCTTCTGGGTCACTTTCTGATTTTTCTTGGTCAGCTAGGAATTTGCCTTGAAATCCGTGCCTGTTGAATTTCAGTCTTGAAGTTTGTACCTGAATTCTTTGAAATGGCATCTTTGACTAATCTGATGTTGGAGGGCAGTCTACAATTCAATGGCCGCAATTACACCCACTGGAAGCAGCGCATGTTAACCATCTTCGAGTATCGTCGTTTGGATGAGCTTGTTCTAGGCACAAAGACTCGTCTGACCTTCGACCTAGCCAACAACACAAGTTGTCGAGCTTCTTGATCAAGGCGAAGCTGCATTTTTCGCCTTCTGACTCTGTTTTTGTTTTTTTGGGTTTGTTGATTTTCTCCTTAAAAATCATTTCATGTTGTCTGTAATACGCAAGGTTGCGTAAGATTATGAGTTTTATCGTTTTTTCCACAAAAATGAAGTTTTGTAATTGCAATCTATTTTGAGTCATAGCACTCTCTGGCAAAGCTTCTTGGTTTCAGCATTCTGTAGATCCAGGGAGGGTCTCAATTATCCCAGAACTTTTCGACATCCGTACATTGACCATTAAGGGAGGGTCTTAAGATAATATCTTTATTAAGATATTATCTCCTTAGTTAAATACTTTCTATAATGGTCAACTACTTATTTGTAGTCCGTCTTTCAGTCTAGATAGGAATGTTTCCTATCCTGTCTCTTTTGTCTTCAGTCCAAATAGGAATGTTTCCTATCCTATCTTCAAATTTGTTTCTAATTTCGTCTCCAGCCTACGTTGTTTCCTTTAGAATCAACGTCCTTGTAATTCTTTTTAAAGAACACATTTGTTCCTCTATTAATCAATCAATCCTCCGGAAATCTGTTAATCTGCCAATTCTTGAATCTTGTAACAGACTTTCCCGACACCCACTTGTTTCAAATTGTCATACTCCCACAATGGTACAAAGGTATTGGCCAATATTTATCTATTGCTACCTTTCCGAGGGAAATGCCAATGGCTAAAAGGAGAAAGATTGTATTGAAGAGCAGGACATTGCAGTTGATCAATGAGTTATTGTATAAAATGGAGCCAAATGAGGTGCTAAGGAGATGTGTGATGGAGGAAGAGATCTCTAGGGTCCCCAAGGAGTCCCATGAAGGCTTGGTGGGGGGGCATATGGCACCGGGTGCTACAGCCTAGAAAGTACTCTTAGCAAGACTCTGGTGGCCTACACTCCATGCAGATCCTGGGAATTGGTCCTCAGTTGTGATACATGTCAGAGGGCAGGGAAACCTCTAAAAAGAGACTTCATGCCATTGTTTCCCTCACAACCACAAGAAGTATTTGAGCGTCGGGGTTTAGACTCTGTGAGCCCCCTACCTACCAGCTTCACCCACAAATGTAGATATATAGTGGTTGCAATGGAGTATCTTACAAAATGGGTGGAGGCAAGGGCACTTCCAAACAACACGGTGAAACGTATGGCCAAATTCCTCTATGAACAAATAGTGACACGATTTGGCATACCCCAATAACTAACCAGTGACTGTGGAGAGAAGAAGTCGTTATCAAATAGAAAGAATTAAAGCCATCTGGGAACTTGCGCAAAACAATAAGATGGTGAAGACAAGTATTGGGAACCCAAGTAGAGGAAAAATCATTGATTCCAAGAAAGACAAGGTCTTGCAAGCTAAAAAGGTGCAGAAAATGGCCACTAAGGACAAAGGAAAAAATGCAGAAGGGATTTACAGCGGCTAATATTACATTTGAAAGTGTAGTAGGAAGCGAGTGCGGGATGTGGGAAAAATACGGAAGAGACCCATGTACTCAAGGAGGTATTACGAAAAGCAGAGGTAGATAAAATAATATTTATGCTTATTTTCAACTTAAAAGGAATTTGACCCTATGTTGCGAGCCATGATTATTGGATACGACAAGAAGGGGCCTAAGTCTGTCATTCAATATTTTCAACACACCCTCACTATCTCATATTCTTCAAAAGAGATAAATAAAGTATTTGGGGTTCCCAACAAAGGGCACAATGCAACAAAAATTTCAAAAATGACAATAGAAGAAAAGGAGAAATGGCTTCGCCTAATGTGCAAGGATGATCTTTCTGAAGAAGAATGGGACAACATTTTGAGTACGAATAACAGCTGCAGGTTGAAGAAAATATTCATCGCCAATGATGACTTGAGATGCATTGTAGACCTAGTGAAGAGAAAACTTACTGGTGGAAGTCACACGCCTGATATTGCTATCTAGATGCTACCCATAGTAAATGGATTGAATATGGGAAGGGTTTACAATTGGGTGCAAGTTCTTTCAGAAAGGTTGAGGAATTTTTACAATTAAAACGTAAAGCTTTCTACATGCCCCATCATGACATTGCATTGATCTTATAAGCAATTTAAACACAAGTAGCCCCACAACACAAGAGGACATTCCTACCAGCAAGTAGGGTAGAACCCTATAAACCAACCATGACATATTGGTTCCATCTTGATTCTTTGGAACGGAGGCTAGAGGGGGAGAGCCCAAGAAAAAGAAACTAAGGCAAATGGCAGTATCGGACAGTTCTATTGAAGCACAAGCCACAAATGGAGAAGGTGAGAGTTTAGATGGAGAAGACCCCACTACAAGAGCATTGTCTTCAAATGAATCAAAGAAAGAGGAATTTAGGCTGAGCCATCTCAAGGGCACGCCTAGTGAAGTTACATTTCTACCACCAAATGGAGGACCATTACCTCAGGCAGTTTCGAAATTCGCAGAGGTCCATAGGGGGCCAATTGGAGATACCCGTACCCGTTCTCGTACGTTGTTGGATCATACGAAGGAGAGTCTGGAGGAAGGGAGTTGTATGGTGGGTGGGGAAAGTCGTACAGTGGAAGAGGGAGTACACAAGGGAGGTCATACAATTGCTCTAACAGTAGAGGAAGGTCATACAGTGGGTGAAGGAGTGCAGACATGAGGCCATGTGATTGCCCATTTTGAAGGAGTTTGTATGTCTGGTACAAAGGATGGTAGCGGTACCGAGATTGCTGGTGCTAGTATGGAAGGGAATATGGAGGCTACATAAGGAATCCATAATGAGCAAGCAATTATAGAAGAGGAGATGCAAGAAGGTGGGCAACTACTTCACCAATGGGGTGCTAAACGCATTTTTGTTCCAAGGAACTTCATTTCTCCGAGCCAATTGCCTAACACTATAATGATAGATCTTCAGGGCCACAAGAAAGCTTCACAGAGCATTGATTGGCGACAACAAAAGGTATTGAAGCGGCTGAACCAATTGCACTGTCAGTTCAACCTACCAACATGAAGGTGGTGTTGTGAGAAGTCCATCGAGAAAACCAGTACAAGTACACAAGATGGGGACATACTAATGTTAGCAGAGGCAAATCACTTGTTGGGGAAATTTGCAATGATACCTCCTTCACCAACTCCCTTGGAAGTAGAAACTCAAGAGGATCCATTGGAACCAACAGCAGCAAGGATGGTAGCACCTTCATTTGAGGAAATAGCTGGAAACTTTCTTAAGGAATTACAAGGCATGGAGCGAGCCGCTAAGGAGATTATGAAACAGGGTCAGGGGTAGAACTTAAAACCAATCATCAAAACAACAGAGTCACTAGTGCCATTTATGCAAACAGACTGCTATACAGACTGTAAATTACTTATGCAAAGTGGAGTCAAGCATGAGAAGACAACAGTAATTTGGCAAACCACACATACTACTCTCATGACACTTGAGCAGCCACTAATCATACAATCGTTGAGCCGGATGGAGGTAGCATTTCAAGGCACCTTCCTGGCACTGCAGCAGGAAAAGGACATTACAAGGCCGCGGGAAGAAGAAAAGGAATTAACAAGGCAAAAGGAGGTAGAAGGGTAGGCTAAGAAAGCAACTTTGGAAGTCCAATTGGCAGAAGCAAACAAGGATTATAATGGACACCTTGCGCCTACTTCAAGGAGTTCAAGCTAAGCACATGGCTGCAAAGCGAGAGTTCCAGCATATTCGCCATTCAGCTTCTAGTCCAGGGACATCCTCCCACCCTACTTCTTGAAGTATAGTTTCTTTTGGGTTTTGTTGGGTAGTCATCTGGAAGACAACTTTTTAAGGGGGGAATAGATGTAGGGCCTAATAATACAATGTTGTAATTAAAGATAGTTAGTTTGGGGATGGGTAGTTGTTAGCGAGGGGATGTGTCAATTGGTCTTCCTAACCAATCGACCTCTATTTTAGAACATTGGAATATGAATGTACTTGTTTTGGTAATCAATAAAATATATGGTTTCCCTTGCCAACTTTGGTACGTATGGTAATTACATTAAATGTACTTTTGGTTCCAATATAATTGCATGTATGTCATATTATTCTAGTTGATGTCCATTCTACAAATTGTTTCCCACACTAAAATATATGTTTCATAGTGGAAATGTACGTAGTTTATACTTGGTCTGCCAAGGTCTGCCCTGGTTCAACCCCGATTTGGCCCAGATAAACCAACCTGCCTGGCTTCAGACACTGTCCAAACCCGCAATGAAGAGAGCCCAAACCAAGAATCAGTTCAAACCATGCCCAAACCAGGGTACCAAGTAGGCAAATCGACTTCATAGATTGTAATTAATGTAAGACAAAACATAAGAGCTTATACAATTGAGCTAAGTTGCCAGTTTGGATTCGGGTACCGATTCTGGTTTGAGATTCAAGTTCCAAATTCGTTCAATTTTTTTGGGGTTTGGGGTTGGGTTAGGATTCGTTTTGGGTTCGTCCATACAAGAATATGTGTTTACATATATATATATGCAGCAGCAAATAAGATCATATACCATTATGCTAATATTAAAGTAACATAGCAAAATACACCACCATATCAATGTTTCAGTTCAAAAACAATAATGTCAACATTAATAATCAGCCATCATTGATCAAATATCATAAAAAACCATCAAGTAAATCATTATCATTCTGCTGTTGCAATTAGAAGCACAAAAAGTAATGTTATAGGCCCACATAAGATCAAGGTTGTGATTTTTGCCACATTGTAAGCTTCACACATTAACTATCATACTGGATGATTCAAAGAAAGCAGCTTTGGATCAGACTGGATGAAGTCAAGGAAGCAAGCTTTGATTCCAGAATTATCCACAGTAAAGATGTCTTTAGATTTTGTTTAACCCATAGTTTTCTATACATGTTAGGCTATAATGCACGAATTATGATTCCATAATAGATATGTGGCACTTTTATACATCTTGATTCCTCTTCTTGAGTAGCATTGAATTCAAATTAAATATGATTAGTAATTTGAGTCTAATTTGGCAAAAAAAGCTTCTTGAAAAAGTAAACAAAAGGGTGTATTTCGACCAAATTCTCTCAAATTTCTCCTAAATTTTGTCTAGGTTCCTCAGCTGTAAACCAAAGTCGCCCAAAAGTCGTCTAAATTCTGCCAGGGTTCCTCTCAGAGAATTTCTAGCAAAATTCAGTCTCTGCAGCAGACTTTTGACAGAATCTTACAAGGACCAGACTTCTGAGAGAATTGAACCTCAAATTCCTAGGTCCAGAAGAGAATTTGGTAACTTGGCAATTGAGTGAAAGTTCACCTATGTACTACAACTAGCTTAGGAAAAGAAAAGCTTTTCTAAAGCCAAATAATAAAGGTTGCCACACAAACAAATATAGTATATATCAAGAAATAAGGCATCAACATTGTAAGTAACTAAGGTAAGGAAAAATTATCTTCTCACAAAAGGATCATGCAAACCTCCAAGTGGCTTTACAGTGATGTCAAGCCCACATCCTTTCACTCCATCATCATCTTCCCAAGTGAATGATACCCCCCATTTTCCCGCAGAAGAGATCCATTGCAAAAGACTTTCAAAAATGAGACTACAGAGGTTACAAATGAGAGGATTTATCATTGCTTTCTCGGTCAAACCCCCTCTAATTTGCAATCTTCATTCTAACTTGTCTACAATAAGTTTTTTTTACGCATTGAAGATTGATAGCTCACCTTGCCTATCGCAATGGAGCCATAAGAATAGCAGCAAGGAAGAGACATTGTTTCATAGCTGCATCAAACATCGACTTGCCCAAGTTGCCAACCAAAACGCATATTAAAACAAACATTAAATCTGACTCAGTGCAAGTCTAGCTCATTAGCATACATTCATGATGAGTTATCATAGACATTGCGCTACATTCTCACCCCTCTTACATTGCACCAATCACTATAGACGGAGATCAATTTGTAAACACACAAGCAACTTGCATAGGCAGGCATCAACTCCTTCACTGCCCCTTGTGGAATTCTCGCTCTGCATCTTGCATTGGACGTTGCTAATTCATCATGCATGCATTTTGATCCAGCTCCAACACTGGTGCGTTCCAATCTAGCTCCAACACTCGACTCTTTATACAGCAGCCCATTTTTTTGCAAAGGTTTTTGGCTACCTGCGGCTTCCTCCCATTTCTCATGTGGTAGTGTTCTTCCCTCCAGCATGTTGTTGAGTTGATCCCTCCCACAAGCTACTCAACAAGTTTTTTTGTAAAGGATATTCAACTTTCCACGTCACAACATCTCATCCCTCCACGTCAGCAATACATAAGCTTGGAAACACAGTCAAATAGAGGAAAGAAATGGTTGTTCACCTATTGGGCATCATCAAGTATTGAAGTGGAAATGATAACATCACTGTAGCAATCCTTGGTCATTGTTGGCAAAGGTCATAAGATTCCATGGATACAGTTGAGTTGTTCAAATCCGAGAATCTTGGCTATAGTGATTCAGAGGGAGCAGACCATATCAAGATGGTTTCTCTAGTGACCAGGGAACTGTAGCAGTCAAAGGACTATTATTCATATGATAAAGTTCCATGTATGTAGGCTAGAAGGCCTTTGTGTGGATATCTAGGACATGATATTTCTAGATAGACGTATGGGATGGGTATGGGACAAAGAAGAACATGATACTCCAAACTAGGTGTCAACTTAGGGTATGGCCTGGCAATCACTGGGTGATTGGAAGAAATAGGCTGTTTGCTGTTGTTCAGGAAATAATATCAGATCTGCTTATTTCAGAATTAAAACTCTTATCTGTAGTGGAAATTATATGTTTGTCTCATCAATTGAATGCATTTTAGAAGTTAGGGTTTGCAGTTATTTGAAGTTTTATTGTTTGGAAAGAAAAAGAAAAAACAGAAATTAGAAATTATAAGAAAAAACAGAATTTTGCACACAAGATCAGAGGTGGGATACTACAAAGGTAGTCCAGTATTTATTGAGATATGTTATCATCTAAAACAATGTAGTTGAATAGGAAAATGAAATAATCTTTTTCTTAGAGTTTTGTATCTGGAATTCAAAAGCTGTATTATATTGATTTTCAAAATATATATATATATATATTAACTTAGGGTTGTTTTATGGAGCATGAAATCAACACAAAAGAATACTAGCCAAACATTTTTATGCAAGTTACTATATGTGCATTCCAACTTGTATCTCCTTTAACACAAGAAAAATGAATTCAAAGGGGAGTTGAATATGTAGGATATAGAACCAGCGCATACAGACTTGGATGGTTCCACTTCTCAACTCTCTGCATTTGAGGACTTATAAAGCAAGGACACTATTGGTACCATATAAACATTGTATCATATAGCATGATTACACGTTTATGGTATTTTGTTTTTTTATAATACTAAGTGACATTATAATCTTAATTCACATTTCAAAGCTATGGCAATATAGATATATATGTATGTGTGAAGAACTTTTTTTAACGTTATTTTTATAACGAGCCCAAACCCCATTTAAAACTTTTTCCCTGATTCTTTTACCCAAACCAACAACTTGATTATTAGTAATGTTCATCCTCTATGCGTGTATTTTAAACACTTCAATATCTTGTTTGTTAGTCAAAGATTCAAGTGTAGAAATTGATTTTCTTATCTCCAAATTAGGAACAGCAAATTATGCAACCCACTTATATTAGGGACGAACAAGATCCCTATAAGGATCTATCTAGAGTAATATCCTTAAAAAATTACACATCACAGCTGCTACTTAAGGGTGAATGTTTACTATTGGTGTTGTTGCTGTTATTCAAAATCTTGGGCACTAATTATGGAAAACTACAGCTCCAAGGCTATTTTTCTAAAAATATAGTATTGTCATAGCAGAATTAGTACTAATTGTGGAATCCATCCTAGGAAAAGGTATATTACTAATGTTTCTCACTCATGTAAAACTCATTCCCCATTGATTGATTGAGAAATAGATTTTCCACTATTTTACCATCCCTTCATCTTAGTAGATTTGGGAGTAGCTTGTTGGCAGAGCATCAAATTGCAAATATCTTCTGGACCAAATTTTATAGATAATTACGGAGTAATATTTCAAATTTCCTCACTGTAACAATCATCAGTAAATGCACTGGCTCCAAACTGTCCTCTGATGCTGAGACTAGCAGCAAGGTTCTTTATCCTAATTTAGGAAAGTGTGGGCAAGCTCTGGCTGCAATATCTAGAAAGAGTTTTAGGCTTAGCAAAAATCCTTACATCAGCCTTATATTGTCCTATTATGATGGAGGAATATGCTACAAAGCATTATCAATACATCAACAAATAAAAAAATTGTGGATTACATAACTTGTTGGAGATTGTAATTAACCTCACTAAAAGCTGTAGCTAAAAATGTAAAACAGTCAGAATAAAGTTCTATGTTGATGTTTGATAGCTTCAGTCGGATAAACCCTATGTCACAAGGTTCGGTGAATTTCATTCATGAAATTCGAAATCTTGCAAATTTTTAAAAACTCCAAAAAATTCATTTTCATTCGCCAAAAATTCGTACGGACTGGTCACCGCAACAACTCGATCTGTTGTTAATGGCTCTGGTTCTATCGTTTCCACCTAGAGGCTTCCGCTGCTGTTCCGATAGAGGCTTCCGCTCCTGACCTGCGACTCTGAATGTGGTGGACGCACCTTTTTTTAAATTAGATTTTTTATAAACTTTATTTTTTAGGGTTGTTTATAATGATATAATTTATAATATTTTATTTATTTTGTATTAATGTTGAATATAACCATTTCATTATCAAACATTAATGTTAACATTTCATTATTAAATTTTAATATTTTGTTATATTTCTACACATTAGTTAGTATTATATGATATTAACAACATTTGAATTTAAATTAAAATAATTATCTAGTCAATTTATAAATATATTAAAATTTGTTTATTTTATTTAATTTTAAAACCGAATTTAATTTAGTAGTTTTATTTTATTCAAAATTATGTTTAATTTTAAATATACTTTAATTAAATATTTGTGATTGCAATTTCTTGTGTGCGTTGTGGTTTATATTTATATTCTTGTATACATGTAATGATTTCTAATCTATTTAGCTATGTTTAATTATTTTAATAATTTAGTAGATATATTATTTATATTTTAAAATAAATAAATTATACAAAGGCGAATTTAATGTCGAATTTTTTTTGAACTTTTTACCTTGTCGAACTTCATCCGAATTTTATAGTTCCCGAATTCGAACTCGAACTCGAACCTTGTGACTTAGGATAAACCTATATATAACAATATATGAGAGACATATGTGTGTGTGTGTGTGTGTGTGTTTTCTTTATATTGAGATATGAGTGTTGGAATTATAGATGGAGTAACTGCGGGAGGCGGGGGGGGGGGAGTGGGGTTGAATCAGTTACCACAAAAACAAATTCAAATCCCTTAGATGTCTTAAATAACTAGTTACTACTGTCACTCGGTAAACACTCACAAAAAAGTTGTAACTCAGTAGGTTAACTTGATACTGATCTTTAAGCATTCATAATTATTAACATGTATGCAAAAGTAAATAACATGAACAAAAGAGACACCAAATTTAACGTGGAAACCCAATATGGGAAAAACCACCAAGTAACTAACTACCAATTTTCACTCTTCTGAAGTGACCCCTGTTAGGAGCCAACCCTATTAAAGGTTACAAAACACACTGTCAAGTGTGACCCTGTTAGAAGATTTAATCACCCTGCTAGGAGTGGCCTTGCTAGAGGTCTTTAGAACAATTCAACTGAACTGTCACCTTGTTAGAGGATTTACAAAATGGCTGTTAAACCAACTCTATTAACAAATTCTGAAATCACTGCTACAATGGTTAGAAAGTAACAATGAATTGACCTGAATAAGATGCAATTGAATTTGTTGAATACAGATCTCTATACTGCACCATTAGATCCTCCTTGTTCAAATATAGCTTTGCTACTCCTCAATGATCTCTGGTCATCTTTCAAAATTCGCTTTCATAATAATCAGTCCTCCTTCACATTCATATCACATCAAATCCATCACACTTAGAATTCGCAACTTGATCTCTTATATATACCATTTAGATTATCAAGTCGGCACATTTACAAGTTACATTTACCAATAAACCATACATCAGTGGGCTACAAGTATTACATTTAAACAGATAAACTTTATTTCCCAAAACAATGAAATCCTTCATTGGCCGATCCTACTCAGTAAACACTGCTCCAAAAACAATTTCCTGAGTTAACCATCTCAACTCAGTGAACATTGCAAATTTTGCGAAATCATATGGCTGCCGAGTGAACTCGGTAAGAACTAGATCTCCTTCGCTGATCATGAGAGCTTGATAAGGCTTGTTCTCTGCACAAGTTTCCTTTGATGATCGAGTAAGCTCGGCAGACACTGAATTTCTTTTACTAAACTTGAAAGCTCGATAACAACTATCTACACAAGGTAAAGTCTGAGAATGCTCAGTAGACACTGTAAATCTTCTTGCAAACCTTTTGAACTCGATAGACTCTGTCTTTTGCCTTGCTGACTAGCTAACCTCGGTAGACTCTGACTGATAACTAATATGATATTTGTGTAACATCAATGATCAAAGACAACACACAATTGGACAATTGTATCCAACAATCTCCCTCTTTGACATTGATGTCAACACAACATGTCATAGCAAAATGAAATTTGAAAATAAGTCTTTTCTTGACAGAATGCTTCTCCCTCTAACATTTCATTCCACAAAACTCCTTAAATACAATAATCTCCCTCTTTCATAGTAATCTCTACCTTTTTGCATAAACTCTCTTTTTCTTGCAAATTTCAGAAAGATATGACAGTAAACTCTCCCTCTTTGACAACACATGCCAAAGACAACACAACTCAAATGAATTCCAATGTACCTTAAGTACTGATTCATATGCAATGTCTTTATTACTTTGCTGTATCAATTGATAGATCTTCAATTCTGTTCTTGTTGATGCATCACTAAAACTGTATTTTAGTGAGCTTCAGATAGGGGAATGACCCCTAACTTACCTCGTAGATACAAGAATGCATCCTTAGGTAAAGGCTTTGTGAATATGTTAGCAATTTGTTCCTTTGTATGGACATATTCCAATCTGATCTCCTTATCCTGCACCAGTTCTCTGACAAAGTGATACTTTATAGCAATATGCTTGGTTTTTGAATGCATCACTGGATTCTTGGATATGTTAATTGCACTTGTATTGTCACAAAACATAACAACAGGTTCTTTGATTTCTTCCTTCATACCTTCCAATAACTGTTTGAACCAAACAATGTTTGAACAGTTTACTGTTGCTACAACATATTTTGCCTCTGTTGTGGACTGGAATGTACAATTTTGCTTTTTACGTGTCCAAGAAACCAACATCTTTCCAAGAAAGAAAGCTCCTCCACTTATACTCTTTCTGTCATCAACGTTTCCTACCCAATTTGCATCAGTAAAAACTTTTAAATCTAGATTTCCTCCAAGTTTATACCATAATCCATAATCTTCAGTTCCTTTCAAATATCTCATGATCCTTTTGATTGCCATCATGTGATTTTCTTTTGGTTTTGCTGAAAATCTTGCTACAATACCAACTACAAGGGCAATGTCTGGTCTTGTATGCACTACATACTGCAACTTTCCAATCATAGATCTATACAATGTTTGATCCACTTCCTTTGATTCATCATACTTGATAAGTTTCAATCCAGTACACATAGGAGTCCCAACTAGTTTGCAGTCTTCCATACCAAACTTTTTTAGTATCTCCTTGATGTATTTAGATTGAGTGATGTAAATGTCATTCTTATTCTGCTGAATTTGAAGACCAACAAAGAATTTGATCTCATCAAACATTGACATTTCAAATTTCTTGTTCATTTGTTCTGAAAATTCTTTGCAAAGATCATCATTTCCTGTGAACAAAGTATCATCTACAAATATTTCTGCCAAAACAATCTTATTGTCTGGTCCTTCCTTGATATACAAGCCGCTATTATCATTAGCTCTTTGAAAACCAATCTGAATAAGATAGTTATGCAATCTTTCATACCATGTTGTAGGGGCTTGCTTTAGACCATACAATGCTTTATTTAATTTGCAGACCGTGTCCTTCTTGTCTGGATCAACAAAACCTCCAAGCTGTTCAATATAAACCTCTTCATCCAGTATACCATTGAGAAATGTTGACTTGACATCCATCTAATAAACTTTGAATCCTTTGTGTGCAACATATGCAAGCAAGGTTCTGACACCTTCCAATTTTGCAACGGGAGCAAAAGTTTCTCCATAGTCTATATCTTCTTCTTGAGAACCTTTGCATACTAGTCTAGCTTTGTTTCTTGATACTTTACCATCTTCATTTAGTTTATTTCTGAATGCCCACTTAGTTCCAATCAAATTTTTGTCTTTAGGCCTGGGTACAAGAGTCCATGTTTTGTTTTTCTCTATCTGCTCTATATCTTCATTCATAGCCTCAATCCAACTTTCATTTTCTAGTGCATCTTTGACACTTGTAGGTTCAAAATCAGCAAGTAGACAAGTACCTTTTAACTTACTTCTTGTCATAGTTCCTTCAGATTTATCTCCAATGATCTGATCTGGTGCATGATGTTTCCTGACATACATGGCTAGCACAGGCTCCTTGCCTTTTGAATGACTTGCATTGTTATCTTCTTGAGGTTCAACTTTTGGTTCTAGTTGCTTGGACTCGGTAGCTGTTTATTCGGTAGCTTCTGTTTGTAACAGGGGTCCTTGCAACTTGGTAGGCATTGACTCGGTTTGAACTTCCTGCAACTCGGTTACAAAAGATTCTGGAGTAGAAGATTTCTGATTAACAAGTCTACTTGTCACTATATCAGGTTCAACGAAAACAAATCTCCTGTAGTCTTCAGGTTCCCTTTTGCTTCCTTCTTCAGTTCTTTTTGCAAACTCATCAACTTTCACATGTGCACTTTCTATGACTTTGTGGGTAGACAAATTCAAACATCTATATGCTTTACTTTTGCAAGAATATTCCAAAAATATTCCTTCATCACCCTTCACATCAAATTTACCTTTTCTAGATTCTTTCAAAATGTAACATTTGCTTCCAAATACTTTTAGGTAACTTACATTGGCTTTTTAGCCATACCATAACTCATAGGGGGTTTTGAATGAGTCCTTCTTCAGCTGTACTTGGGTCAAGGTATGAACTGCAATGTTGATAGCTTCCTTCCATTATTTGATACCAATGCTCTTTTCAATCATTAAGGTTCTTGCACAGTCCATGATAGATATGTTCCTTCTTTCAGCTATTCCATTTTGTTCAGGAGTTCCAAGTGTTGAAGCCTGCCTTTTGATTCCCCTTTCAATGCAGAAGTTATTGAACTCATGTGAAATGAATTCACCTCCTCTGTCTGACCTCAAGCATTTCAGTCTTTTGCCTGTTTCCTTCTCTACTCTGGCCCAATACCATTTCAACTTCTCGAATGCTTCTGATTTCTCTCTTAGATACATGACAGACATCATTCTTGAGTAATCATCAACAAAAAGAATGAAGAACTTTTCACCAATATAACTTTCAATTCCAATAAGTCCACACAAATCAATATGCACAATTTCTAAAACTTCTTCAGACTGAAAGTTCTTACTTTTAAAGCTAGTTTTTCTCATCTTGCCAATTTGACAATTCTTACATAGACCAACCTCAAGTTTCTTTATGTTAGGAATGCCTCTTACTTTCCTAAATTTATTTATTTTCACCAAATTATCAAAGTTCACATGACACAACCTCCTATTCCATAACCAACTTTCTTCGACTTGAGCAATAAAACATGAACATTCACCAAGTTCAAGATAAAATAAGTTACCTTTTGTTTGAATGCCTGATCCAATCAGCTTTCCTTTGCCAGCCATTAGTCTTGCTCTTCCATGCATGAATTCCACTTTGAATTCATTATTGAGTAGTTGTGCCACACTCAACAGATTGTGTTTTAGTCCTTCTACCCAATATGCATTATCACATACAAGTTCTTTGGTTAATGAGATTCTTCCTTTTCCTTTTATGCAGCAAGGTTCATTATTACCAAATCTCACATTGCCACCATCATAGTCTTCAAAATGTTCAAACTTAGTTTTATCACCAGTCATGTGATGAGAACAACCACTATCTATAATCCATGTATCATTTTTGCTCACATGAGAAATGAGTCTCATTTTCTCGTCATTATCAGATTATCCTTTACAGCAATGTAAACAATTTCATCTTCTTCTTCATCATCAGAATCATTAGAATCCTAAGCCATGAAACAAGTTTTCTTACCTTTGTCCTTGAATGATTTGAAGTCTTTCTTGCCATTGCACTTGTGACCTTTCTTCTCATTCTTGTTCTGCTTATTTGGGCACCTAGCAGCAATATGTCCAATTTCTTCACAAAAAAACAAATTAGAGGAACCTTACCTTTGTATTTCCCTTTGCCTATTGAATATTTCCTTGCTAGCAGAGCTTCAACCACCTCAAGATCATTGTTTGAACTCTATTATGATTCTTCATCACTGTCTGACTGAGACTTCTTTATCTTCTTGCTTTTCTCCTTGAGTGAAAGCTTGGCTTCAAATGCTGATTCAATGTTCTTGGCAGCCGGAACATAATTATCATAGTTATCTAGCTCGAATGCAGTCAATCTTCCAACTATGGCCTCTAAATTTATCTTATGATTTGCTTCAGATCTTCTTTCTTGAATTGTAGAAACTCTAATTGCATAAATGGGAAGTAGTGTTCTAAGAACTTTACTTATAACTGTTTCCTCCTTGATATCTCCTCCAGATGCTTTGATTGCACTGACACTTGCTTTAACTCTTTCAACATATTTTGCTATGTTTTCATCCTCTCTCATCCTCGTCTGATCAAATTAACCTCTTAAACTTTTTGCTTTGGCTCTTCTGACATTATCATCACCTCCATAGATTTCTTTCAACTTGTTCCACATTTCAAAGGCAGTTTTGCAATCCTTGATATCATCAAATTCTTCATAACTTAGGGCAGATGCAATATCTATCATTATGTTGTTGTGAGTCTTCTTTTCAGCAATATCATTGACAGATAATGTGCCAAAAGGTTCTGCATATTTTTCATCAAGGTACTTCAACCTTGTATCACCGATAGAAACTAGATGAAGTCTCATCAATCCCTGCTATGCTGAGAAGTTGTCCCTGTTAAGTCTTGGAATTTCCCTCTTTCCTGATCTTTAGCTTAGATCCTTGAAATCTTTTCCTGCAAGCACCAAAAGCTCTAGGGTGAATCAGTTACCACAAATACAAATCTAGATCTCTTAGATGTCTTAAATAACTAGTTACTGCTGTCACTCGGTAAACACTCACAAAAACGTTGTAACTCAGTAGGTTAACTTGTTATTGATCTTTAAGCATTCATAATTATTAACATGTATGCAAAAGTAAATAACACGAACACAAGAGACACCAGATTTAACGTGGAAACCCAATATGGGAAAAACCACCAAGTAACTAGCTACCAATTTTCACTCTTCTGAAGTGAGCCCTGTTGGGAGCCAAACCTATTAAAGGTTACAAAACACACTATTAGGTGTGACACTGTTAGAGGATTTAATCACCCCGCTAGGAGTGGCCTTACTAAAGGTCTTTAGAATAATTCAACTGAACTGTCACCTTGTTAGCTGTTAACAGATTTTGAAATCACTGCTACAATGGTTAGAAAGTAACAATGAATTGACCTGAATAAGATGCAACTGAATTTGCTGAATACAGACCTCTATACTGCACCATTAGATCCTCCTTGTTCAAATATAGCTTTGTGCTCTCAATGATCTCTGGTCATCTTTCAAAATTCACTTTCACAATAATCAGTCCTCCTTCACATTCATATCACATCAAATCCATCGCACTTAGAATTCGCAACTTGACCTCTTATATATACCATTCAAATTATCAAGTCAATACATTTACAAGTTACATTTACCAATAAACCATACATCAATCAACTACAAGTATTATATTTAAACAAATAAACTTTATTTCCCAAAACAATGAAATCCTTCATTGGTCGACCCTACTCAGTAAACACTGCTCCAAAAACAATTTCCTGAGTTAACCATCTCAACTTAGTTAACACTGCAAATTCTGCGAAATCATATGGCTGCCGAGTGAACTCAGTAAGAACTGGATCTCCTTCGCTGACCATGAGAGCTCGGTAAGAACTGTTCTCTGCACAAGTTTCCTTTGATGACCGAGTAAGCTCAGTAGACATTGAATTTCTTTTACTAACCCTGAAAGCTCGGTAACAACTGTCTACACAAGGTAAAGTCTGAGAATGCTCGATAGGCACTGTAAATCCTCTTGCAAACCTTCTAAGCTCAGTAGACTATGTCTTTTGCCTTGCTGACCAACTGAGCTCGGTAGACTTTGACTGATAACTGATATGACATTTGTGTAACATCAAACACAACACACAATTAGACAATTGTACCCAACAATGAGGTCATTGTTACATGAGAAAAATTGATATATATATTTATATATGTGAGATTAAAAAAATTATTATTATTAATTATCTGATTAATGAATAGACATGTCTATTCATGGCCTATTCTCTATATATATAAATCTAAGAGGATGTTGCATTTGGAACACACATAGCTTCAATAGGCAATGCCATTACATTTGCAGCATCAATCTCTAGAATTTAACTTGGTATCAAAGTCAAACTGTAAATGTGAACAAGTATTTGAATAATGGAAGCTTGCAAACATGGTGTGAAATTAGGTCAAAACAAAGAGGAGAATGGTGACAGATTTGGAACAATATGTAAACACATGCAAAACATGGAGGGAATTATATACTAAGCAGATAGAATGGGAACAATGGAAGAATAGAGCAAAGTCCCGATCATAGAAATGATGATCAGCCAGCATCCTTTATCAAACACTACCCTTCCCTTTTTAGCCTAAGTTGACATAATGGATTGGTGTGTATATTACGGCAAAAATCAGCAGTGATTCAACAATTGCTATTCATCATGGGGTAGACAGATCCTGTGCTAAGGAGATGTAACATAGCCAATACTAAATGCTCACAACCTACAGATATTGTTAGATAAGAGAAGAATAACTATAGTTTTTATCAATGAATATGGAATTGTGAAACTTATGTTGTTGAGTTACTAATGAAGTCAAATTACCGATCATAAGTGTCAGGCCATACTAGTAATATCATTTCCATTCTAAAACCATCAGTATCAACATGTCATCAAACCATAATATTACCTTATAGTCACAAGGGTAAGGAGAAAGGCAGAGTAACTTGATCGGTGCCAAGTAATGTAATAAAACATATATTGTATGGAAAGGAGACATTATCCATCATACAGATTGACCTATTAGTTGTTTATAGTTTAGGATCATTGCATAGATCAAACTTTGAAAGAGACATGTGCATTGAAAGTAGGAAGACAACGACCAAACCTACTCTTAAAATGTCATGGAAAGGAAGTTACACGAGTCTGCGGAGGTCCTTAACCAGCAGCGGCGAAATTCCCCACATATAAGTTACAGGTTGAAGCATATGGTAACCAGAGTCTTACATAGAAGACCAACCTATATCAAAGCTAAGAAGTACAAACATTAAATGTTTATACCTGAACACCCAAGGAAGATATTAAGACAACTCGCAAGAAAGACGTGGATAGCCATTGGTGTTAAAGATTAGTTAATAAAACATCTCCTTGAAAAGTTTGAAGTCAATCTTGAATGTTGAACGCATAAGCATCAAACTCGTACATAAAGGTAAATATACAAAGGTATAATGCATCATTATTACTTTACTATAATTGCATATAATGTACGTGCGGGTATGTATACATATACACCTTATGTCATTATGTATATGACAAATATGTAAATATATTTAATAACCTAATAAATATATTTATATATATAGGAATGTTATGAATCTCATCAAATAAATATAAAAATGATTTAATAATCTTGTTATTAGAGGTAGTTTCTATATGGAGTTAATTTGATTATTATTATGCATATATGTTTAAAGAATAAGTAGTCGTTTATTTTTGTATTTCGTTACGTACTATAGCAGCTATGTGCCTTAATCTTTTCCTCCGAGAATGTTATTGCAAGAAGAGGGAGATTGAGATTCAGAAGGAGCTTGACATTACATTAAAGGCAACCTTGAAAGAGAGGAAGTAGACGGCGATAAGATTCAATTAACCTTTGATGATCTCAGTCTTATTGTTTTAGAGGGACTAAACCATGTTGAGACGGATTCTCCAATGATCAATAAATTGTAGTAGTCAAGAGGACTGTGATTCGTGAATATACCTCGTGGCTATGTGATTTTATTGGGCCTACCCCCCCTGTGTCCATCATAAGGAAGTGAGGACTTCCAAATGATGTCACTTATATTTGCAGAAGTTACTGTAAGGTGACAATCTTATAATAACTTGTATTATGAGATCAAACAAATTGAATATATAGTGAATGTCTTGCATCTCAACATTTTGGAAGGCCATTACTCAAAGAGTACTTGGTGAATATCATTGATATTCTGGGAGGCCAATACTCTTGATATCAAATGCGATATCAAAACCTTTTGAGTACTTGGTGAATATCATTGATATTCTGGGAGGCCAATACTCTTGATATCAGATGTGATATCAAACCTTATTTGGGTACTTGGTGAATATCATATGTTGATATTCTGGAAAACCAATACTCATGATATTAAATGCGATATCAAATGACGGAAATCTTCTAAGATATCAAATGAGATATCCTTAAAATTGTTATTTGTAATATTGCGTTGAAGTAATACTTATTCTCATGTGTTTCTTTCTAAGCTAAGAGGAAGTGTTGATGTTTGATAGCTTCAATCGGATAAACCTATATATAATTTTATATATATATGTTCTTTATATTGAGATATGAGGTCATTGTTATATGAGAAAAAATTATCTATATATATATGAGATTAAATTTGTTATTATTATTAATTATCTGATTAATGAATAGACATGTCCCATGAGGGGCATGTCTATTCATGGCCTTCTCTCTCTCTCTCTCTCTCTCTCTCTCTCTCTCTCTCTACATATATATATATATATATATATATATATATATATATATATATCTAAGAGAATCTTGCATTTGGAACACGCATACCTTGAATAAGCAGTGCCATTACATTTCCAGCATCGACCTCTAGAATTTAACATTCTGGTTATTATTTATTTACTGTACATGATTTTGTGAAATATTTGCTGCTGTCAGATTACCCTTATCATAGCATTAAATTTGCCAATTTTCATTGGTCCATGATCTAGTGATAAGGTGGAACAATGCTAAAATGACGACTCCCAACAGGGCGTGCTATATGCATTTCCATGTGCTAAAAATAGAATGGAGCTGAGGGCTTGTCCAAAATGGATTACAACAAAATAAAGACCGTTCACTCAGACCTTATTTTGCCTTTCCTAAGCTTAGAGATGAAATTTATTTTTTCAATCCACTGGATAGATTCAGAATTATTATTTGTCAATACTAACTCCTGTACTTATCTAGAAATTTTGATTATATGGAATTCTTTTATATTTGGAAAATTATTAACCAGTGATGAGAAATATATTACCAAATGTAACTTTATATACACTTGCACATGAAAACCTGTTTGACCTGTCAAACAGGTTTTCACAACTTCAAAAAAAACTATATTGTTAAACAAATTAACCAGTTGGCGAAAATTGCCCATTAAAATAGTCCTGCTTTACACAGCTTTGCAACTATCATTTATTGTCCAATCACCATAAAGAGCATTGGATTTGCCAATATGCAGTGGAATATAATCCAAGCTACAATGTGAGTGCAAATAATGATGACGCTGACTCAAGGCTACCACTGCCAACGTTCCCAGTGCTTGTGATTGCTGTGATTACTCCCTACATGTGCCTCTGCCAAAAAACTAGAAAAGACCATTTGCAAATTCAGAATAGATCTTTGCTTCTACTAATGGTATATTGAAGCTTGATTCTGCAATTTAATGATGGCTTTTGTGTCTTTTCTTGGTAAATCTTGAGTGTGTTTATGAGTGTCCTTAAACGCACTGTGGATATGCTGGAGCGTTGCATGGTAGAAAGACTGTGGAATGTGAGTATGCACATAATGTTTAGCACAAGGCCAGATCAGGCAAAAAGCACCATGGCTCTAAATAAATTTGCCGCATTTAAGTGACTGACAAGTACATGCCAGTCTGGACAAGTTTGGGCAGAGATTAACTTCAAGGTTGCATGGGTACGTGGGTACGGGAACGGGAACGGGTACGGGAGCGGGTACGGGTACGCATATTTTTCAAAATAGGGGACGGGGGTGCGTGTGTAAGCCTAATTTTTTCTATATAATTAATATTTTATAGAAAATATAAAAATCAAAATATTTGTCATGAGTCATGACATTGAGCATTCAAAACAAGAAATTTGAAAATATAAGCCATAAGTCAAATATATATATATATGCTATTGCTGAATGTTTAAAGTATTTTTCATTATTGGGGACGGAGGTACTTGGGTATGTCAAACTTACTTAAAAATTACACTTTTATATTTATAAAAAATCTGATTTTATGAGTCATGACAATGGTTTTTCAAAACAAGAACAGTGATAAAGTTTGCAAATGTAATGTACTGTTTTCAGTTTCAGATTTGCTATATGTTTGAAATAATAATACATGATAAATGCTTAGATGCATAACAAAGAAGGCAGACTTCAAACATGAACAGGAAGATCCTAAACCATATGACAATGACATATTGCAAATGATAAACTTTTAACTTGAACAGTGATAAAGTTTATTGTTAATGAGTATCAAAGTTTCAAACTGATTTGGTATTGAATTAAGTTTGATAAACAACAAGCTAATACAAAAACAAAAAACCAAAAAAAAAAATCAGAATCTTAATCAAGGTCCTTAGCTATGATGCTCTCCACCGAGTACCCGGTACGTGGGATACGTGTACCCGGTACTTGGGTACGTGGGTACGAGTACCAGGGGTGTGGATACGAGTACCCATGCAACCTTGATTAACTTGAATATCTTTCTTGATTTGTATAAGCTTAATAAAGATGAAATCAATAATCACTTCTGTGGAACAGATTTGACAGCCCAAAATCGCTGCATTTTCTACTTCATTTGGATTTAGTCTTTTAGACATTAAAATATTGAGTTTTTCATTACTAGCTAGTATCATGTGAGCTTCTCAGCATAATGGCATCCTAAACGTGAGATAGCATTAATAACAGGTTGTGTCACTTTACAGTAATGCATGGTGACTAAAGGAACTTAATTTGAGCACCAAGTAATCAAAAATTAAAATTAAAATTAAAATAAAAAATGAGTTTGAGAGATAACTCTGTTGACTTTTTCCCTCTAAAAATCTGCTCATTGCATCAACAACAACATTCTATGATCCATCAACCCGTTCAAGAAAACTATATTTTTCAGTTTAAACTACTACCTTCACAACATAATCATTACACCACCACTCCTTTCTCACACCTAGTACTTATCATTTTTACTAAGTTCAAATAAGAAAACTGATTTCTCCAAAATAGTCACAACCCTTAGAACTAATGTCGAAAGGAAGATAGCAAGAAATTCTTTACCGATGATTGTATTTTAAGAATTGGTTGTAATCGGCATCCGTACCTGAAGATGAACCAGAACTCCGGCCTCGGCTCCTCATCCTGTCATAATCAGGATCGTCTGTCGGCATCTCATATCTACAAACAGGACATGAATTATGCTGAGCAAGCCATGGAAGAATGCACTCAGAATGATACATATGCTGGCAAGGCATCCTTTTGACCTCTGCAACCCCGGCCCCAAACTCATCCTTGCAAACTGCACAGCATAGTGATCCACCCGTATCAGTACCAATATTTCTCACAGTCTCCAAGGCTTCCACAGAAGCCCTAGATGCAGGCGGCGGCCCACCGCCACCAAAGACACCACCCCTTCTGTCTGACAATGCCAACTCACCGACAAGTTGTTCCAACGCAGGCCCCAGGAAAAAATCCCCCAGATTCCCATGTAGCGCTCTTCTCCTCCTCAAGCCCCCATTGTTGTTGAAGAAGGGCGACAAGTACTCATCTGGGTGATCCTCCATTGGACCCTGGGGGAAAAAGAAGGGATCTGTGAAAAAGGGTGTTGATGATGATGATGAACTGTGGTGCAGGAATCTGGAAAGGGATTGCATCATCTGAGCCATAGATTCATCGTCTTCTTCTTCATTTTCATCAAAGTGATTGCTAATTTGTTCTACAAAGCCCCCATGGCAGTAAGGGCAGACTGGCTGTTCTTCAGGGCTGTTTCTGAGCCACCTGATTCTTCGGCTGCATCTGTAACACCACCACCTCGACATGACGATCACACACCCTCAACCCGTAAATCCCTTCTGTGGGTGTGTTCTTCTTCAATCTAGAATAGTCAAAGATGAGCCTATAACTTAATTGTTGAGGATAGAATCAGCTGCGCTTTGTTTGTCATGATGTATCATTACTGTTTCGGCTTTTGTCCGACCCAATTTTAATATGATTGATACCTTCGGCAATTGACGAGATCTTTAATAATAATAATAATAATACTAATAAATTTGTGAATGAGTCATTCCTTCCGTACTCACTCAAAGATGCGAGTCAGGAGATGAATTCCGTCAAAGGAAATCGGGATAGAGTGCCCATAATTTCGACTTATACAAGTAGTATTTGGGTTCCGTCCGCTCGCCTTTCAGTCACAAATTGCCGCTGCCACCTCTAAGTTTAGCCCAGGTCTTGGAACAGTCAATGGGCACGTGAATTTTTGTTTTTATCAGAATGTTCTTACGTTTTACGCCGCGGTCTAATAAATACGATTGAGGCTTATACGGTGCAACGGGCACGCTAATATTTTTGCTTCAGAGTAAAAATTTGTTGCCGACCCGGAAAAACCCAATTACCCATAGGGGTATGATAAATGTTATGGTTAATCCTCCAACTATTATCTTTAAAAAAATCTTTATAAATGAAAACATGATTTTTATTTTTTTGGTTGGTGATTGGTTTTTTTGTATATCATTATTGGGACATTTCATAAGAATAAGAATATTTAGTCATAAGTACTGACATTTTTTTATTGACTGATTATTGGTACA